>JARWLC010000014.1:7507915-8112665 GCA_033318265.1 Phyllotis vaccarum | reverse complement strand
CACCCAGCTTTGTGGGGCTCCACAGAGATCGGGGAGATCTATTTTGCAACTGTCTCCTTTGCTTTCCTTTTGTCTGCACTCACTAACTGTGTAGCTGTTTCAAAATAGTACTTTTGACACTAGGCCATTCTGACAGCATCGGCGCATCTGATCCCTAAGGAAGAACGCCATTTGCTGTGGGAGGCAGAGATGTAGAAAGCACATTTTTCTTAAGAAATATCCTGATGAGGGGACTCGCGCCGAAGAAGAGTCAAGGTCAAATTTAAGCCTGGATCGGGCTCTCCCCTGACAAGAGGGAGGCATTTATTTGGAGATCTTCTTTGTTAGGAAGATGACTGCTAGACAGTGTAAAGAAGAGGAAGGAAATGACTTCAACCTTTTTCTTATCTGTGGAGACAACCATCCATTCCTCCCCATGCTTTGGTTCAGCTAGTCTGTCAAGAATCATGGAGTCGGGCCAAATTGAGGCCAGAGTAGGAAAAAAAAAAAAAAAAAAAAGACCGCGTCTAGACTTCCCAGCCTCCTCCCTCCCTCCCCTCTTCTCTCACTGTACCTTCTCGCCCCTCTGTTCTTTCAGGTACATACCAACATCCTGTAAATCAAATGCTCTGTGTGATGCAACACACTTGGCCTGGGAAATACACACTGAAGTTTTTCTCTAAAAGTTCACAGTGAATTTCTAACCCCCAGCTCCTCAAACTACCACCGTGTTTTGGAGACAGAGTCATTGCCAAACTAAGGAGGACCAGGGCTCTAATTACATACGACTGGTATGTCTATTAAAAGGGAAACCTTGGACGCAGGCACCTGGTAGGGCACAGAACACCAAGTGGAGGAAAGTTGAACACCAAGCAGGCCAAGGAGATGGTCCTCACACATAGCTTTCTTTCCCAAACTGCAGAGAAACCAACCCTGTAGATTCTGATGTGCAGCTTCCAGAATTTTCAATGGTGCATTTCCACGTAGAAGCCGTTCCTCGGTGGTACTTTGTTACAGCAGTCCCAAGACTATAGAGCTCTGAGCTATGCATTTGCACGTCAGCCTTAACATGAAGGAGTTTTGAAATCCTTCATTTATTTATTTCATTACCATGCCCTTAATTTTAAAGTCGTGAAAGTAAGCCCAGCAGTACGCATGCAGTCTAGTTGTTCTAGAGGCAGAGATTTCACAAGTTCAAGGCTACTATGGGCAACCTGGCAAGACAGTCTCAAAAGTTAAAAGTGATGGAGTGCTGGGGTTGTCACTCAGTGGTAGCTTGCCCAGCATGTGTGAGGTCTTTGATTCAACTCCCAGTACCACAAAAAAGAAAAGTATTCAATTAATTAAGCCATCTATTGGTTGCTTTTATTCTGATGTGTATGTTTGTGGGGAAGAACGTATGTGTGTGGCTCTATGTACATTTGTGTACATGTGTAAGTGGATGTCAGAGGACAACCCTGGGTGCCATCCTGCATAATGTCACTCACCTTCATTGAGACAGGCTCCTCACTGGCCTAGATAACCAATTAGGTTAGACTAGCTGGCCCAAAGGCCAGAGACCCTCCAGTCTCTGCCCTGCCCACTGGGATTATGAGTGTGCGCCATTGCACCCGAGAGCTTCCTAAATACAGCATTTAACTAACACATCTAGACTGCTAATTTAACTGCCCTATGCTCTCTGCTTCACTCTCTTCATTTATTCCTTACTCCATTCTAGCTATACAGATCTACTCAGGTCTCAGAGAGAAGTATCTTCTTTCATCTTAGGATTTCTACACATGTGACCCTCTCTTCCTTACCAAGCTCCCACATAGTCCAACATCTGGCTAATTTCCACTTAGAAGCATTGTAGTCACACAGATGTGCTGAGTGGCCACATTTGGGGATATGCCATTCCAAAACTCTGCAACAGGTGAGATGTCTTTTCCAGCTGACTCTCAATACCACAAGGTGTGTGTGTGTGTGTGTATGTGTGTGTGTGTGTGTGTGTGTGTGTGTGTGTGTGTGTGTGTGTGTGTGTGTAAAAGCGTACCTCTTTCTTTGGTCACCTTACCCACTAGACTAGAGAGAAATGGCAGCATCATGTTCAGTTTCCAATTTGTAATACTAGGCTCAGTGTGTATCATGAAATTTAGTTTCACGTGACAACAGTGCATTAAAACTTCTTGTGTTGGAGGCTGCTGGTGTAACTGGGGTGTAGAATGCTAACCTGGAATGTACAAGGTTCAATCCTTAGCATCAAAACAGATGACTCTTTGGAAGCATTGTTCTTAACTAATCAATCAGTTTGGAATAAGTGTAATAGAAAAGTCCACTTTTCTTTTTGGAAATGGTCCTTGTTCTCAGAATTTAGAAGGCACTGCTGTAATTCAGTAGCCCCTCAGACACACTAAGGGTAAAGTCCAACCTGCTGAATGGTTTTTGGCCTTCCCACAGCTCCTAATGGTTTCCCTTGGGAATGCCAGCTTGGAGAAACCATAGGCACCTTGCAAACCCATTACGGGAACTCACTCTTTTTTCTCATTAGATTGAATTATTTAAAAAATTGTTCTCTAAATTTCCTCATCAAATGTACTTTTTTTGACATTCTAATTCCCAAAACTTGCTAATGTAATTCTAAGCAGAATTTTAATTGTCTTTCCCAGAGAAAACATACATAATATCCAAAAGCTGTGAGAGAGATCCATAAGGCTAGATGTGAGCTAATGTTTTTCCCTATAAGAGGAAAAATTTCAAAAAATGTGAGTAGCTTTTTCCATCTAGTCTTGTAGAAGGCACACAATGCTGTAAACAATTCTCACCTTCACTTTCCCCTTCCCTGGACCCTATTGGGGACAAGTGCCAAGCAGGTTGAGGGCAGAAGTTACATTATCCTCAGGACATCAGTCCTTGGGTAGCTACAACTGTCCTTAGACTCTCAGGAATAATCCTGCTTCAGCCTTTTGGGTGCTGGGGATTATAGGTATGAGCACAATGCTAGCTTGTGGGTTTTGAATTCTTTTTATGTCTTTCTACAGATTCAGAAAAGGAGAACTCTAGAATATATCCATGCAGCTCTGTGTCACAGCAGGAAACCAATATAGTTCTTGGTGGATTTATTTGTGAGGTACTCAAGCAAGAAAAAATAAAAATAAAAACCTGAGCAGCATTTCTGAGTGAGGTGTTGTCCTTCTTCCAACTGTGTGTGTGTGGGGGGGGGGTGTCTGCCTAGTTGACCACTCTTGTGTCCCCAACCCAGCCTCACCTCGACCCTGTCTTAGTCCTTTGCAAGCCCAGGCCCCGAGCCAGATGCAGCAGACCTCCCTGGATGTTCAAGGCTGACACATTTGTGTCTATAGTAATTCTCTCTTGCCTCCCCCTTTGCCAGAATTTTAGCCCAATATGCCAATTGTCCCGTACTCCCATGACTTCAGACCTTAAACATTTTAAGCCACAGTGGAGAATTCTGTGGAACACTTTCCGAAGAACTCAGCTTCTACTCTCTTCCCTTCCCCCCAGCCAGCTCACCAGGGCAATGATTTCCTCAAAGAATTCCAACAAATTATTTAGGCACGACTCCCCTTCCTGAGATGATGTCGGCTGTCTTTAATCAAGCTTGCTTTTCCAACTGGTCCTGATTTGATACCTTCAAGCAGTTACAATGTTTTCTTCAACGGCTTCCCACTCTCTGCGCGCTCACAGCCATTGCTAACATTTCAGCGATGGAATGTGTGGGACACAGGGAAATGCTTCCTAAGGCTTCTTTTCCCAGGAAGAGATCCTTTCCATTAAAACACAAAAGTAAATGCTTGTCACCAGAATCAGTTTCGATGCTTTCTCAATTTGTTAGTATTTCCTTTACGTATTTGAACAAATGTTTAACTTAGACCATTCTGATTATGTGATCCTAGTACCATGCAGTCCCTATGCTAATTGTAACGGGAATTTATTTTATGGTAGCAGTGCCAAATCTTGACTTCTGAAGTCAAGAGGTTATATTATACTGACTCACAATTAGACAGCTATGAAACATTTGCTGAAGGCTTTGATAGTTTAGAGCCTTCTAGTAGACTTGTACACAGATAGGCATATTCTTCTAGATATGTATATTTTAGAATACATGTGTATCTCCACAACACCTCATGTGTGGTCATGATATCCATCACATAAACTTCTTCATTTTTCCAAACCCTGGGATACAGTTTCAAACCACATATAAACGGACTTTATACTGCACATATGTGCCACACTGGGCCCTACCACACACACAGCATCATTATTTCCACACGGACTGATTCACAGTCTAACCCCAGGAAAGGTTCTCCAAGAAAAGACGTTTTAGGACCAATTTTCCAACTGGAAAATCTCCATGGGAATGTCCAGAGTAACTCTAATACTTTGGGGGGGGGGCAACAAAGAAGTCCCCCAAACCAGAACCAAAACCAAACAAAAGGAGTCACATTAAAAAGTTATGTGATGAAGTGGGATGCTATAAACCTTTTTATTATGGCTTGTTTGGAAAGAGCTTGCTTAACAAACACAGCCATCTTCTATTCAAATGCAAAACAATAAAACGTTTTATGGTATACTATCACATACCATGATGTGGATGGAATGGTTAGGTTCAATCAAATCTTGGAAAAGAACAGCATGTGTTTGCTCTTCGAGGAAAGTCAGCCCTTTAAAAGAGACAGAAAAGAAAAGAGGCAAAGGGGGGAAAGGGGTGCAAAAAAACTTCTATAGAATCTTGGGGATGGGAAATTGTCTGGAAATTACACCAACTGGGAAATGGGGACAAAGGAGAAGTGAGCTCTTCTCCTGGAAAAGGAGAGGCTTGGGAGGGAAATGAAGACCATTTTCACATATTTTAAGGGCAATTACTCAGGAGGGTTGTTAATTGTAGAGTTACGACTTGAAGCAAAGAGAACAGAACCAGAGCCAATGGGTAAACATCGAAGGGGAAGGGTGGACTTGTCTCAATAAAGACCATTCTGCATGATGGCTTCACCACAAAGGAATGGTCTGTGCTGGAAATAATTGAGTGCTCCAAGCCTAAGGTTAGTCAACCTCCCATAAGTGTTCTACACTGCTACAGTTTATATCTTAAGTGTCCCCCAAAGGCTCACGTTACAGGTGTAGTCCCCAGGGTAGAGCCATTAGAGGGTATTCGAATTTTAACAAGTGTTCAGTCTAATAGATAGCCTATAGATAACTGGAAGTTTCTCCCCAAAGGGGATTTTGGGAGCCCAGTTCCTTTCTTCTCATGTAGTTTTTATCTGACATCCCCTTTCATCCTGATGAAAGTCCTTACCAAAGGATCCAAGCCACAGGACCCATGGATCATGGAATCTACAAAATTTCACACCAAAATAAACCTTGCCCCTCACATACTATCTTGGGTATTGTTATAGTGACAAGAAACTTGCTAACATACACAAGTAAAGGATTTCCACAGCCAGCCAACCCCAGATGAGGTGACCTGTGTGATTATGACTGAGTTTAGGTGTCCATGAGCCTAGGACTTGCTTAAAACTCCAAACTGGCCATTCCATACATGCTCTAAAAATTTGACTAAAAAATTGACCCTGAATAGGGTTTCCACTAAAACAGTGATATGTACTAAACTGACCTCACTGTTTGGTGTTCTCTGTGAGAAAAAAAAAAAAATTCAAGAGTAAATCCTTTCTTACAGTTGGAGTATAAATGTTTTATTGGAGGGGGGGTTCTTTCTATTGTTTATTCATGGTTCCTCTTGTTAAATGTGTTGAAGTTTGGAGCCACGGTATTCTACGGCAAAACTACAAGGTAATCCCACATTTGCTAGGGTCTTCTTTCTTTGGTGATCTCCTTTCAGCTTGACTTGCCTTTGGGGCTTCTGTTCTAAATTCCCTTAGTGTATTTTCCTTCTGAGGTAAAATGAAGGATGGATGTCATTGCTCTGTTCCTCCCTAGGTAAGAAGGCAAACAGCCTTTCAGAAGAGATCAGAATATGAAAGTCAAAGAATCACAGAGATGGGCTCATCCTCTTACTCCTGTTTTATCGTCAAACTTACCCCCTAAATTGCCAAGGAACTCCCTGCCCCATCTTTTAACTGGATTCCTTTCTCGTTTGTCACTTACTTCATGACACAAGAGAATCTGAGACAGAAGATAATAATAAATTGTGATCAATTTCATCTTAAGTATCCCTCCTTCCTTAGAGGCCTTGAGAGCCAGCCCATCAGTATTTCATGCTCTGATCCTCACTGCTGAGAGCCGGCCCTGATGTTAAGCATATTGAGTAGTGAGTGCCCACGAAAGCAGAGGTAAATCCCATGCCAGGCGGTCATCTCCCTTAAGCATTAACACTTCTCAGGGGCTCTGTCCCTGTTGACACTGCTTTACTCAGTCTAGACAGGAGTCTTCCTCTGTGTGATTTTTTTCATACATTTTCCCCACCTTCCTTTCTGGGGTGCTATTTTCCCTCCCGTGTAGAACTCCTAGCTTAAAGCTATCAAAACTCACTTCACAGCTGTTATTTTTTCCATTCCATAGAAATATCTTGTGAGGCAAAAAATTAACTGTGAGCAGCACATGACTCGAAATATCTTAAATGAAAAAGGTATCTCCTTGGCTATGTGGATGGTTGAGGGAAGCAAACTGATCTGCCATCAAGATAATTGCTACCAGAGTGTGTGCTTTATAGTATCCCTGGCTTTGTATTTAATACCTCATCCATTTCACACAATGAACCTACGACAATGTGACATTATATTACTTTTATCCCCCCAAAAGAAAATTGAACCTTAAAGAGATGAAGCAAGCCTGCCTCAGTTCAGGCCAAGTCTGAGCCCTTGTTCTTCTGGATTCCAGGATCTGTCCTCTGACCCAACATATCCCACCTTACTCCAGGCGCCTCTCCAAGGGGACACGAGAGATAAGTGCATTCTTCTATGTCTACTTTAGACAAATTCAGTGTTTGTCTGGATGTGATTTGAGGTAAACTCAAACTTTGAAGTTCTCCAGTATGTGAGGACTCTGGGAGATGCCATTCTCTGAACCTAATCGCTCTGGAGTCTAGGATTGAGCTTGGGAGGGGTGAGGGTGCAGGACAGAATGTAGTCAAGCATACAGTTCTCACTGAAAGGGCAACTGTCTACTGAGTCCTCACAGTAACTCAAGTAGGTGTGTTATTTAATACGCCAGGAGAACATGCCCACCCCGAGAGTCTGAAATCGTGGATTTAATAGGCCTCCCACGGCTGCTCAGCTGCCTTTCCAAAGCTCACTCAATTGCTTCCTCAGGCAGTAAACCCTTCTGTCAGAGAATCCGGGATACAGTGACTATTGATCTGTGGTGAGGGGTGACAGGTGGCTGTTCTGCAATTGTGGAATATTAAAATTGATATTAGAGTATTTCCTGCAGAGGGTGAAGAGAGGCTAAGGAAAAGAAAGGACAGCGTTTGATCTTGCACCTGACTGTATCTGTGTCTCGTGGGGGAAGGTGTTCTGGCTCTCAGCCAGCTTTCCACACTTGGAAAACCTAAGCCTTCCAAAGACCTGTTCTGGGAATACCTTGGCATGTGGACACACCGGCTGGCCATGCACAAGCCAAGGCCGTGCAAAGTCTTGCTTAGGTGGGACCCCTCACCCAACTCAACAGCATCCCGCTCTGGAGGACGTAGCTGAGGAGGGTTACAGTGGCCCTTTCACATAGGCTTCCCCATTTTAAAAGAACAAGACTCTACTACATCGTTCTGAAACACCACTGTTCAAGATGTGAGAGCCTTTTGAGTTCTGACCTGAGACAAAGTGAGCATCCTTGGCTGAAAGACTTCTACAACTCACTAAGTGAACTTGTTACTATTGTAAAG
The DNA here is from genome assembly GCA_033318265.1 of Phyllotis vaccarum. Lineage (NCBI taxonomy): Eukaryota > Metazoa > Chordata > Mammalia > Rodentia > Cricetidae > Phyllotis > Phyllotis vaccarum. The sequence goes on along the minus strand of JARWLC010000014.1, from coordinate 8,104,855 downwards.
CAACAGATTTGGAAAATTCTTCAGATTTTCAGTAAGTAGTGCATGCTTCATGAAGTCAAAGGACAGAATTGGCCTTTTAGCCATACTCATCTCTCCTTGGAGACCACAGGTAGGTCACTGTGGCAGAGAAACAGGAGTTATTTGGCTGTGTGTTTTATGATAATAGCTAGACTTCTGCTCTTTGCTCATGCTTCTTGGTTTAAGCTTTCACGGAAAAGGCTGGGCCTTTGGCTTAGTTCTGTTTTCTCGCCGGTTTGAGAAAGAGGATAGGACTATTTCTGAGATCAAGAATACATTGTATAGGCTTCCTTTCCAAAAGGTCTCTCAGAGAATAAAAGAAGACTCGATCACATGTCCATATTAACACTCCTCTGTCCTGGTCGGCATCTGAACTTCCTCCCTGTGTTTGGAGATGTTTCCACTAGGATTCCTGGTGGAAGGTCATAATGTCAGCTAGCACAGAGGGTGAACATACCGTCTACCCACTGTGTCACCTTTCTTTTTTCCCTTTTGTCTTCCAAGAGCTAGGGTCCAAGCAGGTGATCCAGGCAACTTAAGACTATATGCGTCCCTTGCAGACTCTCAGCCTGGAAGTCATGATGTAAGGAACGTGGGTAGAAAGAGAGTCTGGCAGTGGATAGTGAAAGCACTGCCCCCCCCCCCCCCAAGAGGAAGCAACACCAGAGACAGTATTCAGTGCTCAGAGCTAACCTGCAGAGTACAGGAGGCACGGCCAGCTACGACACTCACCAGACTTTCATTCTGGCCATTTCTCAGCTGGAGACTTCAAAATTTTTGATTTCTAAGGCAATAAGCAAGTCCATGGGCCATCAAGTATGTTTTTATCCTCCGTAAAGCAGCTCTTTGTCTCTTATTGACATCCGGAGCATTGAGTTAAATGATTGGAATGATTTAAAATAAGTTAAAAATAAAATAAATAATAAATAAAAGAAGTTCCAATTTAAAAATTTTTAAATGTAGGTATATGTGCATAGGAGAGTGGTATGTGTGTAAGTGGTGTGTGGGTCTGTCTGTGTGGGTTGTGTATGAGCGGTGCGTGTGTGAGTAGTGTGTGTGCGTGTTTGTTGTCCTACTCAATCACTTTCTATCTTACACCTGAATCTGGAGCAGGGCTGGCAGCCATCAAGCCCCAGTGATACCACTGTCTCCAACAGCCTGCTCAAACAGAACTAATTCATATGCAACCCTGCCCTGGTTTTAAATGGGTTTGGGGGATTTAAATTTAGGTCCTCATGATTGCATACAGAGTGTTCTCACCCACCGAGCCTTCTCCATGGCTCTTCACTTTGTACAATACCAGAAACTCATCTTCAAGTATAAAACTCGGGTATTGTTGATCAGTCCCTGAAGGGGCACGTCATGGGGATAGGCACACAGACATAGCCACGGACCACATGGGAATGCTCTCATCAATGACTGATAGGTAAATTGATGGTATTGCCTATCATCTGAGTATGTCGCGGGCTGTATCCTCTATTCTTCACATCTGAACGACAACAGAATTACATAATAATGCATTTTTCAGAAGAGGGAAAGAAAGGTAAAAAGTTTCATATGATGATACAACAGGAGGGGTTGACTGTGGGGAAGAAAGGGAACCTGATACGGGGGAGGGGAGGGGACAGAGTGGGGACAAGAGAGACACGTGGAGAAGGATGAATGGAGGGCACATCTGTAGGAAAATGTCACAATAAAACACATTATTTGATAAGCTAACCCAAAAACTGATTTAAGAAAAATTACTCTGCTTCCCTTCAAATAAGTTTGGAGATGTTTGCCATTGTGAGCTGTTCCACCGTCTTCCCTGTAGGCCACAAATTGTCTGTCTGTCCCAGGGACACATACTAGGAACCATACCCACCTCCTGGTCATTTAGGAGTCCCCTTGGTTTCCAAAATGACCCTTACGGTGCCACAGGGCCTCTGTAGTCCCTACAGATTTGAACAAACCAAACAGAAAACACAAAGACTGTCTGAGGTTACATGTACAGAAAAGAGTACACCAGCTGTAGACTACGCTCTACCTGCATTTTCAAACATACACCTGGAGTCTTGAAATGGACATCCTTTATATACTGAAATTAATTTGTGTAAAATCTACTTTATACACCTCCATAGCACAGTGCCTAGATCAGAGTGGATTCTCAAATAATAATAATAACAATCCTTATCAAATGTTCACATGGGAGCACGAGGGAGGCATTATTTAGTGCTGAGTGGCTCCTTTATCTGAAAGTGTAACTGGTTCTGCACTCAGAGTGCCTGCGTTTGAATCCTGATGTCATGACTTTCCAGGCTGTGTGTCAAATACATTGCCTGCATTCTAGTTGTTCAATTGAATAAAATGCAGATAATATAATTTCTGGCACCACATAGGTATCTGAGAAGCAGATAAGTCCATATCTATCAATCATCTATCTCATCTATCAACTTCTATCATTTTATCTATCTATCTGTCATCCATCTATCTACCTATCCACCTATCATCTGTCATCTTTCTTATGTGATCTATATCATCTTTCTGCATATGTTGTGTGATGTGCATAGGATATGACTTATAAGAAACTCAAAAAATATTGATAGTGATTAACTTTTAGAAACAGAAGGGATAGATGGGAGAAAAAGAAAGTAGACGTTTAGGTTCAATGATGAGAGAATAAAAAGGATCGAAGATGAATATGTATTTGCTGAGCAAGTTAGAAGATGCAATTGAGTGTACGTTTAGCTGTACACGTCCGGAAGGAGGAGACTGGTGGATGAAAATTCCTCAGTTGTCAGACCATTGTGGAGGCTGCTCTCACTGCTTTTCCCCACTCACAGAACCAAATCCCTGCACCCAGGGTGAGCTCACGCAGTCACTTTGCTAACTCTACTCTTAGAAAAGTCAAAGCCAAATTTATCTAGTACCTCAGAGCCATAACCTCCTCCACCGGCAACACTGAGGCCCGAGAGCTGAATTTACATGCAGACTGCAGCAGATACACAATGAGGAAATAGCTTTGTGTTCTGGAAGCATCTGGCCTCTTTGCAACGGTTCTTCATTTCTTGAAGTTCTGAGAAGCTATTGTACGCTCAGGGTATCCACTCTGTTTCCTGAACGTATGGGACTGCAGACATCCGTCCGTTGTGTCACTGGGTGATGGATTCTTTCCTATTGCTCTGCTCAAGCGCACACTCTTACTTCAGCTCTACAGACAGCTGAGGCAACAGATGGCCTTTCTGGAGTTCAGCTGAATTGCTACAGAGGTTTGGAAGTTTGGAGGCTGGCACCCATTTATCAGTTATTAAAACAGACTAGGCACATAAAGAGCCCTTACAGGAATTATGCAGTAAGTATAGTGGCTTCTGGGGTGCGTCAGGAGGAAGGTGGGAAAGGTTTGTGGACTTTATAAGATCTAGTAATCCTACAGGACATAGAAGAAGAGCAAGAGTTTATGTGAAGCCATCTTCTATAATGCTGTCACACTGCCTATCTTTTAGGACATAAAAATGTCATCTTAAAAAAACAAGCACAAATAAAAATCAACAGTGTCCATCTCTTCCCAAAACTGAATGGCATACTTAACAGTGATTTATCCTCAGACCTTAGAACACTTATATCTTCATAAGCACTTTGAGGAATATGGGAAAATGTATACTTCATTTGACCATCGAAGAGACTCAAACATTCTCCACAGTAAGAAATATCTGTTCTTATAGAAATAGAACACTTGATAAAGGGCTAGGGAGATGACGTAGATGGTTGAAGTCCTGCTGTATGCACATAAGGACTTGAGTGCTGATGCCCAGCACCCAGGTAAAAAAGGTAGGGACAGTAATTCTCACACAAGCAGAGTGAAGACAGATGGACCCATGAAGCTCATTGGCCAGCCAGCCTAGCTAAACTGATACTCTGCAGATTCAGTGAGAGTCTCTGTCTCAAAAAGCAATTCAGAAAACAATTGAGAAAGACATACAAAAACCACCTCTGGTTTCCAGACACATGCACATATATACACACACACACACAAATAATTTTTGATAAACCCATGGGATTCTTAGCAATATACTAAATAAAAATAGTCATTATTCAGAGCCATAAACATCAAAGGAAAAACAACTTGGTTTGAAGCGTGCTACTTATATCACATGATAGAAACCTTGGTACCACTTCTTACCCTGCAGCTAAAGAGCTTCTCTGATGGCAAGTTACAGAATGATCTCAACAGTATGTGTCTGTGAGGGGAGGTGGTCCAGTCAGTAGGGTGCTTGCAGTTAAAAGCCAGGAAGATGACATCACATCATAGCATCAAAGACTGGACAGGTCTGAAAGTTATGTTGTAGTGAAAGGTACCAATTCTTCAAGAGACTAATTAGTCACTAGAAAGAAAACCGGATTCTGGACAGAGTACCATCACAGCAAGGATGCTACAAGAAAGATGGAGACATCCTCAGAATCTCTCTAGAATATAGTGGGTGCCTAACACTCAGGTGACACATAAAACTTCACAATGTCACAGACCACAAAATGATCTTTAACCAAATAGTACAGAGCATGGTTTCTCAACCTGTGGGTCATGACCCAATGACTTTCATATAGGGTTACCTAAGACTATCAGAAAACATAGGTATTTGCATTACAATTCGTAACAGTAGTAAAATTACAGGTATGAGATAGTAAGGAAAATAATTTTATGGCTGGGGTCAGCACACCATGAGAAACTGTATTAAAGTGTCGCTGTGTTAGGAAAGTTGAGAATCCCTGGCGTAGTGGCAGGAACTACAGAAATACCTCAACCTAAGAGAATTTGAGTTTTAAGAGAGGAAAAAAGATTTAAGTCATTTACCTGGACTCCAGAAAGGCACAGTACGTGCTGATTAGGAAAATTATTTGCTAAATAAGTCACTTCAGGTTTATTGAGTCATAATAAACAGAAAGAGATTCTGGGTAAGAGTGAAAAGATAGCAAAGTTGCACCCATTGAAGAAACATTGCAAGAGGATCCAGGAAGGAGAGGAAGCAGACACCTTGGAGACCAAAACAGCTGGACGAGCCCACCGCAGCCTCCTGAAAGCTGCCTCCCGAGACAGGGTCTTATACTATTTTTAAAATACATCTCCCCCTCTGTGTTCATTAGATTCCATTAATGCTTTCAAATTCACTGTCATTTTTCTTTTTTTCTTTTCCTATGTGTATGCATGTACAGTGTGTGTGTGTGTGTGTGTGTGTGTGTGTGTGTGTGTGTGTGTATGTGCGCGCGCACATAGATGTTTGAGGGTACATGTGGAGGTCTAAAGTTGACTGCTCCTCCATTTTATTCAATGAGGCAGGGTCTCTTAAACACAGAGCCCACGCCACCATAGACAGTCTCATGAGCTGGCTCTCTCTGAAAATCCTGTCCACACCTGTACCCAATGCTAAGTCGGCATTTACATGGCTTCTGGAAATATGACTCTGACCTTCCTTCTTGCTAGGCTGGTGCCTAACCACTGAGCCATCTCAATCAATCCTGTCTAATATACTTTCCATCTCAGATGTTAGTTTATAGTGCTAATATCTAACTGAGCATTACTTTATGTATTCTATATATCTAATTTTTTAGCTTTTAGATGACTGTGGCTGTAACCTAGCATCTATATCTGATCATTTTAATGTTTGTTATTTCTGTGAAGATTTAAATTGATTTTTTCCCCCTCTCATAATGAGTCTATTTTCCTGCTTCTTAGAATGTCTGGCACTTTTTTTTTTAATTAGATGCTAGACATTGTGAATTTTACCTTGTTGGGTCCTGGATTATTTTTGTATTCCTATAAATAATCTTGAGCTTTGGTCTTAGATGCAGTTAAGTTCCTTGGAACCTTTTAAAATATGTTAGCCTGAACCAGAACAGCATTTGGTCTTGGTTATTTATTCCTTAATTCTAAGGCAAGGTGCTTCTCAATGCTCCTTTGGAGGAATTGGAAAGTTTATTTCCAGCCCTGCTGTTGGGAACAGACACTAAGCCTTACCCTTTTTAAATGCTAAGTTATTTTCTTTAACATTTTCCTTAGTCCTTGACAGTTCTGTCATTTAGCAGATGTGGGATGTCTTTCTGTACTCTGTGGATTATCATTGAATAATAAAGGAACTGTTTTGGCCTATGGCAGGCCAGCTTATAGTCAGGTGGGAAATTCAAGCACAGATAAAGGGGAAGGAAGTTGGACTCACTCAGAGACGCTGCAGGTTGCTGCCCAAGAAAGCAAGAGGTAATGGAACACAGGTAAAGCCACTAGCCACATGGCAAAACACAGATTAATAGAAATGGGTTTAGTTGTAAGAGCTAGCTGATAATGAGCCTAAGCCATAAGCTGAACAGTTTGTAATTAATGTAAGTTTTTGTGTAATTGAGTTAAGTGGCAGTGGGCTTGTGGGCCCAAACCAGAATGGACAGGTCAGAATCTTCTTACTATAATGCACTGGTCAACACTTAGCTGAATCCTTATGAGGAGCTCTCTCTAAACCTTAGGATCTTCTATCCTGAGCATTCTGTTCTGAAAACTAGCTGCCTACCTTGGCAGTTATTTGCAAGCATGGAAGTTAATGTGGCCCCTGCTCTCCTATGGCTCACAAATGGAAATCTGTCAGTTTAAAATGAAATGTGCCAGACTGGAAAGGTGGCCTAGCAGTACAGAGCAGCTGCTGCTCTTCTGGAGCACTAGGATTCAGTTCCGAGCACGCGGATGGAGACTCACAATGGTCTGTCACTCTCATTCAGAGAGATCCAATGCCTACGCAGTCTCACGTGATTGCCTCAACAAGACCCAGACAAAGGTCCCAAAGGACATGTTAACACAGAAGGGAGGAAGCTCACGGGGCCCCAACCATAGGCACCAATTAAGGAATGTGAGAATGGGGAGGGAAGAGCCCCCCCCAATTAGTAACCCAATGCCAAGTGATCAGTCTTGAAATTATATCATACAAGTAAGATTATGTGTATTGAGAACATTGTTTTTATGTGTCTAAAAATGTGTGTGTGTGTGTGTGTGTATGTGTGTGTGTGTGGAGAGAAAGAGCTGTATGGCCGAGAATAAAAGGAAGAAAGGGGTAAATGATGTAATTATATTTTAATTACATTTTTGAAGAACTCAAAGGTTATCAGCAAATCTGTCATTAAAACTTAATACCTTCAGGCTAAAATTTCTCTTTACCCTTGAATAATATAATTTGTATTTTGCCAAAGGCTATCCATTCAATATTTACTGCTATGCAATGGTCAATATCATACCAGGAAAAGAAATCCACAACATATGGGCCCTGTCCATCTAAGAATTCCTTTCTTTTCAAGTAAACTGCTAAGATTTGGGAATGAGCCATGCAATGTGACACACACGTTTGAACTCAGGAGGCAGAGGCAGGCAAATCTCTGAGTTTAAGGGCAGCCTGATCTACACAGCAAGTTCCAGGACAGCCAGAGCTACACAGAGAAACACACACACACACACACACACACACACACACACACACATACACACACACACGAGATATGAAACTGGGTACTGACAATTAGGCCTGAGAGGCTGGGTGAACAGAAACAGCACTTTCCCGTGGAGCCTTATTTACTAGTAGCTTAGGACTTTCCAAAGAGTTTTAATAAATGGAGTAGGTAGAAGACACCTATCCTGTATTTATGTTCACCAAAAAAAAAATAATTAAAAAGCATTTTTAAAGACAAAATGAAAGTTTCCACACTGCCAGTCTTCAAAGGCACTGAAGTGGAAAGATGAAATGTTAATCCTGTGATTTTTTTCTAGCAAAAGGGCTTGCATGGGCTTCAAGTGCATTTGCTTTAAAATGTTTGACTTTGTGTGTTTAAGTAAAGAGCACTTCTGGAAAATTTTTCCAATGTTTTCTTTTTGGTGCTTCCTAATATTAGCAAGATTTTTTTTCCAGCTCATTACAACAGACAGTTCTCCAAACAAATACCATAAAACATATCTTTAGTTTGGCTCACTAAATCTTTTCTGAATGAATCATAGAAAATAGATCTATATGTTTATAAGAAGAATTTTTGAAATATATAGAAATTATGTGTTATGGCACTGATTTCTAGGAATCACAGGTAATAATCTAATTACAGCAAAAACCAAAAATCAAGTCAGTAGATCACTTTCTATGCTCCCTGCAAGCTTAGTTGAAAAGTAAAGCAATTATCTGGATAATTCAGCCCACTCCCCCCCCCCAAAAAAAAGTATTAAAGGAAAGGGGGCCTTTCTTCCTGTCCCCAATTCACTGGAGCCATCCAATAACATGACCCACTGTAGTGGAATTTGGCATTAAAAAGGCTTGTGTTGGCATCTGTCCAGTGGAGTTTAGTTACTGGAGTCTCTGAAGGACATTGTGTAAACATGGTCTCCCATGTAACTTGGTTCTAAGACCTGGGTTTTAAGAACCTTGATGTTACCACGCAGCTCCGTTGGATCATATTATCCAGAAGCTTCCAGCATCCCGCTTCCCATTCTCGGGTTAAACAATGACTGTGTGCACTGCCTCCACTTCCGTGTGAACGCTTAGATCCCACAAGGAGAAGCAGCTGGGTGAAAGGTGGCAGCCCTTTGCGGATTCTTTGCTCCCTAGCTCGGTCTTTCTCCTTAAATAATTGTGTTGATTTGACTACCGGTAGAGACTGTGGGATTGTTCACCATCTCAAACCCCTGCTTGTTCTGTGAGAGCAACCATGCTGGGAAAAAAGCAGCAGGGGCTTCTGTATGCTTTGCTGTTGCTTCCTCAACCGGGGCTTCTGTAAAATGACCTGAAACTGGCTAGGTACACCTGGCAAACTGAAGCCTCGTATCCTGGGGTGGGGTGGGGTAGGGGCGACAGATGCATGCTGGGATTCCATTTTCTTTGCCTGTAAAAGAGACAAGCACCATCTGGATCATGCTAGACAGTCCCATAGGACCGGGGGAAACACTGCTTAAACATTCTGCGTTTACTCACTGATCAGTGGGGAGAGATTTTTCAGGAGGAAGGCCAATCCTTTGTCTCTAGCAGTAAGGTCTCTTTTTCAATAGGGAATGACCTAGGAAGGGAAAATCTGGTACTCTGTTTTTTTATGTGCGATTCCCATGTTTAAACTTTTATTTAAAGGTCTGAGTTCAAATGAGAAGTGTATTAGAATCCTAGTAGGCACAGTTTTCGTCAATAATATGATTTTCAAGAAGTAAATGTGTCATTTCAAATCTAACAGGTTGCTTTATCACCTAACTGAAGCATACATTGTTAAAACTGTGATGAATAATTTAAAAAAATTTGGGGGGTGTGGTGCTGGTAATAGAACCCAGGACATCGACAAGACACACAAGTCCTTTACCACTGAGTCACCAACTTCAAGAAAGCGGACAACACAGTGGTGTTTTGTGTAGCTAAAAGTACTTTTCTATATGGACATAACACGAACCTAGGAACCGTAGAGTTTAAGAAAATTCAGAATCAGATGATGAGGGGGTGCATTCCAGCATTATATGGGACAATAGATAAAATAAATGAAACATGCCTATTTCTCCCTTGAATTTAGAGCTCCTAAAGCTGTTTTTCTTCCCCTCACCTTGTATTTCTCCCTTCCCTCCTCCTCCTCATTCTAGCATCGCTCCTTATGCTTCTGAGATCTGTTCAGATTCTTGTTGCTCTCTGATTATTCCCGTCACTCCATTTAACACTGAGTTCATAGTCATCCAAGGAAATTTCTTTTTGCTTAAGTTTCCCAACCACGCAATGAACAAAGCGTAATGGAAATGTACCCGACCTGAGCTATTGTTCTAGAAACAGATCTCATTATAATTATATGAAAGGGATTTTTTTTTAATGACTGTAAAACAGGAGGCATATTTATGCTCTCCAAAAGATGAATAGACTTATTTATAGGTAGGCAGACATTCCATATGATAAGCTAAAATTAATCACACTGCTGAAGAGGTTAGAGTCCAAATTAAATATTAGAAGGGCAGCCCAGCTTCTTCCTCTGGTGTATTTTAATGAAGAATACAAAGGCTGAAGAAATATTTATATTCTTTCATTCATATTTTAAGGATTGCCTCATGTCTCAATCTCCAACCACCACCCCCATCTCTCGTTTCAGGGAGGGCACTTCAAGTGAATGTGGATATTTTCAACTCTTCGTATCTTATGAAGAAGGGGAAGGGAGGGAGGGGAGAGGGGGGGAGGGAGGGGAGAGGGGGAGAATGAAGGAAACAAGGAAAAGAGGGGGGGAGGAAAGAAGGAAGGAAGGAAGAAATTAGTGGGGTTGGTCATTATAAAGAGAAAAGCAGCTGTCTTGAGTGTGATTACTGCAATCAGTGGGCCACACGGGGTCACCCACCAGCAATCCGCGTGCCCTTGGTGCAGATGATGGTATCTTGGAGGAGTGAGGGACTTGGACCAGTGCTCGGAACTCTCTCTAGGTAATGGCTACAAATTTCCCCAAAGAGTACCATAGATAAGAGGCTCTTCGTTTTCCTAGCTGTCTGTCTGTGGTTGATGAGAGCCCCTGTGAAGCATTTGAAGTAATTTAGCTAAAGATGGCTATCAGAATGCCGGGCAGTGAGGGAGGAATTTCTGCCCCAAATTTCTGCCCCTTCTTCGATGAAGTTCAAGGGTAGAGACGAACCATCTTCCTGTTTTTCATTAACAGTAGGACTAGAGGACTCAGCTGAACTCTCCAATCCGGGGTCAGGAAGAGACTCCTAATTGCTCTAGTCTTGGCTGTGTTTAAGTCATATCTCTGCCCTTTGGACCCCACATTCAGTTTCTCACTGCAGAGCCCCAATAGCTGAATCATGACACCCCAAGTGAGAAAACAATGTCTTCAGACAGCGGGAGATAAGGAGCGGTGGGGGGGTGGGGGGGGGGAGTCCGGGGCATAGTGGTGTGCATGTTGATATCACTGAGTTATGAACTATTTCCTTTTAATCTGGTTTCAAAAGATGACTTCCTCCATATGTGATTAATTCCATATCTAACTACAAGGAACTGCATATTTTAGAGCTGTAGTGTCATCGGGACGAATGTTTAAACAATCTCTGGCCTCTCTTTCCCACAAACTGATTTAACATGTATATAAAAAGGCTTTTGGAATGAGCACTTTACATTTGATTCCCAAACTTTCGCGTCTGTTTTTAGTAAATATTGAAGATGAAGCTTCTCTCATTCAGGCCTGGAGCCCTGGCCGATTGCAACTGAGGAATGCAGTCTCAGGGCGTCTCACGAATACAGTTCTCTCGCTGTGAGCTTTACTGTTCTTTCTATAAGCAGATCAGCAAGGCCACAGCAAAAGGTGTTCATGGTCATGAGCTTCATCTACTCATGGGTTCTCCTAAGTAATGTGGAAACAGTGGGAGGGTCACAGAGCTCAGAGTTCAAATCCAAGATCCAACATTTACATCTGAAGTGACCATATACTGCAATGAGCAGAGACCCCAGTTCATACTTACTGCTCTGGTGTACTATGAACAGAATCTCCTTTTTCATTTTAAGGGGTCCCAGTTTGAGCTGAGATGTATAAGTGTATATGATTGCCTACTAATAAATCCAACTGAGGTCTCTGTCATCACGATCGCATTTGGGGGAGGGGGGTTTTGGTTTGGTTGGTTGGGGTTTTTTGGTTTTTTTTTTTTTTTTTGAGACAGGGTTTCTCTGTGTAGCCTTAGCTGTCCTGAAACTCGCACTCTAGACCAGGCTGGCCTTAAACTCAGAGATCCATGTGCCTCTGTCTCCCCATTGCTGGGACTAAAGGCTTTCGCTACCACCACCCAGATGTGACCTTGATTTTTCTGGATGCAGCAACATATACCCGAGTTCTAATCCCTGCAAGTGACAAAACTATCAAAAACTGATGACAGGTTTAACCAAGTTAGATAACAAGGACAGACTCTTGCAGGAGAAGATAGTGACCTCCCTGCCCCACAAGTCACCTGCTGCTCTTCTTACCTTATTAAGGACCCTAAGACCATTCAAGAGATCATTAAATGTCCCAGATCCCAAAGAAGACAGGTGAAGGTGTTAAAGTCCAGACAGTAAGAAAGTCTCTTCTCCCTAATAGGATGGCGTCAGGAAACCAAAGACCTCTGAACAGCAGAGGCAGAGACCTGACCCCACACAGGATCAGTTTACTAGGACAGAGGCAAAATAAAGCCTTCTGTCAGAAGTTCAAAACAGCCATAATAGAGCATTAAAACAAGTTCATGGTTTTGCAGATTAGGGAGACTAGTGACATTCCACAGGGATGTGTTCAGGCAGCTAGACCTACCCAGAAAAGGTGGATTCTCTCTGTAGACCAGGCTGGCCTTGAACTCAAGATCTGCCTGCCTCTCCAGTGCTAGGATTAAAGGCTAAGAGATGGATCCTTGATGTGCCTAGCAGATACTCTCTGAAAGGTCCTCTAACCTCAGACGATGCCGCCAACATTCAGAGCACAACTGTGGGTTTCACAGTGAGATACCAGTGTACCCAGACACTGAAGGTTTTAACCCCTCCCCGGTTGTCTGTCTTCATTATAATTAAACATTCGACATTCTAGGAAAGTGGGGGTCCACAAGCAGGAGGTAAATATTTTTGCCATCTTTGGGAAAAGATGAAGGGCCGAGAGTCAGAAAATTACATTGATTTAAAGGAATAAGGAAATTGATATGTTTTGCTCACTTCAGTTTGTAGGCTAAAATTTATTCCACATATGTCTTTATAAATATTTAAGTATATAAAACCAAATGTTTAATATAAGATCCACATTGTAAATATTCCTCTGAGAGTATTTTTCTGCCTGGACTGGGATGGCTGAACTTCTTAAAATATAAGTCCATGGGGTGGAGGGAACAGTGCCTGTTTTTGGTAAGCCTCCCTGGGATACCCACAGGCCTTCACTGCTACAGGGAGTTTTAATGCACATTTAAAATTCAGATTGCTTGTCTCCAACATTTTCCTTGCCCATTTCACATGCAAACATACCCAGAGTTACTGGATGGTAGGCTCGGTGTGATGAAAAGCTTCCATTGCTTTAGTTAACTGATTTTGAGGTTGAACCTAATTTTTTTTTAAACGACAGTAAATGGGCTTTAAAAAAAAATTCATTCTTCTTTGTAATAAAATCTTATTGGAGCAAGCTAGCCTCCTACGGTATCATCCTCTGTCATATGAGGATGGCAGTCACTTCCCGGGAGTGCTATCCAGGTTAAGAGGTATCTTATGGAGCATCTGGCACACGTGATCATTGACTCCGCCATATTGCCTAGACTGTTGGGACTCCCTCTATTCCAAGTTCGTGGTTATCTTGGTGGTGATGGTAATGGGGCAGGGGTTAATCATAAATGAGTGCTCTCAAATCCTCTGATCTCCACATATGTGCCATGGTATTTATTGCATACACTTGAACACACATATAAATACATACATACACACATACACGCACACGCGCACACACATGTGCACACACGCATGCATACACACACGCATACACGCGCGCGCACACAGGCATACACACAGGCATACACACATGCATACATACATACATACACACACATACACACATACACACATGCATACACACACATACACACACATACACACACATACACACACATGCATACATATGCATACACACATACATACATACATACACACACATACACACACATGCATACACACACGCATACACACATGCATGCACACACACATGTGATAGAATAAAAAGGACCAGAGAAGCCACCGGCTTCAATGATCTTCAAGGAGAACAGGAACAGCTCTGTGAAGGTGACTTGGCTCACGGGGAACTCCAGACCTCCCACATCTTATTCGCCTTCCCCACATTGCCAGTGAAACTCCAACTGGATCTATTTTTATATATCGGTTATCTAAGTAAGACTTTTTGTTGTTTAACAAACGAACTTTGTAAGCCTATGAGAACAAAAGCAAAATAAAAAAAAAAATCTTAAAAAAAAATCGGATGTGCCTCACCCTTTTATTTTCAGAGTCAATGAAATTTAACACTAGAAGACCAAGTGTTTGGCCAACATCACACACCAAGTCAGCGGCAGAGACCCCAATGTGCTCAGCTCACCTCTACTCTCCCTGAGAGGCAGCTAAAACCGCTGAAATTGCAGAGTCACAATTGATGCCTTACACATAAGGTGTGCAAAAACATTAGATGATTTATTTTATATGACTGACATGACCTCGATCAAAAGCCGTCATTTCAATAGACGGCAGAAAGAACTGAAATTTGGGAAGTTACAGTCTCTTTTGGGTGAAGGGCGAGTGAACGTGACTGAATTCATCTTTTGCAACTGACCAAAGCTGATTCTATCTCCTCAGAATCAATCACCCTTTCACCTCTTCCTCCTCCGATGTTCTCTTGGTAGCTGAGGAGGTTGAGGGTGCTCATGGAGCCAGCGGGAGAGTTGCACGGTTTGCAGGCTCTTTTCCTAGAACTCACCACCATCTTTGGGCACTGGCCTCTGCTCTTCCTCCATGTGCCTTGTAAATGTCTACAGCTGCGGTAATTTGCGGTCTGTTCTCTCAGCATGGGCAGTCTGTGGTGATGGCTCCCAGGGAGCTGAGCCATCTCTCCTGTGAAAATCCTACCCCAGGTGCCAGGGCTGTGGGGAAGCCCTGCAACCGCTGTTTAGGAAGATGGTCTATATCAGGGTCCTCACCAGCTCCCAAACTGAAGAGAGCAGTAGGCATGATTCCCTTAACTTTTTCTTGGGTTAGAAAATTAAAAGCAGACACATAATTACTTTGAAAAGCAAGCCTCCTCTTGAAGGCAGAAGACTAAAATCGCGGGTGCCGTTCCTCTCCCAAGAACAAAAAATAGAAAAAAAAAAAAAAGAAAGAAAGAAAAAGAAGAAGAAAACCCCTTTGGGCATCGTGAATGAAATAGAGAAATCGCTCTAATTCCAAACCACAAACTACCAAAAATACCTGCCAAATATTGCTGTAGCATAGATGGAGATCCTGAATGCTGACAAATGCCTCCTTGGATCTCAGGCAAGATCTAGATTTCTCTCAAATTAAGTGAGGCAGTTTTAAAAATGGAACCAACAGTCCTTTGATTAGAGAGGGCACTTGAAGGATATAAAATTCACCAGAAATGAAGATTGTCCTTAGAGAAACCATGTTTTGGATGTTACGGATTTTTATTTTCTCTTTTGTGCTTTTCTGAGTGTCTTGAAATGGGTGGTGGGGGGGGGAGGAATCCCTTTTTGACATAACAATAGCTGTTCTCACCCAAAGTATAAAGGGAACTGGACAAAGCAAGTGTGGATACCAACTATGCTAATGACTGCATCGAAACTCTTTTTAGATGGTGCCGTCTTTATAAGAAGGATTTACTAGAGTCCGGGTGCTAGAAAATGGAATCGGGAAGAAGAGCAGAGGGCAAATTGTTCTGCATTTAAAACTAGACTCATCAAACTAGACCCATCTGCGGGGCTCTGTCTCTGATCGAGTCCTACTTTGGCAGGAAAGAAAGGCAAAAGGGAGCCAGGGGGAGGTGGACTCGGAGTGAGGAAATATTAGAACCTGAATTGTCTGAAATAGTCAAAACTCTTTCAAATTGGAGAATTCTGAGGTTTGAATGTAGTTTAAGTTACCTCGACACAAAACCCTTCTTGAATCTCCTCAGATTTCGGCTGTACCCACAAAGGCCTTGCTGGCGTCTACTTTTTCATTCACGGTATAATTCATTTGCTTATTTGTCTCATGAGGTTAAATAGAAGTGAAGGGTGCAGGAATGAGGGAGCTCTTACAGGTAGGAAGTGAGCAGCAGAACTGTGGACTCCAGAGAAGCTTGCGAAGAAAGTCAGAAGCCAGCTAGACGCCTCTGACCCCAGCACTGGAAAGGCTGGCAGAACTCTACCAAGGGAGTTCCAGGACAGCCAGGGCTATACAGAAAAACCCTGTCTCGGGGGGGGGGGGGGGGGGATCTCTGAGAATTAGAGATCCTTTTATTAATTATTAATTAGAGAATTAGAGGCCAGCCTGATCACAGCACAACCAGAATGAAACCTCAATTCAAAACAAAGCAAACAAAAACATCTGCCGGCCTCTCCCCCAGCACACCCACCTTCTACTCCCGGAGTCTTGCTCAGGCCTGTGCAGGGGTCTAAGTCACTTTTGCTGGTTCATTGCTGACCGCTGCCTAAGCCACACTCACTTTGGGTCAGAGGGAGGAAGATGGGGTCCCTGCCATCCAATCCAGGTGATATCTGAAGTTCCTTCCAAGTTTTCAAGATATCTGGGTCATGTTTTGCATTCTTAACACATTCCTTGTTGTTCTGGACTATTCCACTGTGACAAAGTCCCTGAGGTGACTTATATAGAGGGAAGGTTTAGCTAACAGGTTCAGGATTCCTTCTACAGTTATGAGAAGACAGTACATCACCATAGGAGGCATGGGAAGCTCAGCTGCTCTCTTCTAAGCTTCTAGCATGCAGGAGAGGGGCATGCATATCCCCACCTCCACCCCTATACAGCTTGTATCTTTAAAAGGCTGAGAACCAAGCCTTTCATATTGGACCTCTCAGACCCAAAGTACAGCAACTAATTAAAGTCAATCAAAAACAAAACAAAACAAAACGAAAACAAAAACAAACCAAAAAACACCCTTACCTGCCAAAATACCAAGTTAGAAGAAATGGAGTAACTGAGTCTTGTTTAGTTTTGTTTCGGAATTTCCAATTTACAAGATGGGAAGAGAGAGAATTGATCAGTCAGACCCAAAGGCAAATAGAAAATCTTGCCGAATTGGAATAGTAATGGGTCCTGGAGCCAATATTACTTAGCTGATGTTTCTAGAAGCTGCCCTCTGGGATGATGTCTTTGATATTATCATCCATGGATGCTACATGAATAAAGCTTTATGGGTTTCATACTATTGAAAATCCCCAGGCCTGAATTTTGTTTATGCATCTGGGAGCCCATAGCTGGGCAAGATCAAGAAGCATGGCCAGTGTGGCTTCTTTACTTCCTGTTTCATGTCAGTTACATGTTCCCTGCCTATGACCTTAGAGTCATTCTTTACTTTTGATAACGGTATCTTTCTATCTCTTCCCAGATCCCCAGTGTCTATGTATTGTTTGAAGCAATTTGAAATGAAAACTTCTCATAGGTGGACATGTCTCTCACCTGAACTTTCCCCTGTGGACCAACCAAGGACTCGGAGCACCTGTCATCAATGACAGTCTCTGCTCTTGCAAAGTAACACTGCTGTTTTAAGGTCCCTAACAGTTTGCAGAGCGAGATAAAGAAGCATCTCTGTCTTGCCAGCTTTTCAAAGCTGATGGGACATGAGGCAGCTTTTCATCTTGGATATGGGCACAGCGAGAGAGAGCTTCCCATAGGGGAGCAATGACAATATGTAATACCTGAATGTCACACCTGATGTCTAACAGGAAGCATTCCTGAGCTCAATTCCAAATCACAGACTCTGATAAATTTTAGTCTCACTGTAATCCTCTTCCAAGTCTCGTGTGTGCGTGTGCGGTAATGGTGTGGTGTTGCTGCTGCTGCCATCGCAAACCATAAACTCCGTGGTGATTTAAGCAAAACTGAGGTTACCAAGACTTAGGGGTAACCCTAGAACTTATTGAAAGGCCCAGAGAAGAGGACGATTGAGAATTTAGGAACCCTGTCCAGATTACAGAGCAGCCCCAGGATACTGCCCCCACTGAACTGATCCTTGCAGCCCCTACACCTGGAAAATGCTGTCACAGCATCTACTGTTCTCTGTTCTTGCTAACTTCCAGAGCCATAAGAAAGGAGTGCTGTAAAGTTCAGCAAAGGGAAGGTGGCAAGCAACAAAAATGCAGTGCAGAAATCTTCCAGGATATCATCTCCTCAAAAGGATAGGAACTCATCTATAATAGGGACTTTTCCCTTTAGACTCTTAAAAATAAAAATTGGAGGCCCTTCAAGTTATCCAAACCTTGAGAATATAAGGGTGAAAACAGGGCGGTTAAGTATCTGGAGTCCCTCACCCTCCCCTGTGTATTCAGAAAACCAACCTCAGCTCCCCCCACCCTTTCCCTTAAATTCTCAAAAATGTCCAAAACTATATTATTTGATCAGGAAGGTCTAGACCTGCAGACATTGGGTCTCAAGACAGTGAGGACCAGCAGGCTGGGTTCACAGCAAGGTGATGAAGTAAAATTCTGCTTGGCTACATGAAGAGACATTATATATCCAAAGCTCTAAGAGATCTCTTTAGTAACTATATTCCCACATCAAGTGTCCTCGGGAGCTCCACCCTGGTTGTGAACTTGGGAAAGAGAACAAAGTAGAGGGTGGTACTTGTTACTTCTGTTCCAGGATTTAGAAGGGGGTGGTGCACCTCTTTTCTTTTCCCTGGGACCCCTCCTTGAACTGTCCCGTAATTACATCATACAAGGTGCCCTGGGCAAGTCTAGGAGAACGGTGAGCCTTACCCATCTCCAGTTTAGGAACTAAATGAGATCGGGTCTATTGTCATAGGTGAGTCAACAGCACAGACACCAAGAGCTAGGCTGTCAAGCACAATATCTAACAGTTAACACTACACTTCTCTGGAGGACAGGAAGTCCGCAACATTACTGGCATGAGGTACCCATGCTCCAGTGGATCGTTTTTCACCTGTGCCTATACAAGCGGCCCTAGTAAGACCCAGTGAGTCATAAAACAAAAGCAAGACTTGAGAAAGTGGGGACTTCATGGTGGTGGCTGGGAGTGGGGGGAAGGTACGAGATGAGGTGGGGAGCCTGAGTAGACTGTCCTAGACATATATAACAAAGTGTCAAGGGGTAAATTCTTTTTTTTTTTTTAAGGTGTTGATGGCCTGTATGGATGGACATACCCATAAAAACGTGCACACAGTTAAACACGACCCACAAGAAAATAAGATGGACAAACTGTTCCACTTTTTTCCTACTGAATTTAGGAGTCCTGAGGTTGAGAAAAGCTGGCTTCCCCGGCCTCCTCCTGTCCCATGGCTATGCATTCCTCCAGCCTGATGCCAGTCGCCATCTGCTGGTGATAAGCTGTATAGCCCCAGAGTTACTCCAGAGGCCACAGAGGGACAAAGAGCAAAATCCTCTCCATTTAGGAAGCTTCAAGGGGCCAGTGCTTCAGCTCCTAGGACTGCACAAGCTTGTGAACAAGGTGGACAGCTATCTTAATGGGAATGAGAAAAAGGAAAAATACCACATTTGGCCCTGTATCTCAAAAGTGCTATTATTCACTTAAAGTTCATAGCCACAGAGATATTTTTATGTTCTCAGGTGTTTCAAAGTTTTGATACAGGAAGAAAATATTACTTCTGGAAACATAATTCAGATTGACCTGATTTTCATGCCACATTCTTCTAAAGAATGTAAGACCTTCTTGAGGAACTATGTCCCAGTTTCTGTACCAGCCTTAGTGATGTAATTGTCCTGCTCAGTGTCCCTGGGTTGTCCACCCTTTGCTTGTCACAAGCAGATATATTCCTAGGATATGTCTGGTGCCTCTGACTGTAGAGAACAGATAACTGCAACCTACACCTTTTCCAAAGAAAATGTTATTAAATAAGCTTACTGAAAATGATGTTAATTTTTTCTATGTTCTAAATATATGTTTTTATTACGTTCAAACTTTTTAAACAAACACAAAAGGTCTGGCCCAGTTATCATGGTGTCAGGACCCTGGAAAGGAACACGTAAGTGATGACTGAATTTCTCTCCAGGTTTGTGCCAAAGCCACATTAAATTAATCTATAAAATGGATGGCAGAAAACAGTATAGATACCCTTGCATATTAAGAGATGCTTAATTATCATGGCCACAAATTACAAATTGTAATAGTATACATTATAAATGCCAAAGGCCAAGATAGAAAATAATTAAGTTTTCATGGATCCTCTTGAAAGTGATAGAGCCAAAGGCTAAGCAAAGGTAAGCAAAGGCGACCAACCTAGAAGTGAGGGGATTTCAGCCTTGTTCAGTCACTTCATTAATTCCTGTAAGTTGACAGCTATGATGCTAGCATAGCCTGTAGATTCTTTATCTTATGTCTTATATAAAGTAATATGAATAAGCCGTTAACTCATGAAGCAATTGGCTTAGAGTCTGCCATGATCATTTGCTTGCATGTTCAGGGATGTTGGGAAGGTTTGGGAAGGGTATTTGTTTTTCTTGCTTTTTTGTTTCTGAGGGTGTCTCTTATGCGGTAGCCCTAGGCTAATCTGAAACTCATTATGAAGCTCAGACTGACCTTGAATTTATGACAATACACCCGAGTCAGTCTTCTAGATGCTAGGATTACAGGCGTGAGCTGAGCCAATATGCCTGGCTTCACATTCCTGATTCTTGGGGTCAGTTGTTATATTAGGTCTCAAATGTAGAAGGAAATTGGGGAGGGAAACAATGAATAAATATCCTGAAAGCTTGAGTTCTGGACCGAGTAGAGCCAGTCCTTAATTAGTGCCCACAGATAGTTACTTCTTAACCAAAGGCACAAAGATGCCCTAGCTGACTCACTCTCCTCACTTTAGCTTTCCCACCTTACTCTTAACACCCTACCTCCCTACGCTCTCAACCCCATCATTTCCAGACTGGAGGGGAGCTAAAGGCCTGGAAACCTCTGCATGGTGCCCCAGGAACCGATCTCTGTCCTGGTTGCACACTGAATTCCACAGAGCTTCTTTAAGATGCACATTCTTGGCTTGCAGAAACAGCTCCATCATAAGCATAGGATCACTTTTCCATATGACCCAAATTTGGTTGGCAGCACACACTTCTGGCAGATTTCATCTGCCTGTAATTCTGGCTCCAAGGAATCCAGTGCCCTCGTCCAGATTCCATGAACACCTAGTGTGTGTGTGTGTGTGTGTGTGTGTGTGTGTGTGTGTGTGTGTGTGTGTGTGTTTGTGTGTACCATTACACATAATTAAAAATATGGTGTCATATGACATACAGTGTCATAAAAATTCCTATGCTTGAAGTCTTCTCTTTGTGATCACTCCCTCCTTCCTGGTTTTCTTTCTTTCTTTCTTTTTGTTCTAAGCTGTCATGTTCTTATGACAGGACAACAAGACACACTAAATTCCTTACTGGAGGAATTTTGGGAAATATTGTAAAGATGATAACCATAACTCTGGTTTATCGAGCATTTCATGCATGTTCACTCCCAACAATTCAAGAAAGTAACTACTGTCCCTGTAGCAAGTTATCTTGTGGAACTTTGGACCATACAGCCCACAAATAATAACCTGGAGACTTATTAATTACAAAAGTTTGGCCTTCGTTTAGGCTCTTTTCTCAACTAGTTCTTATTTTTTTTAGTCTATGTTCTGTCCATGGCTCTGTTACCTCTTCTTAATACAGCGCATCTGACTTGCTTTAATTCTGCTGGCAAAATCATGCACCTAGATTCCTTCTCTCTCTCTCTCTCTCTCTCTCTCTCTCTCTCTTCTCTCTCTCTCTCTCTCTCTCTCTCTCTCTCTCTCTCTCTCTCCCTCCCTCCCTCCCTCTCTCCCTCTCTCTCTTTCTCTCTCTCTCCCTCCCTCCCTCCCTTTCTCCCTCTCTCTCCCTCCCTCTCTCCCTCTCTCTCTCCCCCCCCCCCTCTCTCTCTCTGCCCTGAAGTCCCCACTTATCCTCTCCTGCCTAGCTATTGGCCACTTAGCCAATCAGAAGGTGCCTTAGGAAGAGACACATCATTACAATGTAAACAGATATTTTGCAACACATTCCCATTTCACAGATGAGAAAGTCAGGAGGCTGAGACACAGAGAATATTATAAAAAGGAAAAATACCTCTTCCTCTCATGCTGAACCTAGAACTAACCCACACAGAGTTCTTATTTCTGAGCTTGTGAAAGCCTCTACCTTCCCACCTTACTCCAAACACTTTTGAGCAAGATCTAAAATGCCGAGGGCCCAGTAGTGGAAACTGAAGGATAATTTTCCAAATCAGTGTTTGAAATATGGCTTTTGGGGGAGGGTGTCACTAAACACAGAAGAAGCATCTCAGTATTAGAAAGCCAAATAGGCTGAAATCTACCATCACACACCATCTCTGGTGCTACAGAAAGCCAGACCAAAATTCCAAAGGGAAAAATCCAATACAGAAACTGAAGGTCAAAAAGTACCAGTCTGAAGAGACAGCATAGTGTAATTAGAAATGCCAAGGTGGTCCCCACTCTGCCCTGAGAAAGCAATTTCATGACTGACATGTGTCCTTTAGAGAACCTTGAGTATTATCTCTCATGTTATTTTCATTTAAATTTTTTACATTTATTTAATGTGGGGAAGAGGTTCATGTGCAGAGCCATGTGTGGAGGTCAGAGGACAGTTTGTGACGTGGATTCTCTTTCCACCACAGAGTCCTGGGAATGGGGCTCAGATCATTAGGATTAGTGGTAAGTGCAATTCCCACCTCTTAAAAGTCATTTCTTAAAGGACTTTCCCAGAGATGACAGCGGCTGTCAAGCCCATGCACACAAGCAAGCTTTGGAACACTGCATGTTTAATGAGATGGGAAACTGTTCATATGTATTAAACAGAAAACAAAGCGGAGCTAGAGAGGTGGCTCAGAGGTTCCGGGCCCTTGTTACTGTTGCAAAGCTTGTTATTGTTACTTGTTACTGTTGTTACTGTGCCTTTGGTTCCCAGCACCCACATAATGACCCACAACCATCCTTAACTCCAGTCCTGGGGATCTGATGACATCTTCTGACCTCTATGGACCCATGCAGACAAAACACAAACACACATAAAACAAAAATTAATTTTAAAAGAAAAAGGAAAGAAAGTCATAAAATGGAATGTACAACACGCAAGTCAACATCATCAAAATGGTGGCGAGCAGAAGGGCACGTACATTGAAGACACCCTGACAAAATAAAACTGTCATTTTTTTAATACCTTATTCTTCCTAAACAGAACCTATATATGTATTTTTTCTCTTTTTTCCTCATATTTCACAAATATGTAATATTTGTTTACTCAGATAAAAACTACTAAAACTCATTGCCATAATTTGGGTATAAAACATCCCACCGCAGACTCATGTGTTTGCACACTTGGTCCCCAGGTGTGCAATCCTGTTTTGGGTAAGTTATAAAATCTTTGGAGGAGGAGGGACTAGAGGGGGTGGGTTGTTAGATGACTGCTCTTGAGGCCGTATAGCTATGATATTAGACTGAAGCTCTCCATGCTCCTGTAATAAAACTTCATGCTCCCATGGCTGTGCAAACCCCTTCCCATCCCCACGCCCTCTGAACCATGTCAGACTATGTCACTACAAACTGTGAGCCAGCGTTAATTCTTTCTCTCCAAAGAGCTCCCCTGGTATTTTGACTCAGCAACAAGTAAGAATTAATTTGGTCATCTTTGAAAACAGTTCCTATAGTTGATTGTGAGTTTACAGTTGGTAGATTTTACTCAGATGAAATTCTGATTTGTTTTTTTAAGGTAAGAAATCTGCTATTCAGTGGCTAAGCATTTTCTCTTATTCTAACTACCTTATGTTCACAACAATGTTGTTTGATTGTTAAGTACTGTACCTATGATCATTTGGATAATACAGGGCAGAATGGCTAATGCTAACATCTGGCAGCCCCCAACACCCCTCCACAGACAATCCCTTCACTCAAAGCTCTCCAAGTGTCTCAACTGCCAATGGTTTTGAGCATAAATTTCCACATTATTCTACAAAATATGTTTCAACTTCTCTCCCAAGTAGATGAAGAGAATGAATACTAACCACGCACAGTAAGGTGCTCCAGGAGGCAAGAGAGGCATAGAAGAAACCACTGGGATCTACATGCCTCAGAGTCCGCCTGTGGTGGCCTGGATTATAATATTTAGGTTTCCATGTTTATACCCTGTCAGGGGAAAGAAGAATATCACATTCTATCAAGGGACTTGAAAAGAACCACTGCTTTACAACTCCAAGGCACTAACAGAGTGTTTGATTTAAAAGAGTGTATCTATGTAGCTGGAATAAACATACCACACACTCCAGAAAGTCTGAGGAGAGCTTCCCTCTGAGTAAATGGCAGAGAACTAAGGCATGTTTATATTCTTTCTCCCCCCTGAGGGTTATCGCGGCTTTTTTCATCACCTTGAAAGGAAAACAAACGGTCAAAAGATGGATGACCTATGTCCCTTCCCTATCTCCTTCTCGGTATATGTCAAAAAGTTGCTTGGCAAGGCAGGGCAAGCTAATTGTTACTTTTTGTTCCCTAATCAATCGGCTCTTTTAGTGACGTGTGACATGCCTGATCTATCAGTAACATTAAGATAATGTTCACTCTGCTAAGTTTATGAGTAATCCGCTAGCCAGCCTGAGATCCTCAACCCCAAATTCATGTTCATCTGCATGCAAGCCTCAGGAGCCCAGAGCACAGGGGAGAGAGCATCTGGGTGGCTGGGTGACTGTGGTTGAGGCTAACTATCAGGCACGGTTGCTTCTGAAGGCTCCCCCAGAATTTGAAATTATGACTTATTTGATCCTTTGAATTTTAACTTTGTCTTCTAAAGAAATCGCTGTAAAAAAAACAAAAACACCTCAGCCCTGAACTTATGTGGGATTTAAGAACTATTTTCAAAATACCTCAGAAATTTTTCATCCAAGCAGAAGGCTCTGAAATCTGACCAGTGAGTGTCACAGCCCTGTTTGTTGAAGGGAAGGGAAAACATGGAGGTCTTTGGTAAAGAGGTCAGTGTCAGGATCAGATCTGGTAAAAGGGCAGGCCCCAGATGAGGGAATTCATGCTTGATAGAGCCCCTTGCATAGTTAGCAGAAATGGAGGTTTTGTTGCTTGTGACTGAAGTTCTTGGGCACAGGACAAATAGAAGCCTGATGATGGCCACCCCACGGGAGAAGGTAAGGCTAGAAAGACTGTTCTGGAGGCCTGTGTGTTCCTACTCCAGCAGTCCCACACAGTCAGACAGGGGAATTCCTTTCACCAGCTGACAGTGACCCTGACTCAGATGTTTCACAGGAAGCTTTGACACCCCTCTCCCATTAGGCTGTAACAGTACTAGGTGGGTATGGGGGTGAGGTTGCAGGGGACTGGGCTACTTGACCACAGCTAGAAAGCAACTTTTGTTCTGGATGACTTCAGCTTCAAAAATCTGCCTGAAGAACATCCTCTCAAAAAAAAGGCAGGGTCACAACACAATCCGCTTTCACCTTTGAACGGAAGAAGGGAGAGCATCTCAGCATTCAGCAGGAAGAACTCAAGACAGACATTCCCACCCAGCCCATCTCTGGGCAGAATCTTCAGGAGTAACCAGCTCTCTCTTGGGCCTGTCTCTCTGTAGCATGGATACCAGTCAATAAGGGTTAGGTAAATAGTGTGCAATGTGAAGCCAGACACCATACTGGTCTTAAGATGTTCAGAGGAGTGTCATGTGCTTCCAGTTCCTAGAGCATGTATACACAGAAAGGGGAGTAAAAGCATGTCATTGTAGCATGGTATCACAAATGTTAATGGAGGTCTGAGAGACAGTGTAAAGACACCAGAAAGAGGAAGGACTGCAGAAGAGACAACCACAGGAAGGAGAGAGGGATGTGGTTTGAGAAGTACCACTCTTGAAAAAAGCAGTGCAGACAAGCAGTGGTATATGGAGAGACACACAGAGGCACGGCACAGTCACCCATGCACAACTGCTTCTGTTTCTGTAAGAATAATTAAGGAGAGGGGGATGCAAGGATCTATGTACTGCTTTGGTAAATACTTACCAGATGCCTATTGAGGAGGAGGGGGTCTATGACCTTTCACTGCCCTGAACGATATCCCATGGCCTACCCCATAAAGCAGGCATATTTGCTCATATACAGTTCTGCATAACACACTTGATACATATTCAGGATTAGGTTGGTGAGTTGTTTTTTTTTTTTTCTTCCAGTTGGGATATTTAGTATCCAGTAAAGGCTCCTGATAAACTGAATGCCACCACAATGTGCAAAGCTACCCTCAGACTACAAAAGGAAAAAAAAACAAAGGAAGGAAAGACAGAGGTGCACAGATGTGTTCTTCTAACATCCCAAGGGGCACAGGAGGGACAGATTCCTGGTGTTTCTTGTTGGCTTGGGAGGCTGAAGGACAGCACAGGGTTGCTGATATAATTATTGCAGACATTCCATATTAAGAGACCAGGGAGCAGCCAAGCAGTGGTGGCACACACTTTTAGTCCCAGCACCTAGGAGGCAGAGGCAAGCAGGTCTCTGTAGGTTTGAGGCCAGTCTAGTCTACAGAGTGACTTCCGGGACAGCCAGGGAAATACAAGAAAACCCTGTCTTAAAAAATCAAAAAAAAAAAAGGAATGGAAAGAGAGAGACAGAGAGAGAGGAAGAAGAAAAAGAAACCAGAGAGTAGCCCTGAGGAGTAAGAGAAGAATAGCTGTACATCCTTGCTGACCCATGGCTGGCAGCTCAGTAGACCAACACACTGCATCAAGTCTCATTTATTTATACAAATATGATCTACTTAATGATTGATTTATCCTTCGAGAATTTTGAGACCCAGACCATTTTTTTTTACCCCTTCCTTCCACTAATATTCTTGGTAAATACAAATAGCATGGTTTTATAAACACACTTTTAATAAACCCCAGAAATGGAGCCAAGACTAGCATCCACAATCCTGCTTTCGGGAACAAGCCCCTTCCTCTCAGGTCATTATTCCTTGTGAAAATACCACATTCAGTTAAACAGACTAGCTGGTGTGGTCAAATAAGATGGTAAAACTCAAAATGAAAAACCTTTTGTATGTTGGAATGAATGAAGTAAAATAATTCTCCTGCCAGCTCAAATACATCTAAACATCTTGGGAGTTCCAAGACCTTCAAAATGAAGATGAATTTGCAAAGATTAGTGGCAACAGCCATTCAGAATAAAGAAGGATGGCAGAGGCCAGTCCCGTTTTTAATGAGAATGAATCTAACCATTAGAATGTCAGTGGCCCCAGCACCATGTACAGCAGCTGAAGACAATATAAGCCTCTCATACCCTTCTCACCACCACTGTGTCTCCATCCTTGAAAGATCAAACTCCTCCAAGCATGAGAAGACCTAAGCAATCCATATTTATACAGAAAATATAAAACAAGACTGTTCCTAACAAACAATATATTTAATAAAATTGCTGTGTTAAAATATGTGTATGTATGAACTATTAACAAAGGTTTAAGTACTCAGGCAGACTTGAAAGCAAGGAATAATAAGTGGTAAATACATTTAATACTTACTACCATGTCCTAGGTACCAGTCTCAATACTTAGCATCCATTAACTGGTTTGATCTTCATAACACCTAGAAAACATAATTATCATCCCTGTGTTGTGGTTAAGGAAACAGAGGCGTACACAGAGTAACTTCCTCAAACACACACCAACTAATGGAGACGATATTTTTAATAGCAAGTTTTCAGAATCTGGCTCTATTTTTATTTACTCTAAGAGAGAACTCGGTGTAGCTGTGAATCCTGAAATTCCTTATGGGTGTGTTGGAATCCCAGGAGTGAGTCAGGGTAGCTGCTGTAACTTCCCACCTTCATCAGGGAAAACCAGACTTGCCTAAGATCTTGCCTAAGCTGGATTCTGGGAAGTTCTATCTTAATGAAGCACCAAGGAAACTGTCTACTGGTTCAGAGATATGTTATTGAAAAGGAGTGAATTCCAAAGTCATACTACTTACATGATATAGTGATAAAACTGGAAACCATAAGAAGGACGAGCTCTTCAATTATCCAAATAAGGAAGCTTTATTTAATATGGGCCAGGAAGACAAACACTGGCCAGGTCCATAACCAGGATTCGCAGGGAATGGCTGCTAACTACATTGACCAGGTGCCTCTAATGGCCAAACCCACAAGAGTACATACTTCTCATCTTTATCCAATCAGAGGCAAGCATACATCTTGATGCGCTTCCTGCCTATCTACCTCCTGCCTGTGTGATCAAGAACATCTGGTGCTGTTTTGTTAGGGAAGTGGAAATAGGTGCTTGGGTTATGTACACCAGCCTCCTGCATCCCAGAAAGGATCCTTCCTTAGGCAAGTGGAGCCTCAGAACAAGAAAAATGGTCCAGAAGCAAACTCTGAACCTCTGAATAGAGATTAAAAAAGGAGGGAGGGCAGAAACATTCCCATGAGTGGATAGCAAATGCATCATAGAGACCCAAAGGATCTAAGAGAGGCTCATTATGACCTTTAAAATATGATTTAAGAGGGGAAAAAAAAGGAATGACCAAAACAACTCCATTAAAAAGGAAAGTTTGTTTTAAAGGGGCAATATATATTCTAGCATGAAGAAGACAGCCATTAAAAAAAATAAACAAAACAAAAACCTGTCAAGCTTTAATGTAGAAACTGTGAATTTCTTTTAAAGACTTATGTATTTAATTGTATGTGTTTCTGTTTTTGTCTACATGTATGTGTGTGTGTGTGTGTGTGTGTGTGTGTGTGTGTGTGTGACTGTTGCCTGAAAAGATCAGAGGACAGTAACAGATCCCCTGGAACTGGAATAGTGGACAGTTGTGAGCTGCCATGTGCGTGCTGGGAATCAAACCTTAGTCCTCGACAAGACCAGCAGCATAGCCAGAGCTCCTAACCTCTGGACCATCTCTCCAGCCCCTCAACTCAGGAATATTTAGACTGAAAAGGAATGTGAGCTTCAAATATGATACTGGACCTAAACTAGCTATCGCTGTGAGGGCACTACATAAAAATGAAAACGTTCACACAAGTTAGCAGGGAGAAAAGAATGGCTGCCATGGCAACAAGCTAGCGCTCACCCATCACAACTGACTTCTCAGAAACAGTGTATTCCAGAAGACAATGGAAGTTCTTTTCCAGTCTAATG
Organism: Phyllotis vaccarum; assembly: GCA_033318265.1. Classification (NCBI taxonomy): domain Eukaryota; kingdom Metazoa; phylum Chordata; class Mammalia; order Rodentia; family Cricetidae; genus Phyllotis; species Phyllotis vaccarum. The sequence continues at coordinate 8,076,010 of JARWLC010000014.1, read as the reverse complement.
GGCCACAACTTTTTTGAGCTTTCTGTGACGTGCTATGATTTCACTTTTAAATGAGTTTAAAATAAAGACCCTCCCAGACTTTTAACAACTGAAACTGCTTATTACCAAGACCTTCAGAGAAATACCAAAGGGCATATACCAAATTCCAGAACAAAATTAAACTCAACAGGAAAGAGGCACAAAAACACACAGGCAAATACAAATGAGCGAATCACGATGTGAACTCTCTATCAGCATTGACTGTGGAGATACAATGCGGGGTCAGCAATAACACAGAAAAAGGGGTTCACTTTAGAATTAAGGAGTTTAGAGATATTTGTTTATCTTAGGAGAGGTAGACACACAAATAAACTTTAGATTTTGGAAATGATGTCATAAGTGTAACAGCATAAACTATGTGAATTGAGAAAGAATATTTCTTGGCTGCCAACTGAACGCCCTTGGGGAAAAAAATTAATACTTATTTCCAGACCTTCTTGGAAGTTCTTGCCCAGAGTGTCTGGAAGAGTCTCTACTTCTGTATGATTTAGCACAACCTGCAGCCAAACTAAGTTTACTGAGAAGTCACAGTTGATACTATCTATGCTCAGTGGGGTTTGTGTTCTGGGGCTTTCCTTTGGGGTCTCCAGGATGATGAGACAAGCTGTGAGCCAGGAAATATCAAAAAATCAGAGTGCCAAAAAGAGATGGTTCCTAGGCAAGTATCTTGGGACTCAAATGAGAAAATTCTCTGCATTTTCCCTGGCACGTAATGTTTTTCCAGGTGATTGGTTTGAGGAGGTAATTTAGTAGATCCTGATCATCGGAAACAAATTATTTTAGGTGACGATTTAAATTGGGTATTGGCAGGAATTGAATATTTAAGCTAATGAGTTTAATTGGGTATCAGGAAGTTTTTTCCTTTTTTCTTTTTCCCTTTTTCCCCTTACAATGATGTAATAACAATTGGCATTCTCTGTGTAATAGCAGGAAGGTTTAAGTGCCGAAATGTTTCACCAGTACTGCTTGAGAGAAAAGTGCTCTGTAAAAATATGTAAAAGTTATTAGCTCCCTCAGACTGGGTGAGAAGCAAAGGTCATTTTTTGAAAATCCAGGACAAATTGGTTCAACTAAAATCCAGAGCCATGTTCCGGCTGGCTCCTTAGGTAGAAATCTCCTGATCTGTATGAGATCAGTAACCAGAGCTGCCTGTTTGCTTCAAGGATGCCCATGTGGAGGACCATGGTCTGTGGAATCACTGATATAATGACCTGGGGGACTTTTTCTCAAATGCCTGTCATGTTATGCTAGAGGTCTCTCTCTTTAGCTAAAGACCTAAGCTATGGATGGGCTGAAAGAAACCATGACCTTCCTTTGCAGACTGAGCAAACACACACAGGATGAGTCCGGGAATAGTTACAAAGTTCTGCCTCAAAGCAGCTCTGAAACAAGATTGTGTCAACTCAGTCACACCCCATGTTATCACTCTGTGAGGTGTGGATGCCTCAAGAGCAGGGGCTGCTCTTTTGAATCAAGGACTCTCTAGATTCAGCCCTAGTGCCTGGCACATACTGGTTTCCCAATCAGCTTTTGGTTTTGAGTGAGAGGAAACTAATAAACTCCGGGAATGGTCAGCGTGCCTCTCATGATCTCAGAGAAACATTGTATCCTCTACTTCCTCTTTTATCCCATATAACCCAGACAACATTAGGGTTTGCCTCATATAGGCCTGTGCTCTCTACTACATAGTTAAATTCAGATACATACGTGTGTTTATGTGTATGTATGCATAAAAACATATTACACACATATATATCATTCAATTTCAGTTCCTCATATTAACCACACTTTAAGAACTCAATACACACACACACAGGGATAACAGCTACCACATCCAGCAGTACAACTATGGAACATTTTCATCATTCTAGAAAGTTCTATGCCATGAGGCTACTATAGAAACCCAGCTAGAATCTCTATGGCCCCGTCTTTTTTGACTACATACTGAGTAGCTAGAGTTATTATTCCACTTCACAAGTAGATGACATCTTCCCTGCCTGAGACACACCTCATTCCCACAAAGTCCTTCTCGTATTTCAGGTATTGAGGACAAAGTCATAGTATCCCCACTGAGATCAACCTGAGTGACTGTCAAAAATTGATATTTTAAACATGAATTTTGTAATTCTTTATGTAATTACTTCGTCAAAATCTGTCAGGCCAAACTTATTAGCACCTAGGAGGCTAGGAATAACCATGTTCTTTGTCCAGCATTGTATCCCCATGACCTAGAAAACTGAAATTATACATTTGTTCAATTTCCACCAAACGAGCTATGAACGAACATCAGTGTTCAGCATTGCAGTGCTTGATACTCAGCTGGCACACACAGGGAAAGCTCTATCCATTGTTCCCAGCCATCATTCCCTGAGGCATCTCTGTTCCTTCTGTGACTGCCAAATATTTCCAACATTGCTTTATCACCCATGAGGGTCTATCAGAGTATTTCAGACCCTTAGGGTGAGCAGACTGACCATGCCAAATGGGCATTCACCATGTAGCAGAACATAGCCTTCCGTGAAGATTTTGAAACAAGTTCTAAAATTTTTCCTACGTCAATGTCACTCCTTTTCATCACCAGAAGCTTGACACTGAACCCTTGGATATTTTCTGGAGAATCCCTTTCCCTAGGAACTTGCTCATTTCCAAGGATTACTATCTGGCCCAGTTCTGGGAACATGTATACGCCACTGTTTCAATACTGTGACCACAGTTCTCCCAAGTGCCCCAGAGTTTTTCTGTTGCCCCTAGCCCATTGCTGCCTGGAGACTGGGGAAATAGAGACAGTTGCAGCTGATGTCTTCTGAAGTGTTCGGGTCTGTACATTTCACAAGTGCAGAGCACAGGCAGACCGAAACAGCAACAGAACGACAGCCCGCTAGGCTCCTGTGAGCTTTCCTGTCTGAGTTCATGTAGCTCTCGCTCCCAAAACGGAAGTGGAAAACCAAATAAAGTCAACTCCATGGAGGTCCCGGGAACTAACACTGAGCAGCCTCAGGAATACCACAGTGATGCATCATGATTCATGTTATTACAATAAATGCCTAAGAAAGTAATAAGGATTTGGCACTTAGTATAAAGCTTTGGCAAGACTGCTTGAAGGTTGTCTGCTTGTTGTGGAGAAAAGCCTGGGACATTTTCCCTCAATGAGCAACAGGCATTAGCAATGTTATCTGTGGTAGTATAGGAGTTACTCACAAAGCTTTATTAAATGATGTCAAGCTCCCTCCCTCCATGTGTTCCTTTCTTTCCTGGGAGAGGCTTCAGAACAAACACTAAGATGTTTTTCCTCTCACAGTGTGTCTCCAACAGTCTGCTATAAGAAGATGAAACACATAACCAGGAGATTAGCAATTCAGAAATCACCTTCCCCAAAGTGACTCACTGGGGGGTGGGATGGGAAGTGGAGGACACATGTGCCTAAAAGCTAAACAAGTGCCCTGCTGATTTAAACATTATTCACATTTACAGAATTGGCTCTGCATAGGACAGGAGGGGTAAGTTCAGACACAAAGCATTGCTACAGAGCTAGCGTTTAGGGGATAACGGGAAAGAAACCACCACTGAGATGGCTGCATCATGCAGGCAGATCCTTCAGTCACGTGATGATAGAAAGCAGCCAAAGTGTGTAAGAAAGGGGTGGCCCTTCATCTTGTAGGTAGAACAAGTTATTCTGGTAGAGAGCCCAACGGCTTGGTTGAGAGGAGCTCAAAGGGATCTTAAGAAGCCATGCGTCTTTCTGCTTCCCTGATTAATATGAGTTATCTGGACACTATGCACCAAGGCTTGCCAGATCTACATCCTTAAACAATGTAAGTCAGGAAAAAAAACAAGGAGGAGAGAGGTACTTCTGCAGGGCAATGGCTATGTTCTCTGTGAGGCCAGGTCTCCCATGATCTTTCCACAGGCCTTCTGTTCCCTGCAACTGAAGGCTCTTCCCACTTTGACCAAGAAAATGGGCCAAACCCTCGATGGTTTGGCAAGATAAGGTTAGGTGCTTCCCTGGTTCACCCCACTAGCATGACAGACCATGGGGTTTGCCTGGCAGACGGTGGCTTCCTGGCATTGGGGACTGGTTCACGTTAAAACTAGGAAGGTCACCCTACCTGCCGTGTTTTGTGCTGACCTTGTCCTCTGCTGTTGCAACTCACTTAGGACACAATAGACTGGCAGCTGGTTGAAGATGGCTTTAAAGTCATTTACCTTGTCACTTCTGATCTGGGGCAAAGAAAATAACCAAAGGCCTACTAGTGTGACAGAGCCTTAGTGCTGAATAAAAGCTGGCTCTTCTCACTCCTGTGTCCCAGATGTCTTGAATTTAGACATAAAGACGAAGGTGGTACTTCTGTGTCCTTTACCTAGAGCAGCCAAACGGATGTCTGAATTCTGCATCTTCGTTTCTATATCACTACCATTAGTTCTTAGAATTAAGAGATTAAGGACTAGGAATCTTGTTTCCTTTTGTCTTGCTGTTTGCTTGTTTGGAGACAAGGTCTCCCTGTATAGCCCCAGATGGCCTGGAACTTGCTGTGTGGGACGAGGATGGCCTCAGACTCATGGAGATCTGCCTGCCTCTGCCTCCTGTGTTCTAAGATGAAAGGCATGAACCATCACAACCTGTAGAAAAATGTTATTATTGTTAAATTCCCTCTCTGCCATTAGTGGACTATCTGTACATCAGAGCTGTAGTAGTCCTGGTCTTGAACTTCCTATGTTTATATCCAAAATAATCCAGATAAGAATTTGATTGCATAGCTGCTTACAGGTAACCCAGGGCGAGGCCCCCTAGTTGGATGCTCCACTCCAAAACCTGTTTGTAACCAAGATCTGTCAACTGCCAGATGCTTGGGCAAGGGAGGCTGCATAAGTGTGCAGAGGACTTTAATTCCAACATCTGTGTGTCGCATTGAGGAAAGGGTTATATACAGAGCCTGTTTCTGAGCCTCTTGTCCATTAGCCGTACTGAGCCTGGCTCCTTTGAGATAAAAGAAAGCACAGTGTTAGAGTGTGGTCCAGGAGACTGAATAGCTAACAAAACAGGAAGGTGGTTCGATGTTTATGAGATAAATGAGAACCAGAGGGCCAGCCAAGGTAGAGCTCTGCCCAAGGTAACAGCCAGACAGTGGCAACGCCGGCCTTGGAACCTTAATCCCTTGACTTCCTGCCCACATTTCTCCCTGCTTTCCCCCATTCTGGGACTATAAAAAACACACAGGGCTCTCTTTACCACATTCCTTGGGTTTTAAAGGCATTGCTCTTGCCCCCCCACCCCCAATTCTAATACTCTTTTTAACATCTGAGGGAAAAGTGTTATGGTTAAAAGCATTTGAATTCCACCATGTCACTGTAACGTGTAATAAATACCTTTTATTATTTATTACCAAAATGCTTAGGGGCCATGGAAGACTAAAAGCTAGTCTATTTTTTTTTTTCTTTTCTGATGAAGCTCTAACAAGTTTATTCCCGCCCCTGGGTGGGAGTTGGGGAAGAGAAGGGTACAGCTGGGCTTGATGATTTAATCTTCTCAATGCCACAGGGCCCTGTCTCTGTGGTTCTACAGAATTGTCTGTGAATAGAAGATTTGTTTTAGCTTTAACCTAGCAGCCTTAAGAATGGCAGGCTCCAAGAAAAGACCTATCCAGATCCCCCCCCCCCCACCACCTCTCAAAAGCAGCTGAAAAAGTTAAGGCAGAAACTGCACCAAGGGTCTAGGTTACCCAGAGTGCTCCAGTGATCAGAAATTTCTGTTACCAGGTAAGAAGTACAGAAAGATCTCATTATCAGTTAGTTGAGCAAAATAACTTTGTGGCTATTTCTAGTCAAGGAGGAGGGGAGGGAGAGAGGAGGGGGAGGAGGGAGGAAAAAAGAAGAAGCGAAAGGGAGAAAAGAGAAAGACCACCCCTATCTTAAAAGACCCAGAAACTACAAGGCATCCATAATCCATACTCTACCCTCCTAGCCCTTGATACCTGCCAGGCAGGAATTTTGTTTGCATTAAATTGGCATCTTCCAAGAGGACCTATGAACTTAAAACAAATGTTTAACTTGACATTCATTACGAGTGTATCTGGATTGATTTATTGCATTTCTATGACCCCAAGTCTTTGGGACAGCATTTTTGCATGATTAAACAGGGAACAGGTACAGCCAGAAGTTCCAGGAATTCGTAGACCAGGGTACAATGTTACTGCAAATACACAAAGATACTGTGTATCAAGTAACTCAAAGGCAATACCAGACCAGTTCAGCTTTGAACGCCTGTGATCCAGACAAGCGTGTGTAAGCCTCTTGACACAAGGGCTGAAGCAGCACAGGTCTCTGTTATCCAGACGGTGAGCTGTTTGAGAACTTTCATTTTCGGGATATTTGGAGAGTACCTACATACAAGTGATCACAGAAACTGCAACCTCTCAATCTTGAGGAAACCTGCTCTTCCTGCTAACCACACAGAAGCAGGAGAAAGACTAGATAGATAGAGAGGGAGACAGAAAATGGGCGGGTTCAGAGGGAGGAAGTAAAATTTTCCTGGCAGTTCAATAGGCTGGCAGTAACCAGATTTAAAAAAAAAAAAAAAAAAAAAAAAAAAAAAAAAAAAAAAAAAAAAAAAAAAAAAAAAAAAAACCTTACAAAGTGCTAAGAGGTGGCAACAGCAATACAGCAATTATCCTTTAGAAATGGGATCAGCCTCCTCTCCTGTGGAGTCTAATTACAGCAATCATGAAGAAAGACTACAGTATTTTTTTTCTTATTTTATTTTGCTCTTAATGTGTAAACAAACCATGCAGGGACTGGTAAGCCTCAGCCAAGTGGTATTGTTTATTTTTATCTCCTACCGTGACTCACCTTGTTTTAATTGACTTCCAAGAAAATTGTCCAGGGTCTTTGTGGTTGTGGTTGAAGCTAAATAGACACATTTACCTAGAACTGGAGTCAGGGAGGGAGAGCACAGTGCCTTCAATTCACTACCCAACTTCCTCGGAGCTCAATAACCTCAGGCTTCCCTGCCAGAGTCCGTGGGATGTAGAGACTTGGGGCTCCCCGAATGAGGACCCTGAGCTCCCATATTTCCTGTGAGGGCTTCAGTGCTGGCTCTCCCTAGAAGCAGCTGTCGTTGAATCTGACCTACCCACATTCCTCTCCCAGACTCCCTTCCTCCCACCCTGGCATGTGTCGGGGTGTCTAGCAAGCATCCTGATTTTGTTTGGTTTTCCCATTGAAACCCAATGTCTATATAAGTAAAGAGGAATGTGGGGGCCCAGATGAGGTCAGGAAGTTGTTCATATTCTATCGTTGCGGGGGGGGGGGGGGATATTAGGAATCCCATCGTTGAACTCTCCATCCAGAAGCTGACATTCTACCATTTGTGAGGGACTGGCTTCCCCAAGAATTCCTTAGAATTTATTAATGTAGTTAAAGAAATGAATCCCTAGAGATGCACCACAGACTCAATTATATAGAATCTCCGTTTTGTGAGAAGCAGGCTGCTTGCAAATCAAGGACTGAAGATTCTCAAGAAGATGTTCCTTGCCTGCCCCCAACAACAAAAAGAATCTGCAGTGTACTTCAAGGAATTAATAACAGTTAAGTCTGACCCACCGACCCATGGATGAGTGGCGTCTGAACAGTTAATGAATCATAGATTTTGTTTTTTCCATGTTACCTTGCCAGAAGTCTGAAACTTAATTTTATCACTATAAATTAATTCCCACAGTTTTAAGAATTCCCTTATATTTCCCTTTGTAATGAAAATGCTTCCCAGTTTTAATACAGAATGGCTCTTTTCACGAGATGAGCTGACAGGAAATGCACCTCTGCTGGGAGACCTTGTCCACCACCAGCCAGCTCTGTAAGCCCAGCTTCTCTCGGCATCCAGGTTGCCTTCTTTCTGCAGGATGTCCTCCCTGGTCCCCCTAGATGTCTCCCCCAAAAGGTTCTCCTGAGTGTAGGAAAGAGGGTGGAGCTGATCAGGCTGGCTCAGGTGGTCAGCAGGCACAGCACTGAGTTAGGAGCCAGGTTAGCAGAACAGACTCGAGGGTGCAGAGGGAGAGAGTTGGGAAAGGACCAGCAAATGGATGGTGGCTCAAGACCTCAGAAAAGAGCCAAGGGCTCAGGCAGAACTTCCCATGTCACTCACTACAAAGTGCTGGCTTTATATGGTCTGATTGCTTTCATGCCCTCCATCCCATTTTCGATTGCTTGAATGGTGCTGTGTCTAACCAGCTCTGTTTTCAACTTTCAGAAATGTCTCCATATGGTGAGAGATGGACAGACAGAATTGCTGGAAATGGGCTGCCTATGCTGCCATTCACCCCATTTTAGACTGTTTTCTTCTACCTTTCCTGGTACTACCCCCCCACACACACACATACACTCTGCCAGTGCTCAAGCCTGCTTGAATTTATCATTTCTGTCTTGTTTGCTCTCATACCATTCAAGGAGCCACAGCACCTATGGCTTCTTAATGTTCTTTCTACATCCAAACTTCTTCATTTTTTTTATCTGTATCTTTACATGCAGTAGCATATCCCTATATGCTATATTCTTTGTGTGGCTTTGAAGACGTCTTTATCTCTCTCCTCATTTATGAATAGTGCTAAGTATACCACCTCTTCTGTATTTCAGCAGAATTATCTGATAGCGTTAAGCAGGATTATATACAAAAAAACAAATAGTACCTTATGCACGGTAGCTGTTAGAGTTGGTATTAATGTGTATTCTACAATGTCCTTTAGTTGGTATGTTTCTTGTGAAAATGCCACGTTAATTTGAAGATGCCGTAATTATGTGCGTGCCAAAAGACTATCATTTTCTTTGAAGGTGATGGGCAGATCTGCCTTGATATATGACAGCCACTTCTTCTGGAGACGTATAATCAGGGCCGTCCACTAAAGGTCCCTCATGATAGTTGCCTCTTTACACGGAGTGTTGCAAAGACTGAGCACATCAGAGGCTTATCAGGTTTACCAGGGACAGAGGTGGTAAGGGCGCTCATCTTCCTGGCCAAATAGGGCTGAAGCGATAGATCAGCGGTTAAGAACACTGGCTGCTCTTCCAGAGGTTCCAAGTTCAATTCCCAGCAACCACATGGTGGTTCACAACCATCTATAGTAGGATCTGACGCCTCTTCTAGCGTACATTCAGATAGAGTACTCAGACATAAAATAAATAAATCTTAAAAAAAGAGAGAGAGATGGAACTAATAGAAGATTGGCTACATAAAAATTCAGAAACATACATAGAGTGAAAAGGACCTTGAGTGTAGAGTAGCAACAGTGAGCTTGGGCTCTCAGAAACCATCTATACCAACCATTTTATAAAGCAGGCCTGAAGTAAATGCTATTTGCCCAGATGAAGACTGTGGGTAGGAGACCTATACCTTCTGAATTTGCTCGAAGCTCTGGAGCTCAGCCAGATGACGTCTAGAGCTTTTGACATCAAGTTCACCTTTACTCTGCCAAGCAGAGGGCGCTGGTAAATGTGGTGAGAGAGATCCACTCAGTGTGTGGCTTTTGCTAAGTGGAAATGGAGTGTTCTATTCTTAATTCTACTGCTAAGTTATTATGGAATAGTGAGCCCCTCTCTGCCCGATTCCCCATTGCTGATGAACTAGAGAAAAATCTCTAGCACCCAGCAAAAGGATGACCATTCTAAGTAGTTGATAATTTTCCCCCCCTGGGAAAATATGAGCAACTGAAATAACATGAGAAAAGTAATGAGAAGATGCATGAGTATGTAAGAGTCCCCCCACCTCCACCGTCCCATAATATCATGTCACATCAGAGAGAAGAAAACAGAAAGAAAAATGTGTCTCTAGAGAATCAACAGCTCAAGAATTCTGTCCCGTAGTTTTGTTTTATTCAGCTGATTAAAGGTCAAAGAGATTCAAAATAATTAGAAAACATGTCTCCCCCCCCCCCCCCCCCGCCTCTCCCCCTGAGCCCCCACCTCAACAGGGTTTCTCTGTGTAACAGCCCAGGCTGGCCTCAAACTCAGAGAGATATGCCTGCCTGCCTCTGCCTCAATGGATGGCACCGGGATTAAAGGTGTGCACTACCACCACCCAGTGAGAAAATAGATTTGTCTTTCTTCCGAGTTACCTTATTCTTCTTACTCTGTGTCTTCTAATACATAGTCTGGGTGCAGTGGTCTGAATACTTACGTTGGTGGGAAAACAGGGATGGCCCTTGGATTCACAAGGACACCAGCATCAGGTTGAACCTTACAAGGCTCTGATGCTCCCAAAGTCAGCAAGCTGGGGAAAGATGTCCTTGGATATAGGCGAGGTCCTAAGTTTCTGATTAGTGACCGTTTGGTTCTCTATAGTAGCTTTCCCAGTGACTGCGTCTGTGGCCAGCAGTGTAGCTTATGGGGAAGGATGCTGGAAACCTTGGCTCAGACTAAATTCTGTTTCACACATGCACCAGCCACATTTCTTCTGGCAAGCTAATGGGCTTCAGTTATCTTGTATGGGAAATGCTGATATAAGTACACCTATAATAATAATTACATCAATTATAGACATCATCACTATTTCTACTGCAGTAGCTGCCATTACCAAAGTATCATAGAATAGAATTTAAACAATACATGTGTTTTCTTTAAGCCCTGGAATCAAGATCCAGATCAAACTGGTGGGTGGTTTGATTGTTGCTGAAGATTTTCTTCCTAGCTGTACAACAGCTACCTTCTCGGCTGTGCCTTCATATAACCATCTGTGTATAATGTGTAGAGAGATGGGAGAGAAGGGAAGGAGGGGAAATAATGGCTTCTTTGGTGTATCTTTGCTCTCAGGGCACTAACCTACTGGCTTAGGGTCTCATCTCTTTACAGTCACGCTGGAAACAGAGACTCCTTTGTTTGGATTTTGAAAGGAAAAACAAACATTGAGTTCCCAACACTGTAACTATTTTCACTATTCTAAAGTATATGGTTGAAAACCTTGAGCGAGTCCAATACAAAATTGAGAAGGGTGTGTCTTTAAGTCTCCATTGTTAGGTCAGGTTCAGTTAACCATGGACACCCTTGATCAGACTCTTAGGCTTAGGCTTGGCAGTAGCCACCTACGTAACCACCAACTACTTTTGTACAAAGCGCACACACACACACACACACACACACACACACACACACACTTATTGGTCCAAAGGACGTTTCTTTCCACTTTTGGTCTTAGTAAACTTTGGAATACCATGATCTGGAGAACTGAAGTCTAAGAGACAATCCTGACTAAAGGTTTTGGTATAAACAAGGATCTCCCAGCTTTTTTTACCTCAACAACACATATGCAGCAATTGGCCTGCTTTGTGGCTCCTAGGCTCTTCTAAATGCTTATAGTTAGTTTCCCTGGGGCTGTCATATTTTCCCTACTTAACAGAATCTGTACTGAGAAGGTAAAACCCTGTGCTGGCTAGTCTTAAGTCAACTTGACACTCAGGCTAAAGTTATCTAAAAGGAAGGAACCTTAATTGGGAAAATGCCCTCGTAAGATCTGGCTATAAGACATGTCTTAATCAGTGATTATGGGTGAGGGCCCATGGTGGATGGGACCATCCCAGGGCTGGTGGTCTTGGTTTCTGTAAGAAAGCAGGCTACACAAAGCCTTGAGGTACAAGTCAGTAAGTAGCGCCCTTCCATGACTGTATCAGTACCTGCCACTAGGTTCCTGCCCTACCTGAGTTCCTGTCTTTTTTTCTCCCCAGCTTGCTTTTGGATCATGGTATTTTACCACAACAATAGAAACCCTAACAAAGACACCAAGATTCTTTAGTAAGCCCTGTTTAACTGCCTTGGCTTATTCCTACCATTCTCCCTTTAAACATGCCTTACCCATGAAGACTGCAAAAGCTGTTACTTATGCCTAAAATACTTGCCCCAAACCCCTCTTCTGGAAAACTCTAAGCCGTATTTCCTGGTTTACCTCTTAACACTATCTTTAGTGAAGCTATATATGTGCCTCGCTTTTATCATACTTTTTACTCTCCTGCCCATCAGTGCTCACAACCAGACCATTTGTTGGTTATGTTTTTAAGTCCTTGTGATACCTACTAAGAACATAGTAGGTACTTGCCAGAAACTAATCCCTTTTAGTCCTTTAATTTTTTTTATGTCCATGAATGTTTTGCGTGTGTGTGTGTGTGTGTGTGTGTAAAGAAGACACTGGATTCCCAGAAACTGAAGTTACAGATGTTTGTAAGCCACTGTGTGGATGCTGGGAATAGAGAGCCCAGATCTTTCAGAAGAGCAGTGCTCTTAACTGCTGAGTCATCATTTCAGCCACCTGCTCTTTGATTTTTGGAAAGACTCTGGCATCCTCGAGTGGTTCTCACAGGAGTTGTATGGTGGACAGTCCATGTGTTCATTTTCAGAGGTCCTGGAATAAAGACTTCCTTGTTACCTCCAACTGCATCATGCAAGAGGCATATCGATTTTCTAGTCACACAGTGTCTGCAGAGTCACATGACCTGTACATAATGCAATTCTGACTTTCACTTTTAAATAAGATTAGGTTTCTTCTTTTTCCCTATTGGATAAGTTCATTTTAAAATCTTGCCTTTGCTCAGTGTCTTAACTTCAAGTGATCCCGTTTCTCTGCACTTTGGAGAGAGAATTTTTCCTTTATAAAATAACACAGGGGTGGGAGATAACTTGGCAGATAAAGCATATCCCACTTGCCATATGTGCATAAGGATCAGAGTTCAGATCCCAGAAACCACGTAAAAGCTGGGTAGTGGCAGCCTGCCTCAAATCCCAGTAAAGAAGGTTAAGAAGGGGAATCTCTGGGGCAAATTGACTTGCCAGACAAGCTAAAACCAAGCTCCAAGTTCAGGAAGAGACACTACATCAATATGCAAGATGTGAAGGGATGGAGAAAAATATCTACCATCAGCCTGAAACCCTTATAAGCATATGCACATGAGTACACACACACATGATCACATACTATAATCACATACAACACATAAGACACCCCAATGTACACCTTGATTAACTTCTCCCACAGGATACTGAATCACAAACAGGCTCAATCATATCAGGCAATTCTTTTGTTACTACGGAAAACCCAGGCAACTGAGCTCAATCTTGGAGAAAAATAATCCCCAATCCTAAAGGTGTTCCTTGACTTTCCTTCTCATTAATTTAGGCCACTTACTGGTAGCTGGGAGGGAAGTAACTTCAATATCAGCACAGGGAAAGAACTGAGCAGAAGGAAGACACCCTGAGGACAACTCTTAAATTAAACTGACTTCATGTTTACAGGAGCATTCCTAAGCTGGCTCAAAAAAAGAAGATTTGGGGTCATCATATCATAATTATTCACTTCATGTGATCTCTATTGAAGGGACCTTCAACTTGGAATCTATCTGCCTGGTGCTGAGCATTATCTCTTAGGAGAAACATGGGTAAAACTTCCCCACCCTTGGTTGCTCCACCAGTATACCAGACAGTTCTGAAAATCACCCTAAAATTTAGTGGCTTAAAAATTGTACCACTGTTAATCTCAAAATTCAAGGCTAAGTGAAATGATTCTCAAGAAGACTTCCATGCACTTCAAAATCAGTGCCGGTCAGGTCTGGAATCATTATGAAAGCTTTTCGCCTAATTCTAGTCTTGATATAGACTGATGCTGGAGGCTCAGGGAGGTCAGCTGAGTTCCTATCTGCACATGGCCTCTTTGTTACCAAGGGCTTCCTCTTGGCATGGTAATTCTGTTCCAAGAGAGCATCCCACAAGGACCACGTGGAAGCTACTCTGCCTCTATGACTAGCCTCAGAACCCAGAGTCACCTTCTATCATGGACTCTTGGCAATCCAGATTCAAGTGGGAAGATACGAAAACCTCATCATGTGCTAGATGAGGGCAATCAAAACAGTAGGAGATGCTCCAAACCAGTGCAGCCAGCACAGCAAAGAAAACTATTAAAGTACATGACAGCTATGATCAGGTGGGTAATTGTTGCACACTGTAATTAATGAAAGGAAAACAATATATATACTCAAACTAAAAGATAAAGCTATCAATAATTCCACCTGTTATAAAAACTCTAGGTCAGGAAGTTGGAATAAACACTGCCCTAGGAATCAGAATATTTTCATCCTAAGTCTACTATTCATTAAAAAAAAAAAAAAACAAAAAAAACAGTGAAGTTACTGAACAGAGGTAACCTTCATCTCCATATTTGCATGATAGAGATCATAATGAATTGTCTGCTGTAGACAATGCAAACATCCCTCTAAAACCATAATCTGTAGTTAATAAAAGAAATCCTGAATATTGTAGGAATGTTTCTCTAACTCTTCTGGGCCTTGGCTTTCTTAGTGTGTTAGCAAAGCTTTGGAACAGTTCCTCACACTTAAGAGACCTAAGGCTCCATATTACAGGATTTCTCACAAACACCTGAAACTACATCTGTGTGCCCACAAGTTCCCAAAGGCTCCAATCTAGCAAATGTTCACTTCAGGAAGTAGTATCCCCTCACTTACCATGTTTTTCAGTTGTAAATCATTAATGAAAACAAGGGAAGCAATTTTTTTCAAGTATAGCCAGAAAATATATATGCTGCATTGTGATCAATATGAAAATCACAAAATTAGGAGAAAATAACCATAGGGCTCTGTGAACCCTGGAGGATAGATCTGCGTACCTGATTCTGGTAATATGGGAGACAATGTTAATTCCACTGCATGAATCTGTGGTTTTGTGCTTGACTCATAAAGCTGCCTCATCTGCAGATCCATTAAACTCCTAGAAAGAGAAAGGATGTATCTCAGACTTCTTTGAATCTTTCAAGGCATTTTTCACAGAGGATATACTCAATGATATTTGATTATGGGGAAGTAAAAATGGATGATGTCATTTAAAATAATAAGTGAGACAATATATGCACATTTGAATTCCATTTTTGTATTAAGCTAGTTAACGCCCACACACGTCTCCATCCAAGTTATCCTCCAGTGGGGAAGCCAGCGGCTTTGACAAAGACAGATCTTACCTATGAATTGAATGTTCCAGGCTCTGATTAGCTTAATAACCAGGACTTTGTTGTCGGTCAACTTGACGACTTTAAGGAGTTTAAACCAAATTCATTGCAGGAAAAAGTCAAAAGCCCAAATTCTGCTCCTGCATTTCACATTTTGCACGATCATGCTCCTGCCTCCCTGCCAATTTGAGTCCATTTTCTTACTCCTAGAATATCCTCACCCCCAGCTCTCTGCTTGGCTGACTCCTCTAGCTTCTCCTTCAATTTTCCTTTGCTGATCCTTGGGACCCTCTAAGTTGATACATTCATGCTTACATTTACATTATGTCTTCTACTTGAAAACCACTTATTTATAATTTTGTGTGTGTGTGTGTGTGTGTGTGTGTGTGTGTGTGTGTGTGTGTGTAGGAGGTGTTCAGTTTCTCTTTTCTCCTTATAATCTCCGTGAGAGCAGAAATTAAGTCTACTTTGTACATGACTGCCTGCGTGGGAGCTAATATGGAGTCTGGCCTGTAACAAACATCTGAGTGGACGTTTGCAAAGAAGGACTGTTTATAAAGCATTCCATGTGTGCAGCACTGTGTTAGATAAGCAGTTGGTGAATTACTCAGTCCTTCAAATAAAAATACACACACACACACACACACACACACACACACACACACACACTCTACAAAACTAGGATTTCTCTTTTGAAACTTGTTGCCTGTCAAACATGGAAGTATCAATTAGATTGACTAAAACCAGAGCTGTAAAAGAGCCTTGCTTCATATTGTTTTCAATAGGTTATGAACCAGACAAGATACTATCAATGATACAGTCAGAAAACAAGAGCTTGATAAACCTAGGAAGATGAGTTGCTTTATAGGGGCTGACAGCGTCTCCGATCCAGTTAAAGAAGCAGAACACATTTAAAGCTCGCAAAAGGCGTTTTGTCTCTGCAATCCACAGCCCTGGAGAGCTTCTGAGTGTGGGAATCCCCCCTTGAGCTTCTCTAAGGTAGGTGTTTGCTGGGCAACCCCCAAGGATCTGAGTTTGGATCCTCAGACTCCACCCGAAAGCTGTAGGCAATAGTGTCTTTAATCCTGGAGCTCCCCTAGCAGGACACGGGGAGGAGGAAACAGTTCCAGAGGCCTCTATACAAAACATACCCAAACTAAAAGATAGAGATAAACAATTACACCTGCTATAAAAATTCTAGCAGGTCAGGAAGTTGGAATGAACACTAGCCTAGGAATCAGAATATTTTCATCCTAAGTCTACTATTTATTTAAAAAAACAAACAAAAAACAGTGAAGTCTGGCTCACACAGCAACAAAGCTGCCTCAACAGAGCAGGAAGGTGCGGGTGGGCGAGCCTGTCTCAAGCAGGAAGATGAGAATGAACAATAGAAAGTTACAGTATGCATGTGCTCATTTACCCCCGCCCCATACACACATTCATATACAGGAAAGTGAGAGGGGAGAGAGGGGAGGGAGGGAAGGAAGGACAGATGGACAAATGGACGGACAGACGGATGGGCAGACCCAAAAGCCCTATTTTCTTTTTCTTCTATTTCAGTCTTTCCATTTAACATACGGGTCCCACTGGTTGAGCCACTTTATGAATGTGGGATTGTTCGGTTGGTCCCAGAGACTCAATAGTATTTTTCTTAAGAAGGGACAGAAGAAGCAATTGGCAATTAATATTCTTTTTCATTTTCCCTAAAACCCCAATGCCCTAGTTTAGGATTAGCAGCTACAGTTCACAGACACGCCAAGACATATAGTTCCTTTGTCTGAGAGCTGCTGAGTATCTTTAATGTGGCCCCAACCCTCCCTGAAGCCTCTTCTAAGGAGGAAGAAATCTCTACGTTCACTTTATGGATTGAAGGAAAATGAATTTGAATTCTTTATTATTCAATAATGGATACGCCTGTATAAAGACCAACTATGAACTATGAGGGATATTGTCTCTTAAAGACTCAATTTCTTTGCCAGCAAAATGGAAATAATCACTGCATCTACTTCATAAGATGTTAGGATATTTTTAAAAGAGTAAGGTAGGTAAGACCTTAGCACACTGCCTATAGTTGTGTGAATATTTAAAAAAGGGGGGGTGGCCAATTCTTTGCAGTCTTTTGTGGAAAGGTGGGATCTGGAGACGGAATGGGCTTTATGCCTTGTCTGATATGCCCATGTGTTGACATTGATATTCTGTGAATTCTAAGGCCAGATCACAAGAAACCAACCATCTTTTGCCCAACCGGCTGGAGCATGTATTCTCTACCAGCTACCCACCTCAGTACAGGAAGCTCAAAGTCTTCATATGAAGAATCAGTATGCAGAGAGAGGTGCCTGGTTGCTCCAGCATTTTTTCACAGGTGCCAGACCTGTGAGTGCAGAACACTCAGTTCAGCTGGAGGAACTGTACATTAGAGAATCCAGGGATCCTAGAAACTTCTGGAACAAAAGCCTATCCCCAAACTAAAGGCTATCCCAGCTGTTTCCAGCCACATGAGTCACCCAGCTGAGACTCCAACATGAACTTAATACCACCGTCCCTTGCCCAAATTACTGATTCACAGGTCGAACTGTTTTGAACTACTAAGTCTAGAGGTTAACAGTAGAAAGCTGTAATACTTCAGATAATGTTGGATAACATTACCAAAAATATTGCAACAGCATCTGGAAGAGGAGTTTTCAACTGCTCTATTAAATGCTGCTATGCTAACTTCAGGGTGCATGCTCCCACCAAATCGAGACACAGACTTATTATTAGCTTTAGATGCTCAGCCTAGCTTGCACTTGTTTCTGGCTACCCCTTCACCTCAGTTAAGCGTTTTCTCATTTGCCTTTTCTGTCTTCTGTACTGTCTTCCTTTCATGGCTTCTGTCTGCTGGATGGCGGACATCTGGCTTCTTGCCCCAGTGTGCCCCACATTCTCTCCTCCTCCTCCTCCTCCTCCTCCTCCTCCTCCTCCTCCTCCTCCTCCTCCCCCTCCTCCCCTTCATTCTTCCTTTTTCCAGCCTAGAGTTCATCTCCTATTTATTCTCTCTACCTATCAGCCCTGCCTAGCCCTCCCCTGCCCAGCTATTGGCCATTCAGCTCTTTATTAGACCAATCAGGTGCCTTAGGCAGGCAGGTGAAACAGATGCAGCTCACCTTTACATAATGAAACGCACATCCTTACATCATTAAACACATGCAGCATAAACAAAAGTAACACACCTTTACACAGTTAATGTTCCTCAGCATAAACAGTTCCAACACATCTTTGCCTAGTTAACATAATATTCCTCAACAACATATGACCAGGAAGTTTATAAAATGATAAAAGACGGGGTCCCCAGCGCTTTTCAGAAGTGTTCATACTTCACAAGAGCTCAACAAATGTTTCTCTCATGAGTGAATAAATATCATTTAGAATGAATAATAAAAAATGAAGGCATTCTTCCATGAATGAATGATAGACTTGACTTCATGCATCATTTAGGAACATCAAGTTCTTTCTAAGATTTTTTTTTCTATCTAAAAATTGCATTGTGGAATAGACTTTAAAACTCTTTCATGTTCAGAGATAAAACATGACATTTTTGGAAAGCTATCCTTCAAGGAAGCTGTTGAGATTTTGACACTTCCTTGGCCCTGATTCCTTATCTTCAGGCAATAGAAACAACCAGTTAATTTAATCACTGAATACTTGGTACTCACTGTGCTGGTTCTATATCAGTGCTAGAGATACAGTATTGAGTGAGTAAATAATACCTGTCTCTTGGAGCATCTTTTTGTGAGAAAAGTGTCTGCAGACCTGGAGACAGAATGAGGTAGGTCCGAACCCCAGCAAAGCAGCTGGTGAGCATGAGCTGTGGAGTAATAGGCTTATGCCATTGTTTAATTCTATGAGTATTCCCCTGGGCTGGTATGGCTAGAAAATTACCTGTTACATATGAGCCAAAATTCAGACTCAAAAGACGCAGATTTACCATCATCAAGACAACTCAGAAGAATGCGCTGTAGGTTTGAAGACAATTTCCAGAGAGACTTGCATTCTCAGAATGCTTTCAGTAATGGCTGGATCACTGGAACAAGGGCTGACCTTCTCCCCTGGGGATCAAGCTCATTAGAATGTATGTGCTGAGAACCGTTAAAATTCCAGCTCATTACATAATAGTTGCACCTTATGCACTTGGATACCTCCGAAAATGCTTCCAGCCCTTCCATTTCAGCCATCACAACCCACTGACAGTTTCCTGTGCCTCTGAGAGAACGTTGCTCTAGCAAAGTTAAAAATGAGAAGAGCCAACAAAGAGGTACCGCTGTGGACCAGCCTCTCTGTTTGCTTCCTTGAGGACTTGAGACCACTAGAAATGAATCCTCCCCAGCTTGGAGGGAGTGCATTCCAAGTGAGCCAGGGCTACAGTTTTCTTTTCTCTTTTAATTTGTGCACCTCATTTAAGAAAAGGATAATCTGACCTGAAGAGTAATTCCAGAGTTTAGGCCAGCAATGCCTTGGAGGAAATAGCATCTACTGATTATCAGGACTTGCTTTTCAATCCTGCCTTGCATGAGAAGATCCCTCATCCCCTTTCCTCCCCGGGGTGAAGACAGATCACTCCTGTCACAGTCCATTTGACTCTTCCATGAAAGCATGTGGCTCTGCATCTCTCCGGCTACTTCATTTTTCTTCCTTTAAACTTCTTGTGATTTTTGAGCATTGCACTGAATATTGCATTATTCAAAGACTCATACAGAGCAATTCAGATTTACATGCACATAATGAAAATCCAGGTATAGAGTGGAATATGTGTAGAGAAAGCATATACTAGTCAATAAGATTTGAGTTCCATGCCCCATTCAGGATCTAAGGGACAAAAGGATCTTCTATTTGTCCAATCAGATTCAGAGTTCTAATCTGCATGGGTCTTAACAAATAATAAATTTGTAGGGCTGGAGAAGTGGTTCAGGGTTAAGAGCACATTCTGCTTCTGCAGAGACCCAAGTTTGACTCCCAGAACCCACATCAGGTGCCTCACAACCGTCTGTAACTTCAGATCCAATGGATCCTATGCCTCTGTCCTCTGTGGGAAGTGCATTGGGGTACACACACACACACACACACACACACACACACACACACACTCACTCACACACTCACACACAAATACACACATCATTAAAAACAATAAAAATTTAAAAATATATTGTAATAATGATTTTTATTAAATAAACTATTTTTAACTGCTTACCAAAATATCAGCCATGTCAAATATATCAATATTTTTACTATGGCAATTATCTTAGTATATCTACATATCTTACAGTGTCTTAAATAATACATCTACATAATAGAATTTATTCCAAAACTTATCTTTTGACCAACTTAGGCAAAGTATATACATCTTCCCCTGAGAACATTGTCCCTTTTTGAAAATCCTGCCACTAACAGGACTATTAGATAAAAAGACATTTTTATTCCTATTAAGGGAGAAAATTATAATGTATCCCACTTGAGATGCCAAATACTGAGATTTCCATTTATTGAACGATGAAGAAAGTACACATATGCAACTTCATACTAATTGCAACAATTAACACAATAATCAATGTATGTGCCCATCATACATCAGCAGAAGAGCTGATGAATACAGGTGGAATCAGCCTTTGAAAATAAAAAAGAAAGGGAAGAAGGGAGGGGGGAGGGAGGGAGGGAGGGAGGGAGGGAGGGAAGGAGGGAGGGAGGGAGGGAGGGAGGGAGGGAGGGAGGGAGGGAGGGAGGGAGGGAGGAAGGGAGGAAGGAGTGTGGGATATAAGAATTAGAGTCAGCCAGGGACTAAAGAGTTAGTTGAAAAGCCTTGGTCAAATGATGTCAAATTTCAGTGAGAGTGAGCAATTTTTAAGATATCTATTATGCAATCTGGAAAGCAGAAAATAGGTTTTGCATATTCTTACCACAAAAAAATGATAAGCATATGCAGTAAAGCTATGGTAATTAGGTCAATTTGACAATACACATGCATTGCAAACATGACTGAAAAGTTTTATTAGTCAGTTAAAGCAAAATTTCAAATAGTATAGAAAGAAATAAGCATAGGATAAGATGAGGGTTGCATGTGGTTGGTGGTATGAGGGCACCATTCTTTGAATAGTGCATTTGAGGTATATCATCTCTGGGTTATTTTCCTCAGTGTAGGGGACTTGCAATATCAACTCCTTACTTAAAACCATCTTTTAAATCTTGTTAACATTGTCATTTTGTATGTGTGTGGGGGGGGCTTGTGTGCATGCGTGCATGGGCATGGGGCACACATGGAGGTCAGAGGACCATTTCTAAGGGTCAGTTCTCTCCTACCGTGCAAGTTTCAGGCATTAAACTCAAGTCATCTGGCTTGGTGGTAAGTACTTTTATGACTACTGAGCAATCTTACCAGCCACAAAAATGTAGATGTCTAGACAGTGTACTGAAAACACACGTCAATCAGGTATGCTTACAAAAGACTAGAGGGTGTAGGTGACGTGGCCCCCTCCACTGTAAGAATGGAAAGTTGGATGTCTGGATTCTAAGCATGACACACGATTCAAATCTGTCCCTTTGAGAAACTGTCAGGAAGAGTAAATTGGTGTTTTCTTCCCTTAGACGTATGCTGTTAAAAATCACCTTGTATGGTGTCTTTATTTGTTCCTGCGGGACAATAGCACAAAGGAGCTGTAGGATCCAATCTATTGCTAGATAACCACAAATCCCAAAAAGTAATGACTTTAAAAATAACGTAAAATATTTTAGGGTAAATATTAACTATCTCGCGCCCTTAGAACTTCAGGAGTATTTCAGCTGTATGCTTCTGGCTTGGGGTCTCTTCAGGGGTCATTGTCAAGGTGTCAACGGGAGAGCAGCCTTGAAAGAGGTGGAGAATCCACTTCCGCGATGTAATATTCCTCATTGCCAAAGTGATGGCAGATGTTAGCAGGGTGGCGGCATGACCTTCTCACCGCGGGGACTTTCCATACATCCGGTTTAATATCCTCATAACTGAGCAGCTGGTTCAGAGGAAGTGGTACTTGAAACCAAGGCAGAAGTTTGGATGACTTTTGTGACCTTGTCTTGGAAGTTTATGTTCCATCATTTTTGAGATTCCCTGCTATCCACAGGTCCATCCCTGCTCATGAGATTCCCTGTTATCCACAGGTTATCACTGTTCAGTTTGGGATCAGCCTCTGCAAGGCACTGGCATGAGGAAAGACCCTAGAAGGGTTATTTTAAAGGCGAGACACCAGAAATGGCATAATTTGTTAAGAACCATTAAGGTGCAAATTTACCAGCTGAACAGACAAGTTCCTTACATTTATAGAATTTACTCTTAAGGTAAAAAGAACAGAAAAAAGGCCTAATAAGTAACAGAATTAATTGGGGGGGGTGTTCAGCATTATTTGGTAGAATAGGCCTGTAACTCCAGCATTTGAAAGATAGAGGAAGGATGATTAGGGCAAATGGGTGGCCAACATGGTTTACATAGCAAGTTCCAGACCAACTAGGGCTGCATTGTGAGACTCATTTCAAATATATAAGTGCATGAATGCATGTACATACATACATACACATGGACATACATACACACATACATACATACACACACACCATACATACATACATACATACACACATTCATACACACATTCATCCATATACACACACATACATACATACACACACCGTACATACATACATACATACATACACATGTACATACACACACACATACACACATTCATACATATACACACATACATACATACACACACCGTACATACATACATACATACATACATACACACCATACATACACACACATACATACACACATACACACACACCATACATACACACACACCGTACATACATACATACATACATACATAATCTACTATTGAGGGTTGTGAAGAAAATTAAGCAAGATGATATTGAGTGGTGATGCTACATTTTCTAACAGATGGTCAAGGCAGGGGCCGCTCTGAGAATGTACTTAAAATGAATGTGAATGATGAAAAGGAACTGGCCTTGAAAAGGTCTGGGAAAAAATGTCCCCGATAGGAAAAAGAAAAGCAAAGACACCAGAAGCAATAACAAGTGTGACACACTCACGGACCAGACGAAGGATCCAGGAGCAGAGTAAGAGGAAGTGAGATCAGAGACCTAACAGGAGCCAGAATGTAGTCCTCGGAGAGTGGAGTAGAGACTTTACATCTCATTCAGTGTATGACCAGATTGGAGGATTTGATGCAGGTAAAAGACACGATCTAATTTACGTGTTCAGAAATCATTTTTCCTGAAGGTATCCTATAAGGCAATCACATGACATTAAAATAATAGTTTTATAGCAGGATTGTTACAGGTGTGATGAGAAGTCGGAAAATTGAGAGATATTTTAGAAGCAGCAATAGTCAGCGGTCCAGGTGGAGATGAGGAGGGGTGACCAGTAAATCCAAGGACTGTTAGGTGTAACAAAGAACGCTGTTTCCTTTACACAATGGGGAGATGCTGGAGTAGGGGCGAGGGAGCAAGCACTCTCTCCTGGAAGTGGTGTCTTTTCAGAGGGAAGTCGGCCAGTAAGAAAGAAGCTTCCAAGGACAGAGGCAAATTGGGTGAAATAGCAAGGTAAGTCAGAAAGAAGCCTGCCAATAGTACATTTGAGAAAGAATGACCAGCATACACATGAAGAAATAGATATGGGGCGCGGCGCTTCCTGTGCAGTTTAACTGGGCAGAGACTGTCAGTTGAACACAGATCCTAAAGCACCCGAAGGCTGCTTCCTGTGACCTCTGTTCCCTGCAAACCAGGACTAGTCTGCTCTCTCTTAGTACCCAGTTGATGTTCAATAGGTTAATAAATTCCCTAGAGAAGTGACCATCTCCTCTGCAGATGCCACTGGCACCTGGAATGACACCGTCTTGGCTCTGATTTCTCCTGTCCACAGCCATGAGGCAGGGCATGCCAGGTCTTGCCCCTTCTGAAGGCTCCGGGCACCCCCTTCTCTCCTAAGCTTCTAACCTTTCCCTAACTAGTCTGGGAATGGAGATGCTTGACATTTAATTCAGATGCTAATTCATTCCTGCCTTCCCTCATTTGGGCCTTCCTTTTCCTTGGTGTTGGGGGGGGCATGCAGGAAGAGACTCCCCAAATTAGGGTGACAGAGAAAGTCCTAAAGGCACTGGGAACCACTGTCTCAACTCAGGGACATGTTTAGCAAGCACATTTATTAACTTTGTGCCTCTGAATGGAAGATTTATGTTTCATCCTCTCAGATTTGTATTGGAAACATTTGAATGGGGGGGGGAGAATAATAGTCTAGCAGGAAACTGCCCCTCCAGATGTCAAAAAACACCAGAGTGAATAAAACAATATTGTGAAATGTTTTACTTCTGGGACTTTGGGCATTAAGTTTGGGCATTAAGAATACTGCAGGCCCTGCCTGGGGCATTGGTTAGCTCTGACATTTGTGATTTGCTATAATGTAGTATCTGTCACAGGAAGCCTTGATTTGCCCCCAGGAAAGTGACTGGAACATCACATCACACCCAGCAAGTTAAAATTGCTCATGTTTCTTGTTCTGACCCAGGGCCAATGGGCCTTCTCTTCCAGCAGCGTCAAGATGTGAGTCTGAGGTGCCGTTCCAGCCTGTGTCGGGAATTCCCATTTTGAGTTCCTTGGGGACAGAGGGAACATTTTACACAACTTGACCTGAAGGTTCTAGTCCTTTAGAATGTCCCTCTACTCACCTAATTTGTCTTCCGTTTTGGACTGCGGTGCTGACTGAGCTACTATGGACTTTATCAGAAAACTGATCCCTAATCCGAATCTTGTCTCTTAATCTAACTTCTCTCTTCAATGACATCTGTGTACTCTGCCCCCTAAGCTTTTGGTCACTTCATCTGATAGCCAAATCCTCATGCAGAAACTTGACTGTTTACTTGCCCCCAAGTGTAGCAGCCCTACCCACCGCCTGCTCCCATCACTCTCTAGGAGCCAAAGACCGGCTGTGCTTAACCTCCTCGTTGAGGGCAGCCAAGGAAACAAGAAGGGATGCTGGCTGTCTTTCCTAAACTGCCCTAACAAAGTGTCAAAAACTCAAGAGGCTTAAACAACACATAAGAGCTAAAGTTCTTTTTAAAATTTTAATTATTGTGCTTAAGAGATCTATAAAACAAAAACGTCTCTGACCTGCAAGCCCCTTGCCCGAGCAAGGACAGATGCTTCCTGAAATACTGAAGGCTGTTATTCATATAATATAAATGACATGTTTTCACTCCCCCAAACAAGTTTGGTTGACCCAACTGCACTGAATGTGCTAGATCAAATGTACGCAGGAGGTATGTAGACAAGAGATACATCAGGATGTATCCTTAACCCTGATTGAATGGAGGCGGGAGGAGGTTATGGAGGCAGAAAGTATGTCAGGCCACCCCCCAACTGGACCTGATGGGAAATACTAATAGCCTTATGGGTTTGCCTTTTTAAGTCTCTGCAAAATGTGACTCCTCACCATTTTCTGGGAACCCAGGACTAGGCCTGCCCAGAGTCCATGATCCTGGTCAGTAAATAATTAAAGCTTGCTTCGATTTTGGCTCAAGTTGTGGTAGTGGTCTTATTCTCCAGAATTTACTTCGCACAGCTGAAGCCTGTGTTTCTGAGCTGAGAACTTCCCAGTATTGCTTCCTTCTGAGGGCTGTGGGATAAATCTGTTCTGGCCCTTTGTCCTGCTTTGCTGGTGACCATTCTCAGTGTGCCTTTCCCACTGTATGCCCCCAGTCTGTGTGTCCAAACTTCATCTTCCTTTCATGAGGACACTAGTTTTACCAGATTAGAGTCCAGTCCAATAACCTTTTTTGAACTTCTTTAGCTCTTTAAACACCCTGTTTTGAAACTTGATCCCATCTTGAGGCTTTGGATAACAACCTAGCATATGGAGTCGTTGATAGTGAGTTGGGTATGGTGGTTTGAAAGAAAACAGAGGCACTATTAGATGAGGGCTTGTTGGAGAAAATATGTCACTGTGGGGGTGGGCTTTGAGGTCTCTTGTTCAAGCTTCCCTCAATGTGACTGACAGTTGACTTCCTATTGTCTGCAAGATGTCAGACTCTTAGCTACTCCTCCAGCACCATGTCTGCCTGTATGCTGCCATGTTCCCTTCCATGATGATCATGACCGGAACTTTTGAAGCTGTAAGAAGCCCCCTATTAAATGTGTTTCTTTTAAGAGTTTCTGTGGTTATGGTGTCCCTTTGTAGCAACAGAAACCCAAACTAAGACAGAAGTTGGTACCAGGGACTAGGGGTATTGCTGTGATAGGCCAGACCATGTTTTTGTTTGGAGAAACTTAGACTTTGGTACTTTGGGTTAGGAAAGAAGTGGGATGCTGTAAGCACTGATTCAAGAGCCATAATAATAATCGAAATGTGTGTTAAGAGTTATTTGAATGATGGAGGCCTCACTCCAGAAGTTTCAGAGAAGAATTTTAGTATGTTGCCTAGAGATTGTTCTTGTGATATTTTGGTAAAGAAAGTAGCTGTCTTTTGCCCTTGCATGAAGAGTATGCCTGGGGCTAAAGTGAAGAATTTTGGATTAATTCTGTTGTCAGATGAGATCTCAAGACAGCTTTGTATAGACTCTGTCTTGTTTTTAGTGGTAACTCTAATGAAGATTCATGATGAGAAGAAGCAAGCTGAGCAAGGTAGATTATAAAATGTAGATTCTGAGGGAAAAAGAATACCAGAAAGTAGATTGGAGCTAAACTCTATGTTTTAGGAGATAAACGGATTAAGAAATGGAATAAAGGAAGTGGTGACCTCAGGGCAAGATCCCACCCAGCTAAATTTGGTGGAAAGAAACCAAAGAAAGCTTAGAGCTGGGTGTGATGTGGCACACCTTTAATCCCAGCACTGGGAAGGAAGAGGCTGTCAGATTTCTGAGTTTGAGGCCAGGCTGGTCTACAGAGCAAGTTCAAGGACAGCCAAGCTTAGGTAGGGAAGGAAAATAAAAAAGCTGGTGAAGAAGATGTAGTTGAACAAAGGGACCATGTTTCATCCCTGAGCAAGCAGCAGAACTGGCAGCTGAGGCCAAGGTGGTTCTGGCTTTAGAGTTAAGGATAGAAGCAAGGAGTTAGGGATAAAGCCACTGAGGCCAGGCATGTGTCAGGGGTGTCCCTGAATGGAGGCCCAAGGGAGGCCATTGAGTGAAGCTGTGAAGTTGAAGCCTGGATTGCTTTGGAGACCCCACAAGGTTAGAGATACCAAAGGATGCCGGAGATACTTGCCAAAGGGAATAAGGAGTAGAACCAGCTCCAGAACCAGTTGCAGTCAATAAAGCTGAACAGAACTGGAGATCTGAAAGTGTTCTGACATCAGATATGGAGATGCAGACCTTGGAGTCTGCCCAGCTGGTTCTCAGTCTTTCTTTGGTCACGTATTCCTTGCTATGTTCCCTTGCCTGCATTTTGAAATGGTAATGTACATCCTGTGCTATTGTATGTTGGAAGTATGTGATCTCCTTTTGGATTTTGATTTTTAGAGGGGAGTTACAGTTAACAGACTGCCATATATCTCAGAACAGACTTTGAAACACGTTTGAGACTGTCATAGGCTTAGGGATTTTTGAATTTGGACTGAATTTTTTTTTTTCATTATGATACGACTATAAGTCTTTGAAGGCTAGGGAGTATGTAATATTGTGGTTTGAAAGAAAATGCCCCCCATAAAGAATGGCACTATTAGGAGGTGTGGCCTTGTTGGATGAAGTGTGTCACTGTAGGGTCGGGGGGCTCTAAGGTCTTTTGCTCAACTCTCCCTCACTGTAACTGACAGTTGATTTCCTGTTGCCTGCAAGATGCAAGACTCTCGGCTATTTCTATCTGCACACCACCATGCTCCCTGCAATGCTGATAACAGACTGAACCTGTGAAGCTGTGAGCCCCCCCACCAATTAAATATTTTTCTTATAAGAGTTTATGTGGTCATGGTGTCTCTTTACAACAATAGAAACCTTAATTGGAGCATCAGAGGAAGAAGATTCAGCTTGTAACAGACCCTCATTTGAGTAGGTGGGCTAGACCCAGGCCTGCCTGAGCACCCGTGTATTTTGCAGCCTCCCAGATGTGCTTGCCTACCTACACTTTGTCTTGCAACTATGAAAAACTCATGACATTTATGGCAGGTTATTTTTGTTTGTGTGTTTGCTTGCTTGTTTATTTAGCATGAAGAAGTGGGGTTTCTCAAACCCACTAAGCAACTCCACTTCAAAGGCATCGGAGGAGGAGGTAAGAGAGAAGTGTGGAAGCCCATCCAGGGAAGGTGATCTGACATCAAACCTGCCTGTTCTTCCTTCTTTCCTCCCAGGCCACTGATGACACTGTCTGAGAAGATGAGATGTTTGTCATCTGACTTTTTTCAAATATCCTTTCTAAATAAAATCTTCCTCGTCCAGCTCCTTTACACACTGTTGAGCCCTGAAAAATTAATCCAGTCCACTTCTGGATTTTACACTTCTTTATGTGGACATTAACTATATATTCTTTTTTGACTCTTTGAGCATGTGTAACTGTGTCTGAACGCACACCAGGTTTCTAAAGTGTTAGAGAATAGAACCATCTGGGCACCAGCATTAGAATCCTGACAGTTACCCCATGATAAAGGTGGGAACAACTATTCACATAGAAGGAAAGTCACCAGTGTTAACTAATATGCACCGATGACAGGCACCTAGGGTGATTTCTTTTACTATTTATTATAAAATAAAGATAAAAACCTGAGATAATTGCAAGTGAATGAAACACATACCACCATCTGCTTTCCAGCTCAGAAAGGCTGCACAACCTTCCAGTCCCACCTCTTCTTCCTTGGGGACCTCTTTCTGTGGGGATTTCATAAAAGCTCTAGAAGTTTCAGAGATATAAGAGGGATCTAACAGTGGTGATTCACACCTTAATCCAAGCACAGGGAATATCCCAGGAGTGGTAACCTATGCCCTTAATCCAAACTGAGTTCAAGGCCATCTTAGTTTACATAAGGAATTCCAGGCTGTCAAGCAGGCAGTGGTGGGGCCACGCCTTAACTGAGCTGAGCAAAGAGAGTATTTAAGGCCAAGTGTAGAAAGACAGAGAGCTAGAAGAAGCCAAGAGAAGCCAGGCTGAGGAAGTTGGAAGACAGCTGGGTAAGATCTGACTGTGGTGTTTACTTTTTCTAATATCTCCGACTTTCTCAGAGATCTATCCCTGAGTTTCATTTATTTGTACAACAACTGGTGCCCAATGTGGGGCTCGAACCAATGACCCTGAGATTAAGAGTCTCATGCTCTACTACTCCTGAGTCAGCCAGGGAACTCATGATCCATTCTGACCAGGTGATTGTAAACTCCACCTCTTGAACTAACACCTGGCTCTATTTGATGTCAGACCCACAACAGGCAAAATTCCTGTAACAAGTCCCTAATTAGTGTGCAGTATACCTAGTAGTAGGACTTATAAGAAAGTATATGAGGGAGAAAAAATGTAGGGATCATGGGAACACAAAAGAATCAATATAGGACTGACTGACTGACTGGCTGGCTGCCTGGCTGGCTGGCTGGCTGGCTGGCTGGCTGGCTGACTGAGGCATCAGGAAGTGGGGGGAGATATGGGGTCAGGGAACTTAGCCTCAGGGCAAGGCCAGGAAAAGTAGGGTGGAGATGGAGGCTAGAGTAGATGCTGTTGAGGATCCTTGCTTTTGGAGAGGGGCCTGCATCCTTTCCACACAGCTCCACCTGTAGTTTGCAGTAACCTCAGGAAAAGGTGACCTTGATAGAGCAATCTCAGACAGATCCTGGAAATGGACTTGCAGCTCAGCAGCTGGGTCACAGACCAGACCGCTTCTCCCAACAGAAGAGTCCTGGATGGCAGAGTTTTAATGCAGATGAATGATCATAATCGTTTACTGGGTTGCGATTCCTGTCCCTGTACTCTGTTTTGCTCACAGTATTAAGGTAGTTCAGCAGGAATTATTAGCCTCAGAAGCACTCAGGGTAGATCCCTGTGCCATGATAGATTTGGAGCTTTATAGCTCATTTTTCTTGTAGATATGAACTTTCTGTCATTTGTTTTGCTTTGCTTTATCTTGGTTTAGTTTGTTTGGTTTGGTTTTTTGAGACAGAGCTTCTTTGTGGAATGTTGTACCTATGTCCTGAGACCCCCAGAAACCACCAGGGAGCTGAATTTCGATGCAAACACATGAGGGTCAGTTTATTCCTTTGGACAGGTTTGAACCGGCTCAAACCCTGACCCAAACCCTTTGTGGGAGGAATTCCATCCCAAGATCAAGGGTGAGAGGTTTTTAAAGAAAGAAATACATAAGTGGTGTGTTACACCTCTTGGCATTTCAGGATTGGGTAAAGGGGTATGAGGTAGAGTAATTCTTAAAAACTATTGGTTGAACTTTCAGTTTGAAAACAAATTTTGAATCTATTGGCTGCCAGGCGAATTTCTTAGAGTTTTCCCAGATTCTTTTTAGACCTGGGTGTAGAGAGCTGCGTAGCCGCACCTTAAAGATGGCGCTGGCTTCCACCTTCCACCTTCCCGATGGTGAGCGCTCTCTGAGATAAACAACTCCTTATTTTGCTAAGGCTAAGCTAGTGGCTTGCTTCCAGGTGTGGCTTGCTTCCTTGCACCTGGATCTATTGGCATGGCCCTCGTGGCGCCCCGTGATTGGCAGTCCAGAAGGTATTTAGCTGGGAGCTGGTTTTCCCCAGCGGCAGAAGCTCTGTTCAAGGTTCCTGAATAAACTGCTGAAAGAAGAGCCTGGTGTCTCATCGTCCTTGCCGGCGAGGTTGCACACGACACCTGAGTCCTGCCCTCAGCCACTAAATGGTCTTTCCCTGAGATAAAATTTTGTAATGCCTTTGCATGGAACAGTCATGGAATTTGCTTTGTAGACCAGGCTGGCCCAGAACTTAGAAATCCTTAGCCTCTGCCTCCTTCCTCAGTACTGGGAATACAGGAATGAGACACCATGTCCATCTAATGTTGTCAACCCTTAAGGATTTAAAATGCCAGTTAAAAGGTAGCGATAGCAGGGCTTAGCTAAGGCCTGTTAAGCTAAAGCTGGTTTTTCCTGGCAAGATTGGAATATCTTTGGCTCTGTGTAGAAGTATAACATCATAATCTGCAACAAAGATTAGAACATTATAGAACGCTATTGTGTCGTCCTCCATTAAGAGTTAATCTGGCAGAGCCCATAGTCACCTGGCCACTTCCAGGAGACCTGAGTGTTCAAAAGACAAGACAAGAATGAGGAAGGAATAATTATCCCCTTAATGTGATAACTGACTTCTCCCTAACAGATGCCTTCCTCCAGTGCGGCCACTGGCATGGTTTCCATCAAGTGGCACTGGGGAACAGGCCAACCCTCTGAGTTAGAAGATTTTCTTTACATGATTTCTGGCTGCTTCTCTTTCAGATGCTGGCCAGACCCCTAAACTTGCTTTCACTGACACATTGGGCCACCCCTCACATTCCCCAAAGCTAGCCCATCCCTTTCACCTTGTGGCTGCTTGTCTATTTTGACACTGCTCAGTGACCTCTGGTACTGAACATGGCAGCTTCCTTGGCCCTTAACTCAAAAAGTATGGCTCTCTGTCTCCCTCCTTCCACTCCTTCCTCTCTCCTCCTCACCCCCTCCTCTCAGCAGCTATCAAATCGTATGGTTTGGCTGCTCTGTTATTTTTCTTTCAAACTCTAATAAAATTGATCCAGAGCTTCCTTCAAATGTTTCTATGTTTACAAGACTAAGAACTCAGAAGCGGGCAGTCCAATTCTGGTAAGAGACAATACACAGTCATGAAAAGGGAGGGCTTAGGATTTGTGTTTTCCATGCACTGCTCAGTGTGGGGCCCAGAGCAGCTTGACCACACAACTACCATGATATCCAGACAGACAGCAGGCTCTTGCTGGCAGCACCCAGTGGTAGCAGGAAGGGCACAAGAGCAGACTCTATCCAGGGAGGGAGGAGCCGGCACCTAAGATGAAATCCCTGACATTGCAAACATTCCCTCTTGGGAAAGGGGCGGATAGTCCCCAGGTATACCACTGCTAAATGTTGAAACATCCCTAGGATTCAAAGCAACCATACAGGTATTCCAAACCCAAGCCTGGCCCAATCCCAGGACTGTAACCCGGAAGCTCTGAAGCCCCAAGAACTCTGTCCCCAATAAAATTCCCTGTGCTCAGGATCACTTCTTTTCCCCTGCTGCATCGAATGAATGAACGGACTGACCTGAGCTAGCTTGTCAATAAAGAGACTGCTGCTGAATCGTACTGGTCTCTTGGTGGTCTTTTAGGGGTCTGGATTCTGGACACAGCACTCAATCTATTGAGCTGGCCCAAACCAACTGTTATCTGCTGGTTATTCAACCATCTAACACCAAGAACCAAGCCCCTAAACACCTCAGTGCCACCCTCAGCCCGCTCGCTGGGTGGTTCATCGGGGCCTAAACTCAAATGCATCGCTCTTCCGGCTGGCCACACTTTGGTGTCAGTGCCTTTGAGCTCGGCCGATAGGGTTTTAGTGAGAGTGTGTGCCTCTGCCTGAGCTAACAGGATTTAGCTTTATGTGACAGGAAGACTAATATCAGCCCTGCGCCATGTGCTGCTGGAGCGTGGATGCTTTTTGTTAAGCTCCCGGGGTCTGGAAGGAAGCAGCAGCTATGCTCTTGTTTAATTCCATATGAGCAGCTTTTTTATTTTTACAAATAGTCCTCTTGCTGTTAGGGAGTGAGTGAGGGGCATAAATCATCATGTCTTTGGCAGCCAGGATTTCGTGGGCATGGTCCTCATTAAAGTCTTTAGTTGCAGGGTTCCTGGAGACCTTCCTTTGATACCAAAAAAACATCAAACTGAAGCGCCACGGTGAGGGGGGGGGCATGAAGAGGAAGGGGTGGAAACTCAGGAGGACCCCAGAATAGCTGTTGGGAAGCAGCAGCAGGGAAACACTAGAATGATTATCTTTCAGCTACAAAAAAATAAAAAATAAAAAATTGAAGGCGCTATACTGCAGTGTCCAGTCAGTCCCGACAAAGGCTCAGCCAGCTACAGCAACGGAAAGGGCAGCCCTGGGGGGTGGGGGTGGGTGTAGGAAAGTTCTCTGAGCTTTTTCCCTCCCCAGACCTTAGTTCAGCAAGCTGTGAGCCTCAAATGAACTAACCTTTTCCTAAGGCCCGATCTCCCCGCTGGGAGGGAATCCAATCCCTGGGCAAAGGTCACCGGGGATAACGCTGGCTGCTGGCGGTGCTGTTCATTCACAAAATGAGCTCCTTTGTAATGAAGGCTGGAGAGCAACCCGCTTGTGTGCATTCCACGCTTGCCCTAGCAGGACAGCCTCCAATAGCCATCAGTGGAACCAGACACACACGCATCCAAGAAATCAAAGCATATTTTAAGTGTGTGTGTGTGTGTGTGTGTGTGTGTGTGTGTGTGTGTGTGTGTGTGTGTGTGTGTGTGTGTGTGGCCATTTCAAGGAACCCAGCAGTGGCTCTTTTTGAAAAATGAAAAATCACACTGAATCCATCTATTTTGGCTGGAACTTACAAATGTGTACCAGGCAAAGGGTTGAGCACCAAGAACATTTCTTAATATGGGATGTCCCTGGGCCTGAGAAAAAACCCCTTTGAGATGCTTTTGGTTTTGGGTTAAACCAAGATGAGCTGCTTACAGAGTGGAAGGATTCCAGCTGGAGCCAGATCCTTGTGTCAGTACTAAAAGACACACACCAGTTGGTCTTCCCCTGCCTGACCGGGCAGTAATTCTTCATGCAGACAAGCAATATTCGATGTCTTTTTAAGACTCTGAAAGAGGAAGTGATAGCCAGAGTCATGGGGGAAAGGCCAGGACCTCTATCAGAGAATTCACCCCAACTCAGCTTTCTGTGGCTGTGTCTATCCATTCTGGCAGCCATTTCTTTCCAGGAATTCACAATCCAGCTTCCCCACCCTTCATGCCTATGTATAAACTGGATGCTGCACTGATCCGTGCACTACTTAAATGCCCCCATCTCATTTGGGAAATGTATTGCCTTTGAAAACACTTTTGAAAGAGAACATAACATAAATTGAGCCTGTACAAAAACATGTGTGTAAGATCCATGTTGAACTCTAAGACTCTGCTATGGGACTGCTGCGTGCATTAGGATCCCAGGTTCATCATGCTTTCCACTGAACTTGGGCCAAGTTATTTATCAGCTTCTTATTCAGACCTGCTTGCTCATAAAATTTTTTAATCCTCCTAAATTGAGTATTTGGAAGATTAATCACAAGATATAGATAGATAGATAGATAGATAGATAGATAGATAGATAGATAGATAGATAGCTCAGATTCATGTCCAAAGTATATATAGTACATGCTCAGTAAGTGTTAGGTATCATGATCTTGTGGGGGAGCTTTTTGTTGCTGCTATCGTTTAATTAAAAACGAAATCTCTAGATATATATTGTGCGGTCTTCAGGGCAGCACAGCTGTAGATGGTTGTCAGCTGGAGGGAGGGTCCAGAGATGAGCTGATTATAATAACATTGTTTCGTTGACCCCCAAATGAAAAAAGAACGGCAAACACAATAAGGAATACTTTTGCAGGGATCATTTTTGACAAGAGAGTGGAAAACTGATCTCAAAAAGAACCACTAAGTCCAAACACTTATGATGAACAAAACCAAAAAGTTATTTAAGAAACTTAACCAGGAAAAGAACAAAAGAAATAAGAAAGGAAGTGAGTGCCCATAGCTTTGGTGGAGAAGAAAGGTTATTGTAGATCTAGGGAAGGGACATCTGGGAGAGGCCAGAGTGGACATGACCAGACTGAGCTGGGCCATGTTGTAGAGAGAAGAGAGGGGACCAGGTGCAGAAGCCAGGAGGTCAAAAGTCCAACAAGGGCAGATGACCAAAATGTCTAGTTTATACAGGGCAGAGCCTCTGGGAGAAGGGCAGCTCAGTCCTTGGGCTGGAAAGTTCAGCAAAGGGAGTCACGTATGCCAGCCATACTCTATAACAGATAGAGACTGGAGGATGCTGGGAGCCCTGAAGCCAGGTCCACTTTGATATGAACCCTCTAGCATCTGAAGTCCCAGGTTTGAAACTTAATAATCAGGATGTGCATTATCTTTACATATATTTATATCTTTATATATAACAACAATGATAGCATACTATTCATTGTGTATCAGGCCTTCTAGTTCAGGATGCTTCCTGAGAAACAAAAACACAAATAAAGACAACTTTTCCCCCTAAATCTAGAACAAGATTCAGAAGCTTCATCTACACAGAAAACAATGATCAAAAATCAGAGATTAATAAAAAACTGCCTCCAGACATAAAGGAAAAGAAGAAAGGAAACAGGTTTAGAAAGAGTTCTTCGTTCCAGGGATAAAGTCTTTCTTCAGGGGCAGATGCGGTGGTATACATCTTTAACACCAGTATTTAGGAACCAGAGCTGAGTAGATCAATGGATACGAGTTCAAGGTCAACCTGTTGTAACAGCCAAGACGACATAGTGGGACCCTAACTCAAAGATAAATAAATAACAGTTTTCTTCAGCATCCTACAAAGGATTGTGACAATGTTATGTCCTCATGACATGGTGGAGATGTGGCTAACACTCCCACGTGCTGAATGAACATAGATATAACACTAGTGTCACCGCCTACCTCGTCAGCAATCGGTAAGGGACATGCTTGTCACAGCACACGGGCTGTACATGTGTGAATCATCACAGAGAGGAAAAAAATTGTTACTACTCACCCTGAGCTGTTACCAAGAGCAAGATTTAGTGGCAATAAATCCACACTGACAT
This sequence comes from Phyllotis vaccarum, assembly GCA_033318265.1. NCBI lineage: Eukaryota > Metazoa > Chordata > Mammalia > Rodentia > Cricetidae > Phyllotis > Phyllotis vaccarum. Next base: position 8,040,160 of record JARWLC010000014.1, on the reverse strand, counting down.
TGCTGTTGGTGATTTACCACAAGCAGAAAGAATTCTTCTACCTGTGGCAATTCTGAAGGCCACACATGCTCCCCATATGCTGTCTCCTGAAATTCTCTTTACTGTCATGGAATGTAAGGAGATAATGTCTCTTGGAAGCTCATCAGGCAGAGCCCAGATCCTAGGAAACTCCTAGAGACCCTTCCATGCCCTTGAGTAGAATCCACCGTGCCTCGAGGAATATCCTCTATATCTCCTAAAACCCCTGATTCCTCCAGCTCTGAGGTGAGGCTTGAATTCATTTACAGTCCATGACAAGGTCATCTGGGCCTCCACCTTACCATCTCCCTTGTTTAGTGGCTTATGAGATCTGTTGGAGAAATGCCCCAACTACTTAATCTGTTTGAAGATAGCAGTTAACAGCATTACTCTGCATCCACTGAGCTGAGCAAAATGTCATGAGTTGTCTTAGGCTAAAATAGGAAAAGAATAATGCTTGGATAATTTGACCTCGGAGTTAGATGAAATCTAACAAAAAGTCAGAGCAATTTAAAACCACAAAGGAGAAAACACCAATGGCAACCAGCAATTTAGCAGAAACAAGGCAAGAAGACGGTCGGCCTTCCCACATGGAGGTACCAGCCGTCTGTGGAGGTAGCCAAAAGCACACTGGGTGACAGAAAGAAGTGCTATGCTTGTCTCCTGCCATAAAAGAGAAAGCAGGTGGAGTAGGGCAGTTACTCGGGGGAAGGATACAGCACGAGGAACATACAACTGGACACTGGGAAATGTGACTCTAGGGACTGATTTTAAAAGAGGAAAGTCATAGGCCATGCTGTGACTTCAGCGCTGGAGGGAAACAAAAGAGCCAAGCTTTTTTTGAGGTACCCAGGTGGTCCTCAACTTCCTACAGAGGCATGATATCCCTAGACTGACTTTGAGGTTCTGAATCTACAGGAAAACCAACAGAGTCCCACCCTGGAAGGTCAAATGACCACTGCCTTGAGGAAAGTCAGTGTGCCCAATGGTCAGGTGACAAGGGACACAGGCCTCTAGAGACCATACTGAGAGTAAGTCATCTGAGAAAAGAGAGGAGACTCCCAAAGAAGGAAGCCTAACATAGACCCCCATGCAGGGGAGCAGGCAAAGAGGAATGAATCTGGTTAGAGCTCTGTACCAAAAGCTTTTTACAAACAAGAATGGCATCCTCTATAGCCAGGATGGGTCACACATTCCAAGTAGCTACAACATCCATGGGTACCTCTCCTTGAGGGTTGGAGTCTGCCTTTGTACCTACTAACCAATGGCCTTAGTAAGCCTGTTCATATCTTCAACTTTCTTATCTACAGGTAAAAACATCACCGTCCTCTGCACAGAATAGTGGCAGGGTGATGTATGAAGACTCAGTTATAGCACCCGGATGAAACAATTATTTTCATCATTGCCATCCTTTTCCTTAGACAGTTACATTACCCACTCTGTGCTTCAGCTTTTCTCATCTACAAAATAAGGACGATGGTGAGCCCTGAACAAGATTATGCATCTGAAATTCTAAGAACAGTACGAGACACAGAGATCCAGAGAGTTCATGGGCATTCATATGACCATCCTGCACTCTATCTCAGAGTGCAAATTATCTCGATATTGCAAGAAAACACAGTGACAAAGTATGCCAAGAACTAAAGGTCGTTGCTATTACTTGATACTATGAATCAGTTTCTTTAATTATGGAAAATCATTGGAGACTCAAGTTTATACTTGAAAGGCACAAATCCCAATTTTATTTATTAAGACCTGAGACAAATAATGGTTTGGAGTCTAGCACAACTTACCAAATAAGCAAAGGTTTATCAATTCAATGGACTGTTGACATGGTCCCAAGGCCATGCTTTACAAGACTATTTATCATCATTGAAAATCATTGAGATTAATGAGAAAAAGCAAAATATATTTTTAGTATATTTCATAGTCTATAATGACAAACTTTTGTCATAGCTCCAAGGCAAGGGCTGTGTGTTTGTCTTAAAAAATATATAATATATCTATATGCATATGTTTATGTACGCTGGTATGTGTGCGCACATGAATATTTGTGCACATGTGTGTGGGAGGCAGAAGTTAGCAAGAGGTGTCTTCCATGATCACTTTCCACTGTATTTATTGAAGCATGATCTCTTGCTGAACCCAGGGCTTGCCAGTGGGCTATTTTAGATATCTCTGTCTCTACCTCCTGCGTTCTGGAAGGACATGATTACTGGGAATCCCAAACTTCAATCCTCACATTCCCGAACACCTTACCCACTGAGTTGTTTCCCAGCCCCCATGTTTGTCTTTTTAGACAAAGATATGTTAACAACCAGCATCCGTAGAAATCACAAAATATTCAGTCTAATTAAACAGACAAGTGAATGTTGTGAATAGATGGCTGCCAATGTGGTATTACATCTCCACAAGTCCAGGAGAAGAAGCATGAAGACTGTTGTAGAGAGACAGCTGACGATCTTTTTCTGCCATGGGATGCTCTAAGCTGGTAGAATGGCCTCAAAGTGACTCTGGCATTCTTTTCTCACTCACAAGGAGACCGCTGGGCTCAGTCACTGACATCTACCATAGTTTCAGGAATGTGAACTGGAAGCACAGATGTGTCATTCTCGATACCTATGAAGAGAGTCAAGGGATAATAAAGAGAGATCATTTTATCCAACAAATATTTCAAAGAACTTTCCAGACTCTTCATGAAAATTGGCCCAGAAACTTTAGATTGAAAATGGGTACCCTGGAAATGGGAACTGGTCTCTAAATGTCGCTTAGACAAGGAAGAAGCCATGGTACCAGGAAGGTTCACCTGGGACCACAGATGCAAGTTATAAAAAGCCCAAATCTAGCAAATTTGGGGGAGAACCAAGGAGTAAAAACCAGAACTATAAATGTTTTCCCATTTAATTCTCCCAATTGATTCCTGCGATAAAAACTGTCATGAGGAACACTGAGATGAGATTTTAGGGTCATACAACTACCTTTTTTTTTTTTCTTTCTATTCTTTCCTGCTTCTTGCTTTTCTGAGACAGGATCTCACTACATAGTTCCAGAACTCGTTGTATAGACCAGGCTACCCTCAAACTCTGTCTGCCTTACAGAATACTCTTTAATCACAAGTCTAGGTGACTGCAAGGAGAGTTTCTAAGCTCCCACACCTTTCTCCTGCTACTCCCTAGATTTTGCCGTCAAGGAAAGATCTCAGAAGAAATCAGAAACCTAAATATTATTTACTATTTCACTAACTTCTTTTTCTCAGTGTCATCTGATTTGATTGGATCAAATAATTTCCAAATATAGAAACCATCAGCTGTAGAGAGATGTCAGAGAATTGTCACAAATACTTCTAGGTGGACTGCCTTGAAACACAATGATAAGAGAAGAAATACTCAGTGAAGGTTTTGTCTACAAGGGTGGGAACGAAGGAATTACTGAAAGCATCAGTAAACCCTCCATACCTTAGGCAAGGCCAGGAGACACCCGAAAGCTAGCCCAGCTCCCACTTGCCTCCGCATGGTCTCAGCAGCAGGTCACCGAAGGCAAGTCCAACTCAGTAAACACAGACTTTGGCTAAACAAGTGCATCTGCCTTGCTAAGTGTCGGCTTGAGGTTGCATGTGCCTCAAGTCCTAAAAATCTCATCAGAGAGGCCAAGTGCAGAAATCTGTGCTGGAGAGTTTCTCCTTTTACAAGAAGAATGAGCGTTTGAGGCACTCAGCCAAGGTCAACCTGGGACTGGAAGGCTGCACAATTCTGCTCAGAGGAGCCAGCGCCAGAATGGAAAGCTGCAGGCGATCCGAGGTCTCGGACAGGCCGTCTTGAGGAAAAGGCCAAATGTGGGAATGTTTATTGAAAAGAACGTGCTGGTGAGAACCCAGCCCTCACACCTCGGGGATTTGGGAACTAGCCGTCTGCATTCGAGTCCTGCCAGACGAGTCCAGCCATTTCCACTCCATAAAGTTCTTGGTGCAAAAATGAATGGCAAAGCCAGCTATGAACACGATTTCTCAACGAAGATAATTGAAACCAATGGGTCTCCATTTCCAGTCTGTTCTGGTGGTCTGGGGGTAAAAAAGGCTCGTGTAAAGATCTCCCGGCACTTGCTAACATCCCTGTCCCACTCAAAGAACCACTGTGCTGTAATGGCAGATCAAGCAACGGAGGGCCAAGTCTGCTAAGACTTTAACCGGAGAGAGAAGGCAAAACACGAAGCCTAAATTAACCTAAGAGTTTAGATCTGGTTGCCAGGAGATATTGGAAGACTGGCAGGGTTAGCAAAATGGAAGGAATATTTAGTTATGACCCTGAAATAACATGATGGGACTGCCCCTGGGTGATGAAACTTCATAGCCGACTTCAGATAGTAGCTTAAGAAAGAGATACGCGGATTACCTATTATTGGCTGTCCCTATCTCCTGACGTCACACATATCTCTGTGGTTTTCCGGATCACTCTTGACTCCAGATACTAGAATCTATTTCCCTCAAGGACTCGGTTTGAATTATTTCCTGTTTCCTTGCTTGCTGGAGCCACTTAGTTTATTTTTATTTTACAGATGCCCACAGTTTTGTGTTTTGTTTCATTTTTAACTTTATAAACTTTATTATAAAAACCTTGCAAATAAATAAAAACATCACACACGCAAACTAGACAGCCCCAAAGCCAGTATAATCCAGTGAACCTCTATAAAGTTAGAATTGGCATCTGGGGCAGAAACTGTGAAGTTTTACACTAAATTTTACATTTTCAGTGTTGAATATATTTTATGCATGTATGCACCACCCAAAATAGGAATTCCCTGACAGAATTAGAACCCAGAAAAACAATTATCTTTATACCCTTATTCACAATTCAAGTTTATTTCCTGTGCTCAGTTCTTCCTCCTTCCCCAGCTTTTCCTGTTCCTCTTTCTTCATGTTGTATGGTACCCACATGTGTGTTTGCGTGTGTACATGTATTCCTCATGAGAGAAAAAAAATGTGGTTTTTGTTTCTTTCTGAGATTTATTTCCTTGCCTTAAAATTATACACCCTAAATCATTTCTTTCATTTTTCTGCAAATTCTTTAACCTCAGTTTTCTTTAGAGCAGAACAGCATTTCATGAAATATATATACAAAATTTTCATTATCTGTTCATCCACTGATGGACAATTAGGCTGACTCTTTGCTATAGTGAATGTAGCAGCGTTAAACATTGGGGTACAAATATCTCCATAGAACAGCAAGAGAGTCTCTGTGTATGTGTATGTGTAGGATGGAAATAGCTGGGTCATATAGTGGTTCTATTTTTAATTTTTTGGAGAAATTCTTTGAGAAACTAATCTCCACAATGGCTACATTAATTTGCACCTCTCCCAACAACAGAGAACGGGGTACCTTTTCTTCATCTCCTCTCCAACAGTGATAGTCAGATTTCTTGATAATAGCCATGTTGACCAGGTGAGTAGTTATTTCAAAGTAGTTTTAATTTGCATTTCCCTAATGATTAGGGATATTGAATACTTTTTAAAAATAGTTATTGGCCAATTATATTTCTTTCTAAAATATTTATCTATTGAGTTAATTTGCCCAATTGTTGGTTGGTAGTTTTAGAATTTTATGTTCTTTGTAAATTCTGCATATTAGACCTCTCAGAAATGTAGCTGGTGACGTTTCTCGCCCATTCCGTGTCTTATCGCAGTCTTGGATATCGTTCCTTGATTCACACACCTGTTTGTTCAACTCGTCTATGTGATTCTTGATTCTTTTGAAAAGTAAGAATCTAAATTCTCTCTCAGATGCTTTGGCTATTTCTGTAATTTGGGGTTCTCTTATCCAGGACTTGGCCAGTTGCTTTTGGATCACAGGATGTGGCTGTATCATGCATTTTATGTTGCTTCATTGTGTTTTGTGAATCTGTTTTGACTTCCTCTTCTTCCAAGCCTGCGTGGATACTCTGGGTATTGTGACCCTTCTTAGAGAAATAGCTACATGAAGTGAGCTTCAAATAGGAGGAATGGTGAACTTGGTATTGATTATTGAACTACTGAGTGAATTGCTAAGGTGATCCAGTCTTGGCTATATACCAACAGGATCAAGCTTATTAGAGTCAAATCCCTGGTCAGACCTGGATCCTATGAACCTTCTTGAGGCAGAATACCAAACATTGAACCCAGTGGAGCCTTTGTGCTATAAGAGGGCTGTGGTTAGAGCCACAGGCCCAAAATAACCTCTGGGACTTCAGAAATACGGACTCTTGTTCCTGATGTGGGCTTTAGCACCCTAGATATCAGAATCCCACCTGCATACTGCCCACAGATAGCACTAGAACCAAAGAGCCTTCTCAGTTGACACTGAGCACACTGGAAGCCAAAGCACAGAGCTGTACCCACCTCTGAGGCCACTTTGCTGGGAATCTAGTCACACGATGCTTTCTGGTCCTGCAGAAGCCAGGGGCCTGGTTGCCCAGAATCTTCTATTGGTATTGACTCTCAGATCATTTCTGGGGCTCTTGGGTTATCTGCCTCCTTCCTGACCAAATTCCAGATCTACTGGAGTTTTGGGGTTTGTTTTGTTTCATTTTGGGAGTTTTTCCCCCTAGACAGTGGGGTCCTCTGACCTCCTTCTCTCCTGATCACCCTAAATGATACTTCCCAAGTTGCCTGGCCTGACTGCTTCTGACGTGTAAAGCTACAGCCCAATCTTTACCCCTCAATGTTTTCTTCTGCTTTGGGGGTTTGGATGAGTGAAGTTATCTCTATTCTTCCTTCAAGTGTAAGAAATTTGAGAAATAAAGTTGTATGGGGTCTTGGCAGGCCATACATTTAAGTGAGAAGTACAATGACCATCTGGGGGCCAGTATTTTTTATCTCCCCCCTTTTTATAGGCCCATATTTAAGTTGCTTTGTTAGACTTGTGTGTGCCTTTTTATATTTCAGCTTTATACAGTTATTCCTCAATCTTCCAAATTAACAGTGAGGAAGAATAACTCAAAAGGCATTGCTCAGCTTAAGTGTTTTGAAGAATCACCACGTTGTTGTATTTTCTCACTCTCTGGCATCTACTCTGTTTTTCTAGATGTCTCAAGAACAATTTTAAATAGATGATACTACCAGCACTCCTAAACAATTTTTCTGCCTTGGATGTTTTTCACTGCAAAATTTATTTACCATCAATCAATGTTCCAAAAGGGGGACACAGTGAGTCATGGATCTAATTAAGGACTGGGGATAGCACAGGCTTGTATGTTGTTTATAAATGCAAGGGTGATATGTGGAGGAAATAAAGTTGATACATTAATTATCTTTACAATTATAAAGAATTCTGTTCAGGGGCTAGAGAAATGGCTTGGCGGTTAAGACCACACTTGCTTACAGAGGACCTGAGTTCAGCTCCGGGCACTCACTTTAGGCACCTCACAGCCCTCTAATTCCAGACCAAGGGAACCCAAAATCCTCTTATGGCCTTCTTAGGTACTTTCAACGTTGTAGAACACACACACTTTTTAAAAAGTCTTTTAAAATTTGCGCATTTCTTCTGCTTTGAAAATAGAATCAAATCATAGACTTTTCAATTCTTTAAAAAAAAAAAAAAAAAAAAAAAAAAGTCTTGTCTTGGTAACAAGAGAGCTGCATTCCTTTTTCTTCCCTGGTACCTTTCCTCTTTCCTTAAGTTGCTGGAGATTCCAGGGCTGAATCTGCTGCTGTCCCTGACTGCTGTGGTGAGGTGTGCTTTCCTGCACAGAGGTGGCCTTTGCATTGTTGGAGGTGCCTTTGCCTTGGATGCCATGAGTACCCAAGGCACTCCTTCACACAGTCAGTGTGTCAAAGAGGATGTGCAGCCATCTCTAGCAGAACTGTGGCTGGGGTGTGTATTCCCTGGTGACAAGGCAGCTCTGATACTTCCCCCAAAAGCTTTGGGGGATCCGATGCTGCTTATTGTTGGTTTTAAGCCCATCTCCTTCGCCCTGGAAATTTTGAATGGAATTTCAGTGAATGAATATTACTCGGGGGAATTAATCTTCAGTACTGAGTCTGTCTATCAAAGGATATGCTATGACTCGCAATTCATTCAGGATTTCAGTTGTAGCAGCTGATAAAGGTTAGACATTCCTAATCAAAATTCTGCATTTTTTTTTAAAAAAAGAAACATCAACGTGACGCTACAAGTGAAAAATTCCTTCACTTCATGTGATAGGCCATATTCAAAATGCAGGTGCATTAAAAATATTGTATGAAATTACCTTCAGGCTATCCAGTGAGATGTACATGATACACAAATAAATGTTATTTGAGACTTGGGTTGTATGCCTGATGCATTTTATTAGGCATAACTCAATATTTCACATTCCAATATGTTTCTGAGATCTGAATTACTTCTGGTCCTAGGCATTTCAGATACGGATGCTCAGCCTATATTATAAGGTTTTTTTCATGTATAGATTTCGATAGATTCATCCCAGTGTACTTCAAATTTTGCAAAGAGGGTCTGTTTCCATTTATAGCCTCTGATGACCACTCCACGTTTCAGATACTGTATGTTGGTTATCTTCTTGATCTATTGTGCCAGTTCAAATGCTTTTCTCACTTGAACTTCATTGTGGAGTGTTGGTTTCACATAAGCTCAGGCACACACTACCAGATGCCACACCAGGGGAGTTTCCAAGAAGGTATGAGGGAGAGAAGCAGAAGAGAAAGAGAGAGACAGACAGATTTTCACATGGCAGCTCCTTTTAAGAGAGCTGGTGGGTACAGATTTACATAGCCATTCTCAGAGGCATGTCCTCCTTATGCGGTGTGTTCTACCTGCGCCATGTTGGGTTTACCACATGGCTGCATTTCTTTTCCATACCCAGAGTCATACTTCACTTGAGAGAAGTGGTAAAACTCCAGACCCCAAAAGAATGGGCCACTCGACAGCTCTGCCTTCATGTGGAGAAGGGGAAATGGGTTGTTGTAGAGTAGGGACCTATATTAGTCAATGTCTGGAAATGTCAAAACAATTAGCATGAAATGCTAAACACACTGGAAATCAGTGTTCCGATGGTGTGACTCCCAGATGCTCTCTGTACCACATTGCACACCAGGATTAAGAAAACGTTCCTCACATGTTTTACAACAGTGCCTTTTTCCCAGCCAACCTTGTATGTTTTCTAAAGTCTTTAATTCTGCCACTTTTGGCACTCCTGTTTCTATAGATTTACCATGTGTTGCTAATATTATTATGTTGCCTGCTTTCACCCCAAGTATTTTAGACATTGTAAATAATGCATTTCCACATAGCGGTGCCAAATCAAAACGCAAAATCTTTCAACCAGAGGGACTCTAGGTAGCATCCCTTCACCCAGTCTAAGCTGTACCCAGGGGGCTTCGAACACCAGTGGGGAGGGTGGAGTAGGGGAACAAGCATCTTCAAAGACAAGAAAAGGGCACTTTCCAGAGGAGAACAGCCTGTTTCCCTGACATGGTCAGCAACATGACTAGCGCCACAGAGCTCTAACTATATGTCAGCCTGGGCTGCAAAGATACGGGCTAGAGGAGGATCTTTCCATCAATTGAAGGCAAGAGACAGTCTACAGGGAAGTCTTCCTGTGAATTGAAAGCATGATCTCAGAGGGAATGAAAGAGCCCAATCTTCCTCCTATGCATGCTCCTATGACTGATGTTCATCAGGTAACAACGTTGAGGGGACTTAGGAAACTGTGACCTAAATAAGCTAGCCTGCCTCTGCTATTTTGTTACAGTAATAAAAACCAGACCCAATACAAGAACTTATTTGTTTCTATTTGTTAGCCTTTATGCTGCCATGGTGCCTCCACTTCGAAAGAATTTATTTACACTAGCCGTTGTTACAATGTTGCCTAGTCAGCAACAAATGTCAGGGACTGTCAAAAATACGCCCCCCCCACACACATATGTAGGCGAAGTTCACTTAGAAGGCACCAGTGCAGGATAGATATTTATTAAAATATAAACCAACACTCACAGTACAGGTAACAGTTTATAGCGGAACCTGAACAGGGACTGGAGTCTGGAACGGTCGACGAGCGAAGGACGGGCGATGGATTCCGATCCTATCTCTCCAGCAGCCAGGAACCAGGAAGAGAGCCCTCGGTGTCCCAGAAGCCCCTTATCAATGGGGTTGGCCACACCCCTTCCAGGTTGGCCACATCCCCTCCAGGAGCTCGGGACCCTGGATTTGCGTCTTAGGTCCTTATCAACTGACACCTGAATCCCACTACACACATACACACATCTGTAGTCATGTAATGGCAGTTGGACTTAATCACACCCTTTAGAGGAGCTAGATAAGCTGGGCTTCGGATGGCTTTGCTTCACATGAGATTTGGTCCTTAGTGTGGGTTGGGGATTGATTCACTTTATGATCTAATGAGAAAAAAGAACTTTCCCTGGAGAGAGAGGTCTTCTTATTGCCAGTGTAGAAATGCACAGACCAAGCTCTACCCTATAGGTGCATTTTAAGGCTCCGCTTGGGTAGCGTTTGCCAACATGTCACTGGGCAAAGTGAGTCTCATGATCAGCCTTAGATTTAAAGGCTGCTCACTATAAAGTATGCCACTTTCCAAGCCTGCACCACAGTGGGTAAGCTATAGAGTCCTCACAGTTATAGGAAGAAATAAAATGGTGAAAAATGTCTGAGCCATTGTGTCTAATAGCTTCCTTCCTCTATCTAGTTCCAACATGGACACACATAACTTGCTTGAGGAGTCACTTCTCAGCTTCTGGTTCAAGGGAAGTATGTGTTTCAAGTCCCAGCAAGCTCAGTTGTTTTGCCCTGTCATTGGGGCAGCTCCCGCCTCCATCCAATACTTGTCACTGGAACAGACAAGATCACAATAAATGACTAGAGTTGTACCGATAGATTGGTTAAATTCCACAGACAAATCAGAATAAGGGAAACCACATCTGCTTGCATGCTGCTCTTCTATTTTTAGGTGTTCGGCTCTTTCTCTAGGTTTGCCTTCGTCAGACCTCGGAAATCTCTTCAGTTCACACAGGACATCCCTGTTTGGGTGACCCCTGCGAGGAGGCTGTCAGTCACTCACTCTATCTCTCAGGTTTTCTTTTGCTACAGACCAACCAACAGAATACCTATTTCCCTCTGACTTACAGCTCATGTGGTAACAGGGCTCTCTTACATCACTTGTTTTCCATGGGACCCACACACACACACACACACACACACACACACACACACACACACACACACACTTTTGGCTCTGGCCAAGAACTATAGCCACCCAGGCCACACACTGGTCACCCTGGCAGTCAAACTGCAAGACCTGATGGATGTCACGTGGCTGCCCTAGGGTCTTTCCCAGATCTGGTCTCTAGAAGAGAGATTTATTTTCCTGATGTTTTAGGACAGGAAAAGACTCGTTTCTTGGAGGCCTGCCAAGAAGGGGGTGATCCACCCAGGAAATAAACAAGACCCCTTCCTCTCTCTCCCTGGTCTTTTGTCTTGCTTGCTTCCCCATGTCAAGTCCTCTGAGGGCAGCTCCCCCCTGAGTGGAAAGAAAACTGTCAGGATGAAAGGGTCTTGCTTGTGATGAACAGCTGCTGGCAGGGCCCATGCAGGCAGACCCAGCATCAACTTAACTCCTTGCTCCCAGCCAGCCAGAGGCAGACTGCCTCCAGACTTCTGAAGTCATAGCTTTGAATGAAGCAGGTTTTTATGAACAGAGCACCATGCTGACAGACTCAAAAGGCCATAGAATTTGCCAAGCATCTCCCCATTCCCTGCTGCACAATAGATGACCTAATAGGACTACCCCGGGGGAAGTGAAAGGCTCAGACCTCTGATGGTACAGCTCTTTCTCTGCACACCACTCCCTAACTGGGAGTTCCCAAACAGTCCAGCTGCAGCTCCATTTCCTCATCTGTAAAGAGATAAGGATGACAGGCATCTGTTGGCAGTGTGTAGAGACATGAATGGCGCATTGCCAATGTCTGGAATAGCATCCAAAAGCTGCCTGGGTTTGCACATTCATTCCCATCATGACCAGGAAGAAAAGGGTGATTGCCCCTGTAAAGACATATATTACAGAAATGTTCTATATAGTCACAAATCCTACAGGCTGCTGTCTCCTAAGGTTTCAGGTTCTGTTAAACTAGTGCAGGAATGAATCTTCACCGTGCTTTTCAATGTGACAAAATGTGATCATTTTCCAAAGGGAAAAACAAAATAACTGAATAGTCAGATGAACGAAACTGGGCACAATCCTATAGCCTAGTCAGCCTCAGACCCTTCCACCAACATCTACTAAAGGCTCTGGTCCTATCTTATAGTAGTGAAAGGGATAAGATATCAACTCATAGGCAAAATATATCTATACATGACTTAACTCCTAGGGTACCTGTGAGTCATGTCTTTGAACATATCTGTGAGACTTTTCCTAGACCAAAACCTTTCCTGAATGTAGGACAGATCGTCCTATAATCCAGGGATTGAGCTGAATAAAAATGGGAAAGAAGAAAACCTTCCCCATCATTCTGTGCTCGATGTTTCCTGGTCCGCAGAGAGCCAGCAGCAGCATGCTCCTGCTTCCACGCCTGCATGACACACTTCCATTTTCCTGCCTTCCTGACTGTGACACACTATACCCTCCAACCTTGATCCCAAACAAAACCTTCCTCTCTCAAACTGTTTCTTGTCTGGTGTATTTGGTTGCAGTGACAGGAAAATTAATTAATACCAGAGCATGATGGAGGAAAAGGGGTGGGGCATAGCTACTGAACTCATCGCTGCTGGGTAACAGCAGGTGAGCCAGAGCAAGAGTAACTATTCAAACTGCATCATCCCAACCCACCATTCCAGCTATGAAGTCATCAGCAGAATGGTCTATGATGTGGTTGATGCCTTCATTATTCAACTACTTCTCAGCAATACCAACAGCCTCAAGACCCGAGATTTTGGGAGATGGTTGTATTATGGTGGGGTTCTCTATAAGAACAGAACCAACAAAATAAACATATATTACAAAGGGAATCTATTACTATGGTTTACATGATAGAAGTTGAGTGTCTATCAATGGCTGTCTGAGAACCAGACAATGAGGCTCGATACCCACAGTCCCTATCTGGCACTGAAGGTCTACATAATCCATGAAATCCTTGTCTTCAGTAGACATTGAAAAACCAAGGAAGCTGGACCCCGGCATCTGCAAAGGATTGCAAGGACAGTAGATCAACCAGATGCATTTGCCAGTGAGAAGCAAAGGCAAGCAGGAAAAAAGCGGCTTCCTTTTCCATCAGATCTCTATAGCAGAGCCTCCTGTGGAGTGGCCCACCCTAGGGGAATGGTCTCTCCATTCAGTTAATCCTCTCTGGAAATGTCCTAACAGAGTTCCAAGAGACCTGTTTCTGAGTCCATCTCAGATCCAGTCTAGTTGACAATGAAATTAAAAACCAGTTTTCCAGATTCAAAACATTATTATCTTCAAATACTGTTGCCTGCAGCACTTACTTTGAACTAATTTTAGATTACTTATAATTGATGAAAGGGTTTGGAAGCCTAGGATATACTCAGAGCATTAAGAGTCTAGGACAGCGATTCTCAGCCTTCCTAATTCTACCCTTTCGTACAGTTCCGCATGTTGCGGTGACCCTCACCACTTTTATCGCTCCTTCATGACTGTGATTTGATTCTGTTATGAAATGTAATGTAAAGATCTGATATATAGGATATCTGATATGTGACCCTTGTGTGGGGTGCTACCCACAGATTAAGAACCACTGGGTGAGATAGTTTTTGTATAGGAAGTCAAATTCAGTAGTACCAGCCTCAGAGGCTTATATAAACATTTCCATTAAATATCTCTTGTGCATATCACTGTGATTCCAAAGCACTGTGAACCAGGACACCCTGAAATGAGGATGCACTGATGCTATGAGAAAGCCACAGTGAAACCTTGTCAATCAGTGGCTTTTTGTAAAAGAGCCAAATTAAAGAGGAACAAAGTGGTTTCAAGAAATAAGCCATTAAATCGGAATAGGAAAAACAAATCCTGGTATTAATTATAGTCTAGATTGCCTAACTTGACTACTCAAGCAACATAGGATGGTTGCAAAATGCAGGGTCAGCTTGACAACTGTCAATAAGAGCCTCTCATCCTAGCACCACAAGGGAAACACACGTCCTTTCCACTCTGTGAACAAATCCACAAGACAGAAAACCACTGAAGGGCAACACACAGAGATATGCTCTTATCTGGAAAACCAGCAGGAACCGCAGGAGCACGGTTTCCCCATTCTGTGTTTGCTCTTTGGTGTTTCCACAAATGTGGGGACTTGCATCCTGCTGAACCTGCAGCATTATCCCGAAGTAACAGTCTTTTACTTGATGTAAGGAGATGGTTGTACTTAAGACTGTCCGGTTCTGTTTTTCATGAAGGGATTGCAAAGTTTTAGAGAATGAAGCAGCTGCTCTACTCAAAGGATTCTGGCAGAGGGACCTGGAGAGATGCCACAGAAGTTACAAGAGCCCGCTGCTCTTCCAAAATCCTCGAGATCTGGGCAGTTATGCTGAGCAGGTCACGGTCACTCCTAACTCCAGCTCCGAGAGATCTGTGCCCTATTATGTGGCTTCTGCAGATAACAGTATACACATGGCATGTGTACACACACACATACACAGACATACACACATACATGCACAGACACACATTGCACGCACACACAAGCACATCTCACACACATATACACACACACAAGCACATCTCTCTCTCACACACACACATGCACACACATGAGGTTGGGGACAGAGACATGCATGTAAATAAATAGTAATATGTCTTGACAAAGTTTTTTTAGCAGAAAACCAGATTAATTTATTTTTGATTCTTCAGTTTAAAAAACAAAAGGCATTCAGGAAGAGGTGAGAATTCTCTTCTTGATTGAAAAAGAAAGAAAGAGAGAAAGACAAGGAAGGAGAAACAAAAGGTGAAGCACAGAGTCAGGGCAGCAGAGGAGGGAAGGATAAAAAGAAAACATAAGGATTTCAAGTGGACTGAAAGGCACTAAGCAGTTCGTATTTACTTAATTGATGCTTTTATTTGATAAGTGTAATGTTTATGTATGTGTTATATTTTTCCATAAACTTTAAACATATTAAATCAAGATATTAGTATAATATATATAATTATCACCACACATTGTCAGCATTTCTGTGATCATAACTTCAAAAAATTATTAATTCTTTGAGGTTTTCCTATTTGGGTTATACTTACCCTCTCTCCTAACTCTTCCCACATCTACCCTCTTCACCCTCACCACCTTAACGACCAAGCTTCAGGTCACTGTCTCCCCCTCCTCCCACTCTCCCCTCTCCCCCCTCCCTATCTTCCCCTCCTGCTCTCCCTCCCTGTCCCTCCCTTCTGCTCTCCCTCCCTGCTCCTCCCCTCTGCTCTCCCTCCCCTCTCCCACTCCTCCCACTCTCCCTCCCTGCTCCCCCTCCTCCCACTCCCCCCTTCCCACTCTCCCTCCTCCCACTCCCCCCTTCCCACTCTCCCTCCTCCTGCTCCCTCCTCCTCACCCTTTTCTTTCATATAAAGTCCAGTTTATATTTCCAACTACCTTTGAGAGTAGAGCCTGCCCTATAGTATGGTCAACCTTCTTTTGTAATGTTGACTATATTCCATTGTGTTTGGATACTATAATTGTGCACGTACTAGACTTTCTGGTTTTCCTGGTTTTTTGGGGTTTTTTTTGGTTTTTTTTTTTTTTTTTTTTTTTTTTTGTTTTTTTTTTTTTTTTTTTTTTTCCTGTTTAGTTTGATTCCATGTCTTGGCTGTGGCAAACAACACTGTGGTGAACACAGCAATTCAAATTTCCCTTTGAGAGTCCAAATCCATTTTTTGCAGCCTTGTCTAAACTACACATAAACATTTCCCCAGGTAGGAAAATGACTTTGCACAGAAGATTTAAGAAATTGTTATAGTTTGGATAGAAAATACATGCCCCCCACCCCCGTCAGGGCTGATGCTCTGAGAACTTGGTCCCCACTTGGCTGTGCAGTACAGGTGGCTGCATCATGAGAGTGCTGACATCATTAGTGGGTTAATTCACTGATAAGGTCATAACTTTTACCACATGGGCTATTAGTAAGCATGGCCTAATTGGAAGACGTACATGTCAATAGTGGATCTTGTTTCTAGATCCTTCTTCTATGAAGGCAAACAGCTTTGCTATACTATATACCCTTCCTCTAGGATGACCTAAACATAGTAGAGTAATGGACTGAGACTTGAATCAAAATATGTAAACATTTCATCACAGGACAAAAAGCTAACATAGAAACATTTTTATTTTTTAGTAAACAGAAGCATTTAAATGGCAAGTTCATACCAAGTACCACTTACTTTCCTAACGGAGAATCAAGGGCTCAAATTCTCCCTGGCTCCTGCTTTCTCAGACACTGTCTCTCTGCTGATATGTGTTCTACCATTCCTGGAGCCTCCCAGTGGCTCTTCATTTTTTTGTTGCTATGTCTGAAGTGCTGAGATTAAACCTCATCTGCCCCCCATCCTAGCTCTTGGGAATTGAGGATGCTGGTGGGTAAAGCTAATACCGTCTAAACTACCATGAGCCCGAAACTTTGGATGGCTCCATTTGAACCTCTCCTTTCAATCTCTTTTCTCCCTGTGGCAGAGGAAAAGCAGGCCATTTGCACATGGATAACTGTGAGCAAAGCTTGCTGTAAATGTTTAATTTTTTTCAAGGCAAAGCAGACACTGTGAGCAATCAACATATCAGAATAGAAGACCCGGATATACAATGCAAACCAAGAAACCTTGTTCTTCCCAACAGGGCTATTTTTCAATAAATTTAACTTGAAGAAAATAATGAGTATATAAATGGGTAAATCAATAGGTAAATAAATAACAAATATTTAAGTTGGGATAGAATTCCATTCAGAAGTCAGAGACTTTGAGAGCATGATGCTCTCAGCCCTACTGAAACCATTAGACACTATTGTAGCAATTATTAATTAGTAATGAATTATATAAAAGGATTAATATTTACTAAGGGGTTTATATGAAACACTCACTGATATGAGACTGAACGTTAGGACGGTTTTGGGAGGGATGAAATGTCTCACCGGGATGAGGCTGTGATCTTTTCTCTAAGAATGTGGAGAACGAAGAGGAGGCAGCGTGTAACCTGTCTTTGAAGGGGTTGGCCACACCCTGTACAGGGGGCCCCAAGTCTCCAAAGCCACACCCCCAAGTCTTGCTAAACAACGCCTGACCCCATCCCATCTCCACCTTTTAATGACTAAGAAAGTTTTAAAATTAAATATGAACTTATATTTATATGAACATATAATAGATACAATTATAAGGTAATGTCTAAGAGGGAAAGGCAAATAACATAAGCAAGGTTAAACTATAAGTAACAAATAATAAATATAGAGTATTTAAAAATGTTTAGAATATTTGCATGTGGCAATAAATAGAGACGATCTTAAAGTTTTTTATCCTGAATAATATGAATTTAATATTTAAATATTTTTAGTTAAGGTATGAGATGGCCCGATCCCACCACAAGACACCAATACCAATTCCAATTCTCTCTCTTCCCGCTCTTTCAGAGAGGCCTCTCAGCCAATGAAGCTTCGTGGACAGAACCTGAGCTCAGAGATCTGACCATCTTCTAACCATTTGCTTTCTTTTTTTTTTTTTTTTTTTTTTTTTGTTCCCCAGAGACAGACACGAAAAACTAATAATCCACAGAACTTGTTCTGATGGACCAGCACTGAGAGAATCCGCATTCGTACAGCACACACACATCGACAGGCAGTTGCAAGGAGAATGGGAGAGTGCATATCTAGATGCATGCCTGCATTACACTGCCTGCCTGAAATAGCCCAATAATCAGTTGTAGGACTATATTCATGTTCACTTTCAATCCCTGTATTAAATTCCAAATAGCCCAAATTTTTATGGCTTTTTGCGGGTGTGCATGTGTAATAAACTGACCACACGACGACTCCATGATACAGTTAATGGGAAGATTTTTTTAGTAGACATGAGAGAGAAAACAGCCAGAGGCAGAACAGAGAGAAGAGCTCTCTTTGTCTCCATCTCTCACCCCATTCTCTCTCTCTCTCTCTCTCTCTCTCTCTCTCTCTCTCTCTCTCTCTCTCTCTCTCTCTCTCTCAACTCCACTCCTGCTAGAAAAAGAGGGAGTTTAGCCAAATAATAGGGCTCTAAAGAGAATGAGAAGCTGGAGGGAGAGAAACCCAAGCTGGACAAGTTTAGGGTAGGGAAGGAGGTGAGAAGAGCTAGGCACTTGTGCCTCTGTGGGAGCTCTGAGGCCAGCATGGGCTTCGATGTGCTAATAGGCACCATGGATAGCCATTTGTCTCTTCTGTCAGAGATAAAGGAAATGGCACCTTTGGTGGTGGAGGCATGGGGTGGGGGAATCGGCTTCACAAGTTCCCAAGGGATCCTGGCTTTAACCTAACTACCAGAATTTGAGAAAATGGAGTTTCCTTTGGACCTGATTAGGGGGCTGGGGTATGGCAGTTTTTCAGTACTGTTTATTATCAATTTAAAGTTATGATTATTTCTTCTTGCTGATTAGAAGTCCAATTGGAAGAATCTGCCACCACACTGATAATGTGAGAGAATCCATGATAATATTCATCATTCATAATTACCTAGATGGACATATTTTATGAACATTGTAGAGTCTCTAAATACCTTCCTATTAATAAAATTAATATTGGAATTTTATTTGATTGAATTTCAAAAACATATTTAACATATTTCCATAGAGCAACTTTGAAAGTTTCCTCTATAACAGAGATCACAAATGAACGGTTATTTTACATAAAAACATTTACTCAACATGGATGCCCTCCCTGAAGAATGTTACATGGATGACATTTTTTGTTGTTTTGAATTGGTATTTTTAAGCATTGTTTTGTAATATGTCCCTTATAAAACTTTGCATCCTGCCTCAAATGAAACTGACAATTTCCCTCACAAATTTAAAAGATCTAGAAAAAGTCACATGCGTTAAAATAATTCTACCAATAAGAAGAGCTATATTCTCTGTACTTAGAGAAATACCGAATGATGCTTGCTTAGCTTCTCCTGTTCTAGGTGCAAGGAGCTGAAAGCAGGTACACTTTTTAAAGTTAAAGTTTTAGTATCTCTTTCAAGCATCCCAAAGACCAGGCAAGTAACTTAAGAAAGTCAACACCCTTTTTGACATCCAAATAAAATAATAATAAGGAGCCCTATGAAAAAATAAAAGGAATTAATGAACACTGAAATTAACGAACATGTAGATATGCTATCATTGTCTTTCTGTGCAATCAGTAGGGTTAATAATATTCATGTTTTAAGATAAAGAAATCAGTAGAACTCAATTTTCATAATTAGACTAAGTTGAGAGGAAGATGGTCAATGTCAAAGTACTTAGATTGCAAAGTCATTCAGATCTGAAATGACTATTAGTCACTCATGGTAAATTCCAAGGAAGAGATGATTCCTAGATTAAAGAGAAAATGAAGTAAAAGAAAAACAGCTTCAAAAGAGAAAAGATAGAAGGTATAAAATAAAATGGTTAAGGCAAGTAACAGTTGTGCAACTAATCCATATATATGTAACGCACTCTCTCTTTTGCTTACTCGCTCACTTGCTCATGGTAAAGTTTAATACAAAAGATGCATTAAATACATACCTATGATCATGAATTAGAAAACTTAGTATTTTTTATATATTCAAACTACTCAAAGAAATCTGCACCTTCAATATTATCACCATCAAAATTACACTAAGACTTTTCAAACCTCTATTAAAACTACAATGGTATCTTCTAAGAAATAGCAAAAAAAAAAAAAATCCTAAAATTCATATGAATTTACAAAATTAGCAAAGCAGTCTGAGAAAGAATTAGATTAACTGTAGTTGTATTAAAAGCAGATATTTAAGCCAATGAATCAATAGCTCACAGCAGGCTCACAGACCTATGGTCAATTATTTTTAGATGAGCCTCTGAACAAATGATGATGGGTGGTGAATATCCACGTGGAGAAGAACAGACATGACCCAATAACATTTTGATGAGATATAAGGAGCTGAGGCAACACAAACAAAAGAAGACAGGGGATATTTGCATCAAGCTAAATCATTTCTAAATAGTTAAGGAAACACTCAAGGCCCACATTTTTAATGCCAGCCCTTGGGAGGCAGGGGCAGGTGGATCTCTGTGTGTTCGAGGACAGCCTGGTCTACAGAGTGAGTTCTGAGACAGCCAAGGCTATACGAAGAAACTCTGTCTCAAAAAAAAAAAAAAAAAAAAAAAAAAAAAAAAAAAAAAAAACAAAACAAAACAAAAAAAAAAAAACCCAAAACAACAATCACACAAAATAATAAAAAAAAAAAGAAGCAACTTAAAAAATGGTGAAGAGTATTTGCAAACTACAGTTTCCATAAGGAATTATTACCCAAAATAGACAAGGCACTCAACTCAATAAAAAGAAACGGATGGACAGTCTAGCTTTCACAGGGAGACTTTGTCAAAACAAACAGCCCAGAAAAATAATGCAAAGGACAAGGATAGATACTGTCAAGAGAAGACATACAAAGAGAGAATGAAACAATGAATGAACTGATCTGGGGCAGGAAATAGGGCTTTGCAGTTAAAAAGAACTTGCCACTTTCACAGAGAATCCCAGTTTTGTTCTCAACACTCCCCTGGTGGCTCAGCTCCAGGGGACCTGACACCCTATTCTGGCCTCTGAGGAAACTGCATGCATTGTATATTTACATATATGCAGGCACATTAAAAAAATAAATCATTAAAATAAACATGTCACACACTGCTGATCTTTAGGGAAATAAAAATGAAAACTACCGTGGAGCAAGAGCTCATGGCTTCTAAAGTAGCTATTATCCAAAAAAGCAAAAGACAGCAATCGTCAGTGAAGGTGAATTAAAGAGGGAGCAGCCTACACCACTAAGCAGAGGGTAAACTAATATGATGGTTATGAAAAATAGTACGCAACTCCCTCTAAAGAGCACCGTGAAGTCCAGCAATCCAGGCTACAAAGACGAAGAAAGTTAACCAGTTCATAAAAGATGCTGCAGCCCCATATCACTGTAGTATTAGTCACAAGAACCAAGTCAAGCATCAGTCTAACGTCACCATCAGGTAAACCCAATAGTTCAATGTGTTTTACACACACGAAACAATACTGTTGGGCCATAAAAAAAAAAAAAAACCAAAAAAAACAAAAAAAACAAAAACAAAACCTGACAAATAGATAAATCTGGATGATACTATGTGACAGAGACAGTATAGCAAATCCTACACGATCTCTTTTACTCACAGGAGCAGACAGTAGGACAGTGGTGGATGGCGGACGCTGGTCAAAGGGCATGAGGTTTCAGGTACGTGAGCTATCGAGCTGCCCTGAACAATACAGGGGTCCCAGATGTTAATACACTGTGTACTGGAAGTTGCCAAGAAAAAAGATTTTGTCTGTGTGTTTTTAGCATGCAGACACATACACACACACACAAATTTTCAGTATTATCAGGTAACAGAAACAATAATTGCTTCAGTATTTATTTATATATCAATATGAAGCAATATAAATCATATAATTATATGTAAATATATGAACTATGTATCACATATAATTTGAACTAGTCAATTATACATACATATATAATATATATCTCAGAACAACAAAAGCTGAAATTTATGTATTTCTTACTGCATAAAATAAACAATAATGAAAATCATTATCATAGATAAAGAGAATCATTTCATGTAAATCTTAACTCACCAGACACAGAGTTTTTAAACTGGTGTCATCAACAATTTGCCTTAAAAAAATACAATAGGAAGTATTGACAAATCCATAATGATATTTGGAAATTTCTAACTATTGCCATCCAGCAGTCACACAGAAAAATATAGTGAAGATATAAATGAGCAGAATGACGTGATAATCTCTCATATGACAGATGTCCCAGTTAAAGTGGACATGTTTTTCTTAAGTGCATGGAGAACATAAAGAGTAATCTGTCATATTCACTATGTATAATGTTCCAGGTCACAAATGATAGCATGGAAGACTTTGGTCATTATTCTATCAGTGATGAAAACTGAGTTCTTGCCCACTCAGGGGAGGTAAAGAAGGACAAGCTTTGGAGGTATAGTATAGACAGGCCATCCTTGGTCAAGACACCTCAGATCACATAGGATTGATTATGCTCAGAGACAATAGCTTTGTCCCAAACCTGACCACCAAGCCCTTCCTGCCCTTGAGAAACTGAAGCTGAACTGAACTCTCTAATGCTTGTGGGACAAGCATCTTTATATATTTCCAAGCGGAGCATGGTGAGTGGACCATAGCAAGGTTGTCTATATCCTTCCCTTTAGCCGTCTTGACTACTGGCTGTTCACTGACTTGAAGGTGGTGGTGTGCACCTGGGTGCATGGGTGGGCAGTGCTCAGCTTTGAGAGCGCTCACAAAAGTAACAGCTTCCAGGAAAGCTCCTGGATGGTGGTGAGTCTGCTCTATGTGCCTGGAATGCAAATAGCAGAGCTGTCCACCATGCAGCAATGCAAGAAAACGTGTGTGATCCAGGGTATAGTAGCACTCCACAGGTTTGCCCCGGAACAAGACTCTAGTGGTACCTCCCTATGCACAAGTCAAGAGTCTGTTTCTTCACTATTGACAAGAGATAGGATCAGCGTATAAAATGGTGGTAACAGAAAAGGAGAAGTAGGATTGTATACACTGTATGGGGACTTGCTAATGCCCAGCAGTTTTGACACATGGATAAGACTATTTTGTAGAGATGGATGACCAGAGGAGATTGATGAGAAGAGAATGGTGGTGTGTACAAGAAATGCTGCCCTCACCTCGGTGAACAGTGGCCCGAAGGCAGGCATCACTTGTCTTAGTGTGCAGTCACTACAGCAGAGAGCCAGCTGCAATGATGAAGTCCTTTGCTTTTACATCTCCTCTCCCAGTGATGTTGAGAGATCTAAAAGTCACAAAGATAATGCTACGGTAAGAGATGTCAATTTTTGTGGCCCCAAAGCTGGTGGGCTTATGGCGTTCGGTATTGATTGCAGAAGCACTGGAAATAATCATCCTGCTGGGTCCTTCAGATTATGAGGATGAACAAGGGAGGTGTGGCAAATTGTCTTAAGTCAAAGTTAAGTCTAATCATAAAATCCTGGACAAGGATACTTCTGTTGGAGTAAAAATAACTCGATACTTAACGGGTCAGCAGTCCTGTGTTTCCTTTTACAGGACTTGAACAGCTAAGGACCAGTGGATCTTGATGAACACGCTTATAGAAAGCAGGTGCCTAGACAAACAGAAAAGGAAGTCAAAGAAGCAGAACGCCAAGCGATGCAGCTCAGTGGGCCGAACCGCAGCTTCCCAGCATAATTAGCCCGCCCAGAGTCCAACTAGCAAATACGCACAGGCAAAAATTAAACAAACAACAAAGCTCAGTCAGAACAAACACTAGCTGACATTAGACCACAGAGCAGGACAATAATCTGGAAGGAGTAAGATATGGCGTCTCACTTTAACCCGCCGCTTCTTCCTCTTCTCAGGAAGTGAGCAAGCGTAACAGGGTTTTCCAGGGACTGTGGTTCTGCCCAGAGGGCAGAAGAACTGGAGGAAAGCATCCAGTTTTGCGAGCACCTCCTGCTCTTCACAGAAAGGCTATTCCATGTCATCTCAAATGAACATGGTGGGAAAGACAAGGCTAGACCATCTGGGGTCCAAAAAAAAAAAAAAAAAAAAAACACACACACACACACACACAATAAAAAGGCAACCTTCAAGGATCTTACAATAAACAAGTCTTAGTGCCTGCTCTACATCTACATGTGTTGGCGCCTGGTCAGTTACCTGGTAACCGAGTATGCCAACTGCACATCCAGATTTTCTGTTCCTCAAAGTGCTGAAGGAAGTTCCACATAGTTCAAATTGCTAGGTGGCCTGTCGACAGGACAAGCATTGGGCTTACAGAAGGACTCCACCCTTAGAGCTGAATGGTCTCCACGACATATCCTGGCAAAGGGCAAGAGGTGACTGTGCAGTATCTGGAAGTTTAACAGAGCTCTGTAACATCCACTCCTACACTAGATTCTGCCCAAGGAGAGAAACAATGGCCACAGGAGGTCATTACCTCAGAGAGCAGAAACTGTATCATCCCCTGAAGGTGAACAACACTTCACAGACCTCAAACTTAAACTGAGGCTCTGTCTATGAAGAAATTAAGCCTCAGTTATGCATTTCTATGTGGCAAAATATTGTTTAATAAAATTTGTCGGGATTATCAGAGGATAGAATCATCCACAACCAAGACATTTCTACTCAGTGAAGCAGCTGCTGCCATTGATCTTTATGACTTCATCTGCCTGTGGAGCACTCCTGAAAATCTGTCCACTTAGTGAACAAAAATCGTGGTACTAGTTGGCCGTTGCCTTTATTAGTACCCAGCTTAATTAGATCAGGTGAGACCTCGGCAATCATCAAGCAGTCAGCCTGGGTAGAGCTAGGTTGATGGTCTTTCTAGATAACAGCTTCTGGCCAGGTGTTCCTCTTAATCTGAACCATAAGCAACAACCCAACCACATACCTGTTCATGGCTGTCATCAGCTGGCCCACCCAGAACCAGTCTAGATTAAAAGCGAAACATTCCTACTCAAAAGGACACCTATAAAAGCCAAAATAGTTTTCTTTTTTTTTTTTTTTAATACAAGCATCAATATAAGGATGTGGGATTATGAAGACTTAGATCACCATGGAAACTCCAAAAGAATTAGCAGAGTTCTAACAACGGCCCTGAAAGAAAGAGAGAATGCCTAAAATGATGCACAATTCAGAACAATGTCTTAGGGGCAGGTGGATCTCTGTGAGTTCGAGGCCAGCCTGGTCTATAGAGCTAGTTCTAGGACAGCCAGGGCTACACAAAGAAACCCTGTCTCAAACAAACAAGCAATACAAATTAATGTCATAAAGAAGTTCTGAAAGCTACTGGAATACACATATTAAAAAAACAAAATAATATTTGTAAAGCATGAACATCTTAGAAATAAAATAAGAATCTGTGATAAATGTAATGAAGTAAACAAAAAGAAGCAACAAAAATGTTAATAACCACCTCAATCAAGCTGAAAGATATAGAACATTTGAAATTATCCAGTTACAGAAGTAAAAGTAAAATGGAATGAAAAAAAAATTAGAAACTCTTTGAGGGTAATGAGAGACCACCAAGAGACCTAATCCATACACAATAGGAAGTCGCTACAGCCCGCTCGCCTCACCTCCATTGGAGGCCAGAGGAAGGGATGAGCCTAGAATAGGAGCCAGTGTGACTGTGGGTGTAACCTAGACAAATGGAAGAGCAAAGGGCTCGCAGCTGAGGTGAGAACTGGATTGCCCTCTCCTTGGCTGTGTGGGAAAGGCACAGGTCCGTGCTGAAGCCTCCCTAAGGTCCTTCTCTTCCTCCTCCTTCTGAATATCCCTTAATGCTTATATAATAAAAATAATAAATAGAGAAATTTCAGGCTCTGGAGACAAAGCTCAGGAGGTAGCGTTTGCCTAGCATGCATGAAGCCTTGGGTTCAGTCTCAGGTGTAGCATCAAGAAGGCATGGGACCATTTTTGCTGAAATCTCACCACTGGGAAATGGGGGGGCAGGAGAATGAGTTTAGCGTCACTCTGAGGCATATAGTTTGAGGCCAGCCTGTCTGAAAGAAGAAAAGGAAGTTGGAAGAAGAAAAATAATGAAAATAAAAAGATAAGTAAACCAATAAATACTGTGTATATTCCTTTCTCAAGATGGATGTTGTAAAGAGAAGCAAGAAAACCTATGGGAAAGTGTCTTATCTAGCATCTTGGGAAAGTTATCAAAATAACGGGTCTATTGGAAAAAGATGAGGGCCACACAAATCCCTAACAATGTTCCAGGACCATTTTGTTTTGTTGCATCATACTCTAACTCTGCTCCATCTCTAAATGGAACCTTTATTCTGCCCTTCTCTCAATGCCATCCTTGTCTTAAGGACACCATAAATTCTTTTTCCCCCTGAGTTCTCACACTTCTTCCCAGCTTTGGGGGACATACTGGGGTGTGTCCAGTTAGCTGCACATTTATTTACTCAGATAGCTGCTCGCTTTAAGTTGGCCTCACTGGCTTAGCACTGTTTGGTACCTGGTAAGTGCTCAAGACACGTTTGTTGAGGGAATGAATGCTGCCTATCCAAGGGGAATAATCAGGAAATGGGCAGCAGCTGATTTATTCACAGATTTTGTTTTGATGTTGCTGATAATGTGAAGTTTAGGGGGAAAGGCCTAGCATTTGCAAAATGTTAATATGTTGTTTAATCCAGATTAGAATTTGGGGACTTAGTACTGGAAAAACCAGTGGTAACATCAAAAGGTCTTCATATCCTCCCTAAAGTCTGCTCTCTTTTCTCTTGGGGGCATAAATAGAAGCCTTGGGCAAAGAGCATCAGGAATCCCACTGTCCATACATAGAGAAAAGACCCCTCCTATGTAATTGGATGTTAAAAAGAAAATCTCTTTAAGTCAGACACCGTATTTTGGCTGAACTTCAGCCACATACCTGGTCTAGGCTGAATTTGGGTATAGCCCTAATAATTGCGGTTACTCTTTAGAGAAAGAGCCCAAGAGATTTACCTGGAGATTAGTTCCAGATGTAAGCAGGTATGTGAGGAACTGGGTAATGAAGATGTAAACCGGATAAGGCCATTTTGTGCCCCTACAGCCTTCTCTGCAATCGCTCGAATGCTAAGAGATGTTCCAGGCCATCTAATACACACCAGATGCCTGCTTAGCCTCATGGGCTAGAGTGTTAAGAAGAAGGGAGGGCAGAACCCTAAATCTGAAGGCCTTTGCTGTTATCAATCTGTTATGAGACAAAATCAAGACGAGACGATTCTCTTTAGCTCATCATTTCTGGGATACGTTTTTGTGTGTCCCACACTCACATACTGATTCTCTCTCATGACAGAGTGTGATTGACCTAATAACACTGGTAAAGATAACCATCCCCACTCAATCAACTAGGAAGGATACCTATCCCCATTCCATCACCTAGGAAGGTTACCACCCCCTCTATCACCTAGGAAGGATACCACCTCCACTCCATCACCTAGGAAGAATACCACTCCCACCCCATCACCTAGGAAGGATAGCACCCCCACTCCATCACCTAGGAAGGATACTCATCTTCACCTAGGAAGGATACCCATCCTTGTAGTGCATTTATGATGTTACATTGTAAATAATTGTCCCACCTATGAGTTTAATATAAAGTGCTGATTGGCCAAAGGCAGACAGACAGGAAGTATGGGCAGGGCTACCAGACTAAGAAAACTCTAGGAACAGGAAGAACAGAGCAAAAATGCCACAGAGACTCCAGAGTTGCCAGACAAGCCAGAAGATGCAGAGGACAACTATGCTGCTCTGAGAAAAGGTACTGAGCGCCATGGCTGGACAGGATAAGAATCATGGGTTAGTTTAAGGGTAAAGAGTTAGCAAGTTATATGCCTGGGTCTTAGGCCGATCAGCCTAAAATTAATGTAAGCGTCTGTGTGTCTGTGTCTCTGTGGGTTTGTGGGTCTAAACCTTGAGGCTGGGCCCAAAAGTCCAGGCCAGAAACCTCCTACTACACATCCTCACTCCATCACCTAGGAAGGTTGCTAGACCAGCATCCCCAGAAATGGGATGTTTTGGTCATATGCACCTGCATTGACACCTTTATTCTTTTCATTTCCATTTCAGTTCACATGCTGCTTACCATGTTCTGCAGCAATCAGAATTAGAAGTATTCAAGATACCCCCTGGATCAGGGGACATAGTATTTGTTACCAAAGTGCACAATTGCAGTGTACTTTATTATCACTTTCTGGATTAACTGTCACACCACAGAACATATTTGGAAAGCAAAGAGTTTCATTTAACTCATGATAAATAAGTCATTTAAATTTTCCATCTTTGGGTCAAGTCTACCAACAACTGAACGAAGATTAACTAGTAAATGACATTGGAGTATGGAGTAGGGGACAGAGTCTTTGAGATCACGTGAACTTGAGCACCATTTATGATTGGCCGTGTATTAATATTAGTGACATAATATATCTTGTTTGGAGCTTTAGTGGAACAGGATTAAGGAGACCATACCTCTCCCTTCAGAGTTAATGAAGCAAATAGTTGACATAAAGATTATTTAACACATGGTGCCGTTAAGGTGAGGATGGCCTTCTATGTTGACTGAAGTTCTTAGGAATAAGCAATCCCATCTTAACCCTTATAATTCTGTTGGGCTGTGTAAGACACAAAGCCTTTCTTCCTTTACTTAGTCACTACCTGACTCGCCCTCTGCTTATTCGTGAAACCTTGTCAAGATTTGCTCTCCAAGTCTGGGTGATAGATGGTAAGAGCATCTTTGTGTTTGCTGGGAGTGTCATGGTGGACACTCCAGGAGAGGGTTTGGAAACCTTCAGATGACAGAGGCCTCATGGGCTCCGTAATTTGACATTGTCTACTATCAGATTAAAAATCAGGAAAACTTAATGTGGGGTGAGGATACCTGACTTGGTGGCTGTAGTGGTGGTGAGATTTATGTCAATTTGACATGAGCTAGAGTCATCTTGGAAGAGGGACTGAGAAAACGCTTCCACTAGATTGACCCGAGGCCAAGTCTATGATGTCTTGTCTTAGTGAGTGATGTCATAGCCCACTGTGGTGGTCTCACCCCTGGATAGGTAGTCCTGAACTAGTCAGTAAGCAATGGTTCCCCCATGGATTCTGCATCAATTCCTGCCCTGACTTCCTTCCATAACAGACTATCCTGTGAAGGTCTAAGAGAAATCAACCCTTTCCTTCCCTAGTTGCCTTTCATCATTGTGTGCTGTCCTCTTTTCATAGTGTGGCTGTTTATTTAGCTACAACTAGAGTCCTGATCAACTGCAACTCTGCCGCTACCAGCAGGGGTGAGGCAGCAAGGGTCATAGCTGGAGGGAACTCTGTTCCCTCAGGCATTGACTCTTTTAAAGCTAAGAGGGGTCCTTCTAACGAACGAACGAACGCAAGACTCAAAGGCTGGGGTGGAATCCTGTTCCTCAGAGAGACTGGATAGGAAGTCGCTCACCCCCTCTCCTTGCTCTCTCTTCTAGGAAAAGCTTCTCTCTCCACTTAAAAGCCCGACTCCACCTGGCTCCTCCTTAGCACTTCCTGTCAGCTAGTGACTGACACAGCAACCTGACCTCAGGTGAATGTTCCAAAGCATAAACAAAAGTAACACTCCTAAAAATAATATTCTGCAACAATGGTGTTTTATCACAGCAATGGAAACTAATAAAGGCAGCTTCCAACTCTCAAATCTCTGTGGCTTCGACTCATAATTGTTACAGAATTTTCCACCATCACATGATAACCTTGCTGGTATTTGTAGTTGGGAGGCCTCAGAGCTGTCTGGAACAGGGCTGATAGCCATGGCCAAGCTGATATCTCTCCAGATTGACCAAGGAAGCCACTGAATAGGGAGGGGCAGAGTTCATGCCAGAATATTCTTTAATAGCACATGGCACTTCTTCAAGCCTCATGTCAAAACGATGAAATATCAATCAGCTTTGACCAATAAAAGAAACAGTGGCTGGAATCAGTATCAGGTGCTGTTGAGACTCTCCCATGAATAGCTTGTAAATTTAACGTTCAAGTTAAACTTCAAGGGATATTAGTTGCTTTAGTTAAGGTTTCTATTGCCATGAAGAGACACCGCGACCCCAGCAACTCTTATAAATGATAACATTTAACTTGGGTGACTCACAGTTTCAGAGGTTCAGTCCATTATCATCATGACCAGGAGCATGGTGGTGTGCAGACAGATGTGGTGCTGGAGTTGAGAGTCCTACATCTTGCAGGCGACAGGAAATTGACTTAACACTGGGTGGTATTCTGAACATAGGAAACGTCAAAGCCCACCCCCACAGTGACACACTTCCTCCAACAAAGCCAACAAAGCCACACCTCCTAATAGTGCCACTCCCTATGAGCTTATGGAGGTCAATTACATTCAAACTACCACACCAATATTGTCTAGAAATCATTTTGTTACTAAACTATGGGAAACGTTAAGAGTGTCTGTATATGATATTTGAATGGGAATGGCCCTATAGACTCGTATCTGAATGCCTGTTTCCCAGTTGGTGGACCTTTTAGGAAGGATTAGGAGGTGTGTCACTGAGGGTGGGCTTTGAGGCTTAAAAAGCCTTTGCCAGGCTATCTCATCCTCCCCCCCTCACTCTCCCCACCTCTCTGTCTTCCTGTGGATCAAGATGTAAATATCATCTACTTCTCCGGCAACATGTGACTGCCATGATGATCATGGACTACAGCTCTGAAACTGCAAGCAAGTGCTCAAGTAAATGATTTCTTTTGTAAGCTGCCTTGGCCTTGATGTTTCTTCACAGCAACAGAACAGTAACTAAGATTATATATGTGTGTGTGTAAGTTTCATATATATATATATGGTTGAGATAGTATATAGTACCTTTGTAAGACTCTCAATGGTGTAGGAGAAACAAGGGGTGGAAAGATCAGGTAGGAATATGTGTACTGAGGTTTATCATCTAATTCACAAAAGTTACTGGACTGAACCCCGCTATAATAGTCTGCGGTTCTGGAAAGGCTCTGCTGTGCTCCACTGAGTGGTCAGGTTCAGCCCAGGGATGGAAGCAGGAACCATAGCTAGCTGGTGAAAACATGTGAGAGGCAATGAAAAATGAGGAGACTTGGTCTCACCGTAACACATTTGCTACAGGAGAATTAGTTGTTTTTGAAGGGTAGACATATGAACGCTTTTTAAAGGGAAGGCTCATGGATGTTTGCTCAGTAGTGGTATTAGACGATGGTTTCCCAGAGCAAATGGCAGAAGCACATGGAGAGATTACTAATGCTCCTTGGCTGAAGCCCCAACTCAGAAGTTTTGATGGGGCAAACGGAGAATTTGCATTTCTAATGAGTTTCCAGGTGAGGCCAATGCAATGAAAAATGCCAGAAGGAGCTTCCCTGAATAAAACTGCTGCTTGGTGTTTGGGATCCCAGGGATAGGATGGAGAACTAACTGAAAAACAAGTCTCCAGTAGCTCTGCTTTTTCTCACAAATAAACCGGTCAATAAAACAAACAACAAAAACCAACATTTCAACAACAAATACTATCTATATTATTTAATAATATCGAAATCTATATGTAGATGAGTTAATATTTTATTTTGGTTCTTGGGGATAGGGTCTCACATTGTAGCCCAGGCTACATTGGAACTCACTAGGTAGTCCAGACTGACCTCAAACTCACAGTAACTCTCCTGCCTCAGTGTCCTAAATTCTGGGATTACAGAATGAACTACTATTGCCCATTTGTTGAGATGACTTTTAAAGGGAAAAAATAATCCATGAGCAATGGGGACTTCTGTACTTCTTTTTCTAGGGCCCAACCCTTGACATTTATGTAAGTGTTGGATATTTTATCACAGCCTCCTCGGCAGCATGACGTCAGCCCTGCATTCTCATACCTGCAGTTACCACAATGGGAATTTCCAAAGCCTATTTTAGCACAAACACACACAGGAACTACTAAAGATTCTGTTGTGGTGAGGTGGAGTCTGAAGAAATGTACAAATGTTTGGTTCTTAGAGGCCTTTCTTATGGCCTGGGGTACAAGGAGTCTCCAAAACCCAAAGGCCAGACAGAGCAAAGGAAAAGCCTCCAGGACACAAAGGGTAAGGCCTGTGGGTAGGAGAAGTGTACTGTAGTCACTCCATGGAAACGCTGGAAAGTAAGATAATCTTTAGGAATCAGAGAAGAGAGACAGTTTTATAAAGAAACTTTATTACCTAATTTCTGTATACAACAAATATAGGAAAAGGCTTTTCAATTAAGGTTTCAGGTCACTTTTCAAAAGTTTTAAACTATTAGAAGAAAAGTTGTTAAAAAGCATTCTAAGTCAAGAGTCATACACAGCCTTCAAAACAAATTGTACTAATTCTCATAGTTCTTTATATCAAAAGCAAGACATTTTAGACAACACTATGTCATTTGCATTGAGATTTTAAATACATAGAAGTGAAACGTTTAAGTACACAGAATACAACTGATGTTGCTGCCTCTTTCCCATGTCTTCAGCATGCTCATACGGACACACTTCCTGCCTGCCAGCAAAGCTGCATTGCCCAACAGTGCAGCCGGAGCTGGGTATATAGACAAGCAAGACCAAGTATCCTGTGTCAGACGGCAGAACTCCCACAGATCATATAGACCTTACCATGTTGCCTCAGCTCACTACACTACATATCCCGCCAACGTAAATCTAGAGCTTGACAGCTGACATTACAGCTCACTGACGCTTTAGAATATATTTCTTTAACATAAGACAGAAATATACTGAAGTTTGATGCCACTTAAGCCCAAAAGGCAATCTGGAACTAAACGCCATCTTCCTTCCTTCTTTCCTTCCTTCCTTCCTTCCTTCCTTCCTTCCTTCCTTCCTTCCTTCCTTCCTTCCATCCTTTCTTCCTCTATTCTTTCTTTCTTCCAATGATATTATATATATTTTTAAAGTTGGTGCTGGAAAAAGTTGGCTTTTGTTTAAAAACAAAACTGTAAGAGTTAGAAGGCAGGGTTCTTATTGCGGTGTGTGTGTGTGTGTGTGTGTGTGTGTGTGTGTGTGTGTGTGGTGTGTGTTTAATGCTATAGTACTCTTAAAAACAATGAAGGCAGAGTAACAACCCAGCATCTCAGGGGAGGAAGAAACTCCTCTTTGTCTACTTCAACACTGTGGCTCATATCCAAGGAGCTCTGGGGAGACCCCCACACAGATGCGAGTGGACAGAAATGGCTGTGTGTCTCTCTGAAGAAGGGATGTCAATACACACGTGAGACCTGGGTCTGTCCGTAGCCATCCTCCATGGGATCCTTCATGGTGCTGTAAAGACTTCGACATCTTCACAAGTCTAGATGCCTTGTCTTAAATTTTCCCTCTTGCTTCTAGAGAAAAACGAAGCCTGTGAAATCCAGAGTAGCCCTGGGCTTGGGGTGAAACAACTGGTTGGGCGGGGACGGATGCTCAGGTGTCATTTCTGTGTGTCCATGTTAAGAGCACAAACTTTTCTAGATCCGTGTGACAATGAAGACTCACCAGGATGCCAGGACCTCCAGGAGGTACCCAGAGAAGCCCAGAAGCTTCCAGAAAGGGTCATCTTATCTTTACTTGTCCCAATTTTCCATGCTCACTTCTCATTGTGCCTACAACTGTCATCTGTCCATTCTAATTGTTTGTTGTTAGTGATTATGAGGAAAGGTGCCAGGCTTTATAAAAAACTAGAAAATAAATATCTTTTAAAGGCAAATTTGAGAATCATCATTCAAAATCACAATGCATATTTGTAAGACATGATTCTCACACCTGATTAGAGTGCTGTTAACGTGTATCACCATTGTTCAGCCCTGTGAAAACCTCAGGCAACCTTGCAGAATTTCTCCCAAGCGAAGCCTGCCATATTACCACAAGAAAAAAAAAAGTCTGGTTTTTGGTCCACTTGTTCTCATAGCAACCAACCGAGTGTACCTCTGCCCATTGTGACTGCTTACCTTTGAGGTGCTTTAAACAGATCAGTGTGACTTTACAAATACTAATCTTAACTGTATAGCAATATGGTCATTTTGCCCTGAGAGTATCGATATAGTTTATAAATATATGAGTCCTGTTGTGTCCATGAAGATATAGGCACAGTGAGGCTAAATGGCTTGTCCCTTGTGCACACAGTGAAGTGTGGAACTTGGGCCTGATTATTCTGTCTTAATGCCCAACATCTTTCCACAGGCCTCCTGATGCTATAGAGAAGTTTGGTTTAGGTAAGATCCTATCGGCCTTTTTTTGTATAACAAAAAGTTCTCATGCTTGGTCTTCCCTGATCTTTCTCATTTCTGCTGCCTTAGTGAAGTATGTTATTCCTAATATTTTATTTTGCACTGGGGAACCTTCTAAAATGCTCACCCAGATGTAGTTCTCATGAGGGTGTGGAGAGAAACATTCATACAAAGACAATAAGCAAGCATTCTTCTTTGTGAGGTTCGGACAAAAACAGGGTGCAGCATTTTACAGCTGTCTTACATTCCACTATTTTCAATGGAAAATAATATAAAATAAAGACCTGCCCACGAGGTAATGTTTACGTCTCTGCTGCAGCCCTCAGAGAGTCCTCTCAGATCTGGCAACAATCTAACATAAGGAACGACTTTAGACCTTCACACCCTTTTAGTGAGGGAAAAACCTTAGCTCAGACTTTCCACAGAGCCTAGAAATCTAAGACATTACTCGATCATTATCATAAGGCCACATGTCTGCATGTCTTGCCTCTCCCAGCTCTGTTCCCAACTCTGATTTCTCCTTAGGAAACCAAACAGCCTTTATCTCTTAGTCCAAAGGGGCGTTCCCACAATGAAACTAAAAGAAGGTATGTTCTGGAAGAAAATAATGCCAAGGCTATTTAGAAGCTTGTGAAAAGGCCCCACAAAGCTATCTTCATTTGTAAGACCTACATACAGTTCTTGACCTAATCAACAGCAGAATATATAGATGGGCAGAACTCCTAGAGAGAGAGAGAGAGAGAGAGAGAGAGAGAGAGAGAGAGAGAGAGAGAGAGAGAGAGAGAGAGAACACAATTTCAATAGCACAAACTGCCTTTATAGCTTCTGAAAAAATAACTCTGTTAAGATAAACCTTTTTTTTTTCTTTTCTTTTTTTTTCTTCTTTTTTTTGGTTTTTCAATTAGCTGTGCATTAAGTACACTTTGCTTCCACCACTCTTTCAGATCCTACAGCTCTGCTTTGTCTGCCGATGCTGGGCTGCTGCTCTCCTCTGTCTCACTGTTGTCTTTAGGAGTAAAGGACAAGGAGGCCGAATTGATGCAGTATCTTTTACCGGTCGGACGAGGTCCATCATCAAAAATGTGCCCGAGATGAGCACCACACTGTAAGAGAAAAAGAATGTTTAAAACCGACGTGCACAGAGTAGGCTCCGAGAGGGATGCATAGTAAGGTAAGTCAGAGTGGATGGCTGTGTAGAAATGATGGAAAGCATCCTGGACCATTTCTAAGCTGCCTGTCAATAGCTGCTCAGATGGTTTCGGACAGGCTTTGTACCACATGCTGAGAATAAAAAATCCTGGAATTGTGCAAATCAGAAATCATTTAGGAGCCAGTGTGTGTTTTGATCTGTGAACTCTTTCAGCCAGCTGGAAACAGCTGCAGTAGTTTTTTTAAATTGAATTGACCCTTGGTCTTCCCTTGTAAGAAACAGGGCAGAATGAAATCTCTTTCCCCTTGGCATGACTTTTGGCTTTGGACGAGTGGGTTTCAAATATGCAGAAGTCCACTGTAAAAGATACCATTTAACTGGCCATGACAGAGGTGATGGTTGTTTTCATGGGCAGTAAAACTTAACATCAGCAATGGATGTTCTTTGGAACCCAATGAAACAGGGGCAAGATTCACGAGATTTATGTCATGGTCACCAAAGCTGCAAGTATAGCAAGTAAAAAGTCTCCAGCCCACACAGTGGCTTTTTCCTAGCTCTCAAGAGGTAGATTGTCACACTAGCTTGCCCACCCCCTCCCCACACACACCCAAATGAACAAAATATGCGGAGAAGAAAGAGGTGGTTCATGACAACACCAAGGAAAGAGAAATTCAGAAAGAGGACAGTCATTGAGTCTAGATGATTGGATGCAGTGTCCCCTGAATAAATGCTTGTGCTAACTGTTTTGAAGTTGAGTAGAACTCTAGAAGGTGACATGCACACATTTCCACTTCTTCTCAGCAGGGACAGGGGAAGTAGTTGGAAGCATCCATGCATCACCTCCAACAGGCTTTGGACACATAGAACTCATCATTCACCAAAGAAGCCAATGGCTGACCTCGGCGATTTCCACTGACTTGTTTAATTAGTTGGCAACTACGGAATACCTGTGACATGCCAGGCACTGTCCTACATTCTCAAGATTCAGGCAACAACCCTTGGCCTTCAAGCACTTATCTGCCAGTAGGAAATACTGACAATGAACAATGAAAACCAGTGACCCACAGAGGTGGTCGCCAGAAATCAGCTAAAGCATCAAGGTGTCAGGAGGCCTCCTTGGTGGCTTTGGAAACACAAATGAAGAGATTTTTCCAGAGGAGGAAAGAGTGAAGACTTAGGTAAATGTTTGACAGAGGTTCTTATAAGTGACTTATTTGATTCTCCCATTGAGCTGTTTATAAGACACTTATGAATTAAGGAGGGTGTATGAACTGGCAAAGGCCTGGGGTTAAGATAAAAGGGTAGATGATCAGACAAGACAGAAATGATGGCCGATGCTCACGAAGACAGATGCCTAGAATCTCAGTTATTCCCTCCAAAGGGGCTAAGCTCGATTAAAAAAAAAAAAAAAAAAAAAAAAAAAAAAAAAAAAAAAAAAGGTCCTCTAGTGACTGATAAACAGCACAGATAGCAGCTCTGGTTCCACAGCATTGCCATGTTAAAGGGGCATCCTTATACTACTGACAACGCACTGTGTTAGTTTATTAAAGAACTAAAAAAGATAAATCCTGATTTGATCAATTGTCTGGAAATTATGAAACAGGCCTAAAAAACAAATCTGGCATTATTTTATCATAGTCAATGCAGGGTTAGATCATATCAAAGATGACAGCTCATTGCTTTTTATTTCTATAAACAAATATTCAGGGTTCAGCAGCTAAGATGCACCAGGAAAACTCCATATGCCTTCCCTATAGGAAAACACCTATTTCTGCCTGCCACAGCATTCAAGGAGCAGGCGGACAGGAACTAGTTATGCAGTTACTGATCTTGTGGGCAGATCTGGCACTTTGATCACACAGATCTGAGAGGGGGAGCTTGCATGTAAAAGACTGAGATGGGGGGGGGTATGTGCACGCGCATGGGTGCATGCCTGTGTGCATGCACACTCAGTAGTCATGGAGAGAACACAGCTCCCTTGGCAAAATAAACGATGCTGCTTCCATTCCCCAACTGTTTCATGAGCAAAGAGTTTGCCTCCCTATCAAGAAAGTGTGACAAGGAGAGAGTTGGAGCCTGTTAGAAGTTATGCGGTCTTCACTTCCTACACCATTTTTCAGAAAACCAAATGGCAGTAATTCAATCTGCTAAACTAAGCTGATTTCCAGTATGTCCTTTTTATTTGCTATTTAGGAACTGGTCCTCTGAGTAAACAGAAAGTGAAGTTCTACTTCAAAATGTATCCCTGATAGATGTAAGATCGAGAGAGAGAGAGAGAGAGAGAGAGAGAGAGAGAGAGAGAGAGAGAGAGAGAGAGAGAAAGGGGGGCACATCCAGGAGACAATGACAGCTATCTGCTAGCAAAGGACAGAGATGACATCATGCTACTGGCCACAAGAGATTACACAGCAGTGCTTCTCAACCTGTGGGTCGCGACCCCAGTCACATACCAGTTATCCTGCATATCAGACATTTCCATTATGACTTGTTACAGTAGCAAAATTAGTTATGAAGTAGCAACAAAAAATAATTTTATGTTTGAGGTTCACCACAACAGGAGGAGATGCGTTTAAGTGTGGCAGCGTTAGGAAGGTTGAGAACCATTGCAAGGCTCCCAGAGGGTAGCAAAGATATGCATGTCTATATCTGCCACCACAATGGTGCCTACCATTTATGGCCTGCTGTTTCTCAGGAAAGACTAACCACCCAACAGGCTTCCTCTCAGGTATACGGGTCTGGGCTTAAGAGTCCACAGACAAAGGGAGTGCACATGGAGCCCATTCCCTCCAGCTTCTAGCTGGGCCAGAGTTGGGATGATGGATGGAAGTTGTCAGTGATGCATTGTTTCCTTAGCCGCCTGCGAGCTCTGCCTCCCTGGCCCCAGCCAATTGGCAGTGTGCTGGCCTCACTCAGCACACCTGGTAGTAACTGAAACAAACTGGTTGCCTGATGAAGAAATCTCTAAGACCTGCTGTTAGTGATTTCATCCAGGATAGAACCTCTGGTGTGGGCTTTCAGAGTTCTCTTGGTGCTTATGTGGTTCTTTATTTTACGGGGCACACTGCACCTGAGCACTCTTGGCATTTATTCCAAAAGTGCACGTGAGAACAGTTCAAAAGGGAAAATTAAATCTCACGAGAGTGCATCCTCTTAGGTTTTGTGTTAGGAATGTTCAGGGACCAAGGGCTGCAGAAAACACAGACAAAGGGCATCCTAGAGAAGAGACCAGGAGTCCGCACGAGCCTATGAAACACAAACAGTGCATCCCTCACAGTGGCACAGCTCTGCCCTGATGGATTTCCCACTGCCCTATAGGCCTTTCTCCCCACTGCTCTAGGACGCTTGGGCTCCCCCCACCCCCCAGGCAATTTCTCTGAAGTGTTTGATCTGCAGCATGAAGCACTTTCAAAGCTAGGCTTTTATACTTGGGCACATGGGCAAGAAGGGAAAGAGAAAAGGATTTTCAAAAGAAAAGCAATTTATTTTGCCAGTTAGTACTGCTTCCTATCCTATGGTTCCTTAGGACACCTGTGTGCAAGGAGGGGCCCTGTTTGCAATATTAATCTTTTGTCAAGGAAATGATTGTGAAGTCACCAGGCTAGTAGTATGGTTTTGCTGAAAGATCAAGAAAAGGAGAGATGGACTATGAGTCTGGAGCCCCAGCGTGACACGTGGGTATCTTTAATCATCAGCAACATGGAAGTTGTCATCTGCAGAAGATTAATAAGGTTTGGAGTTTTACTAAGAATCCTTAACGTTTGAAATGTTCTTCATATTTGTGGATATTCACCTCTCTGTAGATTTGGTTAAGGAGATAAATTAATAATGATTTAAAGCAGGTTAAAGGATCCTGTGGTTGGTGCTGGCAGCAAAGGCAACAGGAACCAAGACTATGACTTGAGTAAACTCAGTTTTGATGGCTTCCTTCAAGATTATTAAACAAAGTGAAGTCATGTATCAGGACTGTACTCACTCCAAAGGGAGAATTCTGACCCGATTTTTTTCTGACATCGCCAGGACAGCCTGACCTCAAAAGGCTATCTCACTAACCATGAAAGCGTACCTCTTTGACCGACTTTAAGCCCCTAGCAGAGTGCTGTTTACCAGCTGGAGGGTTGGGAAGACGTGGCCAGATAAGTACTCCTGGAGGAGAGCAGTGTCTCTCTCTGATTACAGGCAAAGCCCTTTGAAGGCAGAGTTAAGCAGTCTGGTGAGGAGACCTGGAGGAGGTAGACATGATGTGTGGTGGAAACAGGTCCCTGCTAACTCCCTATCATAACGGAGAGAAGCCAAGTTCTTCGTTACAGGACCAAGCGCTGGACATTTTTTCTTAGAATTACCTCATATCAACAGTCTCTTTTGTCAGGTCAGGACACCTTCATAAAGGCCCTTCCTTAATAATTACTGATGCTATCTCTGCCTGACACAGGGATAGGAGGAGGATTATTCCAACCATGAATCATAGAAACTAGACACAAACATCAGAAATCAGGGACATAAGAGTTAATAGCTCCTGACTCAGTTTCCTGTGTCTTTGAAAATGTGCTTAGAGAACTTAGAATTTAAAATGTGTTATGAGAAAAAGGAAAGAAGGCATATAATAAGACCTTTAAAGCACTTTTTAAAGAGGGGACCCTGGTGAGATGGCTCATTTGGTAAAGTCATCTGCACCAAGCCACAGGGGAATCTGGGCTCAATCCCTATAATCCACACATTGAAAAGAGAGAAATGACCTCCACACACACAGGCTGTGGTGTATGTATTTGAGAGGGGGGTTGCACGTGCATGCATGTGCAAACAATCCCCCCCCCACACACACACAATATATGAGAGCTATTAGCTTTAAAAGAAGTTTACTGGTTACCACGTACCCACACTACAAATTACAGAGTACTATCCTGCCTATGATGTTATCTTTTTGTCAATAATTTTAGATCCTTAAATAGATAATCTCAGTTGATTTCTATGACAGTGATTACATTATCCATCAAATCCA
The DNA here is from genome assembly GCA_033318265.1 of Phyllotis vaccarum. NCBI lineage: Eukaryota > Metazoa > Chordata > Mammalia > Rodentia > Cricetidae > Phyllotis > Phyllotis vaccarum. The sequence goes on along the minus strand of JARWLC010000014.1, from coordinate 8,000,051 downwards.
ACTTAATTGAAAATGCAATCACATCAAAGCAAATGCTGGGGAATAGTGGAGTTTTTAAACATCTCTTCCAAATTGGCTTTTTGTACTGAAAAATGCCTTAGCCTGTACTTCCCTTTAACTAGCCTACCACTGAACGTCATCTGATGGCTACTCTCCTCCATGCCATGTCTGTTTGGATCACAGCCATTAGAGGCATTACAGACAATCGTTACAGACTCTGCAATGCTGTAAGATGAAGTCATCCTATGCCCCATTCACTGCTGTAGTGGATCAAATAAAAAAAACTTCCCCTACCAATCAATAACTGTTTGATATTGCTTAAGCCAATGACTGACACTGTGTTAGTCTTGCTAAATAAAGATCTAAAGATGGAGGTATCATTGAAACTCTAAAAAGGACCCAGCATGTTTATCTGTCACTCTTGTGGCCTTTGTTACTACAATAAGTTCAGTGAAGAGTTTCAGAAGTGTTTGTAGCACAGAGGGGCCCCTACTGGGGATGCAGGCAGGGTTCACTCACCTGAGAACAGCTTGTTTCCACTCTGTGCATCCCATAGGAAAAATCATCTGTGAGCTCGATGGCCTCAGAACTGATCACCTCATGAAAGGAGGGCCAACCTGTGGTACAACAGGCACCCGGGCCAAAAGGGATGAGACAAAACCTTGGGTTAGTTTCAAGTCTAAATGGACAATGAAGCAAATGAGCCTAACGCTAACTCTGACTAACGCTAGGTGTCTTCAACCTGGAAGAGAGGGTCAAAGCCAGAAAAGTACAGTTGCATAGAAGCTTGACCCTTTCTTCACACTGAGCTGACAGCAGAGCGGAGTTAATGTGTGTTTGTGTTTCCTGAGACAGCCTTGGATTGCCTGATGGTTTCTGAGAACATCCCAAGATTTCCAAAGTCGGCACCACTTTCTCATGTCTCCAGAGACATAGTTTAGAAGCCCTGTAAATCTTCCACTGTGGCATGCCCAGAACAGCTGACTCATTTGGATGTTAATGTATCCAACTATTGCATACTTCTTTAGAAAATCATGTCTTTTCGATTCTCAGTTTATATGGTTTAAGTAAAGATGATCCTAGTAACCACTTTCATCTCTTTTTTTCCTGGTCCAAAGTGTATCTGGCACACAGCGTGTATCTTATAGGTAAATACTTCCTCACTTCCTAGGAAAGTATAGAGAAACGCATACCCAGGCTGTTTCTCAAACAGCATCTTTCTCTCCAATTTCCACACATTCTAACCTTTAAAAAAAAAAAATCACAGTTCAAGAAACTCTTGGTGAGTAGAGCACACTTTGAGTACACGGTTGGGTTTGGGTGGTTCTGTTTTTGTAACATTTTTCCCCCAAAGATGTGTGAGGTCCTTTCTGCTGAGGAATGAGAGAAAAGGCTGGCGAGCTGCTGCTTTAACTCCAACTATGGTGTTCTCTTTCAGAAGCCATTTGTTCCCACAGAAAGGAAGAACCACTTAAGAGCAGGGGGTTTCACTTTAATCACACACCGAAAGAAAACAGTATGCAACTCCAGCAACAGGAATTCCAGTCTCAAACAAAGGAGCCCCTTGCCAAGTTTTCCTCAGAAACTCACCCAAACTCCTCATCCCCTCCCCCTCCACATGAGTGCAGCCTTTATAGCCATTGCTAAACTTAAAACACTCCCAGTTCCTTTTAGTGAACTCAGGACTCCTAAGCACCAGGAAAGCCTTACCCTGAGCATCTACAGCTTCCCTCTCCTGAGACTCACGGCTGTAAGCAACTCATGACTCGCTATGCTCTAAACTCTAAAAGGACCTCAAACACACGCTGACTGCACCACGTGCTTTACAATGGTTGGGTGACACATTCAAGTGTCCTTTGTTAAATCACAAAGTGCCAATTGCTAGCAAGGGAACATTTCTTGGTGACACTTAAGGACATTGATAAATGAAGTCATTTATCTAGGAAAAGAAAGAAAATGTGGTGTATTGTCCTTTTTATACTTTCCATGGCAAAATACATTTGAAAGTTGTTAAGGCATCTCATACCAGTATGGGTGTGTGTGGAATCTTTGGGACTCGATTTGATAGATGATAAATTTTCCTATTTCTAAAATTCAACATAGGAACTGAGAGATATGGATGTGTCTCTCACTCTGCCACTCTGCTCTTTATACAGCTTCATCTTTTCCATCTATCTGCTCCTGAGCTGTACCAGGAGCTTCATGCCTTCTTCCTAGCTGGGTGGTAAGTGCTTGAAGGCAGTCTAAACCCACTTCCTTACACAGCTTGGAGTACAGCATGAAACACTTACCACCCTAGTTTCTAGTAAGCATAAAGCAAGGGAGTGATTAAAACTTATCTCAGAGGCCTTGAAAGATACACACACACACACACACACACACACACACACACACCCCTTTCCTTTCTAACACAGGGAAATATCCAACTTAGCTCAGTCACTGCAATTAAGATTAAACTCTCTGCACAGATAAAGAAGTGCTTTATTATGTGCATAGAGCAGCAGAAACTTGCAGAACATTGGGACCACTCATTTTGTAGAACTTTCGGGGAGAGAGCAGAGGATACAGTCGCGGTGAGTAGCAGAACCAAAGCTAGAGTCTGAAAATTTGACATTAGCCTAGGACTCATTTCTCACATCCCATTTATTACCCTATAAAAAGCTGAGAGGTCTTTCATTTGAATACACTACTAAGGAGATTGCATGCTTTATGGAACTGGTTTAATGTCCAATATATGGGTTAACCATGGTATGGACTTTGCCTCTGGAAGCCGATAATGAATGAATAATAAATGCTAATTGTTTTCAAATGTCTAAACTATTCAAAGGGGAAAATCCAAAATTCATGATGTGAGTGGATCTAGGAATGGAGGCTATATAAATTTTTACTCATTTATTTAAACCACCACAAAGACTCACCCTTAGGCAGTAGCAATGAGAAAACTTCATTATATTTGAGTATCTCAATTCAAGTGATCTGGTTGACCATAAAGATATGCAATTTTGTCAACCTGAGTTAAATATTCACCAAATTTCCCAAAAGACCATCTTTAAGAATAAAGCATGTCAAGGAGGGTAAAACGGCGTGGAGGTTCTCACAGAAACTCCAATGCTGCTGGGAAACTAATGATGTTTGGATAGTTGTTTTACTATGTTTGTTTATTATGCTATTAACATTGAAGAAGATGCTAAAATAAATCCATAAAGGCTTTTCAATACTCCTCCAATTTACAGTGACCTTGTGCACCATGGGGAAAAGGCAGCTTTAAAAATCGGATGCTCGGTATGTCACCCAAGTCTTAATCAGTGGAAAGTCACAGGAGAAGCAATTTCTGTGACGGGTCCCATTTCTGAAGAGGACAGTGGCTACCTTCACTAATGAGGGCAACAAAGGAAACCGCCAGGAGTTTTGGCGAGTCACTAGAAAGTAAATGCAGAAAGGTATGTCCTGAACGACAATTGGGCTAAGAAGGACCATCACCCAGGAATAAATTGTCTTAGAACAGGGAACCCATAGTGATGACAGCACTTTGAAAGCGGAATTCCCTCATCATGTGAAAGTGTTTAAAGGAGGAAGTCTTCACTGCTGTAAAAGCAAAGGAAACCCCACCCCCACAGCTAATAACGGGGAAAGTGCTTCAAAGGGTGATAGGCAAAGACTGAAGCAATCTGGGCCTTGTTGAGAAAATTATCTTGAGCAAAAGGGCGGGGGGGAGTGTGTTTATGTCAGTTTTGACATTAAAGAAACATCATCTCCTCTCCTTTCTCTAGGCTTTTCCTTTTGGTCTTCTCATCCAACAAAACATCATTTGTTTTGGATGCGGTCCATGCACTTTTTAAAAGAAAAGCCATGTGAAAACCTGTATAAACAGTGGGCCCTTCCACCTCCGGTCCACCCCTTTGTTTCTATTTGATGAGGTTGGATTATCATTTCATTTCAAAGAACGTAAACTTACTTTTTAGATCGCAGCCTACTGGTATCAAGAATGTCTTATTTTAATAAATATATTCTCCCCTGGAGGAATTCTCATCTCAAGACAGCAAATAAACACAGTGTACAGGGACAACTTGGAATACAACAAGGTCTCCCTTGATTTCGACAATCAGGCTACATGATCTACAGTTGTATCTTAATTCTTCTGTGTAGACGGCACGAATTCAGGACATGCTCACTGACATCTCCGACCCAAAGCAAATGATCCAAATTATTATCCCTGAATTGTCCCTTGGTAATTGCTATCTCCATTACAACAGACCATAATGGCGATAAAACTAATTATTCCACCCTTATCCACAGTGCAACTTAATGGAGTCATTCTAAGTCTCTTCTCTACCAAGCACCACACAGTGGCTTGGTGCTCCTCAGGTAGTGTGGACAAAGTCCAAATTTTTCACTTTAATTTCTTCCTAGGAAAACCTTCTCAGTTTCCCAGGCCTATCTCTTCCTCTTTCCTTTCAAAAAAAACTAATTGTTAAAATTAGCACCAGGTTATAAATAAGCTGAACGCTAATCCCATCTGTACTGTACCCACAAAGTGGGACCCTCATTCTCTGTTCTTATCAAAGATGAGTAGGAAGCCTCCACCTCCCCCCCCCATTCTTTTCTTACTCCTAAACCAGAGTTAGAGTCTCACTAAGGTGGCTACATGATCAGTCAGCAGACAACAGAATAAACTCGAACAAGAATTCATTGAATTGAAAAGTAACTTCAAACTGTTATCTGAACATAGACTGAGTCTGAACACACTAAATTCCAGTTGGGCTTGGGCAATGTTTAGTAATGACAATTTTTATTTGAGCACAGTTTTGGTGAAGATTCATATTTTTAGTATGCAGGCAGGTTTCGCAGCTCTATAAGTCTAAGTATTTCAGAATTTTTAAGTTTGGGGTTTTTAAAGCCTGCATCTGTTTGCCTCCCTGACCACAACTCACCTTCTTAGCTAGACCAAGACAAATAATAACAGGTCTCCTGCTGACGACTGTTTAAGGCTTAGGTCCCTAATCCTTGCCAAATTATTCTCTAGAACTGACATTTCCAGTGTAACTTTTATCTCATTTTTAAAAAGGATGACTCTCAACTCTCCTTCAAAGACTCCATTTGGTTGCAATCTAGCCTTCCAAAAGTATTAGTAATCAATGAAATAGACACATGTAGCAGAAAAATCACCACACAGATGGCGCATCATGAAATTTTTCCTTTGAATCCCCCACCTACCTACAGGAGACCATGATTGATAGTTTTCCTGCTTAATTCTTTTTAAAAGGTGCTTATTCTTCTATCTCTGGATTTGCTCACTTTAAACCTATATTGCCCAATACAGTAGTCACTGGCCACCTCAAGATAGCCGCCTGTCACATCCTCAACACTCATAACTCTGGATGATGGCTGTCAATATGGAGAGTGCAGACACATGTAGAACATTCTTGCTATGATTTCCACAGTACAGAAGACTTCTACCACTAGATAATGCTATTTTAGATATTTTGGATTGATTTCTATGATGAAAGATGGAAGTTTACTACCCCCGCCTGCCTATTTCCAAGTTTTTATGTTTACACTATTTTTTCCTTTAAAAACCTCACTTGGAGATACCTGCCTCTGGGACCAAAATATAAGTTCAACAACATCAGGTAATTTGTTTTGTTAATCTCTATTAATCACTTAATCTCTAACCATCCAGCACGGCACCTAGTAACACAAACAGTCCTCCACAGCACCTTGTGATACAAGAACAAGAGATGTATGGAAGACCTGTCACTTAGAACGATACCATTGGATTTCTCACTTTGTGAAAGGATCTGAGCGCCCACTGTGACGGTGATGCACCTGTTCCTCCACTCACCAATGACCAAACACCATTGTGTTTTCTGTGCGCTTTTTTTTTTTTTTAAATATGGCTTGAAAAGTTAAAAACAAATGAACAGTATCTGTTTGATCTATAGACCCTTGCTTACTACAGAGCTGGAGAGTTGGGATTACATTTTCTTCTCTTAGGTTCAACTGCCAAATTTCAAGGCTGGCCAAAATAAAAATTATATTTCATCTTTCTTTTTTGATTTCTTCATTGTTAAAAGGTATGCTTTCCCATGGGGGCTGTATTATATTTTTATAGCACAGTGATATAAAAGTTTTTTATCAATCAAGATTTTCATTTTTTAATTTTTAATGAAAATATCTTAAGTATAAAAATATTTAGCCTAGTAGGTACCTGTATATCAGCTACTCAAACTTAACAGCTCAGCTTACAATCTTTGCTTCAGATATTCTCCCCCCCCTTTCCCCTCTTTGTTAACGAACAAATATTATGATTACAGCCAGATCTGACTCCAGCTTTCCACATCCATGCCTTTTGATGGCTTGAAAACAGTCATTTAACACACGCTTCTTTGGAGTCCATGAGCATCTACATCCACAGACAATATATAACTGCTTAAAGTCTACAGAAGTGACATGTTGTGGGCCACCTTCTGATAACTCCTTTTTCTTGGTATTCTAAGTCTTTGGTTATCCCTTATCAATAGCATCATCTAATTTTATGCATGTAATACCTTTCAACCACCTCCAAGAATACGAATTTGAGAGTTGTTTAATTTAAAAATTTTAAAAATGGGTTTTTTTTTTTAAATGAGGCAATTATAATTCTGGTTTTACTCATCCAAGCTCTTGGCTGTCTTCTCACTTCTCTGGTGATCCTTAATCATAGTTTCTATTTAAGAATGGAGGCTGGATAAATTGCCCAACCCTGATAGAGCTGTTTTTACAATCAGGCATAATGTGGGTCTGTTCCTTCAATGGGCCTTATCTCTGAATAGAAAAGCTGCTGACAGACAAGGGTTTATTTTGAGGTTCCTTCAATACCTAAAAAGGAAATAGTTGACACCTCAGGATCAGAACCTCAATAGCACCCTTAATTCACTGACGGCCTGCTCAATAATCTTGTAGGAGAACCATATTCTAGGGTTTTTTTCCCCATGTAGATAATTGATGATCTGTCATTTCAATATGAAAGTGAGAATATGTAAAACTGGCCCTACCTACACTTCAGGCTTCATCCCTCCCCAGCCATCATTTGGTTCTTGCTGGTGCTGAGCTCCGAGCTTCTTTGTAATTCTGTTGGCCATCAACTGCAGTACATACTTTGGGCTGCAGCTTTTAAAAATCAGGAATATTCACTAATACACATTTCCATCACATATTTTCCCATCAGAAAAATCACTTAGATACCCCAAATACCAGGACTCTTCTCGCTTCTTCTCTGACTAATTTTAAGGAGTTTCTTGGGATAGAAAGAAATAAACATTCGTTGCACTCAGTCTACCTTGTACAAGAAACTGAACATCTTAAAAAGCAAAACTGCAGATTTTAGCCACAATCCAACATTATACATTAAGAAGCATAAGGTATAAGGATGCGAGATTTTCTTTTCTACCAACAGGAATTATGTTTTTATCTTACCAACAAGAAAATTCTAAAGTCTTCCCTGAGCTTGGGGCTTGGTGGAAAGCCATCTGCTGAGTGTGTGAAGGGGTCTGAGTTAGACTTTCAGAACTATAAAGCAAAATGAATAAAGCAAAGTAAGGCCAGGGTTATGCTGAGCACCTTTAATTGGCTCACACTCAGTCCCATGGCTGAGAACTGACCGGGGGAAGCATCAGAAATTAATACTCCGAAAGCACTCATGGTGCCATCTTCAGAATCAGCAGCTGGGATGTTCTCTCCGAGTCTGGGAAAGACATTCCTGACACAACTTTTCAAGTTTATGGCTTTTCACATTATTCAAGAATGTGTTGCATTCTTTCTTACCATTATAAATATGAGAACGAGAACCCCCTAAGTAAAGACCACAGGATTTCATTTCAGCAAACAAGAATGGTCTCAAGAAGCAAGACCCAGACAGGAAACAGTTAACTGCAATCGCAGAAAATGAAGCTAGGGTTTTGTCAAACATCCCTCCATAGTTTGTCTAGTTTTACTAAGTACCTGAAAAATACAGAGGTGTTTAGAATATATCTTTTAAAATATTTATTTTTATTTATGCAGGTGTGTGTTTCTGAAGAGGACATCAGCCCACCTGGAGCTGGAGTCACAGACAGTTGTAAGCCAGCAGGTGTGGGTGCTGGGAACTGAACCCAGGTCCTTTACAAGGGCAGCAAGTGCTTCTAGCTGCTGAGCTCTTTTTTTTTTTTTTTTTTTAACCCCAGTTTGCCTGCTTTTTAAACTATATTCTAGAGTCTGGGTGATGAGAATGTAGGGGCTGCTTATAGGCTTTCCAAACTACTAACATGATCCTATTTATTTTTTGAAAAGAGGGTTCTAGAAACAGGCTGCAAGGTAAAAGTTAAGAGCGTGTATAAAATGAATGTTAGAGAGAAGATTATACACTGAAACAGAATCCATGGTGTTCTAGGACAGTGGTTCTCAACCTCCCTCATGTTGTGACCCTATGCTGTGGTCAACCCCAACTATAAAATCATTCCTGTTGCTACTTCATGAAAGTTACTACTGTTATGAATTGTAATGCTATTTTTGGAGATAGAAGTTTAGCAGAGGGGGACCCATAGGTTGAGAATCACTGTTCTAAATTAAGGCATTTGCAAAGGCACTGGGGAACAGGGGAGAGATTGGGGCAAAATTAAGAAAACAGAGTTCACTGACTTTGGTGACTATGATCCATCTGGGAAAATGAATGAGAAACACAGGACTTGCAGTAGATATACACTTTTGGTGCAAATCATAAAATCAGTGCCTTGTCGGATTCACAAAGGAGGCAGAGTAGTATGTGGACTGGGAAGTAAAGACTAAGCCAGACATACAGATTTGAAAGTCATCAGAACATAAAAGCATGATGTGGGTAAGGATATGAAGAGGGAATAGAAGGGGAGGGATGAGCCAGACGGTTGTTTAAATTTGGCACAAAAATGAGTGGAAGAAAGTAAAGACACTTCAACAATTAGGAAAACCAAAGGATTAGTCAGAGTCCAAGGAGGAAACTCTAAGGTTAAAGGGCCTATGGCAGGTGATGTCTCTACAGAAAGTCCAATGAGCCCTGAATTCAATAGTCAGAGTCAAGGTGGAAGGCTGCGTGCTGCGGGACCAAGTGGACGCGTGTCAAGAAAGGAAGGTAAGGTAGGTAACGACTTCACAGAGCACACATGATGTCTGTGGTTTCTGGATTCATGCCACATCTCTCTGTTTTCCAAAGCATGTTAAAATAACATTATTACTTCTCTAGAATTTCTAAATAAAAATAAGAGATAGGAAAGCATTAGAAATGCTAAAAATATAAGCTTTATTCAAATGCTCCTAAAGATACTAAGCACGAGTGATATTTCAAAAGGCTTCAAGAGAACTTTAATTTTGCATTATCATCTTTTTGTTGTTCCAAATATCTTGTAATCTAAAATTATAAGATATTTGAAACTGAGAGTGATCAGCCTTAAAGGACTGTATAATGTGCTTTTGATACAAAGTAGACAGAAATAAATGTGGCTCAAGAAATGCCTCCAGATTTAATTCCAGGTCAAATTCTGTTCACAGAACCTAGTAGTTTACTCCAAATCATGCCTTTTGATTAGTAATTATTTATTTGAAACATTTAAAATTAATGACGCTTTAAGCACCAAGAGGCCATGGCTGCTTTGTTTACTAATATATTTTTAATACCTAACCCACAAGGTACTCTTGAATGAACCAGAGAATAAAGAGAATATATTTCACTAACAGCAAAATTAAAGACAACAGATCCCTACTTATGGTGGTGACAGTTACGAAGAGGGTTGTTATCATGCTGATGTCTGGATCCAGGAGAGTAGGGAGAATCATCCCTTAATGGTTTGAAATTTTCATTGTATAAGATGAAAGTTATAGAGTTGGGCCCTGAAATATACACCAAAAAATGTTAACATGGTAAATTTTATTATATTTTACTATATTGAAAAGTGTGTGTGTGTGTGTGTGTGTGTGTGTGTGTGTGTGTGTGTGTGTGTGTGTATGAGAGATAGAGACAGACAGAGACACAGAGAGAGAGAGATGTCGGGTACACACGTGTAGGCCAGAAGTTAACTTTGGATGCCATTCTTCAGGTATCATCCACCTTATTGTATGAGATAGAAACTGGCCTTGGGTTCACTGAGTATTGGACCATGCTTGCTCGCCAGATGGCCCAAGAGATCTGCCTGTTTCCATCTCCCTAGTTTCCATTTTACAAACATGAACCACCTTGTCCAGTTGCTTAATGTGCACGAAGGAGGACTCTCATCAGGAACTGAACCAGTGTCTGTCTAAAGCGGCATTGGATTTCCCAATATCTAAACTGGAGGAAATAGACTGTATTCTTTTAAGCAAGAAGGAGAAAGGGGGAAGGAAAGGAAATGTGAGGGGAAAGGAGAGAAGGATAAAGACGGGGAGGGGAAAGGAAGGTTTGAATGTGTCTGTTACTGAGCCAACTGGAGAAATATGCAAAATAGGCACATAAATTCTATTTTCTTTAGGCAATTTGTAATAAATACCAATTAAACATGAGGAGTCTTTCCTATCAAAAAGAACACATTTTCCAAACATGTTCATTGATAATTTTAAATGGAAAATAATGTAGTCTTATCACCTATAATCATTCCAAACATTTGAGTCTACCTAAGGACTCTATGCCCACACACTGTCAAAAGCACGGAGGTGTCCTTTGGGCCTTATAAACATCTGGCATCTATTCTCATTATAGATTAATACTGGAGCTGTAGTGTACAGGATCCACACTAATTCCTATGAGCCCTGCACAGCATTTTTAAATGATTCCAAACACGCGTGGTCTCTAATTGGTATCGATTTCATCCACAGCTTTTCTTACAATCTCAAGCTCTATCTAACTCCTAAGCAAGAATTGGCATGAGCCCGCTTTCCTATTTCCTTTAGAGGAGGTAGCTATTAATATGTTTTCCAAGTTCAATAAAGTTACTGAACTTAAGCCATTTCAACAAAAGAACTGGAGAGGGAGCCTTTATTTTTCCTGCCGTTGGCCCTGCTTCTTGCTCCTTTAAATCACAGTGTTTTAAAAGATACATCTCACATACATTAGCTGAAGACTTTGAGCATCAAAGGATGTCAGCCGCATCGTATACCAGGGCCCCACGTTTGCCATAATTTCTAAGTGCCATTAAAAAAATGTCTCTCAAACTGGATTTAAATTTACTGTTGACCTGGTAACCTAGATCCCTGAAACATTCAACTTGGGATGATCACTTTGTTTTGCTTCCGAAAGCTCTTGAGTCCAGTGAGGCACCCATTAGGAAGCTCCACAGGAGTATGCCGTTTGTTTAGATTTTATTAGCTACATGAGACAGGAAGGTGGCGGTTTGGGCTGCTCACTGAGTGAAAGTTATTTACTGTGCTTAACTGACCTTAGAAAAGCTATGAGATATAAAACCAGGATAGCCAAAGCAACACAGTTCTGTTCCTCACAGTATGCACACACTCCAGACTGAAAGAAAATAATGTTCCCACCAAGTACAGTCCTGAATCAGGACCATTCACCACAGAGCATCATCTGGAAATGTCAGACTAGAACTTAATTCTCCAGCCTGGTGCCCATCAACATTTCACAGTAATTCCTTGTGTAAATGCACGGACCTGGCGAAAATGTTCAAACTACATTTGTTTTCTAAAAGGCAGTTGAGTATCAAAATTTCATCTCAAATTTCCCCTGATGTTTCTTTTTAACTTATGGTCTCTCTAAGCATGCAGCTGGGGCTTTTGATCTTTACTCTATAATAGAGAGTTAAATTCTATAGTTTAAAATAAAATATCTCCTTGTTTTCATAAATACATGATTCTTTATGGCCAGCACCAACTTTTCATGTGTCAAGACATACTTCACCTACTACTATTTAAATGAAAAAAAAAAAAAAAAGACAAAACAGACTGTTCAAAAAAGCTATTCAAGATAAAATTTTAGAATAAACTTAATTTTCCTAAGGGCTTTTGGGGGCAGGGGGCATGACAAAATACATTTTGCCTTTCGGGTAGACCCATGGCAAAACAGAAACAATTTGTTAAAACACTAAGCATTTCCTAATATATAAAATATTTAATAGTTTATACTTTAAAAGGGCATGAAGCAGGCTAGAAGGTGCCTCATTTGCTAAAGTTTCTGTCACACATGCAGACAAATCTGAGTTTGGATTCTCATTATCCTTGTAAAAAGCCCAGTGTGTGGAGATATATGCAATCCCAGTGTGAGGGAAGGAAGGAAGGTCCTTGAGTATGAGTCACCTGGCCTAGCTGAACTACTGAGCTCCATGTTCCGCTAGAGACTCAGAGAAAGAAGGTGCCAAGTGATTGGTAAACACCGATCTCATGCCACAACCTGGCCCACAAGCACACTCACGCACACACACACTCACGCACACACACACCTACATACACTCACCCCCACACACTCACCCACACACACTCACCCACACATACTCACCCCCACACACACTCACCCACACACACACTCGCCCCCGCACACACTCACCCCCGCACACACTCACCCACCCACACACTCACCCACACACTCACGCCCACACACACCCACACACCCACTCAGAGTAGGGGAGAAACCTATACCACATCAAGGCGTACCCTCATAACTTTAAAATTCAGAGAAATTGTTTGTAAACATCCAATTATCCATTACTCCTCTCTCTCTCTCTCTCTCTCTCTCTCTCTCTCTCTCTCTCTCTCTCTCTCTCTCTCTCTCTCTCTCTCTCTCTCTCTCTCTCCTTCCCTCCCTCCCTCCCCGTTTTCTAAAAGCTCCCCCCTTCTAATACATCATATCATATTCTCTTCGTACCCTATTTGCATTTCCTCAAGTTCAATATGAATTCAATGAGGGGAGATATAGTTACATTCCTGCTAAAATATTCCAAGTTCCAAACTGGGTCCTATCACTCAATAATTCTTGATGGAATAAATGAATTTCTTATACACAATCCCATTACTCTGGAAACCTGGGGTTTCAAGATAAAATTTGCTTTACATTTAAAACACACCAAGTATTTATACTGTGGTAGAATTAACTACAGAACCTCTGCCATTTATTAGCATTATTGATCATTCTGACACCTAAAGACAGTCTCATTCTCTTAGTTCCAAACTTCTTGTCAACATTCTACTGGACCTGCATGATGGAGACCCATTGATGCCCCTAATGTCCAGATTCAAGAGTACCAGTGGCCCTGGCAGTTTGAACCTATCAATGATTTTAATTCTGACCACTGACAATAATTGGAAGCTTTCAAAGTCAGATGCATCACATGGAGAACTAACCTTCCTACCGACAGGTTTATTTAAATGTGAGTGGAACTCATACTGTATCACGGCATTGAACATCCAAAGCCCAAGAGTAAAATATATTTACCCCACACCCTACAGGCCCACATATCATTTTGTCAGCTCTGTCTTACTTCTGCCTCCCAAGTGCTGAGAACAGAGATGCATATCTCTATACATAGCTAAACAAAGAGGCCAAACTAACCTAATATTATATGCTATATATAATAAAAAGTCCCAGAACTGATAAGCTAGTGTTAAATTTTCCTTTGAAAATAACTACTATAGAGGCCTAACAGTGCACACCTGTAATCCTAGGACTTGGCAGACTAAGGAAAAAGAGACTAGACTTCAAGGCCAGCCTCAGGTACATAGCAAGACCTGTTTTTAACAAACAAAAAAAACCCACAAAATCTCATAAGAACTGCTTGGGAAATCCCATAAAAACCGATAAAATACTAATGTTGGGGGACTACCTCTATAAGACTTTAAAAGGCAGACTTTAAAATCTCCTGTGTACACATGTGTGCACATGCATGCCACAGCACACGTGTGGAGGGCAGAAGAGATCGTGTAGAAATCAGTTCTCTCCTCTACCATGTGGTCCCAAGAATCAAACTCAGGTCATCAGGCTTTGCAGCAAGTCCCTTAGCTCACTGAGCTGTCTCACCAGTTCTTAAGCTACAACCATCTAGAGATGTGTAAATGAACACAATAGTGAAACAGAATAGCAACCCAGAAAACGACACGCACATATACACATGGAATAAAGACAGTAGGTCAAAATATGGGAATCACATTACATATTAACAACACATATTAATAATGGTGACCACCTTAAAATCATAGATATTTAGATATTTTCTAAGAAAGCTCTCTTTCCAAGCATTTATATTCATGTGTCACTAGATGACGGTATGCTGTGGCATGGAACACTATCTTGGCAGCATTTTATAAGAACACGAAACATCTGATTTTCTTTTACATTGTTAGCAAAATTTTTTGAAAGCTTTGGTCAGCATTCATAAATTAAAAAATAGCACCTGGGGGTACTGGGGAATATTTTTAAGAATAAAAAAATTGGACTGGAAAGATAGCTTAGAAGTCAAGAGCACTGGCTGCTCTTCCAGAGGTCCTGAGTTCAATTCCCAGCAACCACATAGTGGCTCACAACCATCTATAATGGTATTTGGTGCCCTCTTCTGGCTTCAGGCATATATGCAGGCAGAACACTGTATACATAATAAATAAATAAATCTAAATAAAGACAAAGAAATTTAAAAGTCTTAGCTACATACTATAAGGTGGACAAAATTGTTGTCTTAAACACTATGTTAAAAATAAATTTTAATTACATTCCCTATCCTGAAAAACTTCCTTAGGAAAAGTCTGATGATATATATATATATATATATATATATATATATATACACATATATAAATGTGCTTTTTAAAAATTTTGATATTCCCTATGCAAATACAGTTTAATGCCTTTTTTCTATATTTTGAATAATAATAGTATATATATGAAAAATTTAAAAATAAAATCTACTTTGATATAATGGTAAACCAAGACCCAATAGAATAGCTTTTTGATCTTTAATAGCTTTTTTAATGTTTATTTACATAACTTTATACCTAACAATTCATCTCAACTTTTCACTCGGCTCCTAGAAATGTCCTGGGTTTCTGGCCTCTGAGATATCACAATGTTGGTACTTTTTAAATGCCTTGTTACCATACCTCTGCTGCTTTTAAAAAAATCACACACAACATTTACTAGCCATACTAGAGATGCATAAATGTGAATACAGCACACATACATACCTTATGTAGAATGTTTTTCCTGTTTTGCTTTCTTGCCTATTTTCCCTTCCCATAGGAAACCTATCTTAACAACCTCATAATGTCCCTATTGCATATTTGTCCCTAACAGCCACATAAAATCACAGACATACACACACACACACACATATAAACATAACTGCTCTATCAAAAACATAAAATTCCACCATGCAATCATCTCTCAAGCTACAGAAATAACTGTTTCTGATCCTTCTCTCTCCCCACTTAATGTAACGTTTGGGATGTGGGAGGGAAACTTTGGAGAGGACACCGAGAGAAAGCAATGAGGAAGCGAATAGAATCACATTGCATTGCAAACATGTGTTAACATCTTATAATGAAGGGAAAGGTGGCTCAGTGGTTAGGAGTGATGCTGCTCATTCACATAACCCAACTCTGATTCCCAGTACCCACATAGGTGCCTCACCACTGCCTTTAACACCAGCTCCAGAGGATGCAACACACTCTTCTAGCTTCTGTGGGCACCTACAAGCATGAACACATGCACACATAGAAACACACACATACACTTAAATAATAAATATTTTTAACTGTTATAATGAAACCCATTATATTACACAATTAATAAATGCTAATAAAAAAGAATTATTAAACTTGGAAGATGCCCACCCTACGATGACATCTTGCCATAAAGGCTCTGCACATTTCTCTTTCTATGGGAAGTATTTATAAAATAAGATTTCAGGCTCAAATGCATTTTTTTTATTTTGATATTCCCTATGCAAATACAGTTTAATGCCTTTTTCCTATCTTTTCAATAATAACAGATGTCATAACTTTCTCTTTCTAGTAAATTACTGCCAGTAATTCATTTCAATACTTTGCATTCCACACATTGTTCATAAAACAGACAGCTCTTGACACTTGTAGGCAATCTGAACTAGGTCTTTGAGGATTTGTAACTTCATATTCTTTGCTGACATTTAGTACTTATCTGAAGTAAGCATAGCTCTCACCCTCATCAAAAAAAGAAAAAGAAAAAAAAAACACCTCTGTCTATTTTGCAGCAAATGGTGATCATTGCAGAAATCCCAAACTTATCAAAATCCAAAGAACAGGCTGTGTTGTGCCCAGCACCGACTGATACATTCATGACACAACCTGTAGATAAAGCTTAGGAAACACCATTGAAGAGACGCAGACAGACTGTAAGAGCCAGAGGGCCAGGATGCTGGCTGACAGTGTTCTTCTATAAGTGACAGAAGCGGTACCCATGGGTTCTCAATGATATGACAAGACAGTACAATGACACCACCAGTTAACATGGCCATGTAGATGGAGGAAAACCTTACAAGCCCTTGCTCTAGATGAAAAGCTGCAGACAAAATAACAGGGGGGGGGGGAATCAGAGGGTTCCAGGGATTGAACTCAGGGTTTATGTTGGTTTGTTTTTATAATCTTATACATATATACATGCATTGGGATCATATTTCTCTCTCCTTAATTTCTTTTCTCCCTCCTGCCCCTGCTGACTCTTTCGTATAATTTTGTGGAGGATTTTTGTTTTGTTTTGTATTTAGATCTTAATTCATGTTGACTTTCTTTCAGTATATGAGAAAATATTCCAATATCGTCTTTCATATGAGAGAACTACTATCTATTTACTTTGGTCAGTTCTTTATTAGGCTCTTTAGATGATGATGGTGGTGGTGGTGATGACGATTGGGTTCACTTAGACTCAGCAATAGTTAGTAAATTAATTTAAAAATGGTTAGGTTTTCAGAAGATGGATGTGCGTACCTAGATGAGACAGCATCGGCTCAGCTGCACAGCTGCTTCTCGCTGTGAATGAGAAGGCTGGGCACAGCTTTGGGTGGGCACATCAGTCTTTGGGTGCCCACAGGTGGCTTGAAGCTAAACTCCTCCATGGTCCATTCTAACCCGAACCTCCCCATTGTGATCTATGACACTACCTATTGCCCTTCATCCACTAGGAAAGAATTGTATCCCAACAGTTCTTATAAAAATTCTCATCACTATTTAGGTCATACATTTGAGGGAGACTGAAAGACAGATGACAAGCCACACCCAGGACCCTTGTCAACGAGTATGATTGTTAATATTGGTTAGATAATATCAAAGGTCTTACATAACTCTATAGCTATGTATATTACTACTATACAAATGTAATTATAGAAAACATTACATTATTATATTATATAGTCATAGATTGTATATTTTATATATATATGTAAAAATCTTCTTGTTGTATTTCACAAAAGAAGAGACTGGGGTTTAGAATGTGACTCTTTCACGAGGTCTCTTGACTGTGTTCCATCCAATACTGTCTTCAAGTTCTTATTCCTAATATTACACCCAGCTCTTTCTGATCAGCTCAGAGGGTCTTCAAGCTGAGACAATCCATGAAGAAAGTAAAAACCAGTAAGAAACTGTCAATATTTCTTGAAGTCTGGAAATTTCATAGTCTGCCAGATGACTGATTTTTCTGGATTTTCTTTCAAATGAGGCATAGAATAATACAATAATTATTTATGTACATCTTCTAGACAAGGCTCTCTGCATGTGATGTAAAACTGGAAGCAGAGATTAGCAGATGCTTTTTTTCTTCATTGTTAAGGGGTCTTTAAAGTCTGATAAAATCTATGACTCCCCTGGGATAATACTTCAAAACACGTAATAGAAAGTCATGAGATTACAAAACAAAAATAACCCTGTATACAGTGTTTCCAAAGTACAGAAAAGCATATTTGTAACAGAGACAAGGAAGGCATCAACAGTGGTTGTAGTGGTTTACAACAATAATCTAAAATAGTTAAAGTCAACTCTACAGGATCTCTGTGATGACTACTATGATATGAAAAATTAGATTCTTGTGGACTTTACATTTTAAAATTCAAGAGCTTGCATGCTTGTCCAGGAGCTGGTGTTTTCTCACAACCTGTGGCAGACACAGTGAACCCAGTCGTTGGAATCTGATATTCCCCAGCCTTCTTTGTGTATCTCTTAGTGTGTCCCGCACTGTGCGCCTTTTTCCTCTTCTTGAGAGACATCAGATAGGCACCTAGCTTCCTTCTCACTTTCCACAGACCGCATCTATCATCTTTATATTTCTTCCCTTCATTATTAGGTAGTACTCTGAAATGCTCCTCACATTACTAATTATATATTTCATAACAGTTCCAATTTGGTTCCTTGCAGCTTCTAATGAAGATTGCGACTCAGGGGATTGTGAAGTTTCTCTGGAGTTCCTCTTCTTTTTCTGGTGTGTTGGGAAGCAAACTCGCGGCCTTATGCGCAGCCCCCCTCCTAGATTTTCTTGATCACAGCAGCTTTGCTATAGTTTAGTCTCACATTACTAATATTTCTATCTTTTACACGTTTGCATATTTTTAACATTCATCTTTCTCCTGGAGCATTGATATTTTCCTCTACTTACACTGTAGAATACTTTGTGGGTGCCATGGCTGTTCATTTCTTTCTCCCACAGCAGTGAGGAACAGTGACTTTGTCCTGGTATTGACATCCTGTTGAGTCAATTCTCCTCTAGTATACGGTTCCAAGAACAAACACCGATGACATATTAAAATTATATTGACAGCTTGGCAATCAGAGATGTGGAGAAAAGCTGAGCAGAGCTATGGCTCCAGTGTGTGCTCTTGGGGATGTCTCTATTGCTCTTCATTGTGCCTGCCAAACATCTTAAGTACATCCACTTTACATTTTGGCCAGGCTTTTTTTTTTTTTTTTCATTCCCATTTGATGATGATAAGACCCTCTGTGGTATCCGTGTGGTTCCTAGCTATTATCTGCTCAACAGGGAAGAATCCAAATTCTAATCTCCCGTTTTGGGTAAAGGTAACCCAGGCCTCCCCTGTGGAATGAGTTTCTGGCCCAGCCTAGTCCCAAGGTCTGGACCTGTTCACCACTGCTTAGGCCTAGCCCCTCCCCCCCAAATGACTCAGATGCTTATATTAATTACATCCTGCTCGGCCTATGACTCAAGACACATTGCTAGCTAGCTCTTGCATCTTAACCCATTTCCATTAATCTGCCTTGACACGTGGCCCATGACTTATCTGTGTTACTTTTACATGTTGATTCTTGGACAGCTGGATGGTGTCTCTTTTGACTCCACCCTCCTTCCCCTATCTATGCTGATTTCCCTGCCTACTTCTAAGATGCCTGTCATAGGTCAAGACAGTTCCTTTATTGAATGATATTCACAGCATACAGAAAGGCATCCCATCATATTGTTTACATCATATTGTTAAGGCAGTAAAAGGATCTCCAAAGTACTCCATGGATGAGGCTCCAGCCCTCAACTCTTCAACTTTAAAAATATTGTGTGGATTCTGAAGGTACTACTCAACCTTATGAACAGCCACTGTATCATAAAAAAATGACATCTTCCCTTAGCATCTTACATTAATTATACCCTACATTCCCTCTACTTGTAAAAATCCTCCAGGTTTAAAAAAATTACATTTCTTGAATTATTTTAATTGAGGTGTGGAAAGATAAGACAAGAACAACAGGTTTCCACACTGCCGCCATCTTCCATTTCTCTCTCCTTCAGTTGTGGTGGTTTTAAGACACTTTTATATACAGGTTAACAGAATCTAAAGTAGCCGGGCAGTGGTGATAAATGCCTCTAATCCCAGCACTCAGGAAGGAAGAGGCAGGTGAATCTCTGTGAGTTCCAGACAAGCCAGGTCTAGAAAATGAGTTCCAGGACAGCCTGCTAGAGAGAGGGCCCATTTCATAAAACAAAACCAAACAAAACTCAAGTAAAATAAAATTGATATGGTATTGTGATGACATGAAATTTATATATTCAATGGCATTAAATTCATTCTCACCACTATGCTACCAATTTCACCTTCTATCTCCAGAACTTTCCTATTTTGTCAGAGTAAAAGTCAATACTTCCTAAATAACTGCAAACTACCTTTTTACTCTCCATCTCTACTTTATTGATGTAGTATATCTAACCATCTATCTATCCATCAGTGGACATTTGAGTTGTTTTTACCTTTGGCTATTGTGAATAATGCTGCTATAAAACACAGCAGCACAAACAAGCAGCACTTCCAACCTGATTTCAACTCTGTAGATATCTACAAAGGCAGTTGCTTGAGCATAAAATCATGGGACTGGCCCAAAGCTGCAGTTCTCTGTCACATTCATCATCAAGAAAACACACTAGGGTATAAACTCAGCCCAGAAAAGAAGCCAAAATGTAAAGTATGGTTTTTATTTGACTGCACCATTGTAGAGCTGAAAAATTGCAAGCCAATGTATGGCAAAGTTGGGGGGGTCATTAGAGGATCTGAGTTTCTCCATAGTCTAGTTAACAGTATTTTCTGCTTATTTTTCTTATGTTTTAATATACTAAAATAATTTGATAAGTCACCCTCATATTCACAAACCAGTTTTCCTCACGTTTATACATGTAGGGGAGTAATATTTGCTTGGAGAAAGACAGTTTCCACTGTGTGGACATACAATGGTGACCAAGCATCTAAGCACAGCATCATTAGGAACATGTTCACAGAGACAAGAGGGAGGACATGGTGTTTTCCAGCTGTCTATGCTAGCATGCGCTGACACTAAACCTTTACTTTCATTCCTTATCTCTGAGCATGGCTGGCTCTTCTCATTTGGATTAAATAGGCTGACTTGTTTCTCAGTAGCTGCTTGTAGTGCAGGCAGAGGAAGTCTGTCCATGAAACGCTGGTTCTAGCATGTATGTGAAGCTTTTTTGCTTCCCCTTGGGGATCCTTTTTTTTCCTTACTGGTGTCCCACCCTAGTAACTGGTTCTTTGCCCAAGGCTCTAATATTTCACTCTGTTATAAACAGCATATAGATTTAGGGTATGCAATGACAGGATACACTTCATCCCGAGGCCATACTTTCTGCGTATATGTAAATAGTGAGAAATTACTACATTAATTTTTACTACTCTAAAAATAGTGTATTAGCAAGTCAACTAAAAACACTAACTTGGTACGTACATGCTTTTGTGATTTTTATCTATAAAAACTTTTGTTTCTTTAAATTTTCTTAAAACTCGGTGCTGAAAAATCAGAAGGTAGCCCCCCAAACCAAACTTTTGGCATCATACTGGCTATATGGAAGTCTAATGAAAGGTTCCCTGGGAGTCAGACTCTGAATTTTTTGTTGTTGTTGTTATTGTTATTACTATTGTTGATGGTCTTCCAGCAATTTCTTTTTCTTCCTTCAACCCACGCTAGATGGATCTTGACAAACAGCAGATCCAGTTCCGGACAGCAGTTTCCTGGGCGCATGCGCCGCTCCCATTGCTAATGATCACAGAGAGGCATTGCCTTTTAGAACACATGATGGCGTGCCCATGCTTCACTGAAGTCAAGCGTCCACGTTTGCGAGCCCTTTACACTGGACAGCATGAGAGTTTGGCTTTTCTACTATCATCTTCAAAAAGAACTAAAATCAATCAATAAGTATCAAAAGGGAGGGGAGAGAATACCCAGAGATTTATCTCGTTGGTTGCTAAATAGCTCAGTGTATTTGCTACCCTGTCTCCTTTCTTCTGCACCAAGTGAATTTTACAAACCTGACAAGCAGGCAAGCTCACGAATTGAATCTGTGGGTTCTCGACAGACAGACAAAATGCAGGACCGACCTCTGCAGTGAAGGCGCTCTGCCACAAAGCCAACAGCTTAAATGTTTGAGAGAATTTCTGCAGAAAATGTCGAGGGCTAGGGCAATGAAATGGACTAATTTTTCAACCTTCTTGAAGAACAGGAGTTGGTCTGTGACCCATTCCCCAGGTATTACATGCCAGCCCTAAGAATGGAGTCATTTAGGGAGTAACCACTTCAAGGAGTCTAGCTGAAACTACAAAGACACCGAATTCCAGTCAGATACATGGGAAGTTCTTTAGGGAATAAAAGAATTTTATGACTCACAAGATGAAAATCTCCTGAATACTCAAAAGTAATCTAATGAGAGACTGTCAGCGGGAAAGAAGTCTGACAAATGTATCTGTTGTGCAGGAAAATTTTAGGCAAAACAGGAAATTGGGGGAAAAAAAAGGCTTGGATGTGTTTTCATTTGTAATTTTTTATTTCTGAGTAAAACTAACTTCAGAAACACACTTTCCCACATGGCATGGCATTCTATAGAATGCCACATTTGAAACAGCCAGGATCTTAATCAAAATTCCATATTCCTTTAAAAGGTGGACAGTGAGTCATTTTAAGATTACTCCTGGGGGTAATCAGTTTTAAGTCATTTGGAAGATTCTTATTCTTGAAATCATATATAACTTGACAAAAAAGATTCTGTAAATGCCGAAGGCAAAGAGTTGGAACTGATGCTGATACATACAGAAGCAGGAAGTGAGCTGGCTTTTTCCAAGGGAAATCCACACGAGGGAAATCCACACAAGGGAAATCTACATGAGGGAAATCCACACAAGGGAAATCCACACGAGGGAAATCCACACGAGGGAAGTCCACATGAGGGAGAGAAACAGGACCCAGCAGCATCGCAGTGGCTTTTAGACAAGGCAAAAGTCCTTAACACCAAAAAGGCACCTTGACCTTAAATTATGCCCAGTTTTTTTTTTTTAAACAATTCTAATGCAAAATTTTGTCTGTTCTATATTAAATTTCCTTCTCCTAACAGGTTGTAAAAATAGAGCAAACAATGGAAACCCTCTGTTTAATTGTTCCCAGGGACAAACACAGTGAAATGTATAATATAGAACTATGAGCTGCATGGCAAATTACTTTTATTTAATTAAGTCCCACCCAGAGAGCTCAGCTTCACCTCTGAAATATCAGTCTGCATCCTTCTATTTTGGATTGCTTCTAGAGTCCACTTAAAACAGTAAATGTTTACATTGAAAGGACAAGAGAATGTATGATATATTTTAACTGTCAAAAGTGTTGTGAACAGCGGCAGCTGGAAGAATACCACTTCCCTGCTCCCCTGAAGCCTTTAGTTGCCACACAAAAAAAAGCAGTTGTGTTTTTTAATGTCCATATTAAAAGACAGAAAAAAATTAATTTATTGCTATTTCTGAAAAAGCACAGTATAATTTCTCTCATGTGTGGTCTCTACATTCAGTGCAAACTTTAAGATAGTGTAGAGGTGGACTGGTCACTGGACACGAAGCTGTTCTTTCTGTTTGTTGGTGCTTTTGTAGGTCCTTGGGCCATCCAGACACAAAAGCCTGGAAGGCTCTTGTCAATGTGAGCTCTGCTTGCATCTACTCCTCTATGCCTACTTAGTGCATCATCCTAAACTCAGCATCCTGTGGCTGTGCTAAAGGTCTGTCCTCAACAGACTAAACTCTAAACAACTTGCTTTTTGCTGGTCCCAGACACAGCGACCTTCCACTAATAAAGCTGGAGGGATCGAGATATAACTCTCCTGCTGAGTTGGTGTCAGGCCCTAGGGGAATATTCTGTGGTAACTAGTGAATGGTAAGGACACACGTGCAAAATTAGACTTTATTATTTAACACATGCAATTCAAGAAATGAGGGGGGGTGGAGGGGTCTACCTTCACATCACCCAAGCCCCTCTCCAAGCATATCTCAAACCACAGTCTCATTATTCTTGAGCCACACCAGCCGTCTGTCTTTCTGTTTCTCCAGTGTACCATGGGATTGTGCTTAGAAAGCTCTGAATATAGTTCAGTTCTCACACTTTAGAACTTAGCTCAAATATTACACTCACTCAGCAGAGATTTCTCTGAAATACCAGTTCAGATCACTTGTCTTCTCCATACTTGCCAGCACGCCTGTCCTTGCGGCCTTTCCATGCCCTTGATAATCAGACATGTTTCTTTACTAGTTTCAGGACAGAGATTAGTATGTAAACTGTTCTGACAATTTACCACAGTATCTCCTGATCCTAAAGACATAAATATTCACTGTGTAAATAACTTAAGATTCTATGGAAGCTGAGTCCAAAACAAGATGAACGTATACAATTTCACCGGCACCCACACACACAAAGGGAAATGAAAACAGAGACATTTTGCCACTCAGCTGCTCTTAATACCAAAGAATCCACAAACATCATTATCAAATATGACCACATAAAACCAGAAGTCAGAAATGGAAGCAAGCTCAGAAAATTCATGAACATGTAAAATAACATGTCCCTAAACAACCAAAATTTTTTAAAAAGGAATTTAAGAAAAAAAAATCTCAGACAAATGATAATAAAAACATGCCAAAACGTATGGGTTATAGCAAAAGCAGTTCTAAGTTAGACGTTTCAGAAATAAATATCTATATCTAAAAATAAATTCAACTATGGAGGCCTTCACTTGTAATCTTCAAACTTCCATGTAGTGGAACAAAATGTTCACATTTCTTTTCTCAGTGAATCGAAATGCAAAGCTGTATGAATATAATAAATTTATACCAGCACGAAAGCAAAATATGAGGCTAACAAAACTACGGGACAGTGTTCTCTATTCCCTGACTTTCATGTTTTATAATATCTACCTTTGTGCGCACGCTCATGCCCTTTAGAAACAGACAGATGCAAACATATATGAACAGCAAGAAAAGCAAACAAATCATAAGGTAAGATGGCAGGTATCTTCAGGGAATCTGTCTCCGTAATAAAAGTCAAAAGTTTAAGTTAATAGAAAATTATATATTTATATACATAGAATCTCATGCTGAGTAGAAAATATGAAAAAAGTGATTTTATTTTATAAGAAGCTCACATGAATTTCATAAAATGACAAAAGGAGGTTAGTATACAAAAATAGTAAAGCTCCCCAGATAAATACAGGGAAGCAGGAGACACATAAACCCTGTTGACTAAAACATAAGCATCTATAAGCATCAATTAGCATTAAAGGAGACATTTTAATAAAGAACAACAATTCACAAGCATATAACCTCTTGATATCCTTTTACATATAACAGAACTGGGAGTTGTAGGAAAATGAAAATTACTAGAAACACACACTCACAAAAAATCCTCACTGTAAGGGCTGTTAACGCACATATTTCCAAACAACAAAAAAGGCAAAGTACGATAAAGAAGGCAAGAATGATGTGAATTGCATGAAGAGCCACATTGGCAGGAAGGCTCTTACCTAACAGACAAGGTCACAGACTTGACCCCAAGCACTGGGAAGAAAATAGGCCTTACTGAACTTTCCTAACCATTTACCAGCTACAACTAGTTCTAGAGCAACAGGTCAATGAGGGGGTTCGGGGAAGTCTGAAAGAGAGGAATCAACACACTGACGGGGAATCTGGGAAATGTGGTATCAAAGAGACCAAATTGCCAATCAAACTTAAGACCCCTTAGCTTCTGGTGTGAGATTCGGGAGCAACATCCTGGGCTTTAGAAACTGAGCCTGACTTGTAATCTCAGTTCTTGACAAGGACTGAGAAGCCAGGCCCCAGGAGATGTGGAGTGCCAAAAGGGGGCTAATAGGAATCACATAGAAGACCAGTTGTCTGAACTGGGACAAGGTCAGAAGGAGACTTGCCGCAGATGTGACCTATTGCTGAACTATAATCCACGGAATTAGAGACTAATTAACTCCATCCCTTCCCGTTCTTTGATTCATTCTTGAGTTCAAGCAAATGGTCACTGAGCTGCTAGTAAAGAGCCAATCCCCTGTGGAAGCAGAGAAAACAGTGAAGGAAACAGACAATAGTGTCTCCACTCACATACGATTCCTTCTGGTCGGTAGTCCCTCTAGTTACACGCTGGAGTAGCTTGGGGGCCTTTTAAAGGAATGTACACCTAAGCTCCAACACCAGAGACTGAGACAATTGGTCACTGACGAGTCCAGGGACCTACATTTTTTTTTTAAAAAAGTTCATTAGTTTATTCTGACATGTGAATAAAGCTGAGAAAAACTGTTCAACTAAAGTAGGACCTACCAAGCAGGGTAAGGATTGGATAAAGTGGGTGTAAACCAATCCAGGTGCAAGAAATAGGATCTCCACTCCTAAGTATTACTGATTCTCTCCTCCCCTCTGACTGTGGATCCCCGGGATACAGTCCCATTTTCTTTTAGCACTTAGCTCAAATGATCTTTCTAATCCAACCTATCATGATCTTTCACCTGTAACTTACATTGTATGTAAATGTCGAAAGCTCTCCCAGAACCCTGGCTTCCTCAGCCTCCAAAACATTCATTTTCAAGCCTCCACTGCTAACAGCTGGTGCAAATCCAATACTAATCGTTTTAAACACTGCTCCAAACTCCCATCGAGCTTGGAACTAAGTGAAGTCTCCTTCCCCTCCCACGAATGGGGAGCCGATTCCTGTCATCCCAACCTGACATTCTCAATAAATTGTCTACTAACCCTATTATGTATTATCAAGTACAGTGCAGGTTCCAACCCTGGAAAATGGCCTTGAAGGCTGCTATTTTTGCATAACAAAATATATTCTAAGCTCAAAGCAGTGACTCTAAAAGTGAACTCTTGAAAAAGATAACTCATCCACTTTTTTGAGAGTGTCTGTAAATCACATACCAGCAAAGGGAGGAGCCAGAAGGGAGACAAGGAAGTTCTAGACTACATTTATATAATCCCAAATGAAAGCCTTCCGGAGACCACGTCGGTGGTAGCTTCATTTAACCAACTGTGGTTTCTCAACTATAACAACTGTCATCGACCCCTTGTTCTCTTTTTCTTAGGGAAAAATAAAAACAATCTATCCTTGCTTTCAACTAAACCATGTTTTAGCTGTTCATTTTAATATTCAGTAAAATCACAATGAGAAAAGCCATCCAACACTGATGTGAGTCTACCAACTTCCGGCTTGAGGATTGTGGATTGTTTCCAGCAGGGTCTTGCTTCCACATTTCACTCTTGGTAAGTAAGTCCTTTCTCCCTCAACACTCACAAGGGGCCACAGTTCCTGTTTCTGCTCACGTGATGGGAAGTCTGTGTAAATCCTTTTCCCCATGAGCTCCAATGTTTCGAGGCAACGTCCCATGAAAACAACCAGAACATTCTGACAGTCACTGGGCAGAAAACACTCATCTTTCACCATTGGTGACAGGGGAAGTTAGAAAAGGCCACATATAGTCCCCCTCCCTTGTTTATAAGTGCAGTAACTTTTGCAAATTAAACTATAAGACTGCAAGAAACTATAATGATGATATTAAAACCGCCCGTACTCCTACCCCATTAAAGTAACCACTGTTAACATTTTGCTGTATTTCCTTTGGGGATTTCATTTTTTATTCTGCATAGGAAACAGAGTGACTTTGCCCCTATCGTGGAGATTTAGACTGTGGAGATTTTCCTCCTCCTCCTCCTCCTCCTCCTCCTCCTCCTCCTCCTCCTCCTCCTCCACCTCTTCTTCCAGCCCACCTTCCTCTTTCCTTTTTTTCTTCTGTGATTGTGTTTTATGCACGTTCTTTCACACTTGCCTTTGAATATTTTTTCTTTTTAAATTAGAATTTCTGTATTAAGCAATCATTAAATTGCTTTTCAGAAAAATAATGCATCAAATTCTGTTCTCTTTACATACACTTGAGCAACATCTAACTAGACTCTTGAAGCCCTACATTTTGGGGCATTTAGTAGCTAGGAACTTTATATTTGTATGATTCCCAATTTGTTTAAACTTTGGAAATGTTTATTGGTCTCTGATAATTATTCAGCTCTCTTTTATCCATTTTTTTTTAAATTTAGGCTGTTCCCATAAATAAAGTGCACTATATTATACTTAATAACTGTGTTTGGCAAAAAGAGATATATCAGAAGCAAATGAGGCTGATAGGGTTATGTTTTGGTTTGTGTTTTCACACATTTAAAAACCAAGAAAGGAAGAAAACCCAACAGTTTCTCTTCCCTCACCTGGATTTATAAATCATTATACATTACATCATTTGTCAGAAAACTGGAAGATACCCAAGTGACGATTACCTTCCAATACCTTCCAGAAATCAATACAGGCTGTCACAGAAATATCCTGCCAGGAATAAGAGAAACCAAGATATGATGAAAGAGTGTAGGTCTTACAGAGCAGACACCAGCAGAAAACAGTATCCACACTGGAAGGAGACTTAACACCACCAGCTCATTGGATTTGCATTGGATTTTGGCTTTGGTCTTCATCATTCCCTCTGTCCCAGCAAAGAGTCCCCTATCACCATCCTTTCAAAGCCGGCCTGAAGTGCTCGTCTAAGATGAATGGTTATCTTTAGACAAAACAGACTTCCTTCCATTTGCTATTTTATGTAGTATTTACACATAACCTCGGTGGAGGAGAAAAATGAGAGATTAGGAAAGACTTCCTCTAGGTAAATATGACAGAGAATGAGTACACACCATTATCTAGGGATTAAAAGGCAGAGCAGCCAGAGTCAGCAGGCAAAGATCCAACGCTCAGAGATACACTCTTGCCACCTATTTAGGCACAAGAGACTTTCTGAGATGGCCGGTTTCTATGTGATGAGGATCTGTCTAATGGTAAAAATAAAGTTTTTGAATCGCATACTGACTAATTTTAAATAATAATCTCAGGACCTTATGCTAAGCCTAATAAATCTTAACACTTTAATGAATATATTCAAGTTATCACAAAAGCTACATTTGAGTTGAAATTCATTCTTAATTTATGCTTTTTTGACTAAAAAACAGGCACAGTTTGATAAGGTTAAACAACTTCAAGTGGATTATAATTGATATATTTTTTCCTGTAATATTTTACTAGCTGTAAATTTTAGGGCAGAAACAAGATAGTGGTCATTAAAAAGAGAATGTGAAAATATTTTAATCTTCAGTCATTAATCATGTTAGTTTTACGAGATTCCCCCACTCAGCTATTTAAAGGAGATTAAGACGTTTTCTAAACCACATCTTTCCTGTTTTGGATCACTCTATATAAAGTCATCCTACTGACTCAGGACACATTCAGATAAAAAATACAGAAGCCTTCAATTTTTGTTACATAGACCCATGACTTGAATTGTGATACATCACACATCAGGATTCACATGAATTGGAAAAACATACTTAAGAAAAATAACGCCAAAGGAGAAAAACTGTCAATTGAGCAGTGAGATAAGGAAAATGGAAAAGTTACTACCAATCAATTTTATACATGATCCCACCCAACATCAGACAAACATGTATTTTGAAAAACCACACTGAGATTATTTTCAGAGAAACCAACCTAAAACAGAGTAAAACTACTGAGTCTGATACTGCAGTTTTTATCTGTGCCTTTAAACATTTCTCCCAAAATGCTCAGAGCCCTGTGTAGTGAACAATAAAGATGTGGACACACAGATGCGGAGATGCTGAGTGAGAATCACCCTGGCCAAGCACCGATACTTCTGTAATTTCCTGCTTCGGGGGAAAAGCAGTCCCTCAGCCTACTTTAGCATGATTCATTCCACCAAGAGGGTTGGACATGCTAAAATATTGTAACTATCACAGAAACAACTGTTACACCATATGTAGAACTAACCAAACACTGGAGTAGGACCCTGGTTTCCTCAGAGGGAAATAAACAGGTACAAAATAACAATTACCTATCTGGCTTTGTTAATTACAAAATAAACAGCAATGAGAGGCAACATTCTTTATGTTTAACCATGTAAGAACATCCAACTAATGACATAAGTTTGTTCTAAGAGTTTCTTTTGTTAGATGCCAATAGGTCTAAAGTAACTCTCAGCTAGCAGAGGCAACACAGAAACTTTGGCCCTGGCTTGTGTTCAAACCAAACATGTAACTTAAACATTCAAGCTGTGATGCTTTTACTTTGACAGTAATATCTTCTTTTATTTCACTGTCAATTACAAAATATTTTTGCTTCCAAAACATTATAATATATTTGTATATATAAGTCACCTTTATAGCTCTCATGTCTATACTTGGTAACTTACAAATTCTTGAGTTATGTAAAAGCACAGCATAACCAAGAAAAATTTGAGAAAGTAATTGTAGTGCATCATGACTAAATTTAATATAATCATTAAACTTTGGGAAATTTTTTATATTCAAATATACTTTCTGTCAACTGTTTCATATATATGATAAGTCTACTAAGAGCACACCTTAGTAGCAATAGTCGATTCCAAGATCTAGCCATGTAGTCCTCTAGACCAGCTGAAAAATCATGTAATCAGACAATGAAAATGAACATTCCAGAAGACAGAATATCAATTTAAAAAACACACAGATTTTTCTAATAAATAAGTTGGTAAAAAGTCACATATCCTGACAATTTCTCAAGGAAAACTAGAGGCCCAAAAAAGTAAATTGTGATGAAAAATATATCTAATTAATTCCTATACAATTGATAAAACAGGTGTGAAGATTAAAACTGACTTAAATCAAGTCACAAAGTATAATGTGTTAATTGGATTCCTATAAACTGGGCAGTGGTGGGGTGTAGAGAGCTGTGTGGCTGCACCTTAAAGATGGTGCTGGCTTCTGTCTTCCACCTTCCCGACGGTGAAAGCTCTCTGAGATAAACAACTCCTCATTTGGCTAAGGCTAAGCTCATGGCTTGCTTCCAGGTGTGGCTTGCTTCCGTGCACCTGGATCTATTGGCATGGCCCACGTGGCGCCCCGTGACTAGCAGTCCAGAGGGTATTTAGCTGGGAGCGGGTTTTCCCCAGTGGGAGAGGCAGGAGAGGCAGAAGAAGTTTCAAGGTCCTGAATAAACCACTGAAAGAAGAGCCTGGTGTCGAGTCGTCCTTGCTAGCGAGGTTGCGCGCGACAGTGGGGCGATCCTTTAATCCCAGTCCTTGGGAGGCAAAGGCAGGTAGCTCTCTGTAGATGAGGTCAGCCTGGTCTACAGAGGGAGTTCCAGGGCTACACAGAGAAACCCTGCCTCAACCCTCTCCCCCACAAAAAATCACAAGTAGTTGTCAAGCAATAATGTACTCAAAATTTATTCATATTTATATTCCTATCATAAGATATTGGGAAATGAATTTAAAAAAATTATACTTTTTGTAAAAGTCTCATTTTTATCATTTTTTAATTATGTCTATGTGTGACAGAGTATTATGAGTGAGAACAGGTACCTACAGAAGCCAGAAGAGAGTGTCAGATCCCCTGGAGATGGAGTTGCAGGCAACTGTAAGCCTTGGATGCTGGGAATAGCACTTGGGTCCTCTGCTAGGACCCAATCATTGAGCCATCTCTCCAGCCCCCAAGGAACCTCCTATAAACTGTTCTTTTCTTTACTATAAGACAGAATATAAAAGAAAAAGGGAAAATATTTACATGTAAAAAGTTTTAATAGTCTGGATGAATATGGAGTTCAGTGGCATGATATTTACCTGGCAAATACACAGCCTTCAGTCAGAACTCTAGCACAGAAAAGGAAAAAAAAATGTAGCAGTGTGTGGAACAACTGTAGTGTCACATTTGGGAGGCTGAGGCAAGAAGACAAGCATCTCTACACCACCCTGAGCTAGAGTGAAAGCCTCAGCATTCAGCCCACGTTCTGCTGCTCCATGCCTCAACCTAGCTTACAATGTGCTATGCTTGCTTCTACATGACCAGTAAGGTTGTTTCAGCAGAGACCTGAATTCTCATGCTGACCTTGAACGGGATCAGAACAAATGCGCAGAGCAGGATTTACAAATATGCATTACTGATATCTTCTAGTTAATTTCTCCTGGTGACCATTGGCTGTGCAATGTCACCATGTACGCAGACAATTGCGCCACCGGGCTGTCCTCAGAAGCTTAGTAGGAAACGCTTACGGATTAACGATGTAAAGAAAAGTGAATTTGTCTAAACTTAAAATGTATTGGCTCAAGTTTAAATACCAGAGGTCCTTAAGTTACCATCTGGATCTAAAATTAGACTTGTCAGCCCTCCTCTGCTGAATGCACAGAGACATCCAGGGAATTCACACACTGGACCACATACTGTAAGATTCCATGAGAGAAGGGATTGTCTACCGTGTATACAACGACTACCTCAGCATCTGGGTCATAACATGCCCAAGAAATACATGTTGAATGAATGAACTGTTGAATTGCCAGTGTTTTTATTTCTATTGAATGATGTCCAAATATGGATTTCAATATTCTTATACAGAGATCCATGGGCTTTTTTTCCTTTTTCTTTGTTGTCATTAAAATAAGAAATTTATATTACAAAACTGTAAAGCTAAAACATAGAAATGTATTGTCAGGATGGTAACATAAGGTAGAAACTATTTTCCTTATTAACATCTCTTGAGAAGGGAAAACTGCCTTATTTGTTAGGAAGTTTAAAACTCCAATTCTGCTGTGTTCAAGTTCTCCAATCTCGTTTAGCTTCCTGCCTCTGATAATCCTCCACTCCGCATGGTAGCGCCTCTGGGCATCAACCGATTCTTTTGATTTCCTTACCCTAGTGTGGAGATTCCTTTTAACTGGAGATCATAAAAGTGACACTAGCTGCTTTTTGTTCCTTGGATTTCTTTTCCACCCTCCAGGATAATTATATCCTTTCTTGCCTTTTATTATCATGTTGCTTAGGACCTCCTAGCCTTCTACACTCCCGCTTCGGCTAAACCATGCTCATTAGGTTCCTTAATCCTCCATAATTTGCTTTCATAGAATCTTACGCCTTTGAGACGCTGTGTTCTATAAGCCTATTTCCTTACAGCTATTGCTTGTTTAGTTATTCCAAGAAACACAGAAGCAATGACCACGGAACATCATAAGCTTATTTGTTTTCTACAGAAAACTTTGTTTTGAATGTTTATGGGCCATGAAACTATACCTTTTGGCATTTTGTTTTTCACCTAAACATTGCCTTAGATGTCTAAAACGCATAAGCCTATAGGCAGTCTTTATCAGAGAATTGTTAATTTGCAGGTATCAGAATCTTAGACAGAAAATAACAGTATCTTGCTGTATTGCTGACTAGTAAATTCAAACTAAATTTTTGCATTATCCTGAGAATTTATAAAAGAATAAAACACATGATTTTTTTGGCAAGCCATTTTGCAAGAGCTTGGCTGATACCCAGGCCCTACCATCTGACTGAAGACCTGGTCTTTCTAACCACGCATGTTAGTCTTTCTCCCATTCAATTCTTTTACACTTCTGCTAAGGGATTATCCAGAATGGCCAAAAAAGAGCCTGCTTTCCATCCCATTTCTAACTCTCCAGGAGCCTGGTATAGAGATATTGTTTTGGCTTGTGGACACAAAGAGTTAATGCATTTTCCAAAGGTGCCAAGCTTTTACTCCAACAGAGCTCACACTTCACCTCTGTCCATGCTGGTTTCTGATCCTCCCTATCCAGATGATAGAAAGCAAAGACAGAGTTCTTTATTTAATTGGTTTGCATCCACGCACTGACCTCCAGGGTTCTGTTTATATAGCCTATCATGCAGAATGCTCCACAGTTCTCCGCCTTTCAAAAGCATGTTTCTCCTGAGATTTGAGATATGGCTTTCATGTTTGATCACTGCATTAAACTCAATGCTCTGTTTCCTCCAGCAGCAACTAACTTCCCTGCTTGGGCGGTGGGGTCCTGCAGCTTCTTGCTTCTTCTGAACATAAAAGGAAGTCTGCTTTACTCTCTTAGTAAGATCTTCATGTCTACAAGTTCTTAGGGAAGAGACATCAACTGTAGGAGCTCGTGCGAGCATAAAAAACTTTCAAGTGGCAAAGTCAAACTTTAGGTTACTGGGTACCAAATTTACCACACTTTTAAATCAGTGTAAAACTCAGAGTGTAGAAATCACAGAAAGAAACAGGAGCTCAAATCTCATCCGGCTTCATCATGAGGACAGGATGTTTCTGTAATTCTGAGATGGGAATGGACTCAGCACCTTGCTCCAGCTGTGAGGTTTCCTCATTAGATGACTTACTGGAAGCAGGATTTCAGTCTCTTTACCTGAGTGTGCACAGGGAAGTGCCGCAACCCTCTGATTCATAATCCATATATGGCCCAAACCTCCACAACAGGTAAAAATCCTGAAAACTTAGTGCCCCTATTCAGTAGAGCAAAACAATACGCAATTGTCAGATTTTAAATACCACAGAAAATGTACTATCCATTAAAATATTGTTGGGAACAAAGCAAATTTAATTTTTTATTAATTTCATTAGTATTAAAATTATTAATAATATTTAGATGACAGTTACATGGTACTCTTTGAAGAATACTACCCTCCTTACTTTTAAGTATGATTGAAATATTTAGTATAAAAATTTTAATTTTAGGGGCTAAAAAAATGGCTTGATAGTTAAGAACATTTACTGCTCTTGCAAAGGACCCAGATTTGGTTCCTAACACCTACACAGAAGCTCTCAACTACTTGTAACTGGAGTTCTGGGAATCCAGCACCCTCTTCTGGCCTCTACAGGCACTGCACACATATGGTGTACATAATCTCATTTAGGCACACATACATATAAGCTAAACAAATCCTTAATTAAAAAAAAATACTTAAAAAGAAGATGGTTCAGTTAGTAAAATACAAACATAAAAACTTGAGTTTGATCACCAGAACCCACATATTAAAAAACAACAATAAACAACTCAGACATGGTGGCACACGCTTTTAATCATATCACAGCAGTGTAGATACAGAGAGAGTAGGATCCTTGAAATTGCTGGACATCAGTTTAGCTTACTTGGCAAACCATCAGCCAGAGAAATGAGACTAGACATCTAGCAACGATTATCCCCTGGCTTATACACACATACACACACACACACACACACACACACACACACACACACACACATACATATATACACACATACACACACACATATATACACACACACATAAACACATACATACACACACATACACACATATATACACACACATACACACACATACAAACACACATACACACATATATACACACATACACATACATATATACACATACACACAAATATATACACACATACATACACACATACATATATACACACACATACAAACACACATACACACACATATATACACACACATACATACACATACACACATATACATACACACATACATACATACATACACACACACATACCACATTTGAAAATAAGTAGAAAGTTGTCTGTAGTCGTTCTTTTTACAAAAAACTCATAAGTAAAACTTTGTTATTTTCTTGGTTGATCATCTGATATGTACTCAACACTGATTTTTTTTTTTTTAAGTGTGTGATGGTAATGAAAACCTTTCTTCCTCCTAAATCTTTCTGAACAGCCTGAAATTCATCTGTACAAACTACAAATGCTGTGCAATAAGGTCCATTTATAAACTAGATACTTTCCTTAACAAACATATATATGCAAAATAAGTATGCATATATATACACATACATATATACTTTAAAATCTTTTCCTTCATGGCTAGTTATTGACCATCATATTTAATGTTTACTCTTCTTTGGTAAGAGTGGCTCCATTCTTCGGCTAAAGATCTTTGTCAAACTGTATACAACATTAGACAACTTCTATACAACATTAGACAACTTCTGTATTTGGTGAATAATAAGGAATCTTAACCTATTAAAGTCACACATTTAATTGTTCTGATATGTCATCTTATTCACCAAAATTAATATCATGGTTCCTTTGTCTGACTCCTCATCAATGGTAAGCTTAGAGCTCAGGAGAGAAAAAAAATTATTTATTTCTTAATTCGAAAACATCTAAATTTACTCCGCAGATAAATGCAAAATAAAAGTACAAACTTTTAATTCATATTTCCCATAAGACCTTAGGCATCTCTAACTGTAGTTTTCAAAGATATGCAGATGTTGTCTAAGACACACATTTAAAAAAAAAAAAAACCAGAAATTAATGAAAAGAGCTGTGGACAAAAATCTTAGGTCCGAAGAGTGAAATGTGAGACTGTACAGATGTTATAGCTATTTTCATGACAAACACTAGCCCTCTGTGCATGGATTTAGCAGCATATTTTAATTTGGATTAGAAATCTTAACATAAATTATTTGGCTTTGACAATAGCAGCCTAATATTTCAGCTTTGTACACTATTCCCAGCTTTCACTTTCAAAATTAATCTAGTGGACTTTTTTCATTTTTAAAAGCCACATTCCAGGTCTTATACCTTAATATCAGCTTGCCTGTCTTTTGTTTTGTTTTGTTTTTAGAGAACTAAATTATATAATCAATAAGCAACAGTTATTATCTTATTGGTGACTGACAGACAAAAAGATTGTTAAAGCATGTAATTTGTGTAAAGAACTTATACTTCATCAATTTGTTATTATACTTAGAGATTTCAGCTATTGAAGTGTTTTCACACCGTTTGAGTCAATAAGAGTCAAATAATTGCTTCAATGTCAGTTCATCCTTGGTCTCCATACTGTTAATATTTTGTGTTTGTTTTTAACCAAAACTGTTTGCCTGTAACGTCAGTGGCACACGTGATCAGATGTGCAGAACACTCTGGCGAGAAAGAGTGGTGGAATCCTGGTATTTAAGATAGAGGAGTTTGTTAGGTCACATCTACAGACTTCATCAGCTGAGATGAGAGACCCTCCAGTCTAAGAAAACTCATAAAGCTGTGTGTATCACACAAGGACAACCAGGCTCATGAGAAGGAAAAGCAAGAGAGCTCTGTCAATCAGTATCAGGAGGAATTTATAGGTACCGGTTTCTCTCAGCGAGCAAGAACATTCAAGATGCAGTGAAACACACAGTGTGACTTTTAAATCCAACAAGTTATGTAATTTTCCCCTGAAAATTATTCTCTCCTAGAACTGAAAACTAAGGTTGGTGTATTAAAAATCCATATCAAAGGACATAATTTCTTGGTACTCAACATAAGAAAATTTTTGTGCTTAAATTTTAAACACCACCAGGAACTCTGCAGTACACGGATCTCAGCAAGAGGGGAAAGATACAGCCAATCCCAAAGATTGTGCAACTATGTCCACACTTAATGACAAGAAAATATCTAACGTGGCTGAAAACGCCACCCTAAGATGCAAACTCTGTCTCAATAGACACAAAACAATAGCTTAAAGTGATTTTAATTTTCTTTCAGCGCCCCCCAATAATATGCTAAAATGTCACAGATGAATTTCCATCTCTATCCACTCCCCAAATCATTTGTGGAGACTCTCTGGATATTTAAGGTTCTTTGTGTATTTATAAAGTAATATTCTGTTGTATGCAATAGGTATATGCAACAGCCACCTTTGTTTTTAAAAGGGAATTTTGAAGCTAGAGCATCTAATGTTTATATTTTAAAACTATGAAAAATCCTAAAGTGAACTTCTCAAATTATGATTTGAAGTATTCCATAGCCAGGGGTGGGGGTGGAAGACTTACATTTTGAAAACAGATTGCTCAGTCATTTAAAATCAAAACGGTTCTTGATGTGAACATATATATTGAATTACTTTTCAGAGAATAATGAAAAAAAAAAACCCAGAATAATATATTAATGTAAACATACCTGAACCAGAGTCAAATTTGGTTTCTGACCTGAAAAGCAAAGACAAAAAAGGAAATTAACATAAAAATTTTAAAAGGTCTGAGGTAGGGAGGTGCAGTAATTGCAGATTTTATATAACAGACAAGAAACAAAATTCTTTCTTTAAATGTAAATCTATATTTATGTCAACCATTTCCATTGAATGCATATATTAATTCAGATTACATAGTAAGAAAAAAATTTTTTTCAAAGTTAGCTTTTTAGAGAAAGGATTTGAGTTTTCAAAATACCCAATATTTCTTTACAGATAAACTTTATTCAATAGTATTACGGAGCAATAAAAAAATTCAATCCATAATTATGCCTTCGACTTTATTATTAAAGATTTTCAATTACTTAACACCAAGTAGGTCCTTAGCACACAGCAAATGAACTTAGTAACCCCATACACTTAATCAGGAGGAAGAAGAAATGGTTCCTTGTGGGAACATTATGTTTCAGATACAGGTTAACACCGGCTGTAAATTCAGAAACCTTTGAAGCCGTTGGTCTGGCTGTGGGAAACTGCTGTTGATAATTACTCTCAAGATGCCGCTGATGCGCTGTCAAGCAGAATTAAGCCCGTGACTGGGCCTATCCATACAGGCCACTATAAGACAGCATTGTCTATATCTAGCTCTCAAACCAATTAGTGGGCATGCTTAGTTGGATTTATATCACACATTAACAATCAATGGTATATATGTTCACAGCTGCCACAGCAAGATACAAGAAGCAGCAGGAGTCCTGTTAGGGATGTTACATTGCCAGAGAAGATTTTCCCCCTCTGTGGAAATGCAGTTAACTAACAGGGAAGGGAGAACTCTTTGAAATTATGCCAGAGTACCGAAGCATTATGGAACGAGTGGCTTTCCTCACTTAAAACTTCGAGAAAACTCATCCCAGAAGAAAGGGGGAAATAACAGGTTTCTTTGGTCACAAAAATTCATTTTCTCAAGTACTCTCCAATTTCACCTTATTTCTAAACAAAGTCAACAATTTTTCATATACATATTATATATAAGTGCATATGATTATACTACACAGATATAAGTAAATATGTATGTATGTAACCACAGACCTGGCTTTGTAGGAGTTTTCTCTCTGTGGTGTTATAAATTGAAAGTAGGGGCTCAAGATGCTAGGCAAAGACCCTGCCCCTTAGTGCTAACCCCTAGTCCAAGCAATCACAGCTTTTAGTAACCACCTCTATAATGTAGACCCAACTTGCTTTCCAATCCTAACTCTCATCTCTGTCCTTCTCTTCTATGACCCTCTCACTCTCAATTCAAATTCACATCACTCTTTGAGATCCATGATTCTGGAAAGTCTTACTTCATGATTACACCATCCCTGATGACAACCCCAAGCCTCTTGTGTGTTACACTATTGGCTTCCTCACCTACATCCTCCTTAGACCTCAGCTTTGCCTATTAACTTTTGTAGCCACAGCATCTAAATAGACCTGGTGTATGTACTCAGATGTCTCTCATGGAAACTATGGTGACAAAGGTCTTGATAAAACGTAGATTTTGAGATGTTAAAAATTATTTTCAAAATCTTTCCAAGAATCTTACCTTGTCCTGAGACAGCTGGTCAGTGTGTAATATATAACCATAAGATGCACATAAAACATTTTCACAAACCAATTAGTCTCCCAGGCATCAATTAAAAACCAAAAAACATTTTCATAATCCTCCGACATAGTATTAAACATTTCAAAATACATTGTGAATAATTAAAACATGATCATAAAATTAATATGGTGAGATTTGGGGTTAGTGGAAACTGGTCCCTATGACATACGTTCATTCAGATTCCTCTGAGATCTTACACACTCACATAGCCAGAGACACAGAGTCAGTCATGCCATAGTGTATCCTAGCAAAAGCTACGGTGAGCTGTCCATAAATGCTCTTGGAGAATGTGAGTAAACTGCAGGAAGGAACAAGCCATCAACAGAGGAAAAGATACACCATATACGACACGGGTGGCAGAAAGAGGTCAAAGGTCAGGATACTCCATCATCAGCCCAAACATGTTGCTCGCAGGCTTAGTCTTAGTAGTTGCTAAGATACCAGAACACAAAATAAGTATAAAGCGGGACACAAAATAGACAACATCACAGTGTATCCAAAGACACCCATTCTATCCCTAGACTAAAGTCGGACTGGTTTAAACAGCTCCTTAGGTGATTACCAAGGGAAGGTATTCAGTGTTATTACCGATTTCTAGCATACATTTGCCACTTTTTAATTTTCCAAAATTTTAAATAGGCACCTGGCTGCATAGGTGAGATAACATTTCTGTTCTATTTAGCACCCCTCTTGTGGCTCGTTGTGACCATGTGACCTAATTATCTTGCACCAGGCTCCATCTCTTAAAGATCCAGCACCTGAACACATCACACTGGGGACCAATGTTCCAGCTCATGAACTTTTGGAGGGCACACTGCATCCACGGGCAAATCACAGCAAGGCTTACATTAGCATTTACAAATGTTCAAATGTGAAAACAAAGAACCTCTGGATTGGAATCCAGAAAGGGCAACACTAGAAAACTCAATGATCATTAAAAATTTTTAAATAACATACATGTTCTTTTTGTAGCAAAATTGCAGGGTTTTAAGAGAGGATAGATTTGGCCACTGGTTAGAGGTGTATGCTCCTGGAGAAATACAAACCACCATTTCCTATTTGCACAGAACATTCTATGTAAGTCAAAATAAAAAGAAGTGAAGCAGAGGACAGTCCGGTTGGTAGACTATTCGCCTGGTGTGCAGTAAGACCAGGATTTGATCCCTAATGCGGTGGTACAGGAAGCGGAAAGGTGAAGCTGAAGGACTGGAAGGCAAGGCCTTCCTCTCTATAAAGGGAGTTAGCTCTAGGACAGCCTGAGCTACAGGAAAGCCTGCCAATACGGAATAAGTAAGGGAGGAGGGAAAAGTGAGAAAGACGAACTATGATATTTCAGGGCCCTACCTACTAGTCTCAGACTTCTTTCTGCCTCTAAAAGGGAGCAAAGGCCTTTCTCAGATGGAACGAACAATAAGTACTAGAGAGCTTTCTTGCGTCTTTTCAAGCAATAACTACAGTATGCTTCTTCTATTTGGGAAATTCCCATGCTCTCTGCTGCCTAACCCCCCCCGGGGGGGGGGGGCGATGTTCTACACATATCAGCTTCATGACTGATTTGCTGAAGAAAAAATTACCAGACTAAGCTAACTCTTTGGTCCCATAGCACCGCCACAACTTCCTGGCACTCAAAGTTATAATTTATAACGTATTTGTTTGTATGAAGTTTTCTTATACTGTATCTTGGTGTGTTTTTTTAAAAAAATACTTATTAACTACATATTAGTTGTGAATACAAGAGGCTTCACTGTGACTTTTCCATGCCCGTGTACATTGTTTTCTAATGATACCCAGAGCTCAACAATCGTCACAGACATTACTAGTTGTCTACCTGATAGCTGGTCTCTCTTTTCCCTAATAACAGAACTGCAGTTTGTGAAAGAGGGGCGAAGACACATCCTCCACAGGGATGACCACTCTGTGGGCACTGGTAGCTAATTCAAGGCCAGCCCCTTAGCCCACCTGAGACCTGAGACGAAAAGTCTATTGGTAAATGTTCACAGAAAGGTCATTCTTCATTAAAAAGAAAAGAAAAGTTATTGAGAAGGAAGGCCCTTCTCAGGCTCTCTCCACCTTTCTTGCCTTCAAAATCATGTGAAGCTGCTGTCTCCGAACTGCCACAGTGTCTTGCAACCCTGAGGGGAAAAGCCAAACAATCACAGAGATGCAGCCCAGCACCTCAGAGTCTCTAAGTGAGAGGCCTACATGCATTCGTTGCTTTCATTTGGGGACTTCTATTCAAAATCAAGTACACTCTGTTTCTTTTAGATCCGAGCATTAATAGATTATTTCTCATCTATCCCTGTGTTTAGAACTTATATTTTAGAAATAATGCTACAGATACAGACAAGACACAAAACACACAAATCACAGCCACTTAATGTTGAAATACACACAGGCTACCACAACCAAAACCTAGAAGATGTTAAAAGGTCTATTGGCTGCATAGCTTTCTTTTTAATCAATCGCAAATGCCCAGAAACTTAGAAATCAAAATAATCCTTAGTAAAAAAAGCAGCAAGAAAGCCATGTTGAAAACAAGACACATTTAAAACCACTGTGATAAGTTGTGAGTTAACAACATACTGCCTTGTACATCTTTCACTTCCTTACAAAAATGAGATTTGTGATTACTTGGTTAGGAAGTATTTCTAAATGAAAACATGATAAAGTCTTAAAACTTTGCAAATATTAGGCCCATAAACATTATGGTTGTGCAGCTTGGTGTTCTTGTGGGACTGACACCTAACAGGGGGAGTGGGGGTGTCTCTGATTCTTTTGCCTAATCTTGGGACCCTCTTCCTCCTAGTGGGTTACCCCATCCAGCCTTGATATGAGGGTTTATGTCTTGTTGTTACAATAAGGTTTCCTGTCCCATTTGGCCAGAGGTTCAGACCCACAGATCCGCTGTCCCAGACTGCTTAGGACCCCAAAATGACTCAGACACTTATATTAACTTCATGCTGTTTGGCCTATGGCTCAGGCACATTGCTAGCTTGCTCCTTCATCTTAACTCAACCCATTTCTATTAATCTGTCTGCTACATGGACTGTTGTTGCAGTGGGGCTTTTTGGTTCTGTGCAGCCAGAGGCCCAGACCCTGGACCTGCCACGCCAGACCCCTTAGCTGCCCGCTGCTGCTCAGGCCCCCAGAAATGACTCAGACACTTATATTAACTTCATGCTGTTTTGCCTATGGCTCAGGCACATTGCTAGCTAGCTCTTACATCTTAAATCAACCCATTTCTATTAATCTGTCTGCCATGTGGCCCGTGGTTCACCTGTGTTCCTTACATGTTGCTCCTTGGGCAGCTGGCTTGATCTGTCTGACTCCGCCCTGCTTTTCCTACCTATGCTCTGATTTCTCCTCCTACTTTTTCTATGGTGCCTGTCATGGCCCAAAACAGCTCCTTTATTTAAAGATTGATATTCACAGCATACAGAAAGGCATTCCCACATCAGACTGCGGCTCACCTGTGTTCCTTACATGTTTCTTCAGGCATCTGGCTCAATCTGTCTGTGTCTCTGCCCTCCTACTACCTATTCTGATTTCCCTTCCTACTTTTTCTATGGTGCCTGTCATAGGTCAAAACAGCTCTTTTAAATAAAGATTGATATTCACAGCATACAGAAAGACATTCCCACATCATTTTGTCTTATTATAACTTACTGTGCTGTGTTTGGTTGATATCCCTGAGAGGTCTGCTCTTTTTTTTAAGGGAAATGGAGGAGGAGTAGATCTGAGGAAAAGCAGAGGTAGGGAGAGTTGGGAGTTTCGGAAGAAGGAAAAACTGTGATTGGGATGTAATGTACAAGAAAAGAATAAATTTTAAAATTTCAAATATTAAAAAGTAATAAATCATATTCAAAAGATAAACCTAAATTCATTACAAAACATTAATATCCAGGAAAACTAATTGAGACATAAAAATGACATGAAGTCAGGGGAAAAAACTTTCCTAAAATCTGCTAGGAATCTGCATGCCCTAGAACCATCTCATGGGTGTTTAGTGAGCTCAAGGGTCTAGAGATGGAAATAGATCTCTTTTTTTCACACAGAGGGAACCCTGTAAAAGAGAGAGTCTAAGCCATACCTCAGCTCTTCCATTTTCTACCAGGTGACCTGTTCATTACCACGCCAGGGTTGTT
This sequence comes from Phyllotis vaccarum, assembly GCA_033318265.1. Classification (NCBI taxonomy): domain Eukaryota; kingdom Metazoa; phylum Chordata; class Mammalia; order Rodentia; family Cricetidae; genus Phyllotis; species Phyllotis vaccarum. The sequence continues at coordinate 7,956,699 of JARWLC010000014.1, read as the reverse complement.
TTACTACCCAAAGAATGGGCTGAGAACTTTACTTTAAAAAATCTTTATATAGACTAACATGATCCTAAAAGAGCCTTTGTCAGGTCCTGGTATGCATCAGAAGTCAATTAAAAGCTATCCATCTAAGCAACAGTACTACCTAGAATTAACCTATGACAGCAAGCTCAACTGGCAATATTTCAGCTAAATAAGAACAGAATTGTATTATAAAAAAGAACTATGAGTCTGGTTAAGATCTTACAGGGATGCAGCATGAAATGATACAGGAAAGACAAAAAAAAATAAAAATAACTGGAAATGGACACATGGGAAGGATGGTTCCATGTTACTTGATTTTCTGAGAAAATACTTGATGGAAGGTTCCTCAGTGGAGAAAAGTGTCGCTTCAAGTCACACTCAAGGAGATACCTTCGTAATGGAAGCTGGGGTCACTTTGTTCTTGTCAGTGGGGGCTTTCAACTTTCAACTTTCCTGTTCACATCTCAGCATATCAGGAAGTGGACACAGGGTTAGCCCATCCCAGGGACCTACAATAGTCAGGTAGGCCCAACCTCTCCAATCCCACAAGGTCCTCAGACCACACTATCAGCTGGACACGACCCCGTGGGGGACATTTAATATTTAAACTACAATATTCTGCCCCGATTCCCAGAGGCCATCTCATAATGCAAGATGCTTCCAGTCCAACTTCCCTAGTTTTAACAATCCCAACGCTGTTCACAACCCCAAAGTCCACTGTCTTTTATGAAACTCTAGGCAAACACTTAGCTGTGAGTCCCTATAAAATAATGTTCAAAGTGACATCTTGCTAACATCCATTGGCACATCCTCACCCCAAAAGGAAGGAATAGGGCATAGCAAGGAAGTGCTGGACCAAAATAAGAGCGAAACCCATTAGGACAAACACTGAACTCTGTAGCTCCATGTTCAGCACCCACAGTTCTTAGCAGCAGTATTTGAGTTTTAGTTGGTTAGGGTTGCCCCTGCCCCACAGGACCCCTCTGTTGCGCCTTCAGCTTTCCTTAGCAGATTCTGTACACTCCTGGCATCTGCAACATCCTAGAATCTCCACTGCAACGTAAGCTTCATCCTCACAGCCTCACCAAGCCTACTCAGGTGCTCCACATAGAGAATGCAACCTCATTATCCATTGCTGTACTCACAGGCCTTTCTTGTAACCTAAGCAGAAGGCTCAGGACCCCATTGATGCTCTATTCTAAATGCTTGCAAAGCCAGCGCCAGGTAGATGGCAAGTCCTGCTGCTAAGTCAAGACATAATGGCACCCTTGAGCCACAGCTACAGCAGCCTCCAAGTGCCTATGTGGCTCTGTACACTCAAAGAACCATGTTCTTTCTTTTCAAAAAAAAAAAAAATGCCTCTGTAGTAAGATTGGCCTCAAGACAAGCCTATAGGGTATTTTCTTAATTAATGATAGATGTGGAAGTGAAACAAAGGGGTGGAATCTTTCTTCACCATCTCTGTAAGAACTGATCTAGTGCACTGAAGTACCAGTTCCAAAGGGCAGCATCAATGGCTCCAGAAATCACCAAGTTCTCCAGCTCATATCAAGCTTTTGAAAAGCAAGAGTCGAGTTCGAAAAGGCATGTTTTCCAAGTAAAACTGAGACCTTTTAACTAAACTGGCATTCCTTTAACATGAAGAAAATCTCTCCTATTTACATTTGCAAAGCTTCTCACCTTCCTGAGTATGCCAACTTGCTCGCTTATGCTACTAATTTTCAAAGTAACTTTTTGCCCAATGGAGAACTAAAGAAGGTCCCTTCACACTGTATGAAATTTCACACGGAAAATATTTTTTATCACTGTAATAAAGTTATCTTTGTAGGACGTACTGAACTAATCTGCTAGGAAAGACCACTTTCCTAGTGAACTTACTAAAACTACTGCTTTACTGCATGACTACTGTCTCTGAGAACATGAGTCAAACAAAGACCCCTTGGATTGCAAAGATTGGGACTGGCCAGAAAACCACCTAGAGTGACTTATCAATAAAAAGACAAGTTTCGTGTAGTCAGTAAAATTATACTCCATCAAAGCCCCAAGCAAAAACATATACAAAAGACACAATTCCAGAAGCCTTCCCACCAATCTGGAAACCAGGCAGAGAAGTTCACTGGAAGGTCGAAACACACATTAAGTCATAGTTGAGAGCATTTATGGAGTGTGCTTACTATGTACAAAGCACTCCATTTGAAAGAGGAGGCCTTCTATAAAGTCGCCATAATTCAACCCGTAAAAGCTCTTTCTAGTTTAAGATCAATAGCAATGAGCCTCCTTGGAGAGCAAACGGCTGGGGGGTTCGTACTGAAGGAGGCAGGTGTAATTGGTCAGTCGGTGGTGAGCGGCGGTGTCTCAGTTTGAAGGAGTCTTTGCAGTCTATGTAAATTCCACGTTCTGGGTGGTCTTTCTTAAAGAAGTCACACCCGAAGTAGCAGAGTTAATTTATGGTTATGCAGACTATGAGTCATGGAGCTGCCATTAACACTATACACTTAACTAAATGCACGGAAGTGAAATGTGCAAATCCTAAGCAATATAATGCCAATTTTCCTTACAGCAGAAACCCTGAATGCCACTGAAAACCAAAGAAATGAATATTTTTAAAGGTGTGTTTTTGTTTTGCATACCATACAGTAAACAGAAAAGATGAGCCACAGAAGGAATCAAGTCCATTCCAGCTGACTCATGATCATGGAATCCAGGACTGATAAAACAGTTTCCTGGCTTGAGGTTGCTGTGTCTATTCATTCCCTGTATATGAAGCAGTGGAAACAATAGCAATGTTGGTAAAGCTGCTAGTTCCAAGTCTTGCTCTAGGCACCAAGTCCTGCCTTAGGCACCAAGTCCTTCCATAGGCACCAAGTCCTTCCCTAGGGCACCAAGTCCTGCTCTAAGGCACCAAGTCCTGTTCTAGGGCACCAAGTCCTGCTCTAAGGCACCAAGTTCTTTCCTAGGGCACCAAGTCCTGCCCTAGGCACCAAGTCCTGCCCTAGGCACCAAGTCCTGCCCTAGGGCACCAAGTCCTTCCATAGGTACCAAGTCCTGCCCTAGGGCACCAAGTCCTGCTCTAAGGCACCAAGTCCTGTTCTAGGGCACCAAGTCCTGCTCTAAGGCACCAAGTTCTTTCCTAGGGCACCAAGTCCTTCCATAGGTACCAAGTCCTGCCCTAGGCACCAAGTTCTGCTCTAAGGCACCAAGTCCTGCCCTAGGCACCAAGTTCTGCTCTAAGGCACCAAGTCCTGCTCTAGGCACCAAGTCCTTCCCTAGGGCACCAAGTCCTTCCATAGGTACCAAGTCCTGCCCTAGGGCACCAAGTCCTGTTCTAAGGCACCACTTCTGCACAGCAGTTAACTTGCTAATTCAGAAAACAAAAATTGTAAAACTCATCTTGGGGATGGATGACTACACACCTATGATTGTACTCTGGGGAGAAAACCCAGTCTTCCTCCCTAAAGCTCATCCTATGGCCTTAAGTTCTCTTTCCCTCATCTTGAGCATCTCCGATGTCTCCCTCTGTACCATTTTCTTCACACTTAAAATAAGTAAAATGTTTCCTTGAGCCTGCCTTCCCCACCCCAGTAGGGGACAGTGTTAGTCCCTAAGAGCCATGCAGTCTAAACTCTGACGTCAAGCCATGCCCTCCCCTAGGCTCTGACGTCAAGCCATTTTAAAAGCAAGGTTCCATGTGCATCTGCCTCTCTCTGCCTTTGTCCTCTCTCAGGAGCTCTCACTGCTCTCTCTTCCTTTCTATTCTTATCTTTCTTCTTGCTTTCTCTGCCACTATAACCATAACCCCTCTGTGAATTATAATCATACACGATAAAGCTCTTTCTTCATAGAAACAGCCACTATGAGTCTCTGATATGTTTCCTCACATCCTGCATCCATAGAAACCTGCCACCAGATAACTAACTGGGTATGTGTGAACCATGCCAATTTATGCTCAAGACCCTAACAGATGGGTCTTTCCATTTCTTCCTTAGGTCTCTTGAGTTTGCTGAGATAATCCTCTACTTACGTTGTTTGGGGCTTGAAATTAGACCATCCCCCAACATCATTGCCATCTGACTTTGAAACCCCTTCTACTGACGTGTTTTTCCAATACCGACTTATCAAGCTCCCCATCATTCCACATCTCCACAGTCCTTCCTAGCTTTCTGAGATACCATGGCTGCTAGCATGGATACTCATGCATCCATGTCTCCAGCAAACCACAGTTCACATTATCTAAAATATTAGCCTCAAAATATGTTCTTCAACTGAGAGAATGATTCTGTGGCCAAAACATTTTGAAAACATTACTTCTGTATTCTACTCTGAATGCACATATGTTGAAGGTACTCATTTGAGTTCTGGTAGTTTAGGTTCCTCTGTAAACAAGTTGTCCCTACATACAAGGCAGTTTTTGTTTTTGTTTATTTTGTGAAGAACACAAATTAATATTTCATTGACCTAGAACTGTGCAAACTAATATTGCAATGCCACAAATATTCAAGAGAATTCATTTGCAGAAACAGACCTACAGTCTTGGTTATAACTTCAAGTCTGTCAGACTTCCAAATCTGTAGCCCTTGTCTTCCTTTCCATAAAGGTGCTAAACATCTAACTAATCACTAGGAAGAGCTTCACTAATTTCACAGGGAGCTGATAGCTATCTTGGTTTCTGGCTGAATGATTTTTGCATCACACGTTAAATCGATATTGACACCACTCAAATCAGATCACCCCATTTCATTGGCACTGGTAGGTAACCAGACTCAAAAACCATAGAGAAACTTTGCAAAACACAGAGCAGGTTCTGGGATCTACAACCCCTTCCATAAGTAAGAACTCTGCCAGGGTGAGGTATGGCAGCTGTGCTTCTCCAGGATGTCCAGATATGCAACTTTGCTGTATGAAGCTTGTGCTTGCACTGTGTTTTACTACCTCCCATCACCTCTTCAAAGTGTCCTAACATCCATTGGGCTTTTTTTTGACTTGGTCATTGGGCCCAACAACCTTTCAATGAATGCCTCATAGCAATCCAGTGAATACTTTGGATATGGAAAGTATCTTGAAAGGCTAGGATCATCTCTTATCTCTTTGTTTTGGACAAATAAATCAGCCCATGCCCTGTAGCAAATTTCTACACTTCATCATCAACCCCAATGTGAAAATAGCTACTGGAATGAAAACCACTCCACAAATGGAAAAGACTTCCCGCAATTCTGAAGCAGCATTGACTCAACCCTGGCCTTTATTACAAATAAACCCAGTCCCTTCCCTTTCACTGATGAACACTGTGCCAGATAATACACAGTATCCCTTGGTAACTGTTTTACTAACAATTGTGGGGCAAGCAATGCTTCACCTTTGTAATGATTTTTCCCTATTCTTAAAACATTATTTACTCCGTCCCAAAGGTTCTTGTAATCTGGGCATTATCCTTGCCTTCCAAATGAGGGAAGTACCAGCTCTAGACTCAGTCAGCTATGTGCAGCAGAGTGAGGACAGTTGTTAATTGCCCCATTTCTTCACACCTTAATCATAGCTTTCTCTACCTTAGCATCCAAATAGAGTCACTTGGCCATCATCAGAAAACTAGTACCAATTAATACCAGTGTGAAGCTGCCGGATGGGCAATTACTGGGTGGAAAGACAAAAGGCAGAGAAGCACTGTAATACCTTAGCTGAGAAAGGAAAGCCTGAGGGCCAGTCAGACCTGAGGTTTTTTGGGTCCTACTCCAAGGGTTTCCTGAAATACACAGCCTGTGAGGTCTTTGGCTTTTGTTATGAAGAATAAAGGATAGGTGGGTTTTCTAGTTTATTGGTATAAAATTTAGCCCATAGCAAACCATCAGCTGTTTTAAAATATAGTCTAGTGAAGCATGATTAACAGTTTATAAAATGTCTATTTAAAAATAAGTCCAAATATTCCAACCATGGTAGGTCATCCTTCACCAATTACCCTTAGGTTTCTGAGAACAGGATCCAAGGGATGAAATATAGACAGGAGGAGAGAAAAAAAATTGAGATAGAAACTAAAATAGAGACTAAGAGATGAGGTTTGAGTAGTTTAACCTCCCATGGCCATTGACAGAACAGACATCAGAAAAGTAACACAAGACATTCAAAGGAATGCAGATCTCCAGTAAAAACTCCAGAGAGCAAAAAAATCTACTCAGTGCATGAAAAGAATTAAAAAATAATTATCCTCAAGAAACTCAGCAAGACAAAGAAAACACCATGAGATAATTCAGAGAAATTAGGGAAACAATTCATTGTATTAATAACAGTAAGAAAGGAGGTAGTCAGTCAATAATGTGTATACCCTGCAAGCAAGGGGGCCTGAGATTGATCCCTAGCACCCACATAAAACAGCTGGGTATGGTGGTTTAAGCTTGTAAGCCAAGCCCTGGGGAGGGACTTAACTGGACCCACCGCCAGATTGGAGACAGTCAGTCTCCGGAACTGAACAACTACTCAATCCTTGGTCTTCTGTCAGGAGACAACCATTGTGGAACTACTTAGTCCACGACTGTAAGTCACCCTAAGAAATGACCCCAGGAGAAGCCCAGGGGTTTATCTCAGCACGTTTTGTTATAACTCTTTTGTTCTTTTTCCATAATTTTGATCTGAAAGTACATTACTGATAGCCTTAACAATGAAATCTCATTCTTATTTTTCTTTTAATAAAGCTTAAAATGCATGGTCCTGGTTTGTGACTTCCTGTCCAGTTCAGTGCTTTCCTGTAAGAATGCACCATCAGCACTGTCATTTGTCCCCCTGGTGGGGACACACCCTTCAGGTGTCAACAGTACGGTTGATAAATTAAGCAAGCATCTACCAAAAGTAGGTCTTGTGATGCTTGTGGTTCAAAGAGTCACTTTGAGAAATGTGATAAGAGAGAGCAGCTGAAGATGCTTGCAACCAAATATCCATATGTCTACCCTCCTAGAATCTAGATGAGCCATCTAACTCTACTAATTAAGCTATTTGACAAATAGTTAAGTTCTTAGAATATTCAAAATCCCAATGCCCTTCACCAAATGAAATCCAGATTGTAAAATTCCTAAATGATTGCATGCTCTTTCAAGAAGTTGATAAAGTTATTGGGAAAAGAGATTTGGAAAGGACCACTGTCTTCCTATAGTTATTCTCTTAAGGACATTACTTAAGAAATTTAGAATCCATACTAAATTTTTTGAAGTCTTTGATAAGAAACTAAATGCTTTTGGGATGAGATGAGTCATTGGATCAAATACAGTTTTATAAAATACCACGTCATCGAACAGCCCTGCTGAGCTGGCTGTGGCAAAGAGGAATAAAAGAATACAGACAAACAAAGAAGCTGGGATTGGGCAGTCTGGGCTCCTCGGAGAAACTGCAGGACCCTGGAGGCTCAGCACCTTTATTATCTATAGATGAACAGAGAGGTGGCTCCGGCATACAGCTGAGCAAGGAGCAGGTTATCACACACATAACAAGGAGGCAGAACTTATGCTGAACAGTTGGGCCAATGAAACATGTTTAGTTATTCTAGGTAGGGGCTGTTGCTCTAGGGAAGCAGTCTTCTGGCAGCAAACATCTAGTGAAGACCTATGATGGACATTTTCTGCACATACTATCATCAACCATGCTTGCGCCATGAGGGAAGGTTCATCCATTTCCCTGCAACCTGCACCAGGGAAGGCTTTGCCATTTCCCAAGGATCTAAGGGTACTGAGTCCTTGATATCACTGTTCCCACATCAATTCCACACGCTTACTAGTCAGGATTTCACTCATTCTGGGCTTCTGACAATAAAATATGCAGTTTTAATAACGGAATTAAAAAAACTATATGACTTAATTTTGAGAACTCTAGATCCGTATGCCACTTACAGTTTATCATATAAACTTGAAGTTATGGTTTTTACAAACCTCACTCTTTTTTTAAAGCTCATTTCTATAATTCTAGCAATTAATACAATAACTTTGTTAGAAAAAAAAAAAGAACGTCTGCTGTTCATTCCATTTTACAAATGGGAAAGATGAGAGAAATTTTTACATAACTGGTTTGTGGTTTTGCAGTAGATCTGTGCTGGGACAATACAATGCTGTTTCCAGATGATGCTCTGGGTATTAGGACTTCCTTTGACAATGTTGTCTCACGGGCCACTTACCCACGCAGAAGTCACTCAAGCAATGTGCCTAGATCAAAACTTCTGCAATTTTTGTTAACCACTTTCTGAGATATATATAGTCAACTCTACATTCTCTTTAAAAAAAAATATGTCTTGTTCAGTTAAAAGTTTATGCAAAGCCACCACTCAGAATGTGCTTCATTTCAGAGCACACTCACTTCACTGCAAAACTTTTAAGGATTTAGATTATGGCAATGGGTAAGTTAATTCCTTAAAACTTCAAAGTTAAATGCACTTCAGTAATGGTTAGCACTTTTCTAGAACTATAACTAATTTCCAGCAGAATCCCATGAAGAAGCAACCTTAAAGATAAGTTCATGGTACCTTGAGAATGCTACCATGGCTTAGATGGTAAAGATCACAGGAATGGTGCTGACGAGGTCCAGGAAGCAAGCTCTTAATAGAGGAGGACAATAGGCAACCCCGTCCGTATTCTTACTCACTCCGTCCATCCCCTCTGCCACACAGGCACAAAGTTGTGTCTGAGAGCAGAGGGGTCACGTTCAAAGTCTCCTGTAGTGCTGAGTGGAAGAACGTATGGGGGGAGCAGAGGTGAGTCAACTGTGTGTGGCACTGGACTGGAATTCTCTTAATGAAAGAGCTTATGTTCTTAAATAGCTGAAAAATAGCTTCAATTTTCTGGTGGCCTAGAGTAAAATAGCAGGGGGAGGGGGAGTGTAGGACTCGTGAAACATAGTGCGTGTCCACAGCTCGGCAGCAGAGTTCTGCTCGAATGGTAGCAGCAGAGGGGTGAAGCAGTGACTTGTCACATGTGCGTCTACTTTTAACAGACCCGCTCTGACAAGCTTTACGTTCTTGCTTTTCACAGACCCCTCTATACTGCTGTGATAGTATATGCCCCCGACTCGCTCAAGCCACTTACATTTAACATTATTTTAATAACTAGAATAGTAGGCATTGTGCATGCCTTTTACCCGCTTGGCTTCACTTTCCCCTTTTTAAGGAGAATGAATCTGAGCGCACACATCTGGGCTGTCATTCTACATATCCTAAGAGTTACTTTTGGCCAGTTTTTATCTTCTCCGTGAAGACAGAAATATGGAGGTGGCATTTAGAACTGCTCACGCCAATTGACATCAGTCTTCTCAGAAATACAGCAAGAAAAAAATTTTTAAAAAATGATGAATGTGGAATATAACTACTCAAAAAAAAAAAAGAGAAAAAAATGTGAAAATAATATGCTTCAATTGCTCCAGTCCTACCCAGTCAGCTCAGCTCTGCCTCCTAGGGGTAGGATGGTTACTGACTTCTTGCACTTTCAGTACATCTTACGGGAGGGGGGAGAGGGGGCTACAAGGGTCTTTCAAACAAGAGTCATTCTTGACAATTGGCCAAAACAGTTCACCCTTTTCCGATCTCCAATTGCTGCATTTATTTGTTCTAGTGATGTTGATTAAAAGAACCATGTCTGATTGGCCAAAACAAAACGTAAAGCATTGATTATATAATTCTTTAACCACTGTTTCCTTGAAATTGTGCATTGCCACTTAAAATAACTCATATAATGTGATTCTCATAGGTTTTCCTTACTTAGTTCTCTTCATCTACAAAATCACGTGATTTTCATATGAAGCTCTTAGGGCCATGCCAGGCATGTGGTAATTGCTATGTAAGCATGGGATATCATTTTAGTAGTATTGTTATTCCCATTAATAAGCCTGTATTACAAAATGAGCTGCTCACGGAGGATTGCTATGTATACAGAACAGTGACTATCATGTGGGGGTCTTCATCACAAAGGTATCAGATGACAACTATACAGAGATAATGTTTCAATTTGTCAGTTAACCCAGAAAGAGCTTCCCAATGGCTCTCCTACAACCCTATATCCTCTTTTTGACTCACAGAAATCCATTTTATACATTGTTATGACTGACTTCCACTTTTCATAATGATATTCTTTTACTCAAAATTTCTCCAAAATCAACCCAACCATAGTGAGACACACACATGATCAACCAATAAGCATTTAGTAATTATTTCGTGCCTGGAGGTAAGAGAAAAATTTTTACTAGGGCATGGTAGTCTTTCCACTGCAAAGTTCACTGAGTAGAGGGAAGGTAAACACATGAGTGGGTGTGTGTGTGCACGCATACATACAAACATACATACATACACACACGCACTCATTCACAGCCCCCATACCCCATGCACAAGCATAGATAATCCAAAACCAAGGAGAAATTGCTATGATGAAGGGTGTTGTAATATGTTCGCGGGTCCCAGACAGCCGGAGATCTGGGACCCACAGCTGCCGCCAGAACTGTTCATCCGCCCGCAGCCCAGGTCCCCAGAAATAACTCAGACGCTTTATATTAAGTCCATGCTGTTTGGCCTATGGCTCAGGCACATTGTTAGCTAGCTCTTATATCTTAAATCAACCCATTTCTATTAATCTGTCGGCCACGTGGCGGCCCGCAGCTCACCCGTGTTTACATGTTGCCTCTTGGGCGGCTTTCGCGCGGTCTGCTTCTAACTCCGCCCTGCTTCTATTACCTGAACTGACTCTCCTCCCACTTCCTCTATGGTACCTGCCATGGCCTAAACCAGCTCCTTTATTTAAAGATACAGTACGCACAAATATATTCCCACATTTCCCCTTTTTTCTCTAATCAAAAAGGAAGGTTTCAATTTTAACATAGCAAAATTACATATAACAAAATAGCCATCAAGCAAGAATTACAGTTACAATATCTAGTCTACTTGTACTTAGCAAAATTAAAGAAAACATTCTATCTACTTTATTTTTATGAATCTAAAGTTTTATATCTAATATATTTTTCAAATGACTAAGAAAAACTGTACATATAACTATCTAATCTTCAACTACATCAAAGACCACAGAAGGATATAATATTTATCTAAGTAAACCAGAAGTGCAAACGACTTCTAAAATCTAGAAGGGACAGAGATGACACCTATCTGCCTGGACAGTCACCCAAAGTTCCTTTATAAAGTTGGGGCATTTATCTTCAGCCTATAGGCCTTGAGTCTCTTTTCATTTCAGTGAAGCAGGAAATCCGCTCTGTCCATTCTGGCACAGTTCATCTGTTGCTTCTCCTTGAGTCTTGAAGAATGTCTGACAGTTTTCTCTGTAAAGCAGGAACCTGAATGACCATTTAGGCTTGTTCTGCCAAAGTTCAGAGGTCATCTTCTTATGGAACCTGCATGTCCAGTTTAAACAGCATACTGTCAAGCAGTCAATATAAAAACAGTTTGTTCTCCAGTGGCTCACCATCACCACAAATAGATGAGATTTTATATGGAGTTTCTTCAATGCCCATCTTCCTGTTGAAGTAAATTAGTGCTGCCAGGTATAGACCTGTCTCACTGTCCAGAAAAGTCTAAGCTCTTAAAATATTTTAAATGCCATATTCTGTAGGTCTTAGAAGTATTTGAAGATTATCTATTTAATTGAAATATATCTTTGTATACTTAAAAATCTTAACTAACTTAACTATAAGTTTGATTATCAAAAGTGACTATTAACCTTTATTTCTTAATTATACACTACAATTTTAAAACAGTTACATGAACATCATACCTTAAACAAGAATAGAAAAACATATACAGCATAATAAAATTGACTTTAAATTTGTATCAATAAACCAAAATCTATACCAATGTAAAGCAGTTTGAGATTAACAGCTGATTACCTGTAAATTTAATAATCTAATTTTTTAAAAAAGCATTTACATACCATATCCCCCGTTTTTTCTTAGAAAGAGATTGACTATGACCATTAACCATTTATAATGAAAACAAACATTTAGAAACAATATTTGGGGAATTTGGGCGTTGTCTTTCTATTACTACTTCCTGCTGATTAAGGGGCGTTGAAAGTCTCACGGTTGTTGAGGCTGAATCAGTCTGCAGCTCTGAAGCTGTTCTGGCCATCTTTTTTCATCAGAGGTTTTTTCAGGGGGTCTTGGTTGATGAAACCACATTTGCCTGGAAGCAATCTACAGGTTCTCATCTGTGGAAACAGAAACAGAACTCTTCCAAAGCAATAAATCCTTAGACACAAATTTCAAAATCAAAATACCTTTAAAATATACATTCTTGTTTAACTTAGTAGCCTTTGCAATCCATTGTCTTTTTGCAGTTAGCTCATTAACAGTTAAAAAATTAAAAGAAAACACAATAACAACCAAAATCCAGATTTTGTGTCTATTTTCCATCTTTACGTGGCTTATTATAATTTTATTACTCTATTTCTCACTTTAAAAACTTTTTCTAACCTCTTTCTTTTTTCTCTGAAGCCTATGTATCTTTTACAAACATTGTAACCCGTTTACAGGTTTTCTTTTTATCTGAATCTGTTTTATTGTGAATCCTTATTCATCTTCTAACCTTAAGAGCTTTTAAAATACATTCTCCAAAAAGAAGCACAGTTTTTGCAAATTAGGCTGAATCACTAAGTTTTCTTAAACCGTAACTGCCACGAAGAAAATTTGTTTTTCTTTTGTTCAAAATAAGCAGAAATCTAAAATCAATCACATGCTATTTAGTCTTCTGTGAGACTGGTTGCAGCTGCAGCTCACACTGACTGCCGACAGCCCGCCGGCGCCATTTTGAATGTGACCCGGACGGACCATGCTTTCTTTGTACAAAGACCCGCTCCACACACACAATTTGGAAGCTGCCCTGGCTCAATTTCTGCGATCTAGAACTCTTTTTAATCTTTGTCAGGCTCTAAGTGGATAATCGGCCCACGTTGGATGCGCCATCTGTTGTAATATGTTCGCGGGTCCCAGACAGCCGGAGATCTGGGACCCACAGCTGCCGCCAAAACTGTTCATCCGCCCGCAGCCCAGGTCCCCAGAAATAACTCAGACGCTTTATATTAAGTCCATGCTGTTTGGCCTATGGCTCAGGCACATTGTTAGCTAGCTCTTATATCTTAAATCAACCCATTTCTATTAATCTGTCGGCCACGTGGCGGCCCGCAGCTCACCCGTGTTTACATGTTGCCTCTTGGGCGGCTTTCGCGCGGTCTGCTTCTAACTCCGCCCTGCTTCTATTACCTGAACTGACTCTCCTCCCACTTCCTCTATGGTACCTGCCATGGCCTAAACCAGCTCCTTTATTTAAAGATACAGTACGCACAAATATATTCCCACAGAAGGGGACATGCCTTTATCAGAGATGTGGGACCACATTCAGTCTGGAAGGAGATAACAAAGACTTTGATTGAGGAAAGGGTACTGGGCCTTACAGGATTCTTCAGCTGCATCTCCCACTGCTCCCGACACAGTCCATCTCTCCATCCCTACTGGTCCCTATTGGTGCCTGTGGCACTGGATTGGAATTTTAATATACCTTTTATCTTATCTCTAACTCCCCTACATGTAATTAATATTCATCAGGATCCTCCACCAGAGAGGAGCCCAACTCACTCCTCCTCTCCGATCTCTCCCTGCCCTTCTCCTTTCCCCTCCTCCCTCCCCCTAACCAAATGTGGCCTCGTGCTCCATAAAGCTGATGTGAGAATGTCTTTCTGTATGCTGTAAATAAAGCAACTGTCTTGGCCCATGATAGGCACTGTAGCAGTAGGCGGAGCATAGGTAGGAGGAGGGCGGAGTCAGACAGAGAGTGATTGAGCCAGCTGCCCAAGGAAGCAACATGCAAAGGAACACAGGTGAGCTAGGGGCCACGTGGCAGACAGATTCATGGATATGGGTTGCATCAAGATGAAATAGCTATCAATATGCCTGAGCCATAGGCCAAACAACATAAAATTAAAATAAGCATGTGAGTCATTTGGGGGGGGGCTGCAGGCAGGTCTGGACTGTGGGGCTAGAGTTGGGCCAGAAACCTCCATGTTACATAAAGCCTTCTAACTTAACAGTCATATATCTTTCAATTACATATGAATGCATCTCATTTAGCAGCACTGTGATACTTATAATTGTCAGCTTTTCACAGTATCCCAACAAAGCCAAACAGTGAGAAAAATATTTTGTAAGGTTATTTTATTTATTCCACAGCACCCAGCAATGCCAAAACGATATAAATGGTCACAAGTAGTTTTTGAATCTGTTTTACCAATTCTCTCTCTCTCTCTCTTTCTGGTTTATCTGATGTGTAATAAATTCACCTTATGAAATTTTAAATGTTCAAATAACCAGAGGTGAGAACATTCTTGCTTCTGTCAGTAAATTTACTAAGTGAAAGTTGGTAGAAGCGTATGAGAAATAAACTAGCTTGGTAAAATTTGTGAATGTGAAGAAAACATGAACCGTGGGATAAATTACATGTTTGCTTTATAAAAAGGCTGTGAATGAGGTGCTTGTACCTGGGAAGCCATAAGAAAGCAGCGTATTGTCCAAAGAAGGGAAGGGTTTACATTACAAGTTTGGAAATAAAATGAAAATAATTAAATGGACATTTTTGTGAGGAAGTATAATTTATGTGTGTCAGTCATGTGAAAGAGGATTACTGGCTGGGGAAATAGCTCAGCGGGCACAGTGCCCCCAAGTGTGAGGGCTTGGGTTCAGATTCCCAGAACCCATGTAAAAGCCAGATGCCATAGTGCAAGTCTGTAATCCCCATGCTCTTATGAGAAGAAATGGGGCAGACAGGGGAATTCAGAAATCGGCAGCCAGCTAGTCTGGCATACGTGTCAATGAACAGCTAGACACCACTCTTAAACAAGATGAAAGTGAGGGCCAACAGTCAAGGCTGTCCTCCAGCCTCCACATGCAAGGAATGGTGTGTGCTCTCATTCACCATTGACAGGAAGTTTTCAAGAGAAGCTTATGCACATGCGTGCATGCACAGGCTGTAAGTGTGGGCCTGATAATAGAAACCAAAGTTTTGGAAGTATTTAGACATTTCCAGATTTAGTACTTCACTTATGTCTCCCTACGTTTTTTCCTCAGAACATTTGTAGTTAGTCTGTTCTTTTCCCCTTGTCTCATTTCCTTCCTTAAAAAAAGAAAAGAAAACCCCACAAATACACATTCACAACCCCCCCCACCTCAACTGATTTTTATACTTTGTATTCAAAGAAAGAAGCAAATTGCCTCTTGAGACTCCCTAATAGCAATATAACTAATTCACTAGTGTTATGAGTGATTTTTCAAACTTTTTACTAGGGAATCCCTAAAAAGAATATTGAAATAATTCCCTTTCTACGTCTTGAAGCATAGGCAGCTGCTCCGCTACCAGGTTTCTACCACATAGTTTCTCCTATGCCAAACAACCACTGTATCCACAGCTGCTCCAGTCCCTGAATCCTACAGAATGGTTTCTCCTGCACCAGTCTCTCCAGCAAACTCAAGAGCTCAGCCACTGAGAGGAGGGACCGCTCAGGCACCAGGCTCGTGCCATACCCGAGGCTTTCAGCATGCCTCAAGCAGCTGTGCTAAAGAACCAAAAGCTTTGTTGATATCCCTACTTTGCCAACAGCTTTCCCAACCACCCAAAAAAGCAGTTTTCAGAGAATTCCAACAGGCAAAGTTCCATGGAAAACTCTTATTTCCAGTACCCGAAACCACTGTGATATATTCATGAGCTTTTCAGCAGCCAAAATCATGCCATGCCCTCAATTTGTGAGAGAGTAAAAGTGGTACTGAGGAGGAGGGCCTTTCTAGGCCTGTTTCTGCCCTAGAGATTATGACTACCATTGCTGTTATATCCATATCCATGACTATCATTCCTACTATGTCTGTATCCATGACCATCATTCCTACTATGTCTGTATCCATGACCACCATTCCTACTATGTCTGTATCCATGACCACCATTCCTACTATGTCTGTATCCATGACTACCATCCCTGCTGTCTGTATCCATGACTACCATTCCTGTTGACTGTATCCATGACTACCATCTCTGCTGCCCGTATCCATGACCACTATTGCTACTGTCTGTATCCATGACCACCATCCCTGCTGTCTGTATCCATGACCACCATCCCTGCTGTCTGTATCCATGACCACCATCCCTGCTGTCTGTATCCATGACCACCATCCCTGCTGTCTGTATCCATGACCACCATTCCTTTATAATTCCCTTCTCCTCCTTTTCAGCAAACTCCTTCTTATCTCAATTCCTTGTTTCAAACTTTAAAAAAAAAAGTTTTAAAGCCTTTAATCGTTCTTGTTCAAACAACTAGGTGAACTTTTAATCTTGCCTTGCTAATCACTAATTTCCCTTGTATCTTTTAATAAATTACCAGAAATGTCAATAACTGCAAAAGATGAATTTTTAGTTGTTTTGTATTGTGTGTACATGTTTGTAGTGTTTCTGTCAAAACTTCAGACCTAAATATTTCTATCTTATATATAAGCAGAGAAGTTAACTACATAAACCAATTTTCAAACCCGGTCCTTAGCAACTTATCCATCAATCAAATCAGACTTGGTTGTTGCTTTCTAAAACAACAATGAAGCCCCCTCCCAAATGTTCACTTTCTATCAGTTGGAAAAACACATTGATACACGTCCTCATGCTACCCATTGAAGTCCCTGGGTGGAAACTGGACGCACAGATGTAAAGACAAGGAGCAGTGAGAGCTGCTGACCCACGGCAGGTGTTCTGCGATACTCTCTCAGTGTTTTCCCCTAGTTTTGTCTGTTTGTTGCTCTCATTGTTCCGTTTTCCTTCAGGGAGTTTGTCTTCGAAAGCCTTTCATCCTTGAGTGATCATTTTGCTTGGTGTGCGAAGTCTCCAACTGGGAACAACAAACTCTAGCAATTCTTGGGTCAGACGGAAGGGGGACGGACCATCCCCATGAAGTGAAGGGACAGCACTCAAGAGAGACAGAAGGGAAGACTAAGGACTCCTGCTTTTCAGCACATGTGCCCAGAGAAAGGGAAGACGGGAAAATCGATTCCCTCAAAACTGCTCATGCCCTATAGCTCCTGGAGTCACTGTGAGCACCCGGGGTAAACATTCTGAACATGAAGACGACTAGACAAACGCCAGCAAACTTCTCCAGCTCCACAGAGAGAAGAGCAAGGGGATGCTTCTCTCTCAGAGCGGATGAGGGAGCAAGAAGGGACAAGTGGACGATGGAAAACAGCCAAAGTGTGAATGAAAAGTCAAACCCTGTTTCTTAGTCTTTAGAAAATGGAAGCTGACAGGAACGTTCAAAGAAACTACGCCCTGCAAGGGCTAACCGTGAACGAGGCTCTCACCAGTTCTTGTGTTTGGATAAGGGTCTTGCTTTCAGGGTTTGTGATTCAAACTCTCACAAGGGTTAAATCTGTCCTTTTCAGTGGCTCTGTTTCTTATTTAAAACAGCAAGCTCTCCTTCAGTGAAATCACGAGATTGGAGAAGAGGTAGGGCACATCTTAAACAAAAAGCAAAGGAGCTGTGGGCAGCCCTTACCATTTGGGGTATTAACCAGTTTAGCACGGCTCAGCAGCGATCTTAAGTGTTATGTCAAATATTATGACATAAACTAAAGGTGTTGAAATACGAGGATGTGTGTTTTCTGAGAGGAAATGGGTGACAATTTGAAGGATCGGTTTTTTAACATGAAAAAAAAAAATATGTAAGAATTCAGAACAGATTGTCAACCAACAGTAATGTGCAGGAAGGTTTATGTAATTGGAGAAAAGTTCAAAACTCTTTTAAAAAAATTTAAGGAAACTACCATTTTCCTGTTATTTCAGAAATATCTATAAATGCTAGTGTCTTAAAGAAACATGGAGCAAATTAAAGCATGTTTCACATCCTACAGTGATCAGATTTTTATTTACTCATTCATTTTAAGAATTTTGTAATCCTGTGTTAGATAAATGATGACCACTCTTAAGTAAGCCTTCTGTTTGGGGGATATGTAGGGCTTCTAGGATTTTACCTACTCAGCTAAAACTTCTTTGGTAAGATTATCCTATCCAGACCAAAAATGAGCTATCTTGGCCAACAAGTCTATGTGGTGACTGCATTATTTGTGAACTTCTGGGATCTTTAAAAAAAGATGATTTTTAGACCAATGTAAAAATAATGTTAACCTAAAATGTACAATATTATTACCTATATATAAAATCTGTCATATGTCTCATGTTCACGTTAAGTACAGGTATATCACTTCACTGTGGAAGTATACGTAGACTTCCTGCTGAATATGTCCTAATTTGAAGGGTGTGCATGAGTGACTTGCAAAATGGTCAATAAATGAGTCAAGGGTATGACTTGAAGGTAGAAAAATCAGTAAAAACATGAGCAGATCTCTGCTCACCAAAATTTCCTTCATATGCTTGCTAAGGACAATGGTTACTAAGGTGGGACAAAGTTAGTACTGGATGTTTTAAATGTTCAAACAGTACAAAAATAGCCAGTCTGTCATATAATAATTAACCAAGAAAGTCTATAACTATTCTTGATTTCAGGGAATGGATACACCACACACACACACACACACACACACACACACACACACACACACATTATGTATCTATAATAGGAAAGGATAAAATCAGACTCAACAAAGGAAAGAGTCACAGGTAAATGAGCACCAAGGAGTCTGCTGTCATATGGCCCAGCCATACCCACCAGATTTAGTAAACTTACTTGAACAATGGAGTTCCACAAACAACACATTTATATATTCCAGGATCTTTGTGGTGTGTGTATTCTCCTTCAAAGGCACTAATAAAAAATAAACAGATCGTCAAAATATATTAACAAAGCTAGTTCTTCTTAGATAACATATTGGTTTAAAAATGCATTTCTCTAGTAAATCTTTCCAGGGTTTTAGGTCCTAAAGTGAGAACAGACCAAACATATGGAAAGTTGAATCATACTAATATACTAATATATATAGTATATTATATATAATATAAATATATAGTATATATAATAAAACATGCATATAACTCCAAACTAGCATAGGTTAAGTAAAAATATCAAGCCATCTAGTACATAATACCTAGAATAGTTTTCAAATTAAAAAAAAAAAAGCCTGTTGTTTGATTCACATGAAGAACATTACATAAGATCTCTGCTACTCCATACCATGCAAGAGGGAACTTGAAAATGTAGCAGGGTCCGAGTGGAAGAAGTCTTATTTTTCAGTTTGAAAAGGAATATTGCCGCTTTAAGGGAATATTTTTCTAAGTTAAGCAATCTTAAAGGCGAGGAGGTCATTCGGCTAATACGAGTCAGCTGTGGTAGCCCCCAACAAAAGGTCTATGTGCTATGCAGCCTGTTTCTATTATCCCTTCACCCTCTTTACGAGGTCCAATTTTTTTATAAACAGAATTTTTAAGAATGACCTAATCTCTGCTTGTTTGTGTGCATTAAATCATTTTACTAGCCATGCACACAACAGAGCGGACACAAGTCCTCTGCACTGACACTCCGGCCCATCACTGGTACCAGTGGACAACCAGGGCACAGTTTGTCAGAGATTCCACGTTTAGTAACTCCAGTAAATAGTAGACTCTGTGACAGGAAGAGCACGTTGCCTATTAACAAGGATCCCAGTATGGGAAAGAGCTCTTTCAGCTCATGAATGAAAACACTAAGTTACATCATTAATAAATCTGGATCAGAGGTACGTTTACAGCTTCATGCCAAGCTCCATGCTATAAATTAGACAACAAAATCACTGGGCCTTGGCAAGTTACTTTTTAGCTGGAATCAGCTGAGAGAGACTTTAATCACTAGAAACAGTCTTGGAAGTGAACAATCTCTCTCTTTTTTTCTTCCAGGATGTAGGGCGAACTTCCAAGGACCAAAGCCATGTGAGGGCAGTTATTGAAAATTTTTGACATTCCAACCACAAATGAGCCAATAAATACTTTCTCCACATGTGCTTCAAAAAGAAATTGGAGTGGGGTAGAAAGGGGCTAAGCTACGCTACCTTCTTTTTGCAGCCAAAATGTCTATGCTTACAATGGCCACCTTCAAAAATGCCAGCATCCTGCCAGAGCTCCATGTCCCTCACCGTTCTCCTTGCTGTGATGTCTTCGGGAAAAAATAAAAAATAAAAATTTAAAAAGCCCTAAATCACTATTACTTCCACACATTTCGATTTTGTTGTAAACTAAAAACAGGCCCTTAACAAAAGCCCCATGACTTTATATGAGATAGAACGTTCATTGAGTGGAGAAAAGCAAAAATAAAATTTAGCCTCAACCTAAACAATTTCCCATTTCCAACTGTTTCAGGCCCAGCCTTAGCCAGCATGTATAGGATTCTTTAACTAGCAAGAAAGAGGACTCCAAAGACAGGCAGAATAGCAGTTCTTGCTTGCTGGCTTTTTACTAGAGCACACATTACCTTTCAGTTCCTTTCTCCTGAGTGACATGGTACTGTAGGGGTGTCAGCCGCTTCCTCAGTTCCTGCTGGGAAAAGACCACCTTACAGTTCTTTTTATCCCTACATGACCCTGGAAAAAGAGGATATGGGAGAAAGAGCCTTTTTAGCCTGGATCCTAAATAATTGCTTTGGCTGGTCGCCACATTGCAGCTTCTTAGGTCACTTGTCAATGGCCAAACCAGTCCCTAACAGACTACAAAATCTTACCTGAGCTACAACTGATCTCCAAGTTCAAAAAGAATAGACCTTAAGATCCAACTGATTCCTCTAGATTAGCAACAAAGTGTCAGAAACAAGGCTTCATGCCTGTGATACTAAACACCCACAGGGCATTTGTTTCCAGGATGGTGGTATAGCCTATGAGCCACCTGATATCCTGAAATTACTTTTTAACAGATGAATTCAATATCATGCATGTATTTGTAAGTACTCACTATATATATGTGTGTGTGTGTATATATATAGGTATACATGTACACACACACACACACACATATATAAGCAGGCATTTGTAGATCCATTCAATAATGTTGCAGCTTGGTAGAATGGCTTGAATCCATCACCATTTCATTTTCATCTGTGATAACTTATTATCCTATTTATTTTTCTGAGACCTCCTAAAGATAGATAGATAGATAGATATCTTTATATATATAAACAGGAACTGCTGTTTTCTCTGAGTCTATCAGATACTTCACTGGGTTCTATGCAGTTTTTAGACACACATGTTTTTCTAAAGACCATATCTTATCATGTTAGAAAGTTTCAGTCGACTTCAGGGAAGACATTTATTCATACCGAGGCAGATTCAAGGAGTCCAGTGGATGGTAAGGAAGCGAGGCAAGGCAAAGACAAATGGAGGAAGAGCGGGCATGATTTCACTTTGAGGTTTATACTGGCCTTTTACAGTTCAGCTTGGGAGGAACTCACTGATCAGGGGTATTTAGATGATGAAATGATTCTAATGTGACTAACAGCAAGGGTAGTTTTTAATTTCATGCATGCAGACTGCAGTAAACTGTTCAGATGACATGTACTCACATGTAGTATTTCGTTTACCTCAAGCGAACAACTGAAAAGAAATAGATGGTTGAGACACAACAGCCATGGCTGGCCGCAGGACAATGGCTTTTCTTTGCCACCCGCCACGGTGGGAAGGGACTGGGAGATGGCCCTCCATGCAAAGATTTCCTACTGTGTTTTGAAGCGATGGCCTTCTTAGTGACCTGAGCATTAATGTCAACCTCTTTTGATTTAGCAGCGGTTATGTTCCCGCTGTTTACTTCTAAGGTACCGAATCTAGAATACGAGATTACTGAATTAAACCCAGCGAAGATTACCTAACCAGTTACCCTGATTGTGAGGTTGAAGAAAGGCCATCGGCTTCCAGAACTGGGGCCGCCAAGACAGACAGCTGATTCTCTACTAGAAAACAGGGAGCCGTGAAAAGAGCAGAGCAGAGCCAAAGAGAAGACAGCCTTGGCTGGGCCTGCGGAGGCCAGACTCCACTTCTGCTGGCCTTTTTGATCCTAGAAAGAGACCCAGGAGCAACTGGCACATTGAGAATGGCATTAAACCCCATCTCAATGAACCCCAGATAACACCAGGCTCATCGTGGTGGGAGAAACCCCATGGGAAACCCTACTATTGCCCAAGGCAGAGATAGAAATGTTTCCCTGGCTAGTCTGTTCAGCTGGAATGTAAAAAGGCTTTTTCTCTGTCAGTGCCCTGAGACGTGTTTCTGTTTGCCTCCCTGTAGACTTCTTAAAAATTTATTTTGATTTTATTCATATTTTTCGTTTGAAGGGTATCTTTGCTAATTTTGTCAAGAAGTTCATTAATTAAAAACGTAATGTGACAAATTATCATGGTTAAAATTATGAGTTCCAATGGGCTTGATAATTAAGATCTGAACAATTAGAATTAAGCAAATCCATCCAAAATATTTTGGGTTACTACATGTTCATTCATACAAAAAGACCAATTGTGTTCGCAAAGTTGCGAGGGCTCAGCTAGCCATCTGTATGTCATTTAGTACAAGAGAAGCAACCGCAGGTTTAAATTACATGGTATTGAATTGCAATTTCCTAACATTGCAAACTTTTCTGTTTTTTTCCCTTGAGTCATTTACCAAGGAGTGTTCATAAAAAGTAGCTTCAAGCACAGATGCTTGCAAATCACTTGGGCAAAGATGTTTCTCTCTTTTTCATCCTACCTCTCTCAAAAGTCTCCTTTCTGAAGGAAAACAATAAGACTGTTGGTCAGTATTGATGAACCATGTCATGTATTTGTAGAGGGAGGGGGTAAAGGTAAAATTGAAGACATCTGATTGAAGTAAATAATACAAACATAAAAGCTTTACTGGTAAATGATGGGTATTGAAGAGACCTTATTTCATAGATTAGAAATTACTTTTGATCTAAACATTCTTAAAAACAGATTGTTTTCCGCTATGGGCCATCTCATTAGCTGTGCTGCAGACCTCATCTTAATGGTGAACTTTGAAAAGGGACCTGCTGTGTTCCTTTGTCGTCCCCATCGGTTTTGGAAGGGGGAAAGAGCTTTCGTTCAGCTCTCTTTGTCTGGCTTTCAAGAACCACGAAAGCAGTATTCACACAAATTTTGGAGGAATTCACCCTATGTCACAGCCTACAAATTATTTGGTTTTGGTGCACTTAAAGGTCATCTTCCAAATTAGCAAATTTTTCCTACATCTTGGCTTTTCAACCTTAAATATATATAAATATTGTTTCCTGATTTTAAGTGAGGTTTATTCTCTGAGAAAAACTGGTGATTTAAAGTAGTCAAACTATATGCATTTTTATTCTTTGGCTACACTTGTGTTCTCCAAATAATTACACTTTTAAAGGATACCTAATAGCAAAAGGAAGACACACACATGAGAAACAGTTATTGCAATTTTTATATTAGACAACTGAATAAGAAGTCAGTCAGATTTTAATAAAAGTCTTGCCATGCAGTGTAATTATAATAATATACTCCTTGGGCAACTGAAAGTTGGTCCATGTATTAATTCTTCTAGCATAAACAAAATTTGGCAGCACAGAGAAAAGCTGCACTTCTGTCCCAGAGTCCTCTGTGCCCCCTACTAGACTGACTTTTCTAAAGTCACATGGTACCACTGTTAATTCTAAAGACATCATTTCATTTTGAAATTTGAGAGTAATTCATTGGGTGCTTCCCCTTTCCTATCTTCACTCAGGTACTATAATTTTCTTATTACACAGGGTAATTTAACGTTAGTGTTTAATGACTTCTGAATTGGCTTAGAAGTATGCTATGAAGAGAGGTATCCCTTTCCTTAGACATTTAATAAAATTACTTTGAAGGCACAAGTCAGTGTATATACAAATGCAACATAGTCTATCTGAGAAAATAATAATTAATACCCCCTTTATATTTAATCCTAACCCATCCCCTACAGTGTAATTTTTATGTGGAACAGATCAGACCAATTCAAAGGTGTATAAATACTGAAATGTGCCCAGTGTCTTCTTTTACTTATACCAAGGCATCTTCCATGTAGCTGCTGAAGGGATATGTTGAAACTCCAATAGGAAGCTCTTCTCTACATAGGCACAAGAGTTCTCTCTCTGGGATCTGGAGATAGGGCCCACCCATAATCCTCAGGCTTTGTCAGCACTTGTAAAAAAAAAAAAAAGAGCTTTCGTTCTGGTTCTGCCTGCTGCCAACTGGGACCTCAGATGAGATGAGACCACATTAGACCTATGGCCTTCAATAAGGAGGTTAACAGGTGGACTTACCAGTCCCCAGGTGTAGAATCATGGAGGACACTGAAGCCAAAAATCCAGTTTAAAAGGTACCAAGCAGCTTAGCTGTCTCTGTGCATTTCAGTATTTTACTGGTGATTATTTTCTATAATAATTCTCTCAGAAAAGTCTTATTCTAACAAGTTATCTTTTTTAAATGAAGAAAAAAGGAAG
This sequence comes from Phyllotis vaccarum, assembly GCA_033318265.1. Taxonomy (NCBI): domain Eukaryota; kingdom Metazoa; phylum Chordata; class Mammalia; order Rodentia; family Cricetidae; genus Phyllotis; species Phyllotis vaccarum. Next base: position 7,932,248 of record JARWLC010000014.1, on the reverse strand, counting down.
CAAGGTGGGGAAAAGAAGCAAACATTCAGTTCTACCCTATACCATGCACATTTCTAGACACAATTCTAGAAAGTACAATCATGCCCATTTTACAGACACGAAAGTGGAGGCTCACAAAGTTAGTTATAACATAACTTAAGGAGGCATATCAACTCAAACATACAGCTGTTGGATGGTAAACCCATAACTATTTCTGTCAGTAACAAATTATGCTATAACTATCTTCTCGAAATTTCAGCTTAAAGAAAATCCTTCACTAACAAGTCAGGACAGTAAGCGGATGATAAGTAGGCTTGCCAATGCATCAGAAAAGAACACATGCCCACTGGCCCTCGACTCCCTTCCTATCTATTCCTTCAGCACAGGACCAGTGGAAATTCTCACGAGATTCTTACCACACCTACAAAATCCTGAAAGGCCTTTTAATGTCCTGTTAAGAAGTAGATCAGATCTGTTACCTAAATGCTTAGAATACCCTGGAGTAATACGTTTTATATTTCACGTGAAAAATCAAAATAAAACCAAACCTATGGATTCCAGAATTTTAATTTCTGTTCTAGGACTAGAGAAAAATATGAAAACATCAATTCTCAAAATAATAAGAGATATGTATCTTGTTTTGATTTAACTTTGTTAAGTTAAAACAGTAAAGTTCATGTAGAAATGTCTTGCTGTATTTACAAATGGCATAAATTAAAACATACGTTAATTTTTACTATGAACTTTCATTTTCAGGTAGTTAGTTAGTCTGTCAAGTTGGAAGACTATTGTTTCCCAGGCTTAGTGGTGTTAGACTTTCTAAGTGGAAGACTATAAAGCTAAATCTAGGCCCCTTTTGGGATCCCTACCTGTAGATGCTCCCTACCTGTAGGAGCATCTGCAGTTCTAACATTTCCCCCTGGGTAAACATAGAAGAGGAAAGCAGCCTGATACTGCTACACAACCCAAGATGTTAGTGTCCACAAAATCAGGCCTGTGCCGCTCCCCTCAAGAACACTGATTCAACACTACTTACTTTTCTAAGCAATCAAAAATGAATACGAAGGACTATATTAATCAAAATTTATCTGTTGATTGCTTCTGTTATTTTTCGGAGTACCTACTGATTACTGATATTGTTCTATGTGCTCAGTACAGAGTCAAAAACTAAGACCTTCTGTCTTGGGGCTCCCATCCTGGCAGAGATAAGATACACAGAACACAAGGAAAGCAAGGAGGCCTGTTGTAAGGTCTTTGAGGAGGTGAGAAGTATGTAAGAATAAAGGAGCAAGCATGGATCAGAGCTAGGGCATCAGGCTAGGAGAGGACAGCAATCTTAATGGGATAGGTGGGCGGAGGGTGTCTCACTGCAATGATATTTGGGCAGACCCCTGGGGGAGGAGAGGAAGCTGGCAGTGCTCATGTCTCCAGACACAGAGAGGAGATGGCCAGAGCAAGCCGAGAAGACAGTATGAGGCTCATAATACGTAAGTGACAGAGACAGGTCATTTGAATGCAAGATGAAAGCCTGAATGCAACAATGTATACAGGCAAAGAGTAAGCCTTGAAGCCAAGAAAGGTGACTACTCTGCACATAAACACTACTGCTTGTTTCTTTACAAGCAGTAAAGAAATATAACATTGCCTGAATTAAGCAGTGCCGTGTATTTTACTTCCGCAAGACCATGATGATGAAATTGGCCTCCAGGTTCTATATTGTCAGAAGGAAGCAGTAAACTCAGAAGACATTTCAGGCCTGTCAGCTTCACCTCTGCCAACACCTTCTGCAGGATAGCATCCACCTGGGCAAATAGTGTGATGCAATCATGCAATTATGCTTCAACATCTTCCATCACTTCTACGTCCCTGGAAACATTATAAATTCTACAAGATACAAACTGGGAAGCTTAATATTGACTCATACTTTTTTTTTTTTTTTTACGACCATCAATTAGATATCGGCAGCGAGCAAAGACATGAGCACTGAGAAATTAAGAACACATTAGGGAAAGTACCTGACTCCTGAACAGCACAGCCTCAAGTCTTTAGGGAAGGCATGCTTAGAGCTCTGTGGGAAAGGATGGGACACATAAGACATTTACACTCTAAACCTTTCTCATCAAGACTGACCATGTCAGGCTGTCACTGAAGTATGGGAAGCACAAATATTCATAGAAATCCAGTGTCCAAGGTCAGAGTGCCAGGGAACGTCCTAACAGGGAAGGAAACTCCACCCAGGCAGATGACAGACGGGATGGGATTAAATGTGTGTAAACCAAGGCTGTATGCATCCATTCTGCTGAAAATCATGCAGATGGGTTACTTATAGCTGTACCAGCTAATTTTATGACATCACCACATCGCCAAACAGGAAATGGTGTGGATTCAGATTCAAAAGGGGCAAAACTTTGGGATCTAAGAAATGAAGTAATTTTTAAAACTAAGGCAGGAGACGTGAGAATGTTTGTGTTTCTTTATTGTAAGCTGATAGCTAAAGTATGGCCAGAGGCCAGCATCAGCTGCATGGCACCTAAAGCTAATTCACATGACTGAACATTCTAGCCATCAGAGGGAAGTTTCATTCATGCAGCTGCATGGTTTTCCTGAGTGGAGACAATGAAAGGGTTTTAGCTTTTCATTCATCCTGACACAACCGTGTGCTTACAAATGGTGAATGGCTATGAGGTAAAAACCACCTTTCACACACCTGTATTTACTTGCATGTCAGACATTTTAAACTGTTGAATCCTACACAGCCAGCCTACCATCAGCAAAAGTGAAAGGCCCAAAAAGAACTAAAAAAAATCCTTTATCAAATCCTCGCGACTTAAAGCAAACACTGGGAGCAGTGGCAGCCATGTTAATGTGGACCATGACATTGAGGGTTTAGAGAAATATTTAAAGCATGTCTTGATCCCGAAAGCATTTTCTTGCTTGCAAAGCGTATGACTAAAAAAGAATTTTTGAACCACTGCCATCATCAAGCGACAATGGTGGAGGAAGATGCCACTTAACTTCAATTCTATCTGATTGCATGTGAAACTTCTGACAAAGTTGAAGTTCCCTGGTTTTAATTTTTTTTTTTAAGCATGGGTCTTCACTTGAACATCATAGCCCATAAAGAAAAAAAATTAAAACCAGACAGGCTCATTTTAATTCTACATTTCACATGCAATCAAAAAAGATTTGCGCGCTCATGCATGCGCGTGCACACATGCACACTATTCTCTCTATCCTCTCCTTCCTTCCATCATAGACTGCTCAGGAGATAAAAGGTAACCCGCCCACTGAAAGGAGCCCTCTCTTAGATTATCATGCACAATGTTATTTAAACACCACCTTGAGTAGACTTTCTTAGAAAGAAAATTTAGTTGCTGAAGACTCAGCTTTTTCCAATTTCCAAAATTAATTTGTGGCACATATATTTGAGTCCAAATTTAAGCACAATGACAAAAACCAAATCAGCAACTTTCACTGGATGAATAATAGATAACTGATCACCCCACAAGAATCTACGATATTCTGAGAAAAAGAAAAAAATCTTTTTCAACGACCAAACTCAAGAAAAGGCATAGGGCTTACACGCAAGCTTTCGGCAGAAACTCAAGGGTGCTTGTGCATGTATCAGCCATGATTGCCCTTCCTCTACCAAACAGTGTGTTGTTGGTGTGTGAGAAAGCCCTAAAAGGCACATGCTGTGTTTACTTAACTCTCCACCTCAATGGCTACTGTTCCCCCAACACATCTTCTAGTTGCCTATGGCAACATTTCTTAGATCATAGTGTCAAATATACAGTAACATTTGTTTAATAAATAAGTGTGATTTTAAAAATGATGATTAGTGACAGAGTAAAAATTTTTCCTTGGAACCTGCTCTTAGAGTCTACATTCAAATCTTCTCACCATGACTAACATTTAATGATTCTTTGAACGTGAAATGATGAGATCACTTGGTCCAGGTTGGCCCAGAAAGCATGTTATCAAACACTGACTTAGAAAAAAAAAAAGTGCTAATATGTCTTGCCTCCTGGAGAGTGAAAAAGCGAAGTTTCCATAGTCACATTAGTTAGGAAAATCTACTAGTTTTCCTGATGCAGGTCCATCTCGGAGAGCTTTATACTAATGTCTAGTTTAAACCATGACACTTTACCTAGTCCACTAGAAAGGGGTACGAACACTGCCAAACTGTGATAGATTCTTATCACAATATTTGTTTTGAAGATTTACTTTTCATTTCATATATATGAGTGTTTAGCCTGGATAGGTGTTTCTGTCCTGTGTGTGTAGCACCAGCAGAGACCAGAAAGGAGCATCAGATCCCCTAGAACTGGAGTTATAGAGGGCTGGAAGCTGCCGTGTGGATGCTGGGAATCCAACCCCAGGTCTTCTCAAGAGCAGCCCATGCTCCTAACAGCTGAGTTGTTTCTTCAGCCCCCATCACTGTAGTTTTTCAGCTTCATCCTCAGTAGAAAAGTAGAAAAAGCCTATTCCAATTTTTGAAATACTTTAACATGTAGTTTCATCCGATGATTGGTTTATGGAGTAAATAACAGAGCTAGTATTCTTCATATTGTAATCTAGTGAATGACAAGCTTCTAGACCTTCTCCTCAAGGAGAAGTTAGTGCACAAAGAAGTTGCCTGACCTACTTGACATGAGCCAGGGTCTTGAGATTGCAGCTTTGCTCCATTTGTTACATTCTCTCTTGAACCTATGCTTTATGGCATCTACCATAACACATATTTCATAGCCCGTCCTCATCTCGACCCCCACCCCTCGCCACTAATTACAACTACCTAGTCCTTCTATAGCCTTTACCGTATTGTGGGAAATCCAGTCCTCCAAAGCCATCTTGTCATGGTACAGAAGGCATTTCTCAGCCTGCTTCTGACTCCTCAGTTAAACAATGAGGAAGTGTCTACGCAGACTCAGAAAAGCATCAGTAAAGTAATTCTTCTCATCCTATAGTTAATAAAGCATGCACCCTAAGTGGACATCATTTAAAAACAAAAAACAAAACAGAATGTACCCTCTGCAAGAACAGAGATCTCGTCACTCACAATGTGGCATTGTTTTGATGCATGAGACAATGTTACTTATTCACTGATGCTCATTCATCTAGTGCACAAACACCTATCAAATGCCCATCATGTGACAGATAGGACTATAGTATGAATGGAGCAGTCACTTAAACAATCAAAAGTCTCAGCCTTTCTGGCACTTTTCAGGGTCCAAGAATTTTCTGCAATAGGAAATGCTTTGCCTGTTGAGCCCATCACCTTCATCAGACTGGTCTGGTTTTTGTTGGTAGTTTTTGTTTGCTTTCTCTTTAATCTGTTTCATTTCTCTGCTTTCTTCTTCTATACAAGGTTTTGGAAATTCTCGGCTAATATAATGCTTGAGAATTGTAATAATAATGATAATAATAATAGTGTTACCAGTTTGCAGTTGGAAAACACGGAATAAAAAGTACAAAAGGAAACTTCTGGGGGCCCAAAGGCAAACTGATAATAAAAACAAACCAGTAAGGAATAACATAATCTTTTTCTTCATCAATATCAATAATATAGTGAAAGGCTCTAAAACCTGACATTAATTTGTGTAAAATCACAAAGATATTAAAAATTAATCAAATGGAATAAACATTGAGACAATATGTATTTTTGGCAATAGAATAAAACCCTACAAAACAAACACTATAGAAATATTTACAATTGTGGATTTTCTTGGCTTGCTTAAACTTCAAATAATCTATAATTTAAAATAATACATCATTCAGTGTAATCACATGGCTGAATATAATAATCATGAGTAGTGAAGAAATTATTAATCATAAAAGTCAATAAGTTTACATGTGCAAATATATAACCCATCAATTAAAATACTGATAAATACTTTTATAATGTATTTTAAAATAACTAATACAACTGTGAACATATTGAATACAAATAAAAAGGGAAATTAAACATTTTCAAGTAAATATCAAATTTCCCAGTAAGTAGTTACTTTCCAATGCAAAGGCATAAAATATCTACATATAATTTATCATTGCTTCTCAATAATCTAGTTTAAATAACTTCAAATTTAAAATATCTAGCAAAAGCAATCGTGAAATTCTGATCTCTCGTTGTTTTAGTTTAAACTGCGAATTGGGAAAAACTGATAATAAAAATTCATTAGGTCTGATCAGCATTAACCAGCATGTGAATGTTACACAGTTACCTCTGGCTCAGCCCTTCCTTATGCTCATCTGTTGGGGTGAGAAGCCAATTCATTTTAGTAAAACCACTCAGTGATCTTTATCAGAATATGACTGTGAACATGTTTAGATACAGGAACATATCTATACAATAGCTCCAAGTTTATAGTGCCTTAACTTTCTAATCCCGTAGAACTGGTGAGGCTTGTAATGTTTTACATTCTTTCCAGTCACTGTTATATTTAATTTGCCAAAAACCCCCGAGATGTGTTTAGGATTTTGTTCATGCCTGTCTTAATTGTTTTACTGGGCTGAGTATTTTACAATTACTAATTTATTTGGCATTTAACAAAATTTAATAAAATCCATGCTTAATAAGTCACATGCCCAATATCTTCATATTTCTACAGATATGTCATTCTGTAACAAATCAGACTTAATTACATATATATTCTCTACAAATAATTTTTAAAATTCATTCTGCATATCAACTTTTTGGTACTAACTCAAGCTTTATTATAAAGTTACTAAAACATTTTGTTTCAAAAGCAAAAGTCTGTATCAAAGTACTCATTAATCAACATTTAAAATATAGTATTTCTAGTTTCCTAAAATATGTCATTCATGCAAAAACTGATCAATGCTTCACATTCAACATGTTTAACTAATAACATTTCAGGATTCTACAGAAATCCAAAACATGGCAAAAACAAAATGTATAATTTTCTTTAATTCTTGGGTGGTCTGCTGCAGAAAAGTTAACTGCATAAAAAGCTATAAATTACTGCTAAAGCAGCTATTTGGTACAAGATAGGTTAATTTATGAAAACTTGTTTTAGTTTGTAGAAAGTCTACATATGAAAGACATTTTCAAGAAATGTCCAAGCAGAGAGAGAGGTTTTCATTCTACATACACTGTCAGAACATAGTAAAGGCGGGGACAAGTCTGGTTTGTAAATCCATATGTTCTTAACTGGATATCCTTACATTCTTTCAAATTTTTACAATGCACCTATGTGTTTAAGGCTAAGGCAATGTCACAAGCTACCCAAGAATGTTAAACTAGTGCCATCTACTGACCATTATGTGTACTACTCAACCAACTGATTTCAAATCCTTTTGTGAACTACATTGAAATTTGTGTCTGTTTTTTGAAGCTATTTCTCTTTTAAAAATATATATTTTTTATATATAATTTTTATATATATAAATTCTCTGGTCTGTTGGTGTACATATCATGTACCAGGTCCTGAATCAGGTCTATAGGACTGAACATGAGCTCATGCACACTCACACACTTAAAAGGTTAATTAATAAAAAAGCTAGGTAAGATGAATATGTAAAACAAACGGCAAACACACAAGACAGCACTACTGGTGACATCCATTTCAAAACTGAAATGCTTTTGTGACTGCCAGAAAAGAGGCTCCGAAGCTTCTCACAGAGCATTCCCCAAGGAGCTTCAGAGACCTTAAATTAAGTTAAACTACAACATTGTGTTCCCAGACATAGGTCACAGAGTCCACCAAGGACTCATGGAAGAGGCCAACGTTTTCACAGGGGTCTTCAACACTGACGTAAAAAGTGTACCTGTTCCCGTGGGCAAGCTGGTTGTTTTTAAAGTAGATATAACATCAGTTGCTACTATGCCAGTTCCAATTGAAAATGGCACTTTTTACATACAGAGATGCTGTTATGCACATTTGTGGTGAACTTTATTTAAAACGTATATATTAAAGTACAAACATACTAATTTGTTATTCAGAAGTGATTAAATGAGCCACAGCTCTTAACTGTCATAATATGCATAAGATCTACTTATTCACGTTAGCTAATATTTAAACAAACTAATTATTTTAGAGAAAAAGACAAAGAAATTCTAGATAATATATGTATATATGTAGTTCATCAGTGTTACTTAACTAAAAATAATCTATAATCTATATCTAAGACATCCACTATGTTGTAAAAATGCAATAAAACGAAAATAAATTGCTTTCTGAAAACGAGTGTGGAAGGCACATAAACTATTGCCTTTACTTTCAGTCTTCCCACATAGACTAATCTCAGATGAGCCTTGGCTCTGTTATAGTTATGACCTCATGTACATATAAACTTTCCAGATGTTTACTATTCGTTTGAGAAATACTTGCTAGACAGCAGACGCTGAGTCACGTTCTGGAGTCACAAGCCCCTGATTCATAGAGCTGGACACACACGGGATAGTCAGTCCATGTCTTTCCAGCTCCATTTCGGAATGTGTCTTTGGGAGTTCTAATGTATTCATTAGGATGTTATGATACATCATCTCTAAAAGCAACCTAGTAGTTGTGTAAAGGTGTGTTAAACATATCTGAAAAGTGATGTAAAAGCCACAACTGTATACTCTGGGCGTGGCATTAAAGTGTGACTATCAGTGTGACTAAGATCATCATTAGACAGGCAGCCCTTTTTGACTAAGAACTACCCTGGTATCTGGTCTCCACTACCGCACCACCTGACTTGAAACTATATATCAAATTTTGCTCCAGAGATAATCCATTTTGTCTTGATTTAATGACTAGGAATTCTAAGGTTCAAGCACCACCTAGCAGACTTTTCACTGGAAAAGTCTGGAGTGTTAATTCACAGGGAGTTTTAAAATTTAACTCACCTCAGCCAAAAGCTAAAACTGTAGCTAAGAAAAGCAAACAAACAAACTCACAAAGAACAGGCTATCTAAGTTTACCTCTTTGTTTTAAAGGAGAATGAAATCTGGATAGGTTCACAGATGTGTTCAAGGTCACAGAAGCTAAGGACAAAACTACAGTCAGAATCGGCTTTATGATACTTACAGGAAACTGCTGTAGGAAATTACCAGAGAATTCTGAGGAAAAATTACCTTTAATGACAAACATGAGCGAACCGTAACTCAGATGCACTTAATAAGTTCTAAGGTAAAATTATGCTTTATTAAAGAATCAGAAGGCAGGCAAGCCAGAGCTGAAAAATGATAAATCACTCATGAGATGCAGTCTTCATGCAGACCAACTCAGTTACAATGAACTTTAGACACCCATTCCAATTATTATTATTATTTTTAGTTCTAGAGTTATTTCACATTAAATTATTATTCAATTTATAATTCAATACTAATTATTATTCAAATTAATTCGTTATCCAATATTGAATTATTATTCAATATTCAAAATGTGGGGGTAAGGAACCAACATCTTTTTGGTATTCGGAGAGCTCCATTGTAATGGGTTTGGGCCAAAGAATAGTGATTTTAAAGCAGGAAGTGAAATTTTCATTTTAATATCCCATGTCTCCCATTTTTTGCCCTCCTTTTCTCTGTGCACCAAGTAATGAAGGTTAGAGTTTTCATCCCAATTACATTTTTAAATTCAGTTTGTATGATTGCAGTTACATCTAGCAGCTTCTTTAGCATTTCTGTATCTCTAAGAGTAAAATCCCATTAGAGAAATAGACGACAAATTCATTATACTTCAAACACTAACGACCCTTGAAAACTAGGGAATTGAGGAATATTCTAAGCAATTCATTTGCCAGGTAAAGGAATCCATAAGCTCCAGGGAAGAGAGATAATAAAGTTTCTCTGGGCTTTTGTCAATACTAAGTGGTAAAAATAAAAGAAATGTGAAGTGAATTTCAGAACTTGAATTCTGGGACAGGACAACATATACACGAAATAAAAAGATCACCTTTAAATATAATAAAGAGGGGCTGGCAAGACAGCCCAGGAGGTAAAGGCACGTGCAACGAAGCCTGAGTTTAGTCCCCAGGAGCCATATGGAATCCGTCACCTGACCTCCACAAATGCTCAGTGGCACACACATACATGTACACATATAAATAAACCAATGTTTAAAAAAATAATAATTGAGATGGTTATTTCTCAGACAGTGTGTACTTGTGGTTCTCATTAAAGTGGTTAAAAATTATATATTCAAATGTTTTTAAAAGTCTATTTCTATGGAAAAATATAAATTCAAATGGATATAAATAAACAGATTTTTTTTTTTTAATGAATCTAGTGAACACATCCATGGTGCTTACTATGTGCAGGGTAGTGTCCTGGGCTTTTTTATATGCTAATTTATTTAAGTCTCAAAGCAATCATTTTGAGTGGAACCTATTGTTATCTTTATTTTGAAAATAAGGGAGCTAAGACATTCAGATAGTAAGAGTCAAGGCCAGCTTCCGACCCCAGTGAGTCTGAATCTAGACTGCTGAGCACTGGACTGGTATAGTTTGGTCCTTATCAGTGCTGTTGAATTTATCTCTAAATTGTTTTGTTATCAAAAGTTAAAGCTCTTTGTATTTCAATTAAACAATTTCATTATGAAACATCTCTCTAGCCTGTTATATTTTGAGAAATGCACTGCTATTTATATTTCTGTACACACTCATCCTCCATTGTGGATAGCAAAATGATGTGCCTTCACCATAGCAGTATTCACAATGAGAAAAAGTTATGCATAAACCTTAGCTACATATTCAGGGTCTAATTGTTGTAGCAATGAAAACCTCACATGTGACAGAACAACTGTAGCAAATGAGGTCTTCCCTCAAGTTCAGATATAGAAGCTTGTCACCTCTACAGTTCCCATCACCCTGTAGTCTACCCTGTCTCTTTATATTTCCTCTAATTGGATTGTTAGGACCTCAGCTTTTCATGACACCCCACAGCCTCAAAATCACCTACTATACAATATGGAGTCAGTGCAGGATATGTGGGGGCAGGCAAATGATGTCAAAGGTGACGAGGGGACTCTGGGCATTAAGCTGTATTCACTCATGAGTTGTCATATACAAAAACACAAAATTCAGTTTTTATAAAGGCCTGACCCAGCGCTTGAAATCAAGTTGCTCTCTCAATCCCTCTCAGTGGGGTAGGAAAACCCGGCATGGTCTTCCTCCACTCTACACCAACTGCATCTGTAAAACGCCAATGCCAGTGTAAGCACCCCAGAACGTCATTCACAGAACTTCACTATGTGCCAAGGTTTCCTCCTCACCTCTCCCACATGCCCTTGCCTTTCCTAGACAACCCCCTTAAGTAGCCTGTACTTCCTGATCATACACTGCTCTCTCTTCTGTCTTCATCTTTTGTCCAAGCTACTTCCTATAACGGAAATAACTCCACTCCTGGTCACAGAGCTGACTGCCACTCACGGTTTGAGATTCAGCTCAAGCACTATCTCCTTTGTGTGGTCCTCAGACTCCAGAGACCTCCATCCCTTCCAGTATATATTTCCCTATGGAGAACAACTAGGATCGGTCTGCTCTGGCCCCCTACTCCACCCAAGGCACAGACACATCTGGTCTAGCCATATCCTCATATGGTTAGAGGGCCTCATACAGTTTTTTATTTCTAGCTTTTCCTTGCTGAAAGCCAACCAGCTTAGCCTTGTTTATCATCGTATCCTCACTAATTAATACAGTTCCCGGAATGCATTTAATACTTAGTAACTGTTTAATAACAGTGAAATCCTCACAATATAAGAGATAAGTACAGTAATAAGAATGTAAATATAATTGATAATCATATTTACTGAACAAAACATTTAATCATTGCGAATTTCCTAAAATAATATTAACTTAAATGATATAGGCACAGTGAAATCTTGAACTTCTATGCTTCACTGGTTCAAATGCTTAAAATCACATTTTTTTTTAAGTATATTGGTTCTAATTTATGAAGCAGTCTGAAACATGCTGTATCAGTTCTATTTATTCGGTTCCTGTTAAACAGAAAATCTCTTCTTCTTAACTACACTATAAGTAACACAATTACCTTAAAGGTGTTCACTTTAGTGTTTTTAAGGGACAGCCACATGATGGAGGGAAAAGGGAGGCATGCCCTTTAACAAGAAGAATGTTCTACTTTGTGTGACTTGGGGCAGTTTCTTCTGCCAGGCTCTCTTGTGCACTATGATTTGCAGATGGGCAGTGTGCTCATGAGGACAAGAGAATACCATGAAATACTAGTGAGAAGGAGATGCCATGCAAGGAAACGGAACAGGGCTTTTAATATTGAAGGAACCGTACAAATGGGTGTTATTCAGAGCAGTGATGATGTACAGCCAATTTCTGTCTTTGAGTTAGACTCCAAATAAAAGAGATGAGATTTAGTAAAATGTGATGGTGTACCATTTCCTGGATCAGAAATACCCACTCAGCCCAGTGTCCTACTATGAAGAGTATAAGGAGCAGCAACCTGAGGGGAGTCCACATGCTCGCAGGGCTACTGGCTGGCTCTTGGTCACCAAATGCAGCAGGTTAAATGCAGACATCGCCGTGATATCTTCAGCAGCAAACCCAGAGACAAAAGCTGGGTAGGAGGAGGGAAAAAGAAAGAAAGAAAAAGGAACAACGAATTAAAACAAGACAAACATCAGGCATATTTATTGAACAACCGGTGGTTTCTGGTTTGTAGAGATAAGCATTTGTGCAGCTCTAATAAGCTGTCTATGTCTCTTCGTCAGGTGTCAGGCTGAATCTCACTGTTATCGTGAAGTCTTACAGTGCACGGGATGCAGGTTTCATCCCCGATACATCTGTGAGGAAAAACTGAGGCTCAAAGATCCAAGCACACAAGCAAACACAGTTTGGACAGGGTGGGGAACACCATCTGATGGCAGAGCCACGTTCTGCCCTTATGCACACAGCCTTCATTAGATGCAGAAAATCACGCTTTAAGACAAAACAAACCAAAAAAAAAAAAAAAAAAAGACCCTAAGGACAACTAAGAGATTTCACTCCACAAACCAATAAATTAGAATAAAGCATAAGGAACATGTACTTCCATTCAATTTTATGATTTATACTTTCTAAATAAAATTCTGTGAGGAGTACTCATGACCCAACATGGAAAAGGGTAAAACATATTTTCCTAAAGTCTTTGGAAATGAATCACGTAGAAGAATCTCAAAACTATATGCTGTTAAACTTTAGACAAAGGTTCAGCTAGTAGGGTTTTCATAAACATCTCCTGTCCTGATGCCGTCAGTGAAGATTAACTTCAAACGAAAGTGGGGGATACTCGGTGATTATCAATTTCTGATGTTTTATTTAAAATTACCATGTTAAGTAACTTTAACTGCCAAATGTCCAAAAATGGAATAAAATTAATGTCTTGCTCATTTCCTGACCACGACCACCTCCATTCCCCACCCCAAAATAAAAGTCTTTTCCTGGACTCTCGTGACCCCCTTGAAGAGCAAACACATAATAAACAGTAATATATTTGACCAAATCGCTCTGGACTGTATCTGACGGAAATCTGCTTGTATTAACATGCCTGAACTCTGACTTCCACAAACTAAACTCTCTTCAAAACTAAAACATTTTTGTGTTCCTAACTGGAGGCAAAGTGGAGGGAGAGGGAAGGTAAGAAACACAATGCACAGCCTCAGAGAACCGTTAGACATAAATAAACATGTCATTTTCACGAGTGACTGCAGAGCAGGGGGAAAGAGTACATGCCTTTGGAGCAGACTACTGACTAATAAAAGATCAAAGGTCTATACCTCACAACGCCATAAATAAAAATGTAGGGGGTTTTTTGTTTTTTGGTTTTTTTTAACCATGAGACCCTTCCCCATGAGGAACAAAGTATGTGGAGTAAATGTAATTACTTGGCAAAGCTGTGGCCTCGCTGTGCTCCCACAGCTGACCATAAAATGTCTTCCTATTCTGTTTCATCGACCGACTGCTGTACCAGGCGGCCTGGGCGCCTACGGATCACTGTGGCCATCTGGCTTGTGTCAAAGCCAGCACACAGGAAGAAAGGCAGTGACGTCACTCTGCAGGTCAGGCAAAGAACAAAGATGCCTTCTACAATGAAAAGCCAAGGACAGCAAACACCAGGGGCTCAATGTGAGTGCGATTTAATAGTCTTCTTCTCTGCCATTTTCTTACCCAAATAGCCAGAGCTCCATCTAGTGGCAAGTTGGTTTTGCCCAGTTGGGGTGTGTGGTTAAACTGTTTTGTTTGGGTTTGGGTTATTCAAGCTGACCCTGGAAGGACTACACTTGCACCCAACACAGGGAAGCAACAGACAGGCTTACTGGCGGAGCCTCCTGGCCTTTTCATGCTGGAGAATCAGGAACTATAACCTGTCAGCATGACTCACTTGCAGATCTCACCAGTTGACTTTATAGGTTAGAAATTGGTATGGCTTAGTTATATTTATGCTCCCAAGAATGTTAGAGAGAGCAGACAAAGTTCCAGAATGCTTGTGAACGGTACAGTATCCCAGAATATGTTCCTGAGCCATAGATGGAAAGGCAGCTCTGAAGAATGCTACCTGTGCCTCAAACCAACAGCCTCTACTTCCATAAAACAAAAGAGCCCAGCAAATGTGCCTTTAGTGTATGAAGTCAGAGTTTTCTCTAGAGCACAGGAATGTTATTTTTCCACTAAAGTTTGGGGGGAACAGACAGAGTGTGAATTTTTACACTTTCAGCCAACAAAACAAAGACCAAAAGCAGAAATGAAATATATGGTCCATTTTTAGAGAGATGCCTATCACTATGGATGTTTGCAAGTTGTGGAACCAGAATAACCAGCTGGAACCCTGGCAGTATCTGTCACAACCTGTATGACCTTGGACCTCATCTTCTCAGCATCTTTTTTTCCTGGACTCTAAAATAACACTAAATAAATTAATTAGCTAAAAGTACCTTCAACAATGCCTAGGACATGGATATGTCCAGAAAAATTGAAGCTGATAATGTCATTAAGATGTCAAATCATTGCCATGTTTAATATTGCGTGAGTTGGAAAAAAGTCTTGAACATAAATGTCACCAGTACGTTCTGATCCCGGTCCCCTCCCTCATCTCTTCCCATCTTCCCACCCATCCAACTCCACGCCTTCATTTTCTTTTTCTCACCCCATCCTACCCCATCCTAGAGTCCTGCTGGAGGATCAACTGCTTATCATTTCCTCCAAACAAGTGTTTCCTACTACCTGTTGGTCACTCACTGCTCTCTGCTACCACTCCTAACATCCACTGGTCATAGCCTAGCTTTTCTGGCACTGCTGGAGCATCCAACATGTCCTCACCTCTCCAGCAACAATTCCCAGGATACTGGTCTGTTCTCATCTTCTCCTCTTCTATATCAAGCAGCTCTTAAGGGTGGGGAGAGGATCCTTTTCATTTTCACATCCCACTACCCAACAGGTAATGACCAACCACTCCCTCCCGTACTGGGCAGAAGACTCGACGTAAATGACCAACCTATGAGACTGCTTGTTTGGGGCCCTATTTCAAATGTTGTCACTGCTGCCTATTCCCTTGCTAAGTGCTTAAAGGAATTAAAATCTGTTCTATGTGTATAATTGCTAGCAGTTCCTATGAGAGATGGGATGATGAAAAGCATCTTTGCTTAAAACTAAAAGATAATTCAAATGCCCTACATTACTTTCTTATCTCCCTACTACCTCAGAATTCTAACCAAAGTCAGTTTGCTAGTGTTTTGGTGTGGATTCCCTCCACCACTCCCCCATTTTCCTTTTGCCTCTAAATTGAACAATGTACTATACCAAAGAGAGATCACTACCAGGGGATCCAAAGAATTTAGCAAGTTGATAATTAGTTCCAGATAAAACTGACTGTACCAGAGGGATTAAAAGCCATCAACTCTAAAGGTCAGATCCCTCTCTAACAAACGCAAAGAAATATATACATCAGTGGTTTTCAAAAGCTAGTAAAATGCTCTACCCCAGACTATAAAGAGCACGAGAATTGATAAATTTGAAAGTTGCCAAGGACGATTTAAAAAAAACAAAAAACAAACAAACAAACAAACAAAACCCTGTAACATTAAATCTCACCAGGATCTCAAGAAAGAAGAGGTATACAAACCAAGAAAGCAATCCTAGCACAAAGAGTACCTTAGACAGAAAAGGCTCAGCGGAGGGGAGCAGGATCATGCCATTACTGCTCCCATTTCATTCAGAAGAAACTTTACCATAGTCTGCACCTCAGAGCCACCAATTAAAATGTCTGCTACAAAGTTCTATTAAAAACATGGTTCTCATCACCACAGGCCTGATACACACTTTACTTGTTGAGTGGTCGGGCCAACTCCTTTAGCTGTGGCTTGAAGTCAACAGCCGTAGGTGTAGTGATGGGTACCACCTTTGCTAAGCAGAGATAGTCTGTGATTGCACAGAAGGCCACCTTCCACAAACCCTCGCTCTTCCAAATCATTTTCAAGGTAGATGATTTTAAGACGTGGAATATTTTAGAATTCTGGACTCTCCCTTCCTCTACTCTGGCTCACCACGACATGAACTGAGCTGTTCCCGGTCAGGATGGACTGTAGTCTTTGAAACCAGAAACCAAAATAAATCTGGCCATTTGTTAAACAGGAAGAAAGTAGGGAGGGACCAAGCAGGAAGAGACCTGGAATTTTAAGTAACTCAGTTTTTCCCCCAAACAGTCTTAACTGCATGGGAAACCACATCTCAGCTGCTGATTGAGATGCAAGCGTGCAGAGCAATAGACTGTGTTCTCAAAAATGTATTGGCCTAAATGGGAATATAAAATGTGGCCAAAATCCTCCCTCTCTAAGGAGAGTAACTCTCAGCTTTAGACACAGAATGGCTGGTAAATACTGACATTTGGAACAACTACCAAGATGTATAAGGAAAACTCAACTTTCATTTTGATATTGCTAAACCCACACATTCTTGAACTTTTTTTTATCTCAATATCCTTTACACTCCAAAGAACTCCAAATATCTTTGTCCATGTCGCTGTATCGATCAATACTGCAACAGAAATTATGAGTGAACAAACTTAAGAAAGTATTGGCTATCGTAAGATGATAAATAAAAATAACTTGCAAAATCACTCTTTTACTTTTTAACTAGAAAGCTTGAATAAATTTACAAAAATGATATTTTACCGAGAAATACACTCTCCAAAACAAAAATATACACATATTGGGAAGAGTTTTGGGTTTCTGCAATTCTGTTTGATATCTGCCTTCACAAAACACAATTTTGCTCTCATTTGCACCTTCTGCAGTTGAGATGTATCGTTCAAGCAAATGCACCTACACAGATAGATAATAAAAAGGAAATGGTACTTGAATAGCCTTTTCAGGTAGCCGTGGCTATTCTGCATTCTCATATGCAGATCAGCAAGTGTCAGCCTGAAATGGTATCAGTGGCATTAAAATCTACCAGTCCAGCTTGTGTCTTTCAAATATTTAATTCTTTTTGTCCTTGTATTGAAATCATTTTTTTCCTCACATAATATATCCTGATTTTAATTTTCCTTCCTTCTATTCCTCCTGGTTTCTCACCTTCTGGATCCACCCCCTTTCTGTCTCTCATTAGAAAAAAAACCATGGAGAACCTCACAGACCAGAAGACATCACCTACTGGTTGCAAAATGTCTTGTTAAAAACCATCCTTAGGAGACAAAGTTAGGTAATAACTTTTTAAAACAACTAAATGGGTTTATAGTATTCAATAATATCTCTTTCACTTATTAATTTTTGACTGCTTCTAGCATAAGAGAGAAACAAACCAAGTTAGATCTAGCACAGGTATTGAACCCAATGACAACCTATACCGTGCGCTCTGCAACCGTATGACAGTCTCCACAGGACTATCTGACCAAGTTCCCATCCATCATGTCACAGCGAGGAAGAACAGAAAGCAAACACATCCTTTATCTTGAAAATATTAAAACTGATAGTCAGCCAACTTGAAAAAGAAAAGATGCCTATGTGATGGAGCATCTACATTTTTGTTATTAAATTCACATAGCAGGGTAAGAGCATAAGGTGATGTACCTAATATTGATAACAGCAGGGTTGCACTGGGTCCATTAAAAGGGATCCCAATGGTGTAAGGAGGCAGAGAATTAATAGGCAGAAGTTAATGAGGCCATTGTATAAAATGCCTTTTGTTTCAGGATTCCTGATTTGTAAGAGGCACAGTAGAACATGATAATTTAGTCATTCTCAAACTGATGCTTTAAAACATGGTTCTCAACCTGTAGGTCATGACTGCTTGGGGGTTTGAACAGCCCTTTCATAAGGGTTGCCTAAGACCATTGGAAACAAAGATATTTACATTATGATTTATAACAACAGCAAAATCACAGTTATGAAGTCGCAATGAAAATAAACTAAGGCTGGGGGTCAGCTCACTACAAGGAGCCATGTTAAAGTGTCAAAGCATTAGGAAAATTGAGGAACAACATTTTAAAAACTCTTCTACAGCAGCACATACTTGTGCATTATTCTAAAATGGCCACTGTTGCCACAGTTTATAGCGTCTACTTCATACATTTCTGCTGCTTTTCCTTTTTTTAACGTGGGTTTTAGAGATCTCCAGTTATTTTTCTTAGTACATAAAAATCATTGTCAAGGCCAAAAGAACCCATATAAACAATTTTAGTTATTATGTAAAAAAACTACTTTCAGGGTTCTGAGGAGGTTGGCTGAGTGCTGAACCAAGAGACCCTCACCGTCTAGGCAAACACCAAGCTTTATTCAGAGGTGGTTTTGTGACTTTTTATTTGAAATGAGGTCTTGAGCACAGTCTATATCCCAGGCAGGCCTTGAACTTAGGATCCTCCGCTTCCTGCATAGCTGAGTTTACAGTTCTACAGCACCGAGCCTGCCTTAGTTTTGCTTATTTTTAAATTGTTCCTTTTCTTATAGACAAAAGCTTTGAGTTCTTTTCTAGTCCTTGAGTTCACACTAAAACTCTCACTGGCTACGCTTCAGTGAGGGGCTTTACTCTGAGTTTTACAAGCCTCCTCTGTAAATGTGGAGCTTATGACAGTGACCGCTAGAGAGGCGCGTGCCCCTCTAAATTCATACACATACTGCAGACCCCAGAGAAGAGGGGAGTGCCTCCTGGCTGCATTCCGTCTGCTGATTCCCCTTGGTTTTCTGACATTTTCTTCCCCTCTTTGCAGAAATTCTGTCCGTATGGCTGATGCTATTTCTTCCTGTTTCCCAAAGCAACCATGCTCCTGGTGAGCCCTTCAGCCTCCTCTGGGTTTCTGACCTGCTCACTCTCTTCCTTACCTTAATCTCCACCTTCCAGGTGCCTACAACTTCACCCACCACTTCCTGATAGAGGGCTACAAAGCTCCAGTGCTAACCTTGCTCAAAGAGCCAATGCCCCATTTTCTAATGGCTTCTAGAGAACCATAATATCAACTTACACTTTTACGACATGGTTTTAGGTATGGGTGCTTCCATACAGTTTTCTAACCTGCTCTACTTGGTGCCCTTTAGATAGCGCATGTGCACATTTCACACGATTATAAATGATGGAGTCAAATGCCGGAACTCTGAGTATGAATGTATGTGATTCACTGACGTGGTTACTCCTACTCACTGTGATTTCTGGCTCTCCAGGTCCCATGCTAGGGATGCAGTTTCTGCTCCCGCCCCCTTGTGGTGGAGGGGGAGACCCTGTGACAAAAATGGAAACAGCAGCAAAAATCGGAAGGAAAAAAAAAGTGCCCCTTCCAAGCCTCTTAACTGTTGGTGTGGAACCCTGCAGAGCTTGCTTTGCTTCTGTGACAAAACCCAGCAGTGCTCTATAATTAGATGAGGGTAACTCTATTAGCCACAATCCTGGAATAAGCAGAGGAACAGCAGCAGCCTTGAATGAAGCAGCAGAATGAAGCCTGCAGCATCTTCAGCCCCTGGTTTTTGTGATTATCCATTCCAGTAAGAACTACAGTCTGAGTAATAACTGAGTTTGAAGTTGGCAAGTGATGGAGCCCAAGAAAGTTTATTTTAATATCTCCTACTGTATTAAAAATTCCTTTTGGCTGGAGAGATAGCCCAGCATTAAGAGATGAATTGCTCTTGTAGAAAATTTGAGTTTAGTTCCCAACAGTGAGGTCACGACTTCTTGTAACACCAGCTCCTCTGTCAATACCCCCAGCCTCCATAAACACCTGCACTGGTGTGCACCTACCTACATTTGCATAATTAAAAATAATAAATAGATGTTTTTTAATTCACAAAGACAGAAATTTTGGTACTCCAGATTATTGTACCTATTTCAGGAAACATAATCCAAAAAAGAAAAGAAAAAAAAAGTCAATGCCAAAGAGAGGAAAGCAGCACAGAAAGCCCATGCTGCTCTCCCACTAACCACTCTGTTACTAAATATCACAAAGTGACTCTTACTTTGGTTGGAAGAAGAGACTCTTCTCTTACAGAAAGACACTGAAGACCAGATGGAATACGGCCTAGCCTGACCAACCAGACAGTTAACTGATCCTAATCCTTCAAAGGGCAAAGTGGTCATTCCTCGGTAAAGCTAAGCAGTTTGAATGAATGAATGAAATCCTTTATCCTAAAGTGACTGGCTGCTTCCTGGACACAGATCACATCTGTTGCAGCTTCTTACTGATTCAGCAAGTCAGAACCTGAACAAATACGCTCTCATTTTAATCAATCAATAAAAATAAGAAAAAAAAAAAAACCAACCTATTTACTATGATGCTACCATGGAAACATCTCTTCGAGTTTCCCAGAGTTTGTTACTCCAGACCTAAGAGAAAACAATTACAGCAATACCTCAGCATAAAAGTCACACCGTAAACACCAGCAGTTTAGTAGCAATCCAAACAGAAAGTCAGAAAAGAAGGAAAATAAAAGAAAAAAAAAGTCCCGGGGGCATGAAGCCTTCATCCCATGAAGCTCAGAGGAGACATGTTACCATAGAAGCCCCTAGAACACTAGCTAGTCACGTCCTGGCCTCTCTGGCAGCTGGAACGGAACAAAAGACTAGATTGTAGAAGAGGGAATGTAAGTCAATCGGCTATATGGTCCTTCAGACGAACTTCAAGGATGAAGTCACTTGCTTTTGATTCTATGTCCCACCTACAGCCTGCTCTGGCCTTGCTTAACTGATTCCCTTCACACCCACCCTGCTGTCCACACAAGCAAGCCATGTGGACTGACTTTGCCCATGCGCAGACACGCCCCTCAGACACTACTCAACACGCCCCAAGTCCCATCATCCCCCTCCCGAGAAAAGTTCGGCCAATCTCTCTACCCCACGTCCAGGACCGTGTCTTTTGCTGTTTTGTGGAACTTCAGCCATCAGCATACTCTGATAGGTTCCACACTCTCTCTTAAGCCTTTCCGATTTCTAACGCCTCACCCAATGCCTCACTCTTAGAAGGCAGCCAATGGGTACTAGCTGAATAAATAAATAAATAATATTATGCCCTCGTAACCAACTGTTCAGTTCCTCCTTAAAATTTTCCATTTCCTGGAGATCTCTGTGGATTCTTACCTGCTTCCTTATCTACAGAATATGGGTAGTAATAGTTACTTCAATAAAGTTTGACTTAAACGCAATGTTTCTAACACCGTACGGCACAGTGTTATTTAGGAAAGTTATTCTTTCCCTGTCCTGAGGACGAACAATGAGGAAGAAGTGAAGGGAGAGGGGACCAGAAGGAAGAGAGAGTGAGTTATATAGGAGTTACTTCACCTAGTTTAGGATATGGAAAGGCGGGGTCTAGCTTCACACAGATGATTTTTTTCACTTCAGGAATTACGCTTTAGGGACTTTCTGAAAAACAGCATCTTTGACAAAAAAAAAAAAACTTCACATTTTGCAGTCAATTCTGAGTGACCCAACTCTATGCAAAACTCAGAGTTGAGCATCTCTTATCAACTCTAGCAGGAGCTATAGGTTATGGTTGTGATGTTACTTACTGTCATTCAAAGATAAAGAATTCAAGGCCTTAAACTAATTCTGCACATGACCCTGAGAATTATCCATATCACTTAAGATCTTCAATTCCCAGCACTAATAACCTTGTAACTAACAGTAATTTTTCATCACAAGGCCAGTAAATCCCATTGCCCTAGGTCTCTCTTCGGCACAGAATGGTGGCGACCTTTTATATATTCTAGAATACATTACGACTTGCAATCAGCTTAACCAATAACCAACCAACCTCATTGTGCCTTTTGATAATCTTTTTTTAATCAAATGTTTTCCAAGGAATGTGACAGTTTTTATTAAATTCCCTCAGGCTTAGAAAAAAAAGTAAATATATCTTTCCTTGTTTACAAAAAGATCAGCTCAAGGATGAATTCTAGGCTATGAATAATAGATGATACTTATGATGCATAAGTCAAAATATCATTAATTTCAGGTTGACAGAATTAAGATATAAAATATATGGTGGTGTGGCAGTTTCAATAAGAATGGCCCCCATAAGCTCATAGGTCTGAATGCTTGGTCACAAGGGTGAGGCACTACTAGGAAGTGTGGCCTTGTTAGAGGAAGTGTGTCACTTTCAAATGCTCAGGCCAGGCCCTAGGTTTCTCTCTCCTGTGGCCTCTGGATCCAGATGTAGAACTCTCAGCTACCAATTCAGCACCATGTTCACAGCATGCCGCTGTGATGATAACGGACTAAAGCTCTGAACTGTAAGCCAGCCCCAATTCACTGTTTTCCTTTATAAGAGTTGCCATGGTGTCTCTAAGCATTATAACATTGTCTAAGACAGGTAGTAATCAATAAGTACAATGAATGCTACATGATTTGGTTAAAATAATCCTTAAAAGAAGATTGTAATATTAAAACAACAGTTACATTAAAAAAAAAAATCACTTTCAACCATAGGCTCCATTTTCATTAATAAAAACAGAACAGGAAAAATACTGCTAATTTCTTCCCATATAAAAGAGTTAAACGCTGTTTCACTGTTAATGTAATAGTTAGACTGGATGAGGTTTGCTGGTATTTTTTATAGTCATAGAAACTAAAATGACCCTTATAAAAGATGAAGACAAATATAACACAGAAAGCATGCTAGAATAAATGGACACGGGAAAAACATTACAAAACAAAAATAAAAGTGATTTTAATGAGCTTATTAAAATAGTGACTCATGTAGCATTAAAAAATGAAAAAATGATGCAGAAGGATTTTGAATAAAAGAAAAAAGCAGACTTCCTCTCATCTGTAACACGGGCACACATAAAAGGGAAGCGATACTTTTCAAAGGAGCTTTTCACTCATAGCGGGTGTCAGATTTGTCAGTTCCATCAAAGTGGAAAGCAGAATATAAAAACAGGAAAACCTGCATCCGCCCTTAAAACAACACAAATGAGGTCTTTCTAAAAAGCTTCTGACAGATAAAGCACACAGAGTAAGAACGGAAGAAAGGGGGCAAATCCCAAGTGACATCACATGCGATCACTGTCCGCAAGTTAATCAGAGCCCAGCATATTCCCACTGACGCAAGAAAAGCCACATCTCAGCTAGGCAACCAGGTATGGAAAGTACCAAGTGCCATGTGTGCATCTAGAGCCGGGGCTAATTCTGACAGGCCCTGACTCTGGCTGCCACCTCACAGAGGACGGAAGAAGCACCTTCATGATGACAAAGTGACAACCAAAGTGTGGTACTGTGGGGCCTGCCTGGAAAACTCTAGATGTGCTCCAGTCATCAACACAAGCTCCGACAGCAAGGCAACCACTCCAGCCCCACGCCACCCTGCTTCCGCCTAGTCAGTCTGTATCCGTGAAAGGAAATCTGCAGAAAGCCGAAGACAAACACACCTCAAACTCAGCGGGGCTCTGATTCCTCAAACAGGGCAAGCCCGTGTTGGATGCACACCTCACTCTATTTAACAGAAGCAAACAAGACACCTCGGTCTCTGGCAACTTACCTGTTTGCGTCATGAAATCCAAGGTCACCAAGAGTAGTGACAGTCACACAGAGACAGAAAGGGGAACAGAGAGCCGCACAACAGAGGGAAAGAATGCAGTCTGGAGACACGAGACATGTTTGCTTCATTTAACACTCGAATTAGCAATAAAGGATAAAACTGTGGCCTGGGTTTCAAATGAAGAAAGGGGTCGGGAAAGATGTTTTGGCTGTTAAAGAGTACTTGCTGCTCTTGCAGAAGACCCGCGTTCAAACCCCAGTCCCAGGGGATCTGAACTCTGTGCACACTAGGCATGCACACAGTATACATACAGACTTGTGGGCCACATACTCATACACATAAACTGTCGAAAAAATAAATACTACCTGGTAGCCAGGGATGTGGCTGAGGCAGAGCATTCTCATCGAGTACTTGCAAGGCCCTGAGTTACATCCCCAGAACCCCACCCAATAAAAAAAGGAAAAAAGAAAAAGGAACTCTCCCAAAGGAAAAAAGTAAGTAGTGGCTAGGAAATAAGAGTAAATGACACTCGCTGAAGGGAGTGAAGAAAGTATGTGTCTGAGGCTGAGGTCTGAGATCTTGACAAAAGCCACTGTAAGTATTGGTAAAGGAAATTAGTGAAATTGCTTCTATCACATAGGCAGATTTAACTATTTCAATACAACAAATGTGAAAACATCTAGGCGTTACACAGGGCCAAAGAACTGAAGTTACACAGGACTCAATTCCAGTACTGCAGTCTAGGCAATGGTCTGTTGTTGGTGTCGGACAGAGATTTTAAGTCAGGAGACAGACTAAGAGCACTTACTGATGGGTGGGGGTGTCAGGGGAGGCCAAAGTTCAGGTAGAAAAGGAAGCTCTGCTTTGACATGGTCAGGGAGCCCAAGGCAAGGCTATTTACTCATCGATGACCCAAAAGGGAGTGAATGCAAGGGATGATGGGGAGATGGCAAGGGAAGTTATCTCAGTACAGATGGAACTGAAGCCAAGGAGTAAATAAGATTGTTTAAGGAGACGCATTAAGCGAGAAAAGAACCATAGGTGAACTATAGCTCAACTCAAGGGAACATACTCTAAAAGGAAGATTAAGAAGGGGAGCGCCAATCACAGAAGGAAGAGGTCAGGAAATGTTGTCCCAGAATGGCAGAGATGGCTTGATGGCAGTGATGGAACCCTGCTAAGGAACTGTCTTCGTACTTTCCTATTGCTGTGTGACAAAACACCTAAGGTAACTTACACAGAGAACACTTAATTTGGAAGTTCACAGCTCCAGAGGGTTAGAGTCCATGACCATCACAGTGGAGAGCGTGGCTGCAGGCTGGAGGGCATGAAGTTGAAGCAGTAGCTGAGAGACACTGGGAATGAGGTGAGCTTTTGAAACCTCAGAGCCTGTCCCCAGTGACACACCTTCTCCCACAAGGCCACACCTTCTAATCCTTCCCACACAGTTTCACCAACTGGGGACCAACTGGGGCCTGTGGGAGTATTCACATTCAAGCCACCCAAGTAGTTCACAGGTATCCCTTTCATTTTGTGATTAAAGCTACCTAGGAACAATGGGTTCACTATTATCTCCATCTTGCACATGAAAGAACTGAGAGGCAGGTTTCATCAGTCAGAAACCAAGACAAAGTACCGCATCTGGGAATAAGAGTGGCTAGTGTCTCAAACAACCTGCAGTCAGGAAGAGCAGGGTCTAAACAGAACACCATGAGTGAGTTTCACTAGAACGGCCCACTTCAAGGAAGTAATACCAACAAGGCTTCACTTCTGGCACCACCTCCTCGAATCCTAACCCGTATCAGTCCCTCTCTGAACCAGAGATACAGTCCTAAATGTTAGACCTATTACTGTTTTCAGTCTGTACAATCTATGCCCCACACAGCAGCCATCATGTTTATTTAAAAATGAAGATCAAAGTTCCTCCCTGCCTTAAGCATCCCTTAAACACTTCCAAGCTCAGTATATCTACATTTCCAGAATGTTCTAAAACCCCAGTAAGTGGCTGGGGAAACTGTTAGGAGACACATATTTATAAGCCTGACAACTTGAGTTTAATCTTCAAGTCCCACAATCGTGGAAGGAGAGCCAAGTACCAAAAGTTAACCTCTGACCTCCGTACACCTGCTGTTGACATGTATGTGTCCACACAATAAGTAAATAAATAAGTACATGTGATAAAATAATTTGAATTCCTGGGGAATGTTCCCTACCCTATCAGTCCTCCCTTGCTCCCACCACTAAATGGTCTTGCTTTTTTTTTTTTTTTCCCTACAGCAGAACGTGGCAATTTCAAACTAAGAAGAAAAACCTGGGACTGGGGTCTGTCCCACTGTATCTCCAACATTAGACACGTGAGGACCTCACATGTAAGAAGAGTCGATACTATTTTGGGGTGGATAGTAGAAAGAGAGAGAGGGAGAGAGCAGTGAGGTAAACAATGTATAAACCAGTGTGAAGAATAAAGGATGAAGGATAATGAAATGAGAAGGGTTGTGTTGAGTGGGGTCAGGGATGAGATGGGAGGGATCATGGGGAAGGATAACTCTGAAGGCCTTTGAAAGGCCATATGGAAGTCTACCACTGTAGAAGCTTCCTACAATGTATGCATATGCATATAGAAAAGAGAGTTTAAATCTCCAAACACCATAGGCTATCAAACAAAAAACACCCAGTGGTATTGGAGCTAGTGGTCAATGGGATACCATAAATGACCCCCCCATCAAAGGTCATTGCCACTGCTGTTGGTATTATCCAAAGGTAAGACCCTTATTGCTAAAGACATCGTGCACTTCTGAGTCACAGAATGAAAATATCAAATTGGTACTTACCTGCGAGTTTTATTCCTACAGGTGCTGGAAAATACTGTGTGGGGGTGGGGTGGGTGATCAGCAGCCTTCCCCTGCTGTGAACCCTGCAATCTACAAAAGTAAGCTGCCTAGAAGATATGCTCATCAGTGCAACAGTGGTACAAATATTATGATAACAACCAACCACTTTCTGACTGGATTTGAGGCCCACTTACAAAACAGAGCTCATGTTAAGCATCTTTATTAAGGCCAAGAGTCTGTGACTCATAGATGGCTGGCCTTAGGAGAAAGCCAACTACTATTACTACACTAGATGAGCACAGTATGAAACAGCCTCCTAAGTGCTTCTTTCTATATCTGTAGATCACCTATGACTTCTAATACACAAAGCCACAGCTAATCAATGTGCTCACCCTAAATGAGACATCTGCATCCCAGACCCTCCTCCCAAGGCTCCATGATCATCATCCCAAAAGAAAGACTAGAAGAGGTACAGTCAGGGCAGACTTCTCCCAGATGGGTCAGGGCAGCTGCACAGCTGCAGATACACTCCCCACAGCTGTGACTGCACAAGACCTACACAAGATCAAGCCAGACAATAATGTGGTGTTGAGCCAGGGTGGGATAGATAGCTCATGTCTTTAATCCCAGAACTCAGAGGCAGAGGTAGGTGGATCTCTGAGTTCTAGTCCAGTCTGGTCTACAGAGCAAGTTCTAGGACAGCCGGGATTATTACACAGAGAAACCCTGCCTTGAAAAACAAAGATAAAAAAACAAAAAAATCTGGTGTTAGACAGGAAAGGAGTCGTAAAGTCCAACTACTAGCTGAGGAGCCACTGAAAACTGATGGCCACTGGGAGTGAATCTGTTTTCCTCAGGGACTCAGTCCCTGAGAAACTAACCAAGCTCCGGGAGATGCCCCTACACCCATGCACATATAGACAGCACCTACCCAAGCTCCGGGAGATGGTCCTGCACCCATGCACATATAGACAGCACCTAGTCAAGCTCTGGGAGATGGTCCTGCACCCATGCACATATAGACAGCACCTAGTCAAGCTCTGGGAGATGGTCCTGCACCCATGCACATATAGACAGCACCTAGTCAAGCTCTGGGAGATGGTCCTGCACCCATGCACATATAGACAGCACCTAGTCAAGCTCTGGGAGATGGTCCTGCACCCATGCACATATAGACAGCACCTAGTCAAGCTCTGGGAGATGGTCCTGCACCCATGCACATATAGACAGCACCTAGTCAAGCTCTGGGAGATGGTCCTGCACCCATGCACATATAGACAGCACCTAGTCAAGCTCTGGGAGATGGTCCTGCACCCACGTACATATAGACAGCACCTAGTCAAGCTCCGGGAGATGCCCCTACACCCATGCACATATAGACAGCACCTAGTCAAGCTCTGGGAGATGGTCCTGCACCCACACATATATAGACAGCACCAAGTGGACTTAGGAGGTTTAAAAACAGAGCACATAGAAGTGGGGAGAGAAAATAACAGAAGCAGAGGAGGAACTTTTACCGTACACATGAAATTCTCAAACAATAAAATGAAAAACAGTTTAATGCCCCCTCCCCCAGCCAAAAAAAAGTTAAATCACAGGGAATAATGGGATAAATGAAATGGGCTTTGATTTTACGGGGAAAATCTGAGCATATTTAAAAGAGAGGGATTAGAAAAACTTCTTAGAGCTTGGGAAAAGTTGAGGTTATTAAAACAAATAATCAGAAAACAGTTCTAAGTTTTTATTTCTAATTTTCTCTTTAAAATCATACTTTTTAAAAATACTAAGTATTTTTAAGGCTCTTTATGCCAATATCTACTTCTGAATCTTGAGTTAGCATAAAGCCAGTTGTTTCCAGTCCCCATGCAAAATTTTATTTTTCCCTTTGGTCACTTCATGTTTGGTCATGGCAAGGTGTTCTTATTAACAAATATACAACCTGTAATATATATATATATATATGCACATACATATATGGATTATATGTATATGTAATCATCAGATACATAATCCATATATATCTGATGGGTGAAGCAAGTATTGTTTAGCAGATACAAGCTATCTGAAAGATCCTAGGGTGTTAACTGATTCATGTAAAATCATATAAAGTCCCTTAAAAAAAAAAAAGACCAGTAAGATGGAGAACCAGATAGGGGTGCTTACCACCAAGCCTGAAGACCAGAGTTTGATCCCTAAATTACACGGCTAAAGGGGAGAACTGACTCTCTCAAGTTGTCTTCTGGCCTTCACAAATGCACCATGGGTGTGTGTGTGTGTGTGTGTGTGTGTGTGTGTGTGTGTGTGTGTGTGTGTGTGTGTGTGCCACACGCGCAGGTATTATAATATGGTTTTCTGACCCTGGCCGGTCAGAGGTCCAGACCCACAGACCTGCAGCCCCAGACCCCTTAGCTGCCTGCCACTGATTAGGCCCCCAGAAATGACTCAGATGCTTATATTAACTTCATGCTGTTTGGTCTACGGCTCACGCATGTTGCTAGCTAGCTCTTACATCTTAACTCAATCCATTTCAATTAATTTGTTTGCCACGTGGCCTGGGGCTCACTTGTGTTCCTTACATGTTTCTTCTTGGGCAGCTGGCTCAATCTGGTCTGACTCTGCCCTGCTTCTCCTAACTATTCTGATTCCCCACCTACTTCTTCTAGGTGCCTGCCATGGCCAAAACTGTCCTTTATTTAAAGATTGATATGCACAGCATACAGAAAGACATTCCCACCTCATGTGTATGCATGTGTGTGTGTCTGTGCATGTATGTGTGTCTGTGCATGTGCATGTGTGTGTCTGTGCATGTGCGTGTGTGTCTGTGCATGTGTGTGTGTGTCTGTGTGTCTGTGCGTGTGCGTGTAAGTGTGTGTGTGTGTGTGTATGTGTGTGTGTGTGCACCACCACACCAAAGGAGAGGGGCATATACATACACAAACTAGCACACATCATCAGCACCTGCACCCATAAATAAATGTAAAATATTTAAGAAATGCTGGTCTATTTTTTTTTAATGTATGATACACAGCAATATAGAAACACAAAAATATTTCACGAGAAAAACTAAGACACACACTATATCCAGCAGATGACAGCATCTGTATATAAAGTACCAGAACATGCAGAACTCAACAGTGCAATATAAGCTACCTCTTTGGTAATGAAGATAGTATAAATTCACACTATCACTGGTGCAAAATAAGAAGTCACAAAGCACTGTAGATAATACCAGGCAGATGTGACTGACAACAGACAGCTTTAACATTCCACTCAGATTTTTAAAACAAGACCCTGTTTGCCTTACATAGATACC
Organism: Phyllotis vaccarum; assembly: GCA_033318265.1. Lineage (NCBI taxonomy): Eukaryota > Metazoa > Chordata > Mammalia > Rodentia > Cricetidae > Phyllotis > Phyllotis vaccarum. The sequence goes on along the minus strand of JARWLC010000014.1, from coordinate 7,902,220 downwards.
TTATTGACATACTCTTCTTGCATGTGTGAAATATCTCCAAACTAAAGAAGAGCAAAGCTTACTGATAGAGTGCAGAGGTGAGATACTTGACGATGCTCCTGAGCCAGACAAGCAAAGTGTTTTGCTATTGGTTTTCTTTTCCTTAACAAGTTTTGAGAGTTCATTCTTCTCTTAGGATGGCCAGGGGCAAATTCTGATGGTTATCTACACCATTTAAAAAAACAAAATAAAAAATAATATAAAAAATGGCTTTTCTCTCTGAAATACATTCTCAAATGTAAGCAAGCAACCCCTGGCTGATGCCCTTCAAAAACAGGCATCATTTCTAATGTTTAGCGCTGTTACTTCAGACAGGGCATTCACGTGATATTTCTAATATGCTTGCAATCTATCTTTTAAATAAACACTAAATCTTTTAAAAGGTTATGTAACACTAGCTATATAGATCACATTACCGGGCACGCCAGAATACAAAGTTCAAAGATAAGATCTGAGAGAATGTTTGCAGACAGTTCTACAAGAGTGAAATCAAAGCATAACAAGAAAAACATAATTCTATACCATTTATTATCTGTGCTGTTTCCACCAAAAGTTATGGAAGCTCCAGAAAGACTTTCCAGAAAACCCACAGACCATTGATTCATAAAAGAAACATTCACAGGGCAGCAGCCATTAAGCGCATGCATTCTGCAGGTCTGGAAACAGCAACATAAGAAAGTTAAAGGGTTTCAGCAGAAACAAGCTAGGAGGACCCGGTCTCCCAAATGCTACCCACCCTTCCTTTCAGGCCACTGCATGACCGGCTCTCAACACTTCTGGGTGATAAAAGAGCCTGTGACGTTTCAAATTGCTCTGCTTATAGGTGAGCATCCTCTGCTTTCCGTTCATTCTCTTCCTGCACACTTAGGCAGTCTGACACATTCACTTCAAGAAATCAGGGGCTGGAGAGATGGCTCAGCGGTTTCGAGCACTGTCTGCTCTTCCAGGTTCAATTCCCAAGCAGCTCACAACTGTTAACTGTAACTCTGGTTCCAGTACAACCCTTCTCACCTCTGTGGACACTGCACAAACACTGTGCAGACCTATATGCAGGCAAAATATTCATACACATAAAGTAAAAAAATTAAAACCTAATATAAGTTTTTGAAGAATTAGAAGCAAAGATGACAGTGAGCTTTTTCCTTTTCAAAGACTGTAAAACTAAAAGAAGTCTCATGACATCTCACCCACTCGCTTATCTAATCTGGACCAGGTCCCAGGAGACACAGCTATACTTTTCCTTATTAACACATTACTAATCTCTCCAACTCCAACCAAGTCCAAATTTTGTAGTCAACAAACATAATAAAAACAATAAAATAAATATAAAACAAGGACTATCATTCACTCCCATATAGCATATAGGCTTATTCTCAATAATGACTTAAGATTAACTTGCATACTGAAGTACATTTTTTTAGTACTAAATAACCAATTCAATGAACTATAAGAGTTCATTATATTATGTATAGCAAGGGTAAACAGGTAGGACCAAAACAGTGATGTAAGTGTGCTATGCAAATCTCACCTTCAAATCATATTATGGACCTAGGAATGATGCCTGAAAACACAGATTTTGAAGTGTACCATCTGTCTTCTTGTCCTTGGGACTATTTCCTAACACAGTCTCCTGTGTTACATCTCCTGACTAAAAATAAAAACAGGTGGCAGCTACTGTGAGATGATTTTGAGGAATTTCCTTTGCTTCAAAATTCCAGTGATTTTCAAAAAAGTTAACGTGAGACAATGACCCAGGGGATGCTGCATTCAGAACGTCTTTGAAAGTTAAAAAGCCAGAAAACCAAGGGCGGTCTACAAACTTTGTAAGTCATAATTTCCATATGTGTACTCTTGCAAGCATATGGGTATGCTTTTACATTCAAAGTTGAATTTCAAAATTTTATAGTAGCTCTCTGCTGTTATGCACTTTCTCAGTCAACAGCTACTAAAAGTGTTTCTATTAGTATATGGGAGTGTTCTTGTTTCCTTTTATTTAGTAAGGAAGAAATTATTCTTAATCCTATACTCTGTACGTAAACCTATCACTACCACATGTGAAGAGCAGTGCACTGTCTAAAAATTCAGAATCGGAGTATACTATTAGTCTGCAAGCTGGGCCTTAAAACATACATTCTAGGCCACCATTCTCTCTCTGATTCAACTTTTATCAGTTCTATGGGTCATCAATATCTATAATCCACATAAATAAAGCCTCACATGAAAGAGATTCCCTGAATTTTGCTTCAGACATCAGCATATTGTGCTCAGGCTTCCACATCCCCAACAGCTGGATACAGTGGGTATTCATGCCAGGTAACCATGCTTCTCCATGATAGAAGCTAACTCCAGGGTACAGAAACCATACAGAAACACAGGGCATTCATGATTTAAAGAATTTTTCTTTTTTTTAGTACAAAGAATAGGAATGTGATTGTCTGCTTCCTCATGTATTTTAGATTAAGAAAACATCAAGAAATATTTAAAGACAAGTAACCTGACCATGGCAATGAAAAGTGCCCTAAAGCAGAGTCAGTAGAGAACTGAGGATACTCCATTGTATCCCCACTACCTGCCCATTCTTGGTGTGATGTGAGACAGAGTATATGTCCAGAACTAATGGACTAACTTAAAGACCGAATTATTGAGGAGGGTGGGGAATTTGTAGCTGCACTGTGCAGGTTACGGGCATTCTAGATGCAGTATCTGGTGCTCGGTGTTCGCTACGCTATATGAGTTAGAAAAGGTGACATTCCTCCAGCAAAGCAGAGTGGACATCTTTTAAAGCCTTATATCTAACTTTGTCTTCTTTAGGGTGCTTTCCCGTATCCCTCCTTGTGTGCAAGCCAACCAATGTTTTCCTCTTACCCTTCCTCAGACCTTATCACTCATACATGTTTTATTTCTAGCTCTGCTCCCCCCCCACAAGACTCAACCACACAGGATTCTACTATACATTTCCACAGAAATGTCCCATCAGCACCAAAAAAAAAAAAAAAAAACCACAGAAAGATTTGAAAATAATGCTTACTTTGTTCCATTTACAAACCTGTTCTGAGTTCATATGTTACCAACAGCTTTTATTTATCCCTTTCTTTCTCCGTTACATGCACCTCCACAATGCTTCTCCCACCCCACTGCCACTCCCTAATTCAGATCTTTATTTCTTGAAACACCCCTCACGTTGCTTCTTATTCGCCCAGTGGTTTCTTTGCCAATTCAACTCATCCTGGAACTTTTAGAAATGCAACCTACAATTCAGCTCTGACGACTCTGATATTTCAGGGATCAAGAGACCCCCATTTCTTAGCTTATTAGGCCAGTCCCCAGTCTTCAGACCTATCATTAAGAATATTGCATGTTCTGAGCCAACACAAATTCTCCACCTCTTTACTTCCACACTTCTATCTGCCCCATATCTTCTGCATTTGCTCTGATAGAATAGTGTGTGCTCAACCAAAGCCAATCTCCTCCCATGTAAGTCTGCCTCCCATCCGACATCACTTTGGTAGATGGGGAAACTTTTACATAGTGATCCTTCACAGAGGAAATTGGGGTATTCATGGAAAAGCTTACAAAACGAACAAGGACTAAGAAAGAATAATGCACCTGTGCCCCAATGTCGAGAAGGACACTGGGAGTGGCTGTGAGGGTCTCAGAATACCGGAGGTCAGAGTCAACACATCTGAGACCATGCATATCACGGTGATAAGAGCCTTCTCGGAATTATAGGCGACCCACCAGCCTGCCACATAATAAATACATATATAGTCTTAGGTGGCAAAGCTTTTATAGAAGCTAAAGGAAGTTAAAGATTCTATTAAATACAGAAGGATTCACAAAATGGGATCTGGCAAGAGACCATGAAGACTTCAAACACTATGAAAAAAAAATATCAAGGCCACAAGGCAAACCTCATGAACTCATGCTCCCTAAATTATTTCTATTTTGAATGTCTCTATTATTTACATACTCCTAATGCATTTACATAAAGAACTATTTGGACTCAGCATTTTAGTAAGTGGATTCCTGAAAATACGCAGATGATGGCCTACAGATTGGATTCATGGTTATCATATAGGATTTTAACCACTCAGGCACATGTGAATCTCATAATTCCTGAGTGTGACACACACTTGGTTGACTCCTCATAGGTCTCTTCCTTAGCATTCTCACAAGAGAAGGAGCCGCATGAGGTCTAGTGCCCACTGAGGATACTGCCCACTTTATACACACTGCAATCAAGAGATCATGCAGTGTACAGACTAATCACCTCAGCTCCAGCAGTGGTGGTGCACACCTTTGATCCCAGCATTCAGGAGGCAGAAACAGGTGGATATCTGTGAGTTCAAGGCCAGCCTGCTCTACAGAGCAAATTCAAGACAACCACAGCTACACAAAGAAACCCTGTCTCAAATATGTACCACACGAAAGGCCAGCTTTTAAACTCTACATGGCTATATTACATAACACTCTAACTAAAAAAGACTTTGCGGGAAATCTAGACCAACCATGTGACCCAAACTTCCTCAGGAACTAGAATGGAGTGCATTTCATCAGTTTTGTGTTTATGGGCAAAGGACACAGACACAGAATAAGAGCTGCTGAGCAACAACATGTAAATATAAACAGCAAAGAGCAGACACAAGAACAGTCAGGGAAGGAGTGAAACAAATGCAGGCAGCGGCAGGGAATGTTCCAGGCTTTCTTTATAGTTCATTATCGTAGGCCCTAATAAGGTCTGGCTGCACTTGGCTTCCAATGGTCTTTCAGTACATTCCTTCCCTCCTTCCTTCCTTTCTTCTGACTAAAACTCGTTCAGGTTTTTATTTCTGTCACTTGAAGCAAGCAGCAATCCAAAATCTTCCACAAAGCCAACTGACTCATCACTGTTCTACTTTTTTTTAAAGCGTTCTCTTAAAGGGTTTCCGAAAAGAATTTCAGAAAGTTGAACGACTGAATACGCTAACAGGGATCGCTAGGACGAGCATTCTACACAGGGACTGAACTATGACCAAGGAAGAGAAAAGAAAGGGCACCCAAGGCAAAGTCAGTCACAAGATCCGTGTACATGTACAGCAAATAGAGAGTCAATTAAAAGGCTCATCATGCTCCTATCCAAAGGTGTACCCACTGTGAAGGCATCAGACTGGTAGATGGAACCAAGTCTTCTGAGAGGAGGATTATAAAGCAATGTCTCAATCTAAGGGATTTCATTTGGAAGGTAGCTAGCAACAGGCTTTCCAACAGAAGGAAGCATTGAGTGTATTCTGATATCTTTCTTCTCTGACCCAAATTCCAAAACCAAGGTATCAGGCTGTGCCAGAGGCTTTGGTTTACCTACAAAGAGCAGGCAGATATTTGTCAGTGACAAAGGCAGCTCTTTCTGTTTCTAAGGGGGGAAAAAAGTATACAACTGAATTTTAAGGAGCTCTGGTCAGATGTGTACCTTCTATCAAGCCAATCCTGAGGGGACATGGCTCCCCAAAGCCAAAGTCACGCCCATCAGACCCGACTACCTGTAGACCAGTTTAACATGTGTAGCAAGTCAAAGATTGACACACAGATGTTTGAAGGAATGAAGTGGGTGGCTTTACAGGGTTAGGCAAACAAAAAGAGTCATTTAGGACCCTGTGGTTAGAAGGCATTTACAGAAAAAGCAGCTAAACTTCGGAACCAAATTCATCAACCTAAATCTGCAACTCAATGTTACAAAAATATATACAGATTTATAAAATATATACAAAATATATGAATAAAATTCAAAGGGTTCTGGCTAGTTATAATGGAGCTCGAAAAAGAACATTATTTACTAATGTTTTCTGATGGTTTAAAAATCTATGTGTGCTTATTAAGTGAAAAATACATCAGAAAAACTGACGAATTCTATTTTGGGAATAAATTTTAGACTTTTTTTTTTTTAAACAGTGACTAGTCAGGAACTCGATATCCAAACCAGGCTGGCCTCAAACTCACAGATCTGCCTGCTCCTGCCTCTGACTGCTGGGATGAGAGGGTGGCTCAACATACTGAGCATTAGACATTCTTATTACTTTAGCGAAAAAACAAGGAATTCTGACTAAAGTCCTGGAACCACTATCCTTAAAAGTTAAAAACAGTGCTTCGGTGTGCTACAGCCTTGGCAGGCAGCTTAGACACTGTGACAAAAATCTAAATAGCAAAGGGCTACTGAGTTCAATATATAATTATATATAAATTTACTTTAAAATACAAATATACATATACATACAAAATCTCAACATCCTCATAGAGAACTATTAAAAGCATCAGAAATTTGATTGGTATATCATCAGGTAGAAACAAATTTCCAAGACTATGTTTAAATAGTCCAAATACAAACTTGGCATTTCTAAAAACTGTCAAGAGGCCACAGTACAGTTGATTTTGGTCTTCCAAGTCTGCTTGGCCACAGGCATTAAGTCAGTCAACAAATCAGACATGCAAAAATAATCACTCATATATTCCCTTCAGCACAATTGGTCCCTTATCATCCAGCACACAGTTTTAGAAATCTGTTGATAAAATGAAAAGTCAGAATTCTGTGGATTCTCAAAGACAACCAAAAAGCAGCTCTTGGATTACAAATTACTGCTGCCACTACCAAAGTATTTACAAACTGCACATTCAGTACATTTAACTGTCTGCCGTTGGTTCTGAGAAACAACCTTGTAAACTCTTAACTCTTAGAATCTTTTGTGGGCTAAAATTTTATACATAAAATTAAGCTTTACTCTGCACAAAATACAGTCAACTGCCAATCAACGGTGTGTGTCCTAGTTAACCAAATCTCATTTGACAGTTAAGTCCATCGATGGCAAAACAGTAACCTAACGTCTACCAAGTTATTCTAGTTTTTAATAATCACCACGTTTTGCTGCGCCAGACAAAATAAAAGAACCAAGTCCTGATTAATTGATCTCGTCCAAATTCAAGAGCCTCTGAAACTTCACATGTCCCTTAAAATCTCCCCTCAGGCTTCACATAATTGTTTCTTTGACAATTAGGAAGGAACACGAACACGAACACACACACACACACACACACACACACACACACACACACACACACTTCCCTAATACTTTCCATATGATTAAAAGAAAATTCTTTTAAAATCTTATTGTTCCACCTTCAAAATTAGCACACTTAACCTCATAACCTACAAAACAGCACTTTTTTATAGGATAGTTTGACTTGAAACAGCCCAGTGGAAAAGTTTTGTTTTTATTAAAAAAAAAAAAAAAAAAAAAAAAAAAAAAAAAAAAAAGGCTCAGATGCTTGTTTCCACTTGAAAACAAAACTAAATTAGTACCTGCTCCACTAGGATTCTGCTGGATCTGGATGGGCCTATGAGATGTCAGCCCGGCCCTGGGTGCACCCCTCTTCCTGGGACAGGGGACAGGATGTGGCAGGGGCGAGGGCCTGGTAGAGTCTCCCACGATCCCACGTCCTGGCCCGTTATCCCAGCCACAGCTACAGGCGGAGGGAGCGCCCCGGGTGCTGCAGCCCGCGCCCCCTGGCTACCCTGCGGAGTCACCCCGGGGCTCGCTTGGGGACAGTCCCTTTCCGCGGCTCAGGTTCACAGTGGGGGACGGATAAGGTATCAGCGGTATGGCTGGCAGGGCGAGGGACTCCCGCCTGACCTCCTTCCGCGCTGTCCCCTCTACGGGACACAACCCTGGGACCCGCTCCGGCTATGCGGCTGGGGGATGACGCTTGAGCCTAAAGGGTGGCGCTGGTGCTCCGGGGATGGGGGTGGGGGATGGGGAGGGGTGCTTGGGTCCCAAACCTGACTTGGCAGGGTCCTGAGGGCCGGATGGGACGGGACTCACCGGACAGCTCCGTAGCGGCCGCCGTCGCCAGGCAGAGAGCGAGACAGAGCGCGAGAGGGCGCGGGAGGGTCCGCAGCACACTCCGGGTCAGACGAGCAGCCGCCGCGGTCCCTCCTCCCTCCCGGCTCCGGGCGACAGACGGGGCGGCGGGAGGCATGACGGGAAATTCCTGGGCACGGGCGGCCGAGTCCAAATATGAGCAAAGGAGCGGAGCGAGCAAGCGAGGGAGGACCGCGGAGTGCGCCCGCCAAGGACGGGGCCCGTTGCCCGGAGCGTAGCAGCCGCCAACTCCCGCCTCCTGCACCGCCTCCGCTGCCCCAAGTGCCAGCTCTGCGGGGACACCGGGACAGAGTCCCCAGAGAGACTCCACCTGAGAATGCCAGAGACTCCAGAGAGCCTAGGACCTGGAGGATGACATGTTGAGTGGTGACAAGGTTAAAAGTTTTGGCCTGTCCTGAAGACTGAGAGGTGTCAGTGTGTCTAAGTGTCCTGAACACCCAATAATACAGAGAACCACCGCCTGTGTCCCAGGGAGTCCCCAATACCCCCACTGTGTGTGTGCCCAGGTGAGAGGGTCCTTGCCACCCCCATTGTGTGTGTTCAGGTAAGTCATCTCCACTCCCACTGCGGGTTTGTGGGTGTGGGTGTGCTTGTGTTTGTGTGTTGCAAGTGAGATCAGCAAAAGGGCATCCCCTGAACTTTTATTGAACACCATATATGGTATCAAAGAAGGCTGACCAAAAAAAATTTCCACACCAGCTAAATGCTAGTTTACACCAACTTTTATCCATAGTTGTACACACACACAAACACACACATAAACACTTTATCTTTATGGCACATTGCCCAAAGTGCAACACTGAAATGTATTCGAAAGGTGCTTCCTTTGATGACCAAAATGTCCCAGATGTTTAATTACAGGCCAAGCACGTGACTACCTGACTTTTCTTTGGCACTCTGTCTACAATTAATCAGATCCAAATGACCCTTCGCCTCTCAAGACAACATAATTGTCTTAATTACTATAATATATATATTCCCCCAAACAAATTTTTGACAGGATTTGGAGATGTGGTATGTTATACAATTACTTCTCAGCATATTACGATGATAAAGAAGTGTGATTAATTGAGGCAAAACACTTAAGGGGTAAATGTCAAACAGATTTAGAGGGTGGATTACTTTAACATGAACTAACGGGAGATAATTTGTACATCACACTGTGCTTGAACGTGCTTTATTTGAAAGTTAGTAAACCTCATTTCCAAACAAATTCAATTCTGGCAAAATATGAAAGCCCATAGCCAAAACTCAGTGCATTTGCAATTGGCTGCCCCTAAAACATCTGGCATTAAAAAATATTACGTCTCGTGAATTACACCCTACAAACAGGCATATTTCCCTTCATGTACTAGCAATGACATCAGACCTAAGGAAACTAAGAGTGAATATGTTATAAATAGAGCAAAGAAGGCCTTTAAAGGGCCTTGGGGGGGGGCTTATTTATTTATGACACAGGGTCTTACTATTTCACTATATATCTCTGGCTCTTTTGGAACTTCCTATGTAAACCATGTTGGCCTCAAACTCACAGAGATCTACCTGCCTCTGCCCCCGAGCGCTGGGATTAAAAACATATACAACCATGCCAGGCATACACATCTTTTTTCTTTTAGCATTATTTTTATTTAAAAGGTATTTCTTCTCATACCTTCCACTGCTCCCCCTCCCTCACCTCTTCCAGTCCTCCCTCAGCCTGCCCCTCACCCCCCCCATTCATTTCCCGGGGAGGGCAAGGAATCCCAAGGTGAGTCAGTTCAGTCTGAGGTAGGTCTGAGTCCCTCCCCCCAGTACCAAGGCTGAGAAAGGTGTTCCTCTGTAGGGAATGGGCTCCCAGAAGCCAGCTAATGCACCAGGAATAAACTCTGGCCCTACTGCAAGAGGCTCCACAAACTGCTCATGCCGTCCGACTGCCATCTACTTTCAGAGGGTTTAGATCCATTCCACAAAGGTCCATCAGTTGTCATTTCAGAGTCCGTGAGCTTCCAAAAGCTCTGGTCAGCCGTCTCTGTGGGTCTCCTCCTCATGATCCTGATCCCTTTGCTCATATACTCTCTCCTCTTAGAGGGCCTCTTAATATTACTAACCAGGTATGCACCCGGAACACGACCAGCCAGAATAGAATGGGAAACTTGAGTATCCTCCTCTTTTATTCTCTCTCCCCACTGAAGCTTTGTATTACATAAGCAGCTGTTTTTCTCCTGTTTTCTCAGCAACTAGCACAGTCCTTTCCCCATAATCTAAATGTTTAAAGCTAAAAAGAGCACAGTCACTTATAAACTGAAAGATAGAAACTCTCTGTGTAAAGGGAAAAAAGCATGTTTCAGAGGGCTGTGACTAGTAGTGTGGCTATGCTTAAAATATTTCCGTGCAATGGCCCTATAGATGCAAAGCGGTGCCATTGCAGAGAGACTTGTGTTCATCTAGGTGGTGAGTTAAGGCTCCTTTTCAGGCTTCACCTGCCAACAGTTACTTTAAATGGCTGGAATTAAGTATGTTAAGGAGGGGGAGAAAGGACTGAAGTTATTGAGTGCTTAGTCAATGACAGATATTAAGCTTGAGGTTTTATATCTGCCATCTCATGTGAATCCTAACAAATATCTGTAAACTGAGTGTTCCTTTTTGTCTGCTTCACAGTTACGTAGACTGAGGCACAGGAACAAAACCACAGATAGTGTTGGATCTCAAGCCCCAATCCACAGTGTTATCGTGTTATTATGGTCTGTTTTCTTGACATTAAAGAGAGAGAGGGGTACCTTCAAAGAACCCTTGGGTTCTTGTGGTTTTAAGTTTCTGATGGGAACACAGGTTGTCTCAGGTTCAGGAGGTAAAGAAATTAGACCAGAGGCATAACTGGCTTTTTTGGCCTCACAGGTATGGTCCATACCTCTGATGGCTCAAAGAGAGGAACATTGGTATCTACAGAGTTCCAAGATTTACTCATGTATCGACACAATGTTTCTAAATGCCCTGAATTAGGGTTCCTATTGCTATGAAGAGACAAATCACCACAACAACTCTTATAAAGAAAAAATATTTAGTTTGGGTGGCTTATATTCAGAGGTTTCGTCCATTACCGTCATGGTGTGACATGGTGCTGGAGAAGGAGCTGAGAGTCCTACATCTTAACTTATAGGCAACAGGAAGTAGTCTGTCTTACTGGGTATGGCTTCAGCATATATGAGTCCCCTATTCCCCCAAGGCCCGCCCCCACAGTGACACATTTATGCCACAAAGCCACACCTCCTAAATATGTCACTCTCTTAGGTAGCCATTTTCTTTCAAACCACTTCATGCCTTTTTACCACTGACTTAGTAACAATAATTGTACCTATTATTTTAAGCACTGCTTAATTTAAGAAAGAAGTAATCACTTCTCCTGCTTCCTATGACTGTAATGCAAAGTTCTGGTCCAGACTAGCCCCAAGATCCAGACCAGCTGTCCTAAGCAGACCACCCTCAGCTGCTTGGTCCCAAATAATCACACAAAATCTTATATCAATTTCATGCTAATCGGTCTATGGCTCAGACATATTGCTAGCCTCTTTCTTTTTAACTCAACCCATTATTCTTATCTTATTTAGCCATGTGTCTTGGTACCTTTTCTCAGAGTAGCATCCTGGCCTTCTTTCCTCTGCGTCTGCTGGTGTCTCTGACTCTTTCTCTTCCCGGAGTTTTCTTAGTCTGGTAGCCCCACCCATACTTCCTGTCTACCTTCTGGCCAATCAGCATTTTATTAAACCAGTAGAAGGGATAAATATTTACAATGTAGCAGAACATAATCCCACAGCATATGACAGCTCTCCCCTGCCCCTGTGGCACACTGGCCAACATTTACATCACACCAGGCATGTTGGGGCACCAGGCCAGTTGCATTAGTTAACTCACTGCTCCTACTAATCTAATGTGTCTGAGGTCAGAGTTTAGAAAAGACAGACACACAATTAACTCTTGGGCAGTAGAGCATGGTGTGGCTGGCTATAGTATGCTGTGGTTCTAATGCCTTATGTTTTTCAGAACACAAGAATAATTTGTACAACCACTGTGGCTCCTCACCTCTCTACCTTCCCAGCCAGATGTCTCATAATCAAATGCCCTACAGGGAGAAATCTGACTCTGTCATCAAAGCACTGACCACCTAAGTCAGGTACCCTCTTTTAGTTGCTCAGCTGTGGCTAACACGAAATGGTCACGTGCTAGAGAACAATGCCCACAGATGTAGAAAAAAATGGGAAGTGGCTGAGCATGGCGGAACATCTTGTAATCCTAGCACTCTGGAGACTAAGCAAGAGCACAGGCTACAAGTTCAAGGCCAGCCTGGGCTAGACAGCAAGAACCCTTTTCCAAAACACTAAAAATGAAAAAGGAAGAAAACAAAAATGCAACCATTCACCCAAACAAACAAAACACAAGGAAAACCAGAACCCGGGTGTAGTGCACTCTTTCTACAGATGGTTCATTTTCATTTTCAAAATGAGAGCGTGAACCTGATAACTGCCCAAGCTATATCCTCACTAATAGGCTATTGTCACCTCTCTAAGAAAATCTCCCAGCCACCGCACAAAGCTTTGAGACACCTCCCTCGCAACCCCGCACCCTGCCACAGGCTCCCAGGAAATGGATGAATGCCAACTGGTCCTGCAAGTGAAGAAAGGGACACAGAAGGACTTGATACTGCTGTTCAGAAGCCTCCAGCCAGAGGAAGAAACCCAAATCAGCCCTTAACTCAATGACCTTTTACCAAATACCGCTGCTTTAAGGCAGCTAGTGATCAGCCGGAGGGGAAGAACAATCCTTGGGGGAAGGTTGTAACACTCGGGGGAAGATTTTCCAGGCCTCTCAGATTCTATGTCCCTGTCTCTGGGAAGAGAACACACTGGCTCTCGCTCCTGTCCCAAACAAGGTTTTATACTGATGGAGGTATGCCTCCTCGCTAGGTGCACAGTACCAGACTTTCTTTTGGGTCATCAACCAGCTCCCAAATCATGATGCAGACATTCATTATTAATTTTGAATGCTCAGCCTTGCTTAGGTACATTTCTGACTAGCTCTTTCAACTTCAATTAACCTATTTCTCTTTATCTACCTTTTGTTACTTTCTTGCTGTTTCTATTTTCTATGTCTGGCTGGTAGGCAGCCACCTGGCTTCTAGCACAGACATCTACCTTGTCTCCTCCTCTGTCTGGTCCTCTCAAGCCCAGATGTCTTTATTCTCTCAGCTTGTCAGCCCCGCCCATCCTTTCTCTGCCTGACTACTGGCTGCTCAGCTCTTTATTAGACCATCAGGTGCCTTAGGCAGGTAAGGAGAAACAGATGCAAGATATCTTAATATAATTAAACAAACACATCACAAACAAAAGAAACACACCTGTGCACAGTTAAATACTCTGCAGCATAAACAAAATAATATTCCATGACAGTGCACTACAGTGGGAACAGGCCTGAGAACTGGGCTCAACATGGTGGACAGGGAGTCAATATTGAACACCACAGTAGACCCTTATATTTTTGTTTCAAATCTTCGAAAAGAATGTCATGGCCATGGCTCCTGGTCCCCAGCCACTGATTGTTCTGAAGAGCAAAAGGCTGTCCCCAAATCCAGGGGATTTCTAACTAGAAAGAGATAGCTGGATGAATGTGGGCATTTTCTTTCTTTTCTAAATAAAATGGTTTGTCTGTGGCTTTTAAATTTTTAATTTTATACAACTGAAGTCTAGCCACTCTCTCTCTCTCTCTCTCTCTCTCTCTCTCTCTCTCTCTCTCTCTCTCTCTCTCTCTCTCTCTCTCTCTCTGTGTGTGTGTGTGTGTGTGTGTGTGTGTGTGTGTGTGTGTGTGTGTGTGTGTGTGTGTGTGTGTGTGTGTGTGTAATAATTATGGAGAGATTTGAAGTAACTGACAAACTGATTTTTCCAGCCACGACTTTTTGGATGTATAACAGTAAGTAATAAACATTTAGCTAGAGTTTCAATATTGTGGAAAAATAAGTAATTCTCCCTACATCAGCAAAGCTGCTTGATATCAGCAGATTTTATTATGAAAAGTGTGTATGAGAGCAGCTGGCTACCAGTAGACACTGAGAGGGTGCAGAACAGCTTATTCAGGTGGTACAGAAAAATCCCAATACAAGATTTCATGTTACCCCTCCTCACTTCTGCTGTGCCTACAAGCTTCCTGCATTAGGACCATCTCAGCTCTTGTATAGTATCTAATGTCCGAGGGTGTATGCTTGCTTCACAGTTTCTCCTTAACTGCAAACCAGCCCTGGTGCCTGTTATTTATCAAAGCAGCTTCAGTCTGAGCCAGTTTCCATGTCCCATGCAGCTGCTCTCAGACTCAGTGGCTCCAACTTTGGCCTCATTAGACTGAGATTAAAGTATGGCTTCCATCACATGGGACACTAGACAAATGAAACCTCCTCCAAGCTTTGATATGCTTATCTATAAAATGGAGCACAACATTAGTCTCACTTGTTAGCACAGGTTAAGGTAATAGGAAGTGTGTCTTAGTCAGCATCCTATTGTTGGGAAGAGACACCATGACCATGGCAACTCTTACAAAGGAAAACATTTAATTGGGGCTGGCTTACAGGTTCAGAGGCATAGTCCGTTGTCATCAGGGCTGGAAGCTATACAGGTAGACATGTTGCTGGAAAAGAAAGGAGCTAAAGGCAGGCAGCAGGAAGAGAGTGAGCCACTGGGCCTGGTTTGAGTGTCTGAACCTCAAAGCCCACCCCAGTGACACACTTGCTCCAACAAGGCCACACCTCCTAATCCTTTTAAATAATGTTATTCCCTATAAGCCTATGGGACCATTTCCATTCAAAACACCACAAACTGTCAATGCAGCATTAATATTAACTTCTATCCCTTCTTCCCAACCTGTAATCATAAAAGACACATTATCTTTAAACTCTATTTGATTATATTTCCTGTCTTAAATGACTTACTGGGTTTTTTTCATAGTCTATGGTCCTACATTTGTATTTAAGAATCATCTTTTAAGGAAGTCTGTTCATGTTTAGCCATTTTTCAACACATTTTAAAATTTTTTACGTTTTATAATGTTAAAAATTAGTAACAGTGATATTTTTAAAACATTTCAACTTCTTCAAAGTAATGAGAAGCCTACACTTATATTTGATTATATAGCTATTTTGTGAAAATGGCTTGTCATGAAATCATATGGTGCAATTAAAATAACTCCAACAAAGAGAATTTGCTCTTGTAGTCATTCATTTAAATATTTGCCAAATGCTTGCTAATGCGTAAAATACACCATAAACAAGATAAATTGCCAAAATATTAAGTATGTTAAATTAAAAGAACAAGGCAGGGAAGGTTGCTAAAAGTGTTTGGGAGGGAATGTTACAGACCTCAAGAAGTAAGAAATTAAGCCATGCAGATGCTGAGAAAAAAAAAAAAAAAAAAAAGGTTGCAAGATATGGGCCACATCAAAATCACATGTGTCAAAAATCTGTGACAAGCTGGTTTCTGGACAGAGCAATGATAGAAAGCCAATGCCGGGCTAGTGAGGTTCTGACAGGTTTAGATGCTGAGCAACTGTTATCCAGAGTTTAAGAGTAGTAGAGGTAAAAAAGACTAAACTTGTCCTCAGAATGGGTAGATATTCCCCACGAGCACACTGTGTGCATTTCTCCCCTATAGAACACACTAGGGTGTGCAGAGATAGTTCACCCATTTCGGGGCCCTATGTGGCTGACGGAGAAGTGATGACAATGGCCACAGCACCAGCCTTGAGTCTATAGAATCTAAGAGTCAACTGAAGTGGCCAACCAGTGCAAGCTGGCTTCCACCAAGCCCAGTAGGGGTGGAGAGATGAGTGCCCAGCCTCACAGTAGTCCCCACGATGAGAAAACAGTGGTGGCTCACGAAGACATGACTGTAGATTATGGAAGGCTAGATGGGGTAGTGTCCCATTTCCATGCCACTGTTCCCAGCACTGCTCTTTGAGGAAACAAATGATAATAACTAATATTTTTTTAAATCTCTTCAGCTCCCAAACTCTAAGATCAATTGGCAATTGTTTGAAGTGTATGGTTGTGGACTTTCAAAGACTGTGCCAATCCTAGTATTATAATTATTAATCACTGGCAACTGATAAGGATTAATGTTTATTAAGGGGTTCAGAGGGGAACACTCACTTAAATAGTCGTGCAGTTCCTGAAAAAGCTGGACTGGTCCAAGAGGCTTCCCTAGAGGGTCAAGTCCTCCATCCAAGAGCATGAGAGAAAAGAGAAAGAAGGGGTTTGTGTATGTGCGCCACTAACCAAAGCTGCCCTTTAACCATGCCCCTAACCTTAGTGCCTCAAGGCCAAGAGGCCATGGTTCTAGGTCAAGGTGATGGCATCTGCTCTTTACAACCTTCTATTTTAAAAAGTTTCATTATTTAATATTGTTGCATAAAATAATCTTAATACCATGGGCAGGTCACCTTTCTACAAAGTGTTGGCCAGGGAGGACCTTGAGGTCTGTCACATAATAAAAGTTATTACTACATACCGGAAGTGGTAGTATGTAGTATGAGGTTTCTGGCCTGGACCAGGGAATATTGCTTTTACTCTTTCTAAGCCGAGGCTTAATAACTGAATTGTTTTTTTCATTGTGGTCCATGTTATTCACACATGAGAGAAACTTGGTAATATATCAGCTCTTTGGTGCTTCGTTTGAAAATGAAATCTCAGTTGCAGCGTCGTCAGACCCACAGTCCCATAGTCCCACTGAAACACACTGACCCTTGTATTAATTGTTTGTTCACTGATTGACCATGGGTCCAGGCATTAACTTGCTAGCTCTTGCTCTTAAACTAACCCATGACTCTTACCTCGTTTAGCCATGAGGCCCGGTACTGTTTCTCAGAGCAGCATTTCAACTTCTTTCCTCTGTATCTGCTCGTGTCTCATAGCAGCTTCTCTGTGGCATTTCTGCTCTGTTCTTCCTGTCCCCAGAGTTTTCTTAGTCTGGTAGCCCTGCCTACACTTCCTGTCTACTTTTGGCCAATCAGCATTTTTATTAAACCAGTAGGTGGGACAACTATATACAATGTAACAACAACGCAATCCTTACTACAGTAGTAAGTCCTTTTTGCTGAAGATACCATATTCTTTAGGAGAATATAAAGATATCAGACAGGAAAGCTCCATCCCTGACTGCTGGCTTTTGTGATGCTAAAAGGTGCTAGGCAGGATAATGGGGGTAGAATTGTCACCAATGGACCCTGCTGTGTACTATCCCATTAGTTACTTTTCTGTTGCTGTGATAAGAGGCCATGACCAAGCAATGTATAGAAGAGTTTATTTTGTACTTAGAGGTCCAGAAGTCCATGACTGTGCGGAGGTAGCAGTACCTGATGGGAGCAGCAGCTGGGAGCTCACAAAGCAAACTGTCAGAAAACAGTGAGAACTAACTTGAAATAGCAGGAGTCCTTTGAAATCTCAAAGCCTGGTGCCAGAGGCATAGTTCCCATTTGGGAACCAAGTGTCCAAATGCCAGAGACGGAGATATGGGGGATATCTCATTCAAACAACCACAAGTGCCAACATACCAGACAACATGTGCCTGCTGGTAATAGTGACATAAATGTTAAAAAGCACAACTAACTGCTTTCTTATTGAATACAAGGAGGGAACTCACAACTACTGTAAGCCAGGGCAGCCACTTACAGCTGGGGAGGTAATAGGCCCTGTGGGAAAGTAAGTGTGATTGCTACATTAAGCAGCTATTATATGGCTATCAAGTTGTCTTTTGTGTTTATGAACATTTGTGTTGTGTCTACTGAAGCTGTCAGCCTCGGTCATGGAGGGAAAGTGTTTTTGCTTTTAGTAGGCAGTGGTTTCTGCTGGGACCCAACTAGTCACATTGTGGATAAGGGACATGCTGTAGGATGGTATCTTGGTGTTAAGTTATCAATGGTTAGGTATCTGGTTAGGTATCTGCATCTCTCCACCTACCAATACTCAGGAAATCATCGTTGGAGACAGGGCAGAGAGAGAGAATGTAAGAATCACAGAAAGGGTGAGATGTTTTTGTTTGTTTCTGGTTACTGGTGTGTGCTACAGTATCTAAGTACATAAGTTATTTTTTAAAAAGATTTATTTTAAGAGAAACAGGGGAGGAGGGAAGGGGGAGAAAGAGAGATATACATGAGTACAGGTGTCTGCAGTAGTCTAAAACAAGTAAACAAATATCAGCTCTCCTTGAGCCAGAGTTCCATATGACTGTGAACATCCCGACCTGGGAACTGGTCTGGTCTTCTGCAAGAACGGTAAGCACTCTTAATCACTGGACCATTTCTCCAGCCACATATAAATATTAAACTATTGCTAGGAAAGAGGAAACAACTTCATCAGGGCCACCTGCGTGTTGGGCAGGAGGAACGCCCGGGTTGTAACCATCCCAAGCCTTTATTCATTCATTCCAGGGTCTGCTTTTCTGTGAGGTAGCTGCCTTTGCATCATCCGTGTTCCCATTAGTAACCATGACAAACTCATTTGCTCACCAAACTCATCTCAGGAAGAATCATTTCTCTGGTCTGTCAGGTCTTTGTCTGAGACAAATAGACAGACATTCATTCATTTCTCTCCCAGAAAAGTCAATTACACAAATATTTGTTATCTCTTAAAGCTGGCTGTCATAAATGTAGGACAATCATCTTGTAAGTGGCAGCAATCTATTCAAGCTCCATGCCACTGACAGATGTGTATGACTTTGCAATTTGTTTTACTTCTCTGAGATTTAGCTTATATCTTAAAGTAAATTAATACCTGTCTTGTCTACTCTGTAAGATGCCAGGACAGAAGTTAAATAACAGGATTTTAAAAGTACTAATACCTGAATAAAGTCTTTGTTGGGGCTGGTTGTATTTTTCTAAATTTGCCTTTTGAATAAACCAATGTTCTTTACATATCTTGATAATGCTTCCCTAAGAGCCTGATACAAACTAAATTTCATGCTCATGCATGCATGGATAATAAAAGATACAAAGCCCAGTGATCAAAAATCACTTTGTTGTCTACAGATATGACTCAGTCAGTAAAATGTCTGTTGTAAAAGTGAGTTCAGAACCCTTGCATCCATGTAACAGCCAGGTACAGAGACATGCATTTGAAACCCTAATGCTGGGATAGGGCATGATGAGATGGTAGACGAGTACATATTTGGCTTTCATTAGTCAGCAAATCTAGTTGAATTAAGTTCTAAAATCTAGAGAATTTATTACAAAAGGTGGGTACTGATCATGGATGACAACTGAATTCTGACCTACACACACACACACACACACACACACACACACACACACAGGAGAGAATCACTTTATAAAGGAGAGATCATAAATTCTTTTTGTAGAAGAGAAATGTAATGGAATAGCTTTTGTGAAGCTGGGATGTGCTGCAGGTAATGGGGTCAAGTACTGGAGAGTATGCCTAGGCAGTTGTTGAAGAAACAAGAGCCTAAAATGTGAGACTAGGGTTGGATAATAGCAGATCTGTAGAAGTACAGTTAGCAGGTATAATGTAGAATATGCAAATACATTTGAAATTAGAGCAAATCATTTTTAGCATGAAGATGCCTAAAATATTGTATGGAACATAATTATTTGTGATTTATCTGAAATCAACTTTAGGTACTTTTTGCTATTATTTGCTAAATCTATAGTCATTGAGATAATCAGTAAATGCATAAATCCCATGCCCATGTCTATATTTCTATCAGGAACACTTACTTTTCTTTATTAAAGGCCCATCTATTTTCCAGTCAGGGTATGTGATTCAGTAATGTTATAATTTTTTTTTTTTTTTTTTTTTTTTTGAGATGGAGTCTGGAATCATATGTTGAAGACTTGCCTCAATTTCTTAGTTCTGAGACTACATCTTTATTCTACTGAAAACCATTTTGATATCATATTATGTACTCTAGAAGACTGTGTGTGTACATGTGCACACTTAGAGCATGGGTTATTTATCAGCAAAACAACTGATCAAGTTTCCACGGGAGAGACGCTGCATAGGAAATGTGGATCAGAAGACCCACAGTCCTCTCTATTATCCTTCACCTACACACAGGAAGGCAAACAACAAATGTATGAGACATTGGCAGGAAGTCTCCCTCCCCCTCCCCAAAGTCTACAGTCTCAGCCTCTGGCTTTGGTTGAATATCGTGTGGAACATGAAAGAAAAAAGAAAGGTGTGGGCTTTGAGGCCCTTTCAGTGTGGGAGAAGGAGCCACTGAAACCTATGGGAATCCATTTGATGTGGCAATGTGAACAGGCAGGCAGAGCAGAGCAAATCAGGAGCCTTCAGAAGACAGACTGTTTAAAAGCGATGGCTGTTGGAGACTTAGGTGGGACAAAGGAAAACCCAAACTACAGCAGCAGAACTCCAATTTCCTTCTCTCCTACTTTATAATTCCACTCTGAAACATAATGCAAGACTTGGCAGGACTTGCATGCTGCTGAATGTCTCTCATTAGCAAGAGAGAAACTTGGAAATCGACCTAAAGCCTGCTCCTCCTGTGACTCCTTCAAGTACAATGAATATGTTAACAATTCTCATGGCCCTTTCATGGGGTTGGAATGATTACATAGAATTTATTAAGGTTCAGTTCTCATAGAGAAAACACAGCAGATAAAACTATTAGCAACTTACCTTCATACAGATGGGGGTACAATAAAAGTATTCTTTAAACACGTTCTGCTCCCACTGATGAGTTTCAAGAACAAATATCAGTTCACAGTGATGAAAATATGCAACCGCATCAAAACCAAAGCTCTAAAACATCCCAAAATGTTCAGGAAAAAGAACCCCTAGAGAGGCTTCTGTCATGTTCCAACTCAAGATATCAAAACAGAAAAAAAAAAAAAAGATGTCTTTCACATGAGTGAAATGTGCTCAGCTAATTTCATGCCACTTCATGTTCGTATAAAAAGAAAAATATATTGGGAAATATATCAAGCATGGATGCTACCAACAGAATGAAAAACCACTGAGCCACTGAGTAGTTTCCAACTTTGCCTTTACACTTCCTTTGGCTCGATGGAGGACCATTTTATTTCCTGGTCGTCTATTGTGGGAAGTGGCAGATTCATTGGGTAAAAACATAATGATGATTTGATAACTCTAGGTAGGTATCCCTCAGTCAGATTCCGATACTGTTTGTAAGGGAGTCTGATGTGGGTTGTCCTTCTGTATGCTGTGAATATCACTAGTTAACGAAGGGACTGTTTTGGCCTATGGCAGGGCATCTTAGAAGTAGGCAGAAAATATGAGCATAAAGGGGAAGGCAGGTGGAGTCAAGAGAAATGCCATCCAGCCACCAAAAGAGCAGTAAAAAAAAAAAAAAAAAAAAAAAAAATTCAGGTAAACCATGGGCCACATGGCAAGCAACATTAATAAATATGGGTTAAGATGAGAGAGCTAGCTAACAATAAGTTCTAGCCATGGATCAAACATCATTTAATTAACATAAACATCATTTTTGGGGGGCTCAGCAGCTGCAGACCACAGGGCTCGGCTATACCAGAAGCCTCTATTACAAATGGTGCCCAACGTGAGGCATTGATCCAGATAGACCTAAAGAAGCTTTAGAAAGATTCTCAAAGCACATGAAGTAAGCCACACTGGGCTTCTTACTCTCAATCTCAAAGACTCTTCTCCCAGCAGCTGCCTGTGAGATCTTTCCAGCAGCCTGCCACCATGCGCTCAGCTCAGCTGAGCAGAGTGGTCCATTTCCACAGCCTCTTCCACCGGCTGTGGTACAAAGAAATTTCTTTCAGCCACTGCTTTTAAGATTAGAAACACAGCTGTAGGCTTGAAAACATTGCTCCAAGATACTTAACACTGCTTTCCAAAATTAAAAAGGTAAGTGTGGCTCTAATACCTCTGCCATGTTAAAAAGCTGAGCAGGGCAGAATCAGTCTAAATCAGCTTCAAGGCTGCTGACCAAGATAATCCAGCCTCAAGACCCCTATAAGCTTGCCAGTATCCCTCAATCAACAACAAAAAAATGTATAAAAAGCTACATCCAAATTCCCAAAATAATTTTTATAAATGTTTGTTTTCATTATAAATGGTTAATAGTCATAGTAAATCTCTTTCCAAAGAAAAAAGACAGAATATGATATAGAATTGATTTAACAAGAGATTATTGAATCTACTTCAATCCAAAAGACAGCGGTTGATCTCAAAATATTTTACATTGGTATGGATTTTGGTTTACTGATACAAATTTAAGGTTAATTTTGCTATGCTGTATTTTATTTCTACTCATGTTTAAGGTACTTATATAACTCATTTAAAATTGTAATATATAATTAAAACTACAAATTAATAGTCATCTGTGATAACCAAACTCAGTCATGTTAAGTGTTTTTAGGTATACAAAGGTGTATTTCAATTAGATAGGTAATCTTCAAACACTTCAAAGACCTATAAAATACAGCATTTAAAATATTTTAAGAACTTTGACTTTTTTAGACAATGAGACAAGTCTGCTCCTGGTAGCACCAATCTATGGGCACTGAAAAAACTCCATATGGAATTTACTTTCTTTGTGGCAGTAGTTAGGTTTGCTACTGGACAAGAACCTGTTCTTGTATTGACTGCTTGACAGTATGCTGTATAAACTAGACGTGCAAGATCCATAAGAAAGTGACCACTAAACTTTGACAAAACAAGCCGAGATGGTCCTTCAGGTTCCTGCTTTGCAGAAAAAAACTGCCAGACATTCTTCAGGACACAAAGAGAAGTGACTGACAAACCTTGCCCCAATAGGCAGAACAGCCCTTCAAATTTCCTGCTTCCCCGAAAGGTACACCAGAGGACCTTTCAATGTTACAAAAGAACTTTGGATGACTGTCCAGACAGTCAGATGTCATCTCTGTCATTTCTAGATTTTAAAAGTTGCTTGCACTTCCTGTTTACTCAGGTAAAATTATATCCTTCTGTGGTCTTTGATGTAGTTGAAGATTAGATAGTTATAATTATAGTTTTCCTTAGTTATAATAAAAGGTAAATTAGATGTTAAACTTTAGACTCACAAAGATAGATAGATGATAAAATATTTTCTTTAATTTTTCTAAATACAAATAGAATAGATATTATAACTGTAATTCTTGCTTCATAGTTGTTATATGTAATTTTGTTATGTGAAAATTAAAACCTTCCTTTTTGATCAGACAGAAAAGGGGAAGTGATGTGAGATGTCTTTCTGTATGCTGTGATTATAATTAGTTTAAAAAGGAACTGTTTTGGCCTATGGCAGGCATCTTAGAAGCAGGAGGGAAATCTGAGCATAGATACAGCGAAGGAGGGCAGTCAAGAGAGATGTGATCCAGCCACCAGAAGAGCAAGATGTAAAAAAAAAAAAAAAAAATTAAAGGGAACTATGAGCCACATGGCAAGACAGATTAACAGAAATGGGTTAAAATAAGACAGATAGATAACAATATGCCTGAGCCATAGGTCTAACAGCATATAATTAATATAAGTGTCTGAGACATGGGGGGGTGGGGGGGAGCTGGTGTCTAAGCAGCTGCAGGTTAGTCTGGACCATGGGGCCAGGCCAGGAGAAAAACTTCTACTACAGGGTCCCAAACTCAAAGACTAGAATTTTCTGGTGAGGAGGGGCAGTTAATAATCTGAGCTCTTTCTTGGGTACAGTGACTTAGTTCCCGACAAATACCCCAGATGATAGACGAGTATTCCACAGAGAATTCTTTGAAAACTTTCCCTTAGATTAACATCCCTAACTACTGGCATCACAGGCATTCACCATTGCATTCAGCTATCAGGATTGATTTTCAATGTCTAATTTCCAGTTGGGAATGGAGGAGTAAGCTTTGGTCTCTCCATTCTCTAATGTTCTCAACGGAGCAGGGAAAGATGAATAGAAAACACATATAAATCTACAACAGGACTTCCATAGCCTCTCCAAGACAGACGATTCACTTTCACCCAAATAATCAAGTCAAAGTAGAATTTTCTGCTTCAGTTGTTAGCTCTGAACACTAAAAAACTAAATTGCTTTTTTGGCACTCCATTAGTAAACTGAGCTCTATGTATGATGAATACTAGGCTCACTGTAATCTTCAAGAAGTAGTAATTCCCTTTAATCCTGGTCATATCAAACCTTAGGTAACTGGGATATTAAATTTATCAGAATACATTTTTATTATCCCAAGTAATCAGGAATTTACTCTATACATCTGATTTCAGAATACAATATGATTTATTATATGAAAAAAAATTGGGCCTAGAGAGATGGCTGAGCAGTTAAGAACACTTGCTGCCTTTCCCAGTGCTCAAGTTAGGCAGTTTACAGACAACCATAGCTCCAGTCTCAAGGGATCTGATGGCCTCCTTTAAGCCTACACAAGCACCCACACACATGTAGAATAAACACAGAGATACATACAATTTAACAGAGTTAGAAAACTTAAGTTTTCTGAACATAATAAAAATATATGAATGTCTCTAAACATTTTAATTATACATGCAATATATAATCCCACAAATATATGCAAATAAAGCTTGAACTTATGACTAGTATTTTAAACATACTGAGCTAATATGGGGGAAAACCAAGAAGCTTTTTGAATATCTCATGTAACTAAAGAATAGCAGAAAAAGATGAATTTTTACATAGTTGCATTATGAGGCAAGGCAATTTTTATGTTGATGTGATATTGAAACTTGACAAATTTAAGCATGAAACAATATAGACCTTATAAGAATAACTATTATATACTGGTATAATAACGAATACGTTTTTTGAATGTGAGCCTAGGATTCTGCACCTCACAATCCTGCTTACAGAAACAGTAGGTCTTGCCCACCCACTATACACTTCTCATGTACTGCTCTTGCTTAATGTACATCACATAACTGAGCCACACTGCTACAAGGGACACATCACGGGAAATTAAACTTAAGACTGCTTGATGAAAAGATTATGCCAGCATTGTGTTCACAACAGTTCAACAACGCAGGACTGAGTGGATACACTATGTTCAAGATGTAATGCTTTGCACCAGCATGTACAACTGGTCCAGACCAGTGGGGCCAAAACCATTCTAAATACTGACACTGCCCTAGGACTATTGACTGTAATTCTTGAAAACTGCTATATTTGGCATCTAATCGAAATGTTGTTATTACCGAGGAAAGAGATGTAAATTTTGATTTTACCTTTTTGAAGTAAAAAGTACATATCACAAGAAGTTTTAGGTATTTTGGAGGAAACAGTAAAAGGAACGAAATTATAGCAAAGTTTAGTGTTTCACAGTCAGGTTAAATAAGAGACTCCACAGATGATGGAGGTGAACCAGCAGATAGAGATATTTGATGTTCTTCGAGAGAACACAGGTTTGGCTCCCAGAATCCGCATAGGGCAGCTTACAAACCATCGGCAGCTCCAACTCTAGGAATTTTGAGACCCTATTTTGATCTCCATGAGCACCCACCCACACATAGCATGTAAACACACACATATGCACACACACACACACACACACACACACACACACACACACACAGAGAGAGAGTCTGTCTATGTTTCAAATTCCTGCCCAGACTTTCCTTCATGATGAACTATACCTGTAAGGTGAAATAAACTCTTCCCTTCCCATGTGGCTTTAGATCACTGCTGTGTTATCAAAGACAGCAAACTAAGACAGTGACAAATAAGTTTTGTTTTTTTAAGTTTTAGAAAAAACCTTCAGAGCATTCAAAACTGTAAGTGCAACAGAAGTCCAAACAGCGCTAAAAGAGAAACCCACAAGGTCTTTGACAATAAGGTTTTTGTCTCCCAGTAGATTCTATGAACTAAAATTCTAGTTTGGCTTCCCGTTTCTGGGAAAGAAGGTATGAATGCTGAATGTCACCAGGTATCTGGGACAGCCGTATTATTATTCTGTCAAACTTGATGAATTAGTATCATAATGCAAACTGACCCTGTGCTCCTGGAATTAACCTGACTCAGCTGTGATGTGTCATTGTACTACATAATTTGATGAATTAGTGTAAGAATGCACACTACCCCCCTGCTTCCGGATGAACCTGACTTGTGCACTGCACGTTGCTGGATTCACTCACTAACCAATGTGGTCTGCTTATGACACCCGTGTTTCTTCTTCTATTCAGTGAGACTGCCTTGTAAATGTTCCCTGCCTATCCTGTGGCTTCCTAGTCAAGAAGTTACCTCTTTCCCCTTCGCTGCAACTGAGATTTCATTTTCAAACGAAGCACCAAAGAGCTGATATATTACCAAGTTTCTCTCATGTGTGAATAACATGGACCACAATGAAAAAAACAATTCAGTTATTAAGCCTCGGCTTAGAAAGAGTAAAAGCAATATTCCCTGGTGGGCAATTTCTAAAGCTGTTTTATTGTCTTGTCAGTAGCGCAGACAACTGCAGACCACTGTTTAACTCCCCAGAAGTCAGATCAGTAAGGGTCAAAGCTGCAATGAGGATGTTCAGCTAACTCCGGAGACCATGCCTTGCAAATGGGGACCTGGCTAGTGTCGGAAGTCTTTGCATATACCTGCTAACACTACCAACTCATGCCAAAGAAAACATGGCCCTTTCCCAATGTGCTGAGATGATTAAACTCTCAATGTCTGAGCTTCATTACCACAGATTGGCAGTGACTCAAAATAAATGACAGAGGAGACCAATTTTAACAACGAGTGAAGACAATTATAGGGATGAACATAATGAACGCACACACGGGGTTTTGTAAATAAACATGTAATTCAACAGACTGCAACTGAAGCTAATTTTGAAATCTTTCTGCCCAGTGTTACTGTATTCCATGCCATTCATTCTAGACAGTTTCTCGACTATTAACAACCGCGATAAACAATTACACTTTGAAGTCAATGGTGGTGTAACAAAAATAACCTGTTGTTGCCTATGCTAAGGGCTACTTCTGCCGGGGGCGATGCTCTCTTCCAACGGTGAGCACATTCAAGCAAACTCCCTTTGCCTGAAGCCTTCTGGATAACACTGTCAGTGGGAACTGGAGGGGCTGTAATCTGGGTAAGGATCAATCCTAAAGACCTAGCTGTCACTTACTGTGTGTGACAGGGAGCCTACTCCAGCTTTGTGGGGTCTTCTGTGAGAATCGTTCTGGCTTTCTTGCCTAAGGTTCAGAGAAAACAATGGAGTTCCGACAATGTCCTACATGGCACTGATTTGAGATTATGTAACTATGACCTAAGTGCTCATGTGTCACGATTTTTCACTTTCTAAGTACTCTTCAAAACATTTCCAGAACCTTCCTATCATCTGATAATACCTTAAAATTCCCCAGGTGCTGGAGCAATGGGTCAGTGGTTAAGAACTCTACTAAGTTTGGTTCCCAATTTCTGTATCAGGCAACTTTACCTGCAACTCCAGCTCCAGGGGATCCAACGCCCTCTTCTGGCTACCTCTGAAATCCACAAACATTTGACAAATTATATTCAAGCTATCACTAAGACACATAAATGGGACTCTCAGGTTTATTTTCTTTGAGCATCTTCTAATGCTTGTGCTTAAGTGTCTTAATAAACTCCATTTCTTCATACTGGCACATTCTGAAATTTTTCTCTGCCCCTAGGCTTCACTAAATAGAAGTCTGGAAAGAGCTCCTCGGGCTGCCACAGGCAACAACATGAAGTTGTTTCTCCACCCACTGCTGTTGACAACACCCAAAGCACAGAGGCATTGGATTAAGACTATTTAAGTTACAACTGAAGGGTCTGAGCCATTTCAAAAGAGACAGACAGTATCAAGAGGTCCTGACATTAATGGTAGTAAGATTTCAGATCAATAATCTAAAAATAATACCTTAACATATCAAAAAAATTGACTAGGGTAGAATTTAATGATACAGAAAATAAAATAGATAAAACACAAAAATTATGGGTTTTTGAAAGGGCCCACAAGCTAGACTGACACGGGAGAGAAATCAACGGCAAATTATGAAAATTAAGTGTTAGGGTCATTCCTGAAGTATGACTGTAAAGGAAAGGTATGGACAGACATACACCGACTGGGTGATAGATAGAATGGAGAAATTCCAGTAAGAGACAAATTATTGAATCTGACTAAGAAGAGATATCTGAGTGGATTCAACAAATAAGAAAAATGATTTAGAAGTAAAAAAATGTTTAAATAGTTAAAAAAAAAAAATCCTACCCACAAATGCTCTGACCCCGATGCCTTTGCTGGTAAACAGTACTAAACTTTTAAATGGTCACATCAGTTTCTGTTCCAAAAAGTGAAGAGAGCACTTATTAAGCCATTCTGGAACTAGTCTTAACACACTAAAACCAGGCAAGACCTCATGAGAAAACTAGTCTGGTAAGAATGCACATGCAAAAATCCTCAACAAATATATCGGACCAAATCCAGCATCATATAAAAGACTGCAAACCATGATCAGCACATGAGATTTAGCATACAAACACAACCAACCGTTTTAGCATTTGAAAACCAATCCCCATTGTCAACATATTAAAAGACAAAGCCCACGTCACATTATTAGATAAAGAAATTGATAATATCCAAAGACTCCTGACAAAAGCAATTAACACACTAAAAGCTGAACTTCAAACTGACAAACACAAATCAGAAAACATGAGGTGAATAAAATCTCACTGCTAAAATAATTTTGAGGCAGAAGTACTGGGAGGCAGTGGTACCCTTTGGAAGCAGGGCTTACTAGGAGGGCCTTCCATTGGGCTCCTGTTCTTGCAGGTGAGGGTCAGATGCTGGCCTTCTCTCTTCTAGTCCCTTTAATTCTGTCCCCTGACTCACAAGGCCAGCAGCTTTCTCTGTAGTGACGTACCACGCTGGTCAAAGATTAGTTAGGAGACCACTCAAGTCCTGGACTTGAACTTCTAGTCATGAACCAAAGCAAACCTATGTTAACTGCCTTAGGCATTGTATTATGGTAACAGGAAGCTAACTAACAGAGACATATACTTAGTAATGAAGTACCTGTTGGTCACACGGCAGGCGGTTCTCCCCATATTGTTTTCCATGACGGTGATGGTTACCACTCCTATCAACAGTGTGCAGGATTCCCATTCCTCCACATCCTGGACAACACTTATCACTTTCAATGAGCTCATCGGACTTTGCGTGACTTTAAATTGCATTTCCCTGATGGCCATCTTACATACTGGATGGTCATCTCAGAGGTATCTACTCACATTCTTTACCCCATTACTCAATCAAGATATGTGTTTTCTTGCTGCTTTGTGATTTCCTTATATATTAACTCCTTGTCTGAGATGTAAGGTTGGAGCTGGACTTAACACATCTTTACATCAAAGCATTCAGGAAGCTGAAACAGGGGAGTTTAAGTTTGTGGCTAGTCTGGGTTACACAGTACAGTTCCTGATTACATATTCTTCAGTTCACCCTATGGTGCATAAAAGCCAAACCAAAAATTATTTACAGATGTTCTCTTCTGAGAATCCAGGTTCCCTTTTTATTCCATTTTTGCTTGGACAGCAGCCTTTTCGTTTCATACAATCCTGTGCCTGTATTTTTCACTGGTTTTTTGAATTGGTGTCTAAAAAAAGAAATGCCCAGACCAAGTTCATGAAGCTTTTACTCAATTCTCCTTCTAGCAGTTGGCTTCTGTCCTCATGGCTTCAGTGTTTCATCTACTTGGAGTTAACAGTAAAAGGGAACTTTTCTGTCTGTAGCCATCCAGCTTTCCTAGCGAATTTACGGAAACACCCTTTCCCACCCTGCAGGGTCTTGGCATACTGGTCTGTTTCTACACTAGTACATACTCTTTGATTTCTGCGCTTTGGCAGGCTATCCCGACACCAGGTAGTGGATGCTTCCTGTATGGTTGTTTTCTTTCAACTGTCTTAGCTGTTCAAGTAAACAGACAAAAACTGGAGAAACTCAGAGCAAAGATTAGTTCCAGGAGTTAAGACCACTTATCATAACACAGGAACCAAAACACTAAGAGAATATACGTGTCTCTAACAGGTAACAAGGCCTAAGAAAGCATGAAGAAAAGAAACTCATTCCCAACAGCCTTCTCAATAATCACTAATCAGTACCTAGAAAATGAGTACACAGATCCACATAAAAGTAGCTTCATCATTTATACCACACTATATTTCTCCTTTCAAGTGCACATAAAAGTTCTACCAGATTGTTTTAAGCCATGAAATAATTCAAATTTTAAGAATCAAATAAATAATAAAATGAACTCTCATAAAATTAGAAGAAAGCAAAACATTATCCTGAAATTCTCTTAGTACTCAGAAACTTAGAAGCAACACATTCGAGAAGGATCAACCAGACAGTAGGAACGGAAGGGAGACAAGTATTCTAAAGTGAAGGCAAATGAAAATAAGACACCAAACCTTGTAGGGCAGGGGGATGGGGTCCAGATAACTCAGTTGGTAATGTACTGGCTCCAGTGGTGAGAACGTGAGACCAATCCCCAGTACCCACATGAAGCAGTCTGCTGCTGTGGTACCACAGGCTTCTAATCTCAGGCTGGAGAGGCAGATCAGCCACCCTGGCCCTACTCAATGACCCCCGGCGCAGAGTCTGTCTGTCTGAGAAAAATAAAAGAAAAGGTGGACAGAGCAGGTGAACTGTGGCAGGAAAAGGCACTTGCTGCCATGACTGAGAACCTGAGCTTGATACTTGGAACCCACATAGGGGATACTGAAAGTTGTCCAGACCTCCATTCCTAAGCCATGGCACACCACACCCACACACATACCAAAGACAAAATCAAGGGGACCAGCTCCTGAGGAATGAGACTGGGTGTTAACTGTTGGCTCCTACAAGCACTCGTGTGCACTCCAACATATGCATCCACATGAACCTCTCCTACAGTAAAAAAAAAAAAAAAAGTGAGACTCTGCTAAGTGGTCCAAAGAAGAAATTAGATCTTAAATAATACCAAACTCCTTAGAATCAAAACACAAACTTATTTAGACCCAGAATGTTTTTAAATTATCCTTTGTGGGTAGGTAGATTCAATATACACTCATTGAAGACTTAACACAGGTCAAGCATCATTTTGATCCTTAAAAACCTAGTAATCAACATAAATTCTGACTTTCCTACTTTTGTAGGATTTAGGTTCTAGAAAAGGAAACAAGAACTAAATATAAACAATAAACTCCCAGATAGTAATAAACTACAAGAAAGTAGACCATAACTTAGGAGAGATTAGATGCATGGTGAAATCTAAGATGAGACCTGAACAAGGAGGTCATTCATAAGGGGCCGCAGCAACAGTGCTTTAGACAGAGGCCAGCAAGGATAAAGGTCTTATTATGACAGAAATACGCTTTGAGGACACAAAGGAAACCAGCATGCTTGGAGAAAAGTGATGAAGGACAAGTTAAAAACTAGTAAAAGAATGAATCAAATAAGCTCAGTGTGCTACGGCACAGGTAGCTTGGGTGGTACCCGACCTTACCAGGTACACTAGGTCAATATCCACATGGCTTCTGAATAAACTTGGCTGGTACATACGAAAAACTAAAAATTCTATTTAATTTGAATTTACTCAACACTATTTCAACCACAGACCCATGACACCAAGATATAGAGCAGTATTTCTACTTTGGCTTTCTGTCGGAAGACATCACTAGCTGGAAATGAAGAGGGCTAACACTGAGCGTTCTACTAAAAACAGGGGTATTACATACATGATTGGTCTCTGTTTTTTCAATACTGACTGGAAATCCTTTTGGTTTGTGAAAAATAGATCGTTAAACCTGTAACATCGGAAAATGAAAAGAAAATGAATCAACTTTATCACCTTTCCTATCTAGTCTGTTCCATGTGATGTTAGAAATTTAGATTTTCCACACTAGAAAAATCAAGTATCACTTAATATCTAATTAATCACTGAATCTTTCCCTCTTAATCTCATTCTTCAAATCTTTTATCCCAACAAATCATCAATTGCTTATCTGAATTCTATAATATTCTAACTTTGTGAGGGTCATAACATGGAGATTCCAACGGCCTGGCCACTATCATGACTGTTTCTAAGGATCACCTCAAACTCATGAACAACGGTTGTAGTTAGCGTGCATGTGTGTGTGTGATGGTGGTGGTGGGATGGGGATGGGAGCCAGAGGTTCTTTAGTTTGTCTTTGTTACAGTGTTCTCTAGGCCTAAACTCCCCTTTCCAAACTCATGAGTATATGCAGTTCGTGTGTGTAGTTCTCTGAGGTCTAAGAAGAAAAAGTAAATCTAAACGCACGGGTTCTATTGGTTTTTAAGAATCAACAAGATGTGACTATCATGCTGTCTGCAGGGTTTCGAGACCAAAGGATGAATACCTAGGATATTCAGTTTCTTTAAAACACAAGTCCCACTTCCTAATTATTCTCGGCTCCTAAGTACCTCAGAACAGTTGCCAGTGTTCTGCTTGGGTAGGCATCCTCTGATAAGCCATCTGGGAAAAGTGGTTTTTTGAGATAGGTCTAGGAGGAAAAGATGACCTATAATTTTATCATACAAAAAGCAGGGAGTGGTCTGCTCACTTAGAAACAACTTGTTATACAAACTGTAAATACAATAGAAGGTAAACCCCAGAAGCCCAATAGAGGCTCTGATAACACATCCAAGAATGCACACACCAGTGAGTATGATGAATAAGGGCTTTATATGGTTCCACACACCGACTTTTACAACCTCACTGCAATAACAACAGCTCTCCTGGGAGCTCAGAAGACTTTCATCCTTGTGACTCTAACAAATGCTAGAGCCAGTGCCTTAGCCCGGACCTCACCTGCTTTATATCCAAGTTTCTCGGTCTCAAAACCTTGCCTGCTTTCTTTACACATTATTATTATTATAACACATTAGCCACATTATCTTTTAATTTACTATATTCTTCCTACAGATGTGGCCATCTTCAGTATTGGTCTGTTTTTTTCACCTCTGTATTTCTAACAGAGACAACTATGTCAACTACATTAGCAAGCTGTAGGTCTACCATGTGACTATCTCATTAGGCGAATCTTTTTACTCGACTAAAATACCAAAGAAAAATCTAAACAAATGGCCTAGCAGTTAAAACATAGATAGTGACTGCTTTACAATGGGCTGGGCTTTCAGTCAGAATGTATGAAGTTGTCTTTGTTGAGAAAATTAGCTGAACTAAAGTGTTTACTGACCCAGCTGATTTACATTCTTGTCACCATTTGACCCAACCATCTGAAGGTTAAATGAGGATATTTTCAAAAAGAGAAGCAAAGTTAAAGATGGGGATTAGCAAGAGAACAAAAGAGGACCAACCAGCAATGGAAGAGGGTGAACACCAATGTAGACATTAAAATACCACAATGAAGCCCATTATGCATAACTAATATATGCTAATAAATTGTTTTAAAATGCTGCAAATAGGTTGTTACAGTTAATTTGACAGCTAGGCATGGAAGCTCACCCTTGAAACCTCAGCACTTGAAAGGCTAAGGCAGGAACCCCCAAGTCTGAGGCCAGCCGTCACTACATAGTGAACTGCACGCAGGCCAGTCTAGGCTACAGAGTGAGACCTCCAGCTAAAAAACTAAAACCAACACCAAAAAATTGACTTTACAGTCCCCATCTTTTGTGTGGTTATCTAAACATCTATGGTCCCCACAGATAAAGAGATTTACAATGAAGACACCTACTTCCACTGGAAGACATAAGACAAGACACTTCACAAATTTCTTTAAAACAAAGACACATTTTTAAAAAAACCTAATAAATTTTTAATTAGAATGTTTTCCTTCTTTTTTAAACAGAACAAAAAAACAGATTACATCAAACCAAAGCTTTTCAAATACCTAATTATACACATTCCCATCTGTCTTATAGGGAGGACTCTTGGTCAGCTTAGGAGTTCCAGGTAAAATAAGCTGCATAATAGTATATATTACAATAATAAATGTACAATGTTTACATGAAATATATCTTAGAAGCAAGAAAAAGATGCATCTGCATCAAAAGGTGACCTGTTGAAATGCCACAACTATTTTACATTCACTCTTGCAACAGGTTACAAGATGCGGTCACTAAGCTCAAATAAATCACTACAATGCACATAAAATACAGAAAGATTATTTTATATATTATATATTTATATTTTAACACATTAGCATCTGAGACATAGATTGAGAATTTAAAATTTATTCTCTTCTGATAACAAATCATTTATTCTTCATAAACATGGTGCCCACAAAAGCACACAGGTAAGGCACAAAGGGTTTTCTGTTACAGAATAGTGTGCATCATGTTTACTTAACCAGAAAACGTGCATTATCTGTGCAAGTTCATGCTGCAAAACCAACATATATACAACAAAAAGAAAACTGAACTTAAAACAAATATTAGGATTGGTAATTCCAGCTGTTTCACATATTCATTTGGACCAACAATGATATATTCAGAAGGTTATTTTTCAAAAAGCCAATTTTTAGGTTACAAATAAACCTTGATCAGTAACTATTTGGTCTAAAATCATAAACAGTAATAAAGTAGCTTTACTGAAACAAACACTGAGGCACAAACCAATGGTCATTTGTGCACTTTCTACAGGGCAGACTTTGATGGCCCAACATTCCAAGGATAATTTGTCTAATACATTCTGCCGCAACAATGTGCCTGCTTTACACTGAACGTGGAACAGGAGCTATAAACAGACTGGGAAATGACATCATCCCAACAGCCCTGTCACAGCCCCAGTATTTATAACAATTAGAGCTTCTAACAAAATATTCTTGCAGTATCTGCCAATCGCTTCTTTATTGCTCACATAAATCTGAACTTGTTACAGCTGGTGCCAGAATTGTCACACAAAATCATACGCAGGCATTTTTATATAAAATCTATAAAAGGTATTTTTAAGCATGTATCTAATACTTCCAGGTATTTGGCTGTTTGATCATCTATGACAGTACAGCCATATGTATATATCTGTGTGTATATGTACATATGTACAGCTACATATGTATAGAAACACACAGCTATGCACATATATATACACACAAATTAGATTATGAATAAAATAAAGCTTATTTTACTGCTAATGCAGACATTCTCACAAAACCAGACTTTCACTACCATCAGCATTTATACATATATACAAAAGCCAATTTAAGTACATATACATCCACTTACACATGTATGTAACCATTAAAACCAAATCAGTTTCCCCATTTTCCAGCTGCAGCAAATGAACCTTTTACAAGCAATAGAAACCTAAGGTTAAAGTGGGAAATGAACAGTTTTACCACAGTAGCCTGTAAGGAACTATGCAGCTGACTGTATACAAAAATTCACATTAGTTCACAAGAAATTATGGAAATATAAAAAGCTGCTTCACCATGCTTTTGTGTGGTTATCTAAACACTTTTGGGTGCAAAAATATAAGCACCATCTCGGAACCAGTTACCATAAAGTCAGTGTCCCTCCTGCACAGCTTCAAATGCATTGGCTTAATCGAGCTCCTAATGGAAAATAACAATTATTCTACCTACTCGGCATTGATGCCTCACTGCTAAATCCCTTTGGAACCTTAAGATTTCTGGAACTTTCACACAGCTGTCTTCAGCAATAAAAATAGTACATACAAAAAGCATTTGAAAAGGAAGACGAGAAGCCAAATGGGCATTTTTCTATTTAAATAACAGTCCTAGGAGTGAAGAGATCGTCTCAGGAACTTCCTTGAGAATTGGCCAGGCCAGTCCGAAGGCGCAGATGAGACAGAGAGCTCATATGTTTATTCGAGGGCTTCAAGGGGGCGCTGCAAGTAAGAGCTTGGGGAAAGCGATGGTGGTATCTATCTAGTCGCAAGTATTTTACTGTAACCAACTTCCCTGTTGTAAGACAAAAGTAGCATTTTAGATCTATAAAATTATGTTTAGTATTTGTAGAAAATAAATTGTAGTAAACATAAAATACAATCATCCAAAATTATTATTCAAAAAATGCTAACCTAAAATTATTCTATTTAAAATCAGACATAATCTAAAATGTAACTAATTTTAGTTCCCAAATCCTTATAATATTTAAATTTCTTACCATCAAACCAAGAGCCATGCAATGCTTTGAAAGCCTTCCCAGCATATTCTGGAGACAGACATTTAACATATACACAACCCTGAAACATAAAAAAGAGAAAACAGTTTTAGCTTAATAGCAACAGATACAAAATACTGTGTTCAGTGAGACACTACTTTACCTCACGGGAGTTTTTGTCTACTGCAATATGAACAATGCCATCATTATCACTGCATTTTTCTAAAATGGCTTCTTGAATTGCCAGATGCCACTGATCTCCTATTTCCCTGAGATAAAGAGAAACAGAGTCAACCACACGATTCCGACACTGTATTCAGTCTCTCACACTACAGTGTAACAGATAAGTCCAGTCATGCCATGTATCTATACACTTGCAAGTTCTTTCATTTCTTTTTCCAGACTAGTATTAACATTAGAGCTGCAATAGGTAAACCCTGCTTTCTTTATTGTTCCAAGTCCTCTTATTTCATGTGAACACTAAATTCTAAGCTTATCTTTTCCAAAACAAAATGCTCCAGGCTAAACATGGTTCATGGTCCTCCCACCTCAGCAAGAGTTTCAAGAGCACTTGTAACAGTATGATGCTCATCTGTTTCACTGGGGATGAGTCATAAATGGGAGAGGAAAGAGCAACTTCACTTTAAATCTGCCTGATGCAATCGTACGCTGGACTGGAGCTGATTTTCTAATTAGGAAAGCATGCAGTAGATTCCTTTGCTTGGAACTTAACAAAGGGAAAAGGGCAACATTTATAGTTAGGAATATTTTTTTTTTAAGGTTCTCATTAGACACATAGCATAATAGAAATACCATGCACTTTATACCCAAATAATCTAAATAAAAATTATATGTATGCCTGTTCATAATACTTACATAACTGGGTCAAACATATTTCGAATCTTTAAACATGGTGTCAAACTATTTGGTGGTGAATTTCTTCTATCTAAATGAAATGCTACAAGAAAAATTAATTGTGTTACTTGAAATTGTTCCATTTTTTGAAAGGCAATCTTTTATTTCATTAAAAAACGTTTATTGTGTGCTTTTAATGAATCAATTAAGGTGGTAAGACAGTCATCAACAGCTGTAGAAAGAGGAAGTGAAGCCGACTCTGAGACTGGAGAATAAATTAAAGCAGCAGAGAAGTGACAGGACATTTCAGGTGGAGGTGAAGGGTGATGAGGAGGACAATGGTACACACAGGTGACTGAAAGCCAGTGCGGCTGGAACAGGACAGAAAGACGAGCCTGAGAAAGGAGAAGTAAGACTATTGGCGACCGTGTTGGCCAGATGAGAGGATCCCGACAACGTCACAGGAATAATACTAAGTCACAAGGTGTTTTAAGAGGACTCTTTGGACAAGATCTGTCTTTAAATATTAAAAAAAAAAAAAAAAATAATGAAGTAATTCTATGGAAAATCAACTAGGCAAAGTTCTATTAGGACAGGCAGAAGGTTATCTGTTGTCCACCAGGCAGTGATGTGGAAGGATGAGGCCATGGTGCTGCGGTGAAGTGGACAGGAGAGCAGGTGGCATGACCTGGTCAAGGACAGAGCAATCAGGAGATAAAGCAAAGTCTGAGGATGACTTCCAGGTATACAAGAGGAAAGGTTCTATCCACTAGACTAGGGGACCAGAGACAGTTCACACATAAGTCTATCTATAGTGCTCATCGTCTAGAAAAGATGAGTGCACCAGGGTACAAATGTCTGAAATTAAGTACCATGAATGCGAGATACAAACATGCAAGTTTATTATGTGTACATGAAATGAAGCCACCACATGAGAAAAGGTGAATAAAAAAAAGTATAGGAGAAGACAGCTTTGAGAAATTGCAACACCTAAGAGCCCAGAAGTCAGAAGAGGAGGGCACGGGATACAAGTGGAGTAAAGATCAGGGTGGGAGAGAATCGGGAAAGGGCACTACGGTCAGAGCCACGGTAGAAGCCTGGAGAGGGCTCGACGGCCAGACACAGGTGAGGCCATGGGAGTAAGCGAGATTGTTTCTAGGTCCACAGGGCCTTTCTGCACTCAGTGTTCCAAGGAAAGAATCTGTTCTTAGCATCTGGAACACTAAAGTACATTTTTTAATTGAATTTTTTTCTCATATAATATATTCTGATTATGGTTTTTCCCTCCCTCAACTCCCAGATCCTCACCATTCACTACACACCAAACTCCAAGATTAAAGTCTATTATTTAAGCTTTTAAAAGTAAAATTGATTAGAGGGAAATAATATAATTGTATTTTTAAAAATGCAATTCTAAAACACTTGACTTACCTTTCTAGGAATACTACGCTTAGCAAGTACTAATAAACATGATTTATTATAATAGTAAACAGGATTTACTATTATAACTCCCTTATATATTGTTTTACATGCATGCTTCTCCTTAATAGCAGAGGCGTAGGCATGTAATCGTTAAAACTCCTTATATATTTACTGTATCTCTTCTGAAACTATATACTCTATTAAGAAAACCAGGAAAGACAGTTACATAAAACCCTTGAAAGGAGAGATGCTCAGTAAAGGGGTCCTAGTGAGAACAGGGGGAAGGCAAGCAAAAACCAGAAGACACAATATTACAGTCACAATTCCATATACATATTGAATGTATACTGAATAGATATTAACAATGACTGTAATAATAAGATTACAAAAAGGGAACGATCAAAGGGACACCTGTCTTCTTACAGTACAGACTGGCCAGTTCTGTTCTAACATTTATTCCTCTATGGGTGGAGCTGTAAAGGGAAGCTTTACATTTACATTATCTTCAAAGTATAGTGCTTCAGTTAAATATGTCTATTTTGAAAAATTAGGAGAAAATCTTTGGTGTTGCTGAAAAATACATACCTTGTCCTTGCCATACTTTAGAAGGTATTACTAATATCTTATCACAGGATGCAGAAGGCTGTATCCACCGCCAGACTAGAAAATCTGCACCTCCTATTCTCCGCGTTTCCGTGCGCACTCTAGACTCATTAGCAGCAAGGAAGTCAACAGCTCTATCCCAGACTTTCTTCATCTTTCTCCTATCACACAAACAAGATGACAAATTATTCTAACCTCGAAAATGGCAGTAACTGAAGGAAGGGTTATTAAGTAACTAGTCTGTCATCTGACCCTCCCCCAGCCTGTCCCACTCTTGACAGTTTATCTAAAGGATGACTCAGATGCCTGCGTCTCGCCTCCTGTTTACTGAGTTCCCATCTGCAGATGAGCCATGGACTCCTTGTCAGCTCAGTGCCCACGGTGATGAACATGTGCTACTAGACTTCAGAATATGGATCATCCTTTTATTCTCAAAAAGTGGGATTGTAGCTTTCATTATAAAAGCTGTAGTAGTAATATTTAAGTACTTAAAATATTACTAAAAACATAACCAGTATTTGTCTGCCTCTGTTTTAGTACAATGAAAATAAGGGATCAAAGCCAAAGACTGACAAGAATAAAAATATGCAGGAAGGAGACTAAGCCAGCTATTCACCATATGACAACCGACAATCAGGACAGGGAAAGCCCTTGACGGTCTGTCCAGCCAAGCAGGTCTAGTTAAAAGGAGTCACGATCCTCAGACCTACACTCTGAGAGATCCCAATGTGAACTGACTTACACACCTGTCATGGGGCTGTATTAAGGAATCTCGGACATGTGGAATAGGCATATAAGGTTGTAAATCCTTATTTTCTTGGCAGGCTTCATTATGACTTCGTAAAACATCTGAAAATAAATCAACAGCTTTACAAGTAAATCAACTTTTGGCAACTATGTTGTAGCTTTAATCACATGGTAGCTGTTCTAGGAATACTTTAGGATCTTATACATTCCGTACCTATAATCTTCACCACCATGTCATACATCTGCCTCGTCTCCTCTTCCTCCTTAGTCCAGCGGTATTTCATATAACGGAGAACAACACAAACCATCACTACACCTGCAACATTCGCAGAGTTGGCACAAAAACTGTCAGTAATAGTTACATTGTAGCTAGTGTAACAATGACCATCTCCACTGCCCTAATGACAAAAACTGTCAGTAATAGTTACATTGTAGCTAGTGTAACAATGACCATCTCCACTGCCCTAATGAAATAACAGAGTGCGAAGGTGTGAGTTATCCACAATAAAACAGCACAGAAAAACTGACTACCAAGTAATTTCTCAAAATTCTTCCATTATATTAACAGATGAGCATTTAAATTCCTTCCATAAAAAAATTTAACCGTTTCGGGCTATTCTCCTTTCAGCACTTGTGAGAAGTTAGTTTTACTAAACATGCTGAATATTAACATTTAAAAGCCTAACCAAAAAAAAAAAACCCCCGAAAAGACAGTTTCTTACTTTCTATTATAAAAATATCAAACAACCTACATTAAAAATTCCCATAAATGATATTTTAAACCAAAAATTTAAGAGCTTACTTTACACAAAAATAAGTTCAACTTTTCTATTCCCAACTCTCTTCTGAAAGCAGGTTTCCATATACACAGTATTATACTTCCTCCTTCTCCTATGGCCTTTCATAAATTTTATCTCTGCTTACACTACTATTTTCTAAGCCCCTAGGCCCACAACTGCTATAAATAACCCCAACCTTTACTGCTATCAGTGAAACAGGAAAATGTCTCCTCCTAAGGACTAGGTTGCCAGTGGCACTACGAATTTGGAGACTTTGGGAGGTGGACTCTAGCTGGTAGAAAGAAGTTTCTGGTGGCAGTCAGTCACGTTTCTCTCTCTGCCTCCTGGCCACCATAGTATCTGCTCTGCCAAGCCTCCTTCCATGATGGACAGACAGCTCGCTCTCAACCCTCCATGTTCTAAGTCACTTCTTCAGATGTTTGGTCAGTTACACAAAAGAGAACTAGAAGTAAGCTCCTGTGACCTATGACACCTTCTGCAGAGGTAGGAGTAAGCTCTTGGCTGACATTTAGTGAGATGTCAGCACTATAGCGCTTTACTAATGCTAACAACTTACCTAAGCCCAACAACAATAACCTATGGGTTACAGTAATGAAAGCCCGTCGGAAGCGACACCAGAAGGACATCTGGGGTCTGGTGGACTGTAAAAACTGCACATCAGTTATATCTGTCAGCTCTTCCTCAGGCCCATAACCAACACACCTATTTGAAAATAATTAAGATAGAGATTAAAATTTTAAGAACCACTTCTTACAATACAAAATCATCAAAGTGTAAATCAAATCCTGTACCTTATTCCAACATCTTTCCCATTTTTTAAAATCCACAGCAATGAAGTATTAAAAACATCTTCATACTCAGGGTCTAAATCCTAACAAGAAAAATAGAGAACCATTCTCAATAGTCCTATGTAAACTGTCATATTAAAATAACATGCTCTGCTTTTAACCACATAAACAAAATAATGAAAACACACAACTCAGTACTAAAAAACAAAAAATGACAACCTACCATCTCTCCATTATTCCCACAGAACCACTATTAATACTTTACTATGCTTTCTTTCTAGCTGTATTATTCTTACAGATTTCAGTTATTTGCTAAGTTTGTTTTCAAATATCATTGTGGTATGAATTATCTTACTTTTTATAAATGGAACACTATTATCTAATAAACAAACAGCAAATTACTGAGACTTGACTGTGAATCCATTATACCCAGAAGCTCAGAAAACTGTTATAACTAATGATAAATCTAAACTTTCAAATGAAAAAGCATAAACTAGAAAAACTCATACTTGTCACATCAGTTCACAGTACTTACAGACTTTTATTTGGTATGACATTAACAATTGTGACTTGGACACAGCATAACAAACAGTATCAGAAAGATGTTAGTAACTCAGTAATCCAGTGTTTCTCAACCCAATTTTTGAAGAAGTTTATCACACACAAGTAAAAGACCTACTTAAAGTTCAAGACAGACTCAAGAACTTTTGAGTCAGAACACAAATACTTCATGACAGTGCTAAGTACGGTTTTGTTTTGAAGCTACTACTTGGGCCAGGGCCATGATTCAGATGCCAAGGAGCCTGAAGACAGGCACAAGGATCAGAGTTCAGATACCAGCACTCACCTAAGTCTGAGAACAGATATAAAGGTAATCCTAGCACAGGGCTGGGACAGTCTCCAAAGAGGTGGGAAGGGAGGGAGATACTCAGTATCCTCTGGCCTCTCCATGGGCAGCTCCCCACACCCCCGATGTGGTATCAAAGAAGAGTATCAACAGTGATCTGAAAAGTTGTCTCAATATCTTGCTTGTCTTTATATGTACGTGAAGCTATATTTTCTTAACACCATCATAATACACTAAACACACAGAGAATCTAGCTTCCTCTTGACAGGCTAGAAGGCTAGACAATAAAAGTTTTAGTTGCGCTGACAGCTGGTGTTCATTTCTAGGAGCCACGTGAAAAGCTGGATGCGGAGACACTACTGTAATAAGAGGGCATGCAGGGCAGCCAGCAGAACCAAGGTGAAAACCCAACCCCAGGCCACCCTCTCCTCGCCACCTCTGTGCCTCATGGCACTTAAGCATACATGCTTGCACAAATACACTACATTTTACAAGTATTTTTACTGTGTGATAAGTTTATTATTATTATAAATAAATAACTTTAAATGTTTTCAGTTTTACTGACTAATGTGATAAAATACTTAAGTATATACTAACGTTATTTACCATATCAGCCAGCCACACCTTACATAAGACGTTGCCTCAAAAAAGTCCTAAGAATATAAACATATATATATATATGCAATTTCCCACAAATAAAAGCAATTTAAATAATTATAGAAAATCCAAAAGTGCAATAATTGATAGGTATGGGTAGATATAATGCTTGTTTTTAATTGTGTGTGTATTGTGTACAGGCTGTGAACTTATTAGGGTAGATGTGTACACGTGTGTGTACAGAGATATGTGGGTGCATATATGGACATGTGCACGCACAAACAAAGGCTGACACTGGGCATTCCCCAATGGCTCTTGCTTTTTGTTTTCTGAGGAAAAGTCTCTCAGTGAACCTGAAATTCACTGACTGTTAGAAGGACTGACCAATGAGCTCTCCATGTGACTGTTTTGCCCCACCTCCCACCACTTTCCAGCACTGGCAGAAGCCTCTGAGCCCTCATGGATTCTGGAGGTCCAAACTCAGGTTCACATACTTGTGTAGCAGGCACTTTACATAATGAACTATCTTATAGCCTGGGTACATACCTAAATCAATAACCAAAGCAAAAACGGCACTACATTATATCATACATACTATTCTACAATTGCATATACAATGGTCTATAGTATATTAATGAATATACAGAGAATATCCAAAATTTTTATTTAATTTTCTTCTTTTGGGGATCAAAAACTGGGGCCTCATGCATACTGGGCAAACCATTCATTTTATCACTGTCCACACCAATCCTATTGGATTTCTTAAACACAGTTTTAACAATACTTTAAAAAACCTTTCCTTAATGCACCATATACTTAACAAGGGTCCACACTAGGCCAACTACTCTAAAAACTACAAGCATAGCATTAACCAAGCAGTGGAGGCTTCCTGTGCTAAACAGAACCCTTTACCAAGATTCATTTTACATACTTGCCGTAGTACAAAGGTTGCAGTCTACGTTTTAGAAATCTCTCTTAAAATAATTTTAAAGTGACTATTGGATTATTATACCAACATATTTGCCAATAATACTGGAAATTGTTTTCTTTGGGTCCCACTTGTACTTTCTCACTGTTAAACATGCTTTAGCATATCCAATGTGTAAGCACACCAAATTATACAGCACAACTCACTCTGCTGGGTATCATTACTTATGCACCAAAGATAATAAAGACGACATCCAATGATCTATTGGAACTCTCCTTACCGAAAGGGCATCTCATCGCATCCTTGCTCTTTATGTGTTCATTTGTTTCAGTTTTGAGACGCTCTAGTTGTGTAGCACTGGCTGGTCTGGAGCTCTGTATGTATCATAAGCTAACCACCTCTGACACCACTGCACCAAACCAGACTTAACATTTGATGAATCTGACAATGGTTTTAAAACATACATTCCCGGCAACTATTCTAGGAATCAAGTACATCCAGAAAAGGTAGTATGTGTAAGTACACATGCATACATACAGTATATTAAAATAATACAACCAAGAATTAGAAACCTAATGTGGACAGTTCTTTAAAAAAAAAGAGGATGTTTGCAAGGTAAAAATAGCTATGTGCCTTTAATGTCAAAAATACTCTGGTTACTTTAAGATGATATATACAAACCCAAGAACTAATACTGGGCTAGGTGAGACTCAGGAGATAAAGGCAGGTGGGTCTCTGAGCTGGAGACTTGTCTAGTCTACTGAGTACCTGGCCATCCAGGGCCACACAATAAGACCCTGCCTCAAAAAAAGGAGTAATACTGAATTTAATAATTGACTCAATGGGAATTGATTTTTAGGATTTTTCCCCCCAAGACAAGCAGGTCTGGGACTAGATCTTAACTCCATTACAAGCACATATTAAGTGCCTCTTTAGAGTGCTCAT
Organism: Phyllotis vaccarum; assembly: GCA_033318265.1. Classification (NCBI taxonomy): domain Eukaryota; kingdom Metazoa; phylum Chordata; class Mammalia; order Rodentia; family Cricetidae; genus Phyllotis; species Phyllotis vaccarum. Next base: position 7,857,671 of record JARWLC010000014.1, on the reverse strand, counting down.
AACGTAGAAGTGTCAATCATTTTTCTGCAGTTAGAAGTAAAGGGCTATGGACTTAACTGGGCCACCAAAGTGGGAGCACAGGGGGGCAGACTCCCCGCTCCACCCTGGTCTGGCTACACTCTAGCCAGGTGAGGTGACCCCATTTTAAACCTCTAAGCTTTGGGTTTCTTCATGTCATCTACCTACCTTTCTTCATGTCATCACAGTTGGGTGACTGTGAAATGCGAGCAGCACATAGCACCAAGGACATGGTGAGCCAGTCATGAAAGTCCGACTCTTTAGGATACTTTTTTCTTCTACCAAATTTCTATTAGAGACTTCACTTTGCAGAAAGATAAAAGGCATCAAGATACAAACAAAACAGATAAATGGGGTAGGCAAAATGTGCAGAAATTACAATCACAAACCTTAAATACTGCTCATTATGTCAAAAGTTAATCAGGTTTCAAAAGCAACTTAGAACTGATCAACTCACAGCATCCCACAGGAAAATCATGAAATGCTCTAATAAGCATTTTCATGGAAATACAAAGCATGTGTTTCCTAATTATTCCACCAGAGGGACCTCTTGACTTTCTACAAAAATAAGCTTTCACTACCAAATTATTAAAAAGGCTCAATAAAACCAGTAAGATAAAAATAAGTTTCTATAAATAAGTTCATTAAAATTCCTTCTGAAGGAGAAAGCAGAATAAAGAAAAGGATAATAAACAGTAATGAATCAGATGCAATGTAACAGCAGCACTATATTGAATCATCGTGACTACTGGAAACGCACTAGAACCCAAGAAAGTTAGTGTGCATTTGTGAGAGTTCTTCATTTTCCTACACTTGAGCTGAGCCAAGAGGCAAGTGACTGGTTCACTTACCCCTACATCCAAATAATGTTAACTATTTTTCAGATTAAATCATAATATAAATACAGGATTTCTCCACAAACGGAAAGTTCATTATCTAGACCTTATCAATCACTGTGTGATGCCATGTTTGGGGAGGAGCTGTCACACTACTGCAGAGATAAGCTAAAGAGACAGCTGAGGTTAGCCCAGGCTAGGCCAAACTGTCATTCTAAATTAGGAAGAAATCCCAACAGTGTCAAAGGCACTTATAAAGCTCTTTAAAAAGTAATTTCCTTTCTAGAATTACTTCCTAAGGAAATGACTAGGAGAAAAATGCAATATTGTTGCATGATATTATCCAACAACTTAAAAAATTAACCTGTTTAATGGCAGAGGCAAATGAACACAGTTCTAAGGGAAAATATATATTTATAAAAGGAGATAGTACACTCATACTAATTTTAAAAATACACTTTAAAAGACTAAAGAGAGCTAGACCAAACACTTCCAGGTTACCATTCTACAGTAAATTTAAAATGTTTCCCATTTTCATGTGAGTTATGATGGTAATTTTATATTAAAAGTAAAACTATTTCAAGAAATACTTTAGACACTTATCTAGAACTTGAAACTTTATTTTTAACAAAAAAAATCATCTTGTTTATTGATTTTTGTTTGTTTTACAGGTGTTTTTTGGCAGCTCTCTAAACTGCACCCATGATGGGACAGCATCAGATATTTCACACTTGCAAACTAACAAGCACAAATGTACATAATAAACCTATATGAATATTAATACTTACAGAATATAACTTAAGAAATAAAATCTAGAATCTTTTCTAATACGCAATAAAAAGTCTATAAAGTTAGAAACAAAAGTGGAGCTCAATCCCCAGTCTGTAACATGGAATAAGACTGAATACAGCTTAGAACGAGAGCATGCTCAGCCGGGCACTTGATCTTTTGGGTTTAATCCCCAGCACTGCAAAAACACAAACAAGCAAATAAAAACAACAACAAAAACTAGACCAGACCAAAGCTACCACAACAAAATCCAACTGTTCTGCAGTATAAATTAAATCCAGGAAAGCACGATAAACTACAGCTAGTTCACACTGCATACAGTAACCTTGACACACTGCAGCAGGCCCAAACTCTTCCATCCTGCTGCAGTCAGTCTCACTCTTGACCTCCCCCACGTCCTTGACCCTCTTTTACTGTTGAGGCTCAGCTGCAATCAGTGGTTGAGAAGGAGAAAACTCAAAAGGCTTTGCCTGCCAATCCTCTTCTAGTCAATCCGCTTCCAAATACTATCCCACCTCTTTAGTCCTTCAAGTACAGTAAGTAGTCAGTTTTAAGTCTTGGTATTCTTCCAGGCTATAAATACATCTTGTTCCAAAATGTATGGTCAGATACAATCCTCATCTGTGCTTAACTGGATAAAAGAGCAAGAGGAAGAAGCCAGTCGGTTCCCAATCAACAGCAGCAAATCACTGCAGTCAGATCATTAAGGAATCACTGGGTCACAATGGTTTGAAATGTTTACTGTATGTCCCTTTGTGCCTCTTCACTCCAATTCCTCCTGAAAAACTCTTCTACACTCAACATGAAGCCACATGATCACAACCCACTTTAAGATTAACTACTACACAAACTACAAGTGACTGCTAAGTTCTCACCAAGTTCAAGATCAAACAAACAATCCAGGGTTGAACTACAATGAAGCCTCATTGTTATTATTAGAGACCCTCTTCTATCAAACACAGAAGGAAACTGGGAGGCTCTACTGTAAGTCAGGCACTAAGCTCTCCTCCACACACTCAAATGTCCCAACAGTTTCCAGAAACATTGACACCTGGGCAAGAGCTTGGTAGTTAAGAGCACCCGTTACTTTTCCAGGACTCAGGTTCGATTCACAGCACCCACAAGGCAGCTCACAACCCTCAATAATTGCAATTCCAGTGGTTTCAATGCCCTCTTATGACCTCCAAGGGCACCAGGAACACCAATGGCACACAAACATACATGCAAGCCAAATACTCCTGTGTACAAATACATAAATACATTATTAAAAATCCTACTTTTAACAGAATGGATTCAGGAAAGTTAACAGATAGTATAAATACACAGTGTTAGAATCTAAATCTAGGTCTATCCCCAATCACATTACATTGTTACTGCATCTTTCTGTAATATATTAAGTTAAAAAACAGTTTACTCTGGATGACAAGCATGTGTACAAAAACAAAGTTAATTGAAACTTAACTATAAATGTTCAAGACTATACAAAAAAAGAAACCAGCAAACTCCATGATTTCATATTACTCAGTTAGAGGAACATTTAAAAAAACAAAACAAAACAAAAAAAAAAACAAAAAAAGCGCCAAAGTGTTTCATTGAAAACATTATAGAAACTGTAGAGGGGGAAAAAGGCAAGAGAGAGAAAAAGAAAATGTACTAGCCAGGAACTCCCCAAATATGGGTGAGGAATTAGGTGTTCAGATTGAAGAAACACAACAAATGAGAAGACATTTCTGAATAACTGGAATAAGAGCATATCAAGAGACATTAATTAGCAGGGGCTGGGGAGGTGGCTCAGTTAGTGAAGTGTCTGTTGTACAATCTGAGAGCCTGAGTTTGGATTCATGTAAACAGCCTGGCATGGCAGCATGCATCTATGACCCCAGACTTGGGGAGGCAACAGCAGATCCTTGGAGCTCACTAGCTGTACAGCTTAGGTGAATCACTGAGCTCAAGACTCAGTGAGAGACCCTGTTTTTCAAAGTAAGAAGAACAGGTGAGGAAGACAATGTTGGCTGCTAGCCTTCCTCATGTACATTCACCACATACGCACACGCCACGGTCATCAAATTATGAAAAGGCAAAGAAAAGGAAAAGAGGATGAAAGCTACACGAGAACCTATGTCACGTCAGCAGATCTGGGGGCTGAGACCTCAGAAGGGAGTGAAGATGAAACAGGCAAAGTCCTGGAAGAGGAAGGAAAATCCCTGCTGACTAGGATTAGCACATCCAGAAAACTAACCCTCAAAATTAAGAAATATTTCTCATAAAAATGTTGCAAAGTTCAATACGATTAAACCTGCCTCACAAGGAAAGTCCAAAGGCATCTAATAATAAAAGAAAGAGGCAAGCAGCAACATGAAAGCATATGGATATGGAACTCACTGATAAAGGCGCACTCAAACAAGTGCGGAGCACTGTGATCGTGACGCATTCAAGAATCACTTCAAACTACAGCATACAAACCAAGAAGGCACCAAACTATGTGTTCAAAACTGTGGAAATGTAGAGCTATGGACATTAAGGGATATGCCCCCTAAAGGCATCCCAGGGCACGGATAACAAAGGATGGAGGGTGACAAGAGCAACCATCTAAAGCACTGTCACCACAAATAATCCCAGAGGGACTGCGTGACAGAAAAGTAAGTTCTCCACACAAAGAGGGGTCAGAAACACAGAAAAGTCGTCTGTCAGTAACAGACTAAAGTGAAAACAGAATCAACACCACAAGAGCCGATACACTGAATGGCTAAGTGAATAAAAAGCACCCACTACCTTCTAGGTAACAAACTCACTTCAGACCTAAGCACATCTACACTGGCTGAAAAGCTTAGAAGAAAGAGAGAATCCATGCAAATGCCTAAGAAACATGGGTGACTACTTTAACAAAACTCACACCAAAACTGTCACTTTAGACAAGGCAGAACATCCTATCATGATGAGCTCAATCCACTTAGACAATAGAGCAATTATGTCGCCATCTATCCATTAGATGACTCACATATGTGAAGGAATTAATGACAGAACGGAAGGGACAGTCCGTCACATACTAGCTGACAGGAGATGGCAACTTCACCCAACCTGCACAGACAGACAGAACACCCAGATAAAGATTGGTAAGCAACAAGAGGACTTACATGCTACAGACCAGAGACAACTAACAGAGACACGCATTTTACCCAGGAGAACACAATACATATTTTTTTTTCCTTTTTTGAGAATTTCATACACAAGTGCAATAAATTTTCATTTATCATACCTACCCCTCCCCTCTAACTCCTCCCTCCACACACCCTCCCCTCAAATCATGCCCACCTCTAAAATTTGTGTGTACAAGCACACACACCTGTGAAACTTTTTGAACCCAATTAATGTTGCCTATGTGTACCTGGATTCAGAGCTAACCACTTGGCTACGGGCAACTGCTGGGGGATATTGCTCTTGTGCACTGTAAAAACTTCTTGTTGTATTGATTTAATAAACTGCTGACTGGTCTGAAGGTAGGAAGGAAGTAGAGGTGGGGTAACCACACTAGGAGAATTCTGGCAAGATTGGGAACAGAAAAGGCAGAGCAGCAGATGCCAGCCAGATGCAGAAGAAGCAAGAAGAAAATGTTACACTGAAGAAAAGGTACCAACCTACGTGGCTAAACATAGATAATAATGGGTTAATTAATAAAAAGGCTGAACTACAGGCAGAGTATTTACTATAATAGTAAGCCTCCAAGTCAGTGATTTGGGAAGTAGCTGCTGGGTATTTGAGAATTTCTGCTAGGGGACAGAAATTCCAAATACAGGCAACATGTCAGGGGCTTGTACTTGAAGAAAGCCGACTCTCCTTCCCTCAGCCACAGACTGTTGGTGACTACTCAAATAGGGTGAGACTTCATGTTGCACTTTTCACTCACGCGGAGACACTGACTCGTGGTCTTGTGTTGCACGAATAAAGTAAACTCACGGATAGATCTCTGAGAAAGTCGGAGATATTAGAGAGATTAAACACCACAGTCAGATCTTTGCCAGCTGTCTTCCAGCTTCCTCAGCCTGACTTCTCCTGGCCTCCTCCAATGTCTGTCTTTCTACTAGTGCCTTAAATACTCTCTTCACTCAGGCCTGGGAGCCTGGAACTCCTTCTGTAAAATAAGATGACCTCCAACTCAGTTTGGATTAAGGGCGTAGGTCACTACTCCTGGGATATTCCCTGTACTGGGATTAAAGGTGTGAATCACCACTCTCTGATCCTCCTAGATTGACTGTGGCTAGATCTCTCTAATATCTCTGAAACTTTTGGATCTTTTATTAAATCCCCACAGTCTTGGGCAAGTATGAAAGTAGAATTCACTTCTAGTTTTATTACTTATTTTATTAGATAAAATTAATACCTCAAATTCTTTAAAAAAATGAAAAGAAACATTTCCTAACTTTTAAATTTAAAAATGTCAACATTAATTTATATATTTATTTATTGTGTATATATGTGTATATATATGTATATATATACATATATATGCATGTATTAATGGACATTCAGTGGTTCAAATGGCCACTTGAGTCCCAGGGATCAAACTGGTTATCACCTATTCTTTATTCACTGAATCATCTTCCAAGCCCCCAAAATGATTTTTATATGTTAATCTTTGTTATCACCGTTAGACAGATAGCACATGAAAATTCAAACTAATACTGATGAACAGAGACACAAATATCCTTAACAAAATACCATAAAATGAGGACCCTATGATACGAAGACATTTCAACACAGGAAATAACAATGACATCACCCTTTAACGCATCAAAAAATTTAAAAATCACAATATTATCTGAGTCTTTCATTACACTGTTTATTACAAGCAGTATCCATGTTATTACACCATACTCATATTGCCGTCTCAACAAAACAATAAATGAAAATATCTACACCATATGATTATTTCAACAGAAGCATAAAAAGCAAGAGAACACTCAATATGCCATTAACAATGATGACAAACATACCAGGGTAAAAGGCCTACACGGACAGTCACATCCTCAAAGGAGGCAGGGTCACCATACCACCACTATTCAACACAATACCAGCAATTCTAGTTGCATAATTTTGCAAGAAATTTTAAAATCTGAAACAGAAAAAGTAAATGTACCCCTTTTCACAAATTACATAATCATCTACATAGAAAGCTCTAAAGATTCTATATCCAAAGGATTTGTCCAACTTACAGGGTACAATCTCAACAGGAACTACAGAAAAGAACTTTGTTTACATCAGCCTCAAAAAGAATAAAAGACATAAGAAAAAACTTAAAAGAGGTGAAAAACTACATCTATCAAAATCCAGAAAACTTTGCTGAAAGAAATAGAAAGCCACCTAATGTTGACGGAAGGCTAGTGAAAAAATGTCTCTACTTCCCAAGGCAGTACAATCTCAACACCAGTGTCACTTTCTGCAAACACAGAAATAGAAACAACCTTAAGGGACTGAAGAGGTGGCTCAGTACCCAAATCAGTTCCTAGCATCTGCAATGAGAGGTTCACAACACCTGCACTCCTGCTCCGGGGGCCTAACACCCTCTTCTGGCCACCTGAAGCACCCATATGCACACATGACAGATACTGGGTGTTAGGAGATAGCTTGGTGGGTTAAGTACTTCCTACAAAGGTAAGAACCTAAGTTCAAATTCCCAGCATTTTTTAAAAAAAAAAAAAAAAAAAAAAGTAAGCCAGGCTGTGGTGGTGCATGCCTTTTATCCCAACACTCAGGAGACAGGGGCAGGCAGATCTCTGAGTTCAAAACAAGCCTGGCCTACAGAGTGAATTCCACAACTACACCGAGAAACCCTGTATCAAACAAACAAATAAAAGGATGAAATAAATAAAATACAGAATGGTCATGATCACACACTTCTGAAATCTCAGCACTAGAGGTAAGTGGGGAACAGAAGCAGTGGAGATACATAATCCTTCAAGTTCTCTGGCCAGGCAGTGTAGCCAATAGGTGAGCTTCAGGTTTAGTATAGATACCCTGTCTCCCAAAATAAGACAGAAAGCAAAAGAAGGCACCCGACATTAATTTCCTCTCCTCCACTTCTACACAATTTATATGGAACCATATAAGACCCAAAATAGATAAAACAACCTAGATTAAAAAGAATAAAGTTGGAGGCTTCGTGCTATTTATTATACAGAAGTATAATAAATAAAGAAAAACAGTATCATATGCTGTAGTACGGACAAGCCTCGGAAGACAGCATGTGCAATGAAGTAAGTCAGAGAGGTATCAATGAGCCTACTTATGTAAGAAACTTAATACTGCAGGTTATCAGAATTTAAGAGGAAAATAGGTGGCTACTGTGCAATGATTATAGTTTCAGTCAGAAAGATGAAATGTCCTACTAGTGAGTACAGTTCCCACACCATACTGAACATACATTTAAAATATTAATAAGAAATAATTCATATTACTTTTCAAAGATCTAATATTTGAGGAGAGGTGGGTAGGAGAAACAACACTTGGTCACACTGAGCCCACACAACCATCTACAGGCTGGCTGGATCACTTTTCAATTTGTGAGCATTCACATCTCCATAGGGTTCTCTACATGAAACTGGACTGTCATAAAACTTTCCAGGCATTTTCCATCTATTACTTTCTAGTGTTTTTCAGTTAGTTTCAGGGATGACTTCTAACAGCTCAGAAACCCTCACCTACAAGTCTCAGTCCCGAGACTAAGCTGATTTGAAGCAGAGGAGACATACGTGACTAGTTGGTCACTCACTTCCTGACATGCTCCCCACCTATCCATTCTATCTAAACTCCCGTCACTTTTGTTCTGTTCTCACTGAGCTGCCCCAGCTGTCCTCAACACCTGGGATCTAAGTAATCACCGTACCAGTCTACCAAGCAGCTCTGAGCACAGGCATGTGTCACAGTATCTGTGCTCTTTATGCATGTATGTTCATTTCCTTTTACACAGTATTCTAAAACAAAAACTAAAAACTTCCATTTTGTTTTTTTATTTGCTTACACAACACTAAGCAGTATGTAATTTTTGTAATTTTATAAACTTCATTATTAAAACAAAACTTTTCAAATACATAAAAACATCATACCAAAATTAACCATGTACAAAGTCTCTACAACTCAATGAATTTCAACAGTTAGAACATGTATTCAGAATAAGAGGCTTTAGAGTTTTATATTGATTATGCTTCTGATATCAAGCCCATTACTTACCACCAAAACAATCATGGCATTGTTCTGTCCATGACAGAATATAACTAGAAAAAAATTAGCTTTATATCCTTAAATATAAATACACTTCAATCAGCTTTTATACCCACAATCTCAGAAATAAAAACCTACATGTTCTCTTACCAGGAACCTGGCCAATAGTACATGTATATATATAAATAAATGTACAAATGAGTAGATCAGTGATTCTCAACTTGTGAGTCATGACCCCCAAACCATCAGAAACCACAGATATTTGCATCATAATTCATAAAAGTATCAAAAATACTGTTATGAAGTAACAGCAAAAATAATTTGATGGCTGGGGTCACCACAACATGAGGCACTGTATTAAGGTAGAGAACTACTTAGGAATGGGGAAGGACTGAATGCAGGTAATGGAAATGAGTTATAAAAGATGTAAATACTGTGCCTTAACCAGTACAATTAAAGCAATCAAAAATGCTTAATATTTTTGATAGCAGTATGGATGTATATAAGCTTTAGGAACATGGCTAAGATTCTGATGTCTCTTCTTACTTTTAAATATGCAGCTGCTTCTTGGACAGAAAGCATCCTTTGACTGGAGCTGCCACATTCGTGATCTCCTAAAAAGATTAGCATATTGATTTGGAATAAGTACAATAATAAATAGGAAAAAATAGAATTAAAAAATATTTTAACAATGACACAATATATATAAAATCAGTTAAGATCGACGAACATTTCTTATGTTGTCTAGAAATAATTCCAGTATCTAACGTAAACAACTGCCTTCACGTAAACCACTACTTTTAAATGAACTTTGGTCTAAATAAGAATACCTTCCTCTTGCATTCTGAACTTTAAGGCAACATAAGCATGGCATCACTCTGAAGGGGGAACATGCAGAAAATTCTCTTTGCTATTACGCATTGTTTATTAAAGCTGATAGCGCTAAGAGTTGAGTTAGCCTGAACTTACTACTGCCCTAAGGCATGTGTACTTTCAGAACACAGTAAAACTCACCGACGTAGGAGTGCCCACCATAAGAACTGTTTAAACACAGGTCAACAGTGAGATAAAGCCCAGATTTCTACCTATGAACCTATGACTTAGTTTTTATAAAGGGGTGTGCTCTGTGCTATAAAAGTTAGAGAAAATTACTTTCTTCTTTATAACTGAAAAGAATTCAAAGCTCTTTTCCAAACTACATATGGTTATTAGAAATATTTTTTTCTTCATACTAAACTTCAGTTCTAAGCTTTGCTGCCCTATCATTTTAGGTAGTTTAAAAATACTTTCTTCAGCCTAAAAATATGAGTCAGTGTGGTAGTACATGTCTTTAATCCCAGCACTCTGGAGGCAAAGGCAGGCAACTAGATCTCTGAGTTCAAGGCCAGTCTGGTCTGTAGAGTTCCAGGATAGCCAGGGCTACACAGAGAAATCGTCTCAAAAACCACCAAAATCATACAAACAACATAAAAATATAATAACTAAAGTGAAATCTTGCCAGGTCTTTCTATATTGAAAGTATGTTCTTACTTATGCCTTTGCTCAAGGAGCCAGGCTATAATGGTGGCAGTTAGATAAGTCTCCAAGCTTTTCAATGCTTCCTCAGAAACTCAGATTCCACAGATCAGAACAGAAGTCAGAAAAATACAACCAAGGGCCAAATGTGGCCTCTGTTGGTATTTATAAATGAGGTTTCACTGGAGTATAGTCAAGCAAATTGATTATTATGCTATTTATGTTACTTGCCAGCTACAACAGCAAAATAAAATAGTAGTAACAGAGGCAGTCTAGTCCACAAAGCCTAAATATTTACTATGGGGCACTTTATAGGAAAAAACTTGCCGATACTCTCTCTGGGTGAAGAAATCTACATCTTTAAAAGCAGCCCTTCTGTGCTGACGATACTTCATAAAATTGCTACTGAGATCCACACAGGCAACATTAAGATCTCTTAGCTATAGAATATATTCAACCTACTCGCAAGTGCTAAAGCATATCAAATAAATGTCACTAGCTGTAGTCTATGAATAAAGGCTAATCAATCTGTTCAAAGAACGCATGTAATGATACACACAGAATTATAAACATAAACAACTGAGCAAAACTATAGACTCAAAGAGCAAGATATATAAGACATGGAAACAAACATCAGGATCTTAAGTACTTCCATTTGGCCAAGAGTCACTTCATCTGTCCCCTAAACTTCTGCCAAAGACCTCACTTGCACACAGCAGACTGCTCCTGCAGAATCTGGAAGCTGTTTTTATGTTTCCTGTACTGCTTATAAGAGGGGATCTGAAGCTACTTCTTTCAGGTTGCACATAAAATGTTAATTTGTATACTGAATTGGATAAACATATGCTACAGGAGTTTTGCAGATACTGCTTGCAAATATCAAACGTATTAAGAACCCATTCAATAATTTCATTAAATTATTCAAATTATGAATGTGTTGATGCCTGAGCACTCTGATAGGCCTAAGAGCAGAACGTGAGAGGAATGCAACTAAGAACAGAATACTAGGTCTCCTTTATCTACAGGAATGACAAGTGCATAGTCACCAAAAGAAAGGATGCACCTCTGTATCTAAGCCAAGATTGCAGTTAGTCACTGCTTATCCAATTCAACTGCTATTGAAGCCTTCAGAACTTGCTACTATTTACACATAGGTTCTATCTAACATACATGGCAAGCAGAAAAATAGCTTTGATTATTATAAATTTCCTTTAAAAACTTCTACAGCAAAGCACTGAATATATAAGTCTATACTAAGGTGAGACCACTCCTGACATATACCACACAATCTTAGGAACAGTTTGAGAGACAATGAAAGCTAAAATAGTACCTGCAAGCTGGGCCAACCGATCGTGAAGCTTGTATAATGTGCTCATCATAAGATTTCTTTCACTTTCCTAAAAATTAAAAGAAATTATTATGAAATACCAATTCTAAGAAAAAATATCTATAATTAGTTAAAAGAAGAAATCAAGCTAAAATGGTTAAAGCTATATAATCTGAAAGACAAATCTTTATGGAAACAATAGCTACTATCTTTTAAGGAATCTTACCATAAATTATCACTGTTAAGTACTTTACTTTCTTGAGGACGATTAAGTTGACACAGGGGGCTGAAGAGGTGACTCAGTGATTCGGAGTTTCTCTTCCAGAGGGCCACAGTTCAATCCCAGCACCCACATCAAGCAGCTTATAACCTTTTGTAACTCCGTTCCAGAAGACTTGATGTCTGGGGCCTCAGAGGCACCAGCACTTATGTGCACATACCCAAATACAGACACACACATATATACATAATTAAAAGTAAAGCATCTTAAGAAAAAAGAAAAAAGAAATTACAGAGAAGGCTCTCACACACAACCCCCCAGTCATCACAGCAATCCTTCCAATTGTACGCTGTAGAGAATGTATTCTAGAGAATGCTTATTCACATACAGACTGATCTTGTTTTTCTTCCATCCAGGTTACATTTTGTGTCTGAGTGATTGATCTAATTTGTGTAACCCACATGTGAGTTGCACACATAGGCAAACCTCTTGTACCTCAGAGAACAATTAACAGGAACTGCTTCTCTCCTTCTACCGTATATGTTCAAACTCTGGACGCCATGCTTGCTGGCTAGGGCTGTTAGCTACTAAGCAAGTCTCCATGGTTTGGTTTAATCTGATTCAGTCACTTAAAACTAAAGGAATGTTGTGTATTGTTACTTTGACATAACCCTGTCCTAGACTTTCAAGATAACAACATATATAGTTACCAACCATTAATGTAAAACATTCAGTGAAGTTCAGGAGTAAAGAACTATTTTCTCGGAGCAAAGTGAGACATAATGAACAAGGAATTTCTCAAGAAAACCACCACACAGTGTCACATTATTGCTGCCAAGTACAATGCAAACGGGGGGGGGGGGGTAAACAAAAGCCCATCTGTGTACATAGAGCATCAGAGCGGGGCAGCATGGGAAGAAAACACCTGAGTATCACTTCAGGTGGAGAGAAAGCAATACAAGCAGAGTACAGAAGCAGGAAGGCACTGGTCACAGTTCTTATATGGGCAGCAGCAAACTGAAGGAAGAGTAGCTTTGGAGTTAACTGCCATAAGACCCTAGATATGAAGAAAAAGTTTGGCTTTGTTCTGAAAATTTAGGAGAAAAGTAGAGCAGCCTTGTGCATGACTGAAATACTGGGGACCAGAAGGTATGGCATGGTCTGTGTAAGCTATGAGGGGTCTAGAGCAACTGTGACTCAGATACAAGCCAGTGTGAGTGAAGAGGAGGTTGGGAGAGTCTAGCACTGTGATAAGGGCATGATTATCAGAGCCCTTATGACTTCCTCTTTTCTGAAGTGCCTGACAGAACAGGATTTCTAGATGAATATGCCCATGGGGCAAGTTCAGGCACAGAAAGGTGTAGAATGTAACACGTACATGTCTAGAGACACAACTGCATCTAACCTGTCCCCCCATTTACGTCCAGGAAACAAAGAAAATGAGTTTGTCAGTGCACCTAGCAAGAAGAAGCCAATTCCTAGAAGGCTCCAAACTCCCATCCATGTCCTCGGATTATGTGTCATGATAACAAAGCGTTCGTCCTGCCATGGGACTGCTTGCTTCTAAACTTTTGCCATATCACCTTTTTATTAACTTCATCTTTCTGTCTTTATGAATCAAAGCAATTCCTAGGTTCACATCTAACTAAAATCCCAAAACGCAGAGCACAGTGGTAAAGCCCTGTAATCTCAGCACAAGGGACTGAGGCAGGAGAACAGCAAATCTAAGGCCAGATTGGGCTATATAGCAAGACTCTACCTTAAAAAAATAAAATAATTCAAACTCTAAAAATTCAAAGACCCAAAAAGTAAAAACCGGGGCTAGCCCAAGATTCTGAAACCGAATCTGTGATACTACAAATTACAATAAAGAAAACAGTTCTGTACTCCCAAAGTTCCAGGAGTCCACTGCACCAAGCCTCAACTGTGACATTATCACATTTTTAAGACTCAGCTGTCAATACATTGCAAACAAATGTCTTCACTACAGAATATATGGGACAGAATTACTCCAAAGTTTCATTCCTAACAACCTGAAATAATATTCTGACTGTACTTTATTACATGCCCTTGAGTAAAACGAAGTTTTTGATATAAATCTATGTAATGGTCGGTGCCTATAATGAAAGATTAGCAGAGAATTATATATTATAATATACACAGCACATTTAAACATCTAAATATATAAGGTGTCTAAGATGTAACAAGTAAAAATACTTTTACTAACTAAAATTTTGGTTGATGTTACTGCACTAACTGTCCTTTGGAGAGGAATCTTTCCAAAGCCTTTCCTGCTTCCTGGTCAAACCTTTTGCTCTCCTGATGGGTGACACACCCACAGAACAAAGATCCAAAGAGACAAAATGAGGCCAAAAGAAAAACCTGCTAAGGCAGCAGACAACTTGGAACAACGGGCTTACTTCTAATTCTAAGTTTAAGAACCAGATCAGGGATGGCATGCCACTCCCATCTGATGGGGCAGTTGTCTCTAAGTAACAAGCACTTGGGTTGTTAGGAGGAGCTCTAGGCCAGACTTAGTTATATTACAGGTAGGAATACCCAGACTGAGAAACATAATGCTTCTAGCTAAAAGGGCCTTGAAGTTATTTTCTTATAGTCATTGAAATCTTTTCATCACTTAAAGCATCACATAAATTATAAGCATTATGATTTTTTACTTACTTGTATGTTTCCAAATGTTTCATCAAAGGGGTTTTTTACTATCAAGGAAAAGAAAGAAAAAGAGAACTATTAGCATCACTCAAGAATTTAAACCCTCCTCAACAAGCACTCTGAGGAGCCAGCATACACTGTTAAACTAATGCACATATGCAAACAAAATGTAAGCAAACTGTATGGAAAGGAGCAAGACTATGCCAGTCCTTCCCACTCTAAATTCATTTTCCTCCATGACAACTGAGAGCCAGTGTTCTGGTGAGGAGTCAGTGACTCAAACCTCCACACTAGTATTTAGTAACACCTCCTTAAGTTAAGGAGGTGGCCACTCTATAATCCTCCTACTATGGGTGGCAACAATAGCGCAAACCTTATTCAGCTGCTGCAAATATTAAAGCAGATAAGCCTGTAATAGCCTGTCACAGTCAGAGCTATCACTCACTAGGTTCTCAATATACACCACCCATTTATTCTACTATTACTAACTATATCATGCTTCTACCTTAACTTGTTGCTGTAAAACTATGTAATGCTATCAGGATTCAAACTTCTAATATCTACCAAAAAGAAAACAAGCAAAACTTTTCTGACTCTTTGTTGACATCTAGAAAAGTGGCAAGAGGAAATGTACAGATCAAAGCAGCTGACAATTAGATGTCAATGTTTGACAACCAAGAATATTATAAAGGGAATTTACAGCATTTTCTAGTATAGTATTTCCTCTACCTAAAATCTCCTCAAAATCAATGTCAGATTACAATGCTAAATATATAACATCTCTCACAATTATTCAGAATTTCTTCCCATATCACCTATTTTATTATTATTTAATTATATATAATATTCAAAGTTCGCAGACACTTGAAGATGTTTACACATTTTACTCAGATTATACCCTATATAAAGCAGGCCACAACTAAGTCGAGCTGATCTCATAAAATAGTTCACACTGACCAGATTTCCTTTCTGAGATGCTTTTCTATTTTTATTTGAGAAAACAGGAAGTTCCATAGGAACCAGGAACTGCCTGATTCTAAGAAAGTTCATGTCCAAGACCATTTTTGACAAGGTACAATTAAAAAGCAATGGGAGGAAAGTACACGCTGTTATCAGATTTTCCAAATGGTCTTTTAGACAACCTTTCCCTGGACAACAAAAAGGTATCAACACTGGAAAAGAAGCATTTTTGAAAACTAGGAAATCTGAACTTTTCAAAACAGGAGTAGGAAAAGAAGTAAAATCTTAAATATTAAATGAAAACTCAAAACATGTGGGTTGCAAAACTACTTTTTAGTAGTGTTAATTTTTAATGCCAAATCTGAACACTTAAAATAAATGGGTCAAGTAATACTAAAAAATAAGTATATATATAAAAGTCTTAAAACATTAAAAAAAACATGCAGTCCTGAAAAGGCAAGTTTTAAAACCTTTGAAAGCACTGATAAAGCACTTTTCTCACTTGATATGAAAGATCTTTTTGTCATCATTGAATGGGAAACCAGCTCCTGTGGCTGTGACAGCAGAAATGTATGTAAATCCAGAGTGGTTTGCCACCAAACCGCTCTTCCACAAGCATCTCACAACTGAAACCAGGTGTTCGTCATATCTGTATGAATGGAGCCAAGCACAGTCAGTGCTGGGAAAGGCTTCCTGCCAGCTACGCTAAAGCCACATTTCCGCAGAACTGGAAGGCAGAAGGGCAGGTAGCAGAGAAGGCTGAGGAGAAACAGTCTGCAAACTACTGTGCTCTTCTATATCCAGATCTGAGCTCTGAGGCTGAAACTAAGAACTAACACATCCAAAAAGCCAATGGGATTCATTCTACCCTTAGGTCAATTTTTTTAAGCCAACATTTGACACATACTAAACTGAATTAAAGTAGAGTTTTTATAGTTAAATTTGAAAGGAAAATATACCCAAGCACACAATTATGAAGTTTATGAAAGTATGTTCATGCACCCTTCTTCCCTCAAACCATTTAATATTTTAAAGACATCTCACTGGAACTGCCTGGTCTTCAAGAAAAAGAATTGTTATATTTAAAAACCCACAAATATTCTTATCAGTATCTTATCCAACGATATGGGAAAGTCTGGCAACTGTAAACAAGAGCATATTTCAAGGGTATCTGGCAGCAGAACTCTATCATTTTCTCGTCAGAGCCCAGACCAGTGACAGTGCCAAGCACTCCCAGATTGACACTTCCACACTAGGGCACGGACTCTCCTTGTACATGCCCTTAATACTTGACTTATCTTTCCTTTAAACTACACTCCTGACTACAAATCAAATTCTTAACTGTTTAATTTGATCCTCAAAATCTTCCAATGGCTTCCTATTACATTTACCGCAAATAACTGAATTTTAGCTTATAAATTTAACAAGGGATTTTTAAAAAATTTTTCTTCTCCAAACTTCTATCATCAATTTAAAAACATTTAGTTTTGTCAATCTTTCATTAAATATAAACTCTTTTTCCAGATTTTAAGTTGAACATTTATCAACCACTATTAATTCCTAACCAGGAATAAATTATGACCACATCTATGAGTTCATGCTACAGAGTATGTACTATTCTTAACCAAATACACTAATGACCTTCTGAAAGGACTCCATGTGGGTCACTAAGTGCCAGGAGCGAGACCAGTGCTTTGAGTGTTACATGCTAGACAACGTAGATACGGGCACCGAATAAATCACTATCTGTCCTATCTGTCCCTGTCGCCGTGATAAAACACCAACGAAAAGCAGCATGAAGGAGAGGGTTTATTTGGCTTAGAGGTTACAGTCCATCACTTAGGAAGCCAGGGGCAGGAGTTCAACACAGGAATCCGGAGGCAGGACCTGAAGCAGAGATCATGAAGCAATGCTGCTTACTTCCTCAAGCTACCTAGCGCAGGCCCACCTACCCAAGGATGGCATTGCTAGAGCAGACAATCTAGAAACTGATCCAAACACATGCCCACCAGACCATCTGGTAGAGGCAATCAATCCCTTAAATCAGGTTTGTGTCAAGCTGACAGATGGAGTAACTGATGTGGAGTGTCTTCTGTATGCTGTGAATTATCACTGGATAATAAAGGAACTGTTTTTGACCTACGGCAAGGCATCTTAGAATCAGGCAGGAAATCTGAGCATACATAAAAGGGAAGGAGAGCAGAGTAAGAGATGCTGTGAGCTGCTGCTGAGAGAGCAAGATGTAAAGAAACTCAGGTAAGCCACAGGCCACGTGGCAAGACATAGATTAATAGAAATGGATTGAGATGTGAGAGCTAGTTAGCAATAAGTCTGAGTCATAGGCAGAACAGCATGTAATGAATAAAAGACTTTGTGTGATTCTTTAGGACTGCTGGTCATGATCTCGGGGATAGTCCAGGCCAGAAACTTCATACTAAGCCAACCGTGAGCCCTGCCTTTGTGGTACTTATGTTCTACAGACAAGTAAATGCTCAAATGCACACAGGCCACATAGGTCTAAGTTAGTTTGAATGGAAACAGCGGGGCTTGACTGGGATGGAAACAGGCTGTTTTATATAGATAATAAAAGACTGTCACCCTAAGATTACATTTCAATAGACAGCCAAGGGAACACGCCATGGGAATATCTGGAATTTGAAAGTCAGACACAGAACAGCCAAGTACACAAAGGCTGGAAGGTGGTAACACGGTATGTTACTTCTGGGATGGAAATAAGCCAATACAGCCGAGTATCCTACAGCGGAACAGAGAGTAAGCAGTAAGAAACTTAAGTCAGATTGATTTAAAGAGTCAGCAAGTAGAATGTATAACATTTCTGTATTTTACTCAAAGACGGAAACTCCCGAAAACTAGAAGCATTTCTATCTAGCTCATGTAAGAGCGAGCAAGTCTTTCCTGGGTAATTTTAAGAGTCTGAAAATCAACACAACTAGTTTCAGTGTGCACTGACAGTTTCCTATTTTATATATATGGAATTAAAGTAAATTATAGAACATAAAAAGATAAAATCTCTCTCTCTCTCTGTTTTTTCGAGACAGGGTTTCTCTATGTAGCCCTGGCTGTCCTGGAACTAGCTCTATTGACCAGGCTGGCCTTCAGTTCACAAAGATCCTCCTGCCTCTCCCAAGTGCTGGGATTAAGGTGTGAGCCTGGCACAAAAAGATTATTTTTTCTCAGGAAAAGTCTAGAAATTTGCTTCTGGCAATTTTCTTACCATGTTCTCCTCTCCATTCTTTCTACTGTGACTGTCTAGTTCACAGCTACAACATGAGGGTGTGGAACTCACCAGGACTTTCCTTCCTCATATCAGACCCCACTGTAATCTCACTATCTTCACAACAGACATCTAACTATTTGATGCTTATTTCTTTCCCTAACAAGATCACAAAAGCCTCTTCCTAGCTTAACATCCTCGAGAAAAGTAGTGCTTAAAGACATGATGAACTTAATCTTGAAGGCCTAAGTCTTCCAGAGTAAATAAGCTTCACTAATAGCAGAAAGGTCAAACAATTCTGACTACTGTGCAACTCTCCCTCAAATGAAAGGAATTGCATTGAAGAGCTTTTGTACCAGGAATAATCTGACTGACACATACTTTAAAAATATTTCACTTAATATAACACCATAGTTTTAGAGAATGTATTACTGCATGGTGTTCAGAGAAATTGACCCATGAAAGACTAGGTTACTTCCTTGAGATAAATGTTAGTAAACACAATTCAAGACAAAATCTATCTCTGACTACAAAGACAATATACTTTTCATTATAAAAACTACCAACATAAAGTATTTTTCTACTTATTTTAAAAAGCAAAGAGCAGCTGGGCAGTGGTTGAGCACACCTTTTATCTAGCACTCTGGAAGCCAAGACTAGCAGTTGTAGGAGTTTGAGGCCAGCCTAGTCTACACAGAGAAACTCGTCTCAAAAAAACAAAACAAAAACCTACTAACCAACCAAATGGCAAAAAACCTCACAGAAAGCATTTTTCTGTAGCACTTTGATTCTGAGTTATTAAACTTTAATCTCCTATGATACAACACATAAAAACAGCAGGAGAAGTGTGGCAGGAGACTGCGGTTAGAGACTAACTGTCGGCCCTTAGCCTCTCCTCAGTACTAAACTCTCTGGCGGAAATGGAGAAAGGTACACCTTCTCAGTAGTGTGTCCTCAGGTGACACAGGAAGAATCAATCACAGACAGTCCTCTGACAAAAACACCACATTCACAGGACTGCTGTGGCACTGGCCACATATGACATCAGTCTTTAAAAGCTGTAACTTCTGGACTCAATGTGTGATCCATCATTCAGCTTTATCTCTGAGCATAAGATATTACCAAACAAATCCCTGCCCTGTGCCAGTTATCATGCTGAGTTCTAGGAATTAAGAACAAAGATAAGCCCTCCTCTCGGTTCCCTCTGCAGGGCAATGACTCTAGACACGGGCTTTGGCCACCACAGCTCTCAGACTCTAACCTTACACTTAGCTGTGAGTCCCAGGAAACATTCATCTAAGCAGTAACATCATCCACCTCAATTACCAATCATCTTTCCTACTTGCATCTTTTTATATGGAGATATCCACAATTGCAAATCCCATCTCTAACATTACAGGGCCTGCTTACATGTAAAAGGAAGGGATAGAAGAGGGAATGTTCCCAACAGCTGAAGGACACTGCACCTGTGTGACAAGCACTTCTGAATGTCACCAGCAGCCAGACAGATCTAAAAAAGGACCATGAACACAGCAGGACATTCTTGTTTCCTGAAAAGATGACAATTTCTCTTGGCCCTATTGAATAGATGCTCATTCCATAGCATAGTCATTTACAGTCTATTCCTGTAAGACTTCCTTACTCTAGGCATGGATGATCCTACAGCCATAACCTATTTACCGACCTGGATTATAAAGGTACAAATCAAAAGTAGATGATTCATTAAGTAAAGATAAAGGGGCAAAAATCTAAAACTTCTCTAACTCACATACTCTACAGCATAAGTTTCCCGTGTATCTCTGTTTAAAGAGAAGAAATAATCCCATGTATCTCCCCAAATAACAGTTTACAATAATTTTTAGAAAAAATAAATAGGGCTTTAAATGTGGGTATCAAATACTAACGGTACAAAGAAAACAGAAAAATGTTTTCAAGAATTTAAAAGGTCAAAATTTAGAATCAAATTAGCCAATGACATTTTAAAAATTAGATTAGCTCTTATTCTTTGTATATGATAGAGCATATACTATGGTCCATTTTCAACCTTATAATCACCTGGAAGTCACATTATATGCTAACAACAAAAACAGATTCCTAGGCATGATGGTACTCAAGAGACAGAGGCACATTAATGATTCAAAGTCACCTTGCAGTCACAGGTAGACTGTTCAGGGAAGTAACTATCAGACTGAAATTGAAATTACATAAACTCTACATTATGACTGTGCTCAGGTCTGGGATCTCTGTCACAGAAATTATATGGAAAAACAAAACAGAATGACAGCTAAAGAAAACAGCATAAGATCCATAACAAGGCAGGTATAGAATGTATGAACAGTAGGACTAGACAACGGGTACATGAGTATTGGTTCTTTCAACTCTGACATTTTCATATATCACAGAGGAACTATAAATGCAAATAAATATTTTACGAAGCAAAACAGGAAATATTTATGGGTGATGTTAAATACTATAAAAAATCTGTTTTTACTCTGACCTAGGAGAAAATTTGAGGTCATTACTCTGGTAAACCAAAAAAATTAACTCTTATTACACGGCCACAACAGAAGTGATGTCACAGGGTGAACTGTTGTCTAAAGAACTGGAGAGATCAATGATCTCAAATAAGCACAGACCTAAATCTCAACTACTGGGGACACTGAGACAAGATGATTCTAAATTCAACCCTGCCCAGTGAGCTCAAGGTCAGCCTGGGCAGATTAGGGAGACATTAAGTAAACAGCCAGACCCACTGAATGAATGAATGAATGAATGAATGAATGAATGAATGATAAATTAGTTCATACTTTCTCAGGAAAACAGAACTTGAGGGACTTTCTTTCCAGTATAAATGACTTGCATAAAATGTTAAAAGTCCTTAGAGGAAAGAAAAATAATTCAGCTTAAAAAATTTGGATCTAAACAATGGAGCACATCAGAAAAGGCATAAATGAAAATAAAGGTAAACTCTTACTGTTAACTAAATCTAGTAAGAAACCTCATCCATAATTAATAACTTCCCAAACAGAAAATACCAGGCCCAGGTTGAGTTTACTGGTAAATTTTACTAAAAATTTGAAGAATTTACCACATGTCTAAACTTCCCTTCAGAAGATAGAAGGAATGCTTCACTTTACCCTTAATAACAAAATTAGACAAATATTATAAGGAATTCACAAATCAACATCTGTCATGAGCACATGTGTAAAATCTACAGAACAGCAAGTCAGATCTAACAAGATAGAAAGAACATTCCAACCAACCATTCTGTAGCCCATGTAACTAACTCATGGGCAACAAAAGTCAACTAACTTATTCTGCCAAAAAGGCCAAAGAAAAATCATCTAATAAAACTGGGTACCCATTAATAATTCTAAAAAATGCCCAGTAAACAAGGACACATGGAAACTACCTCAACTATATAAACAATATAGCTGTCAGGTTGTTTAACAACAACAGCTAGAAAGTGGGACCAGCCTGAATGCTCTTCAACTGACAAACGGATAATGAAAAAGTGGTTCACGGACACAATGGAATTCTATTCAGTTGTAAAGAAAAATGAAATAAAACCTCCAAGACAAGACATGGAACTGAAACATACTGTACTGACTGGCCACAGCCAGAAAGTCAAACAGGACACATTTTCTCTCAATGGGAGATCACAGCCTGGGATTTTTAGTTCTGGCCTCGGAGGCAGGGATGGTAGAGTACATGTGACATGAAATGAAAGGAGGGAATAGCTGAGTGCTGTAAATGTTTAACAGAAATAAGGCGAAAGGTGAAGAACACTACATGGGGGAGTTAGCAAAAATTAAGGCCACACAAAGTCACACAGAAACTTGCTACTTTATACGTTAATTTTAAAATACAATTTTTTAAAGACTGAATAGATATAACATGTGTGGGTGGATAATGCCTTGGGACACCAAACGTCAGTCGCAGTGCCTGGTGTAGGACACCTCCCTGTGTTACTGGCTAGCAAGGCCACAGAGACCCTCAAAACTTTATGGCCACTGCTCTTGGTTGCCCAACAGAGTGGGATAAGACCCTGCTGCTAAAGACACCACACACCTTGGTTTCAGAGTACAGATAAGCAGGCTGGAACTGAGCGGGAAGCTTTGCCAAGTGGCAGCTGGAAAGAACATCACCAAACTAAACAACGATTGCTCTCAGCTCTGCACTGTGCACACAACATCGCCAACACCGCCAACCTGCCAGGCAAGGGTGGGCGCTTATTGGTGCAATAGTGACATGGTTGTTAGGAGAGCAACCAACTGATTTGATTGAATCCGAGGTCCACTTGCAGGAAGAATCTGTTAGTCAAAGTCCCAGGACCAGGGAGGTCAAGGGCCTTGGGAATGAACCCTATTACTCTTTCAAAACAGACAAGAGACCCTCAACCTGGCTCAAAGAACTGTCTTTTTGCTAGATGCCAGCTAATTTAGAGAATTGCGGCTGGCCAAGGTGCTGAGAACAAGCCACTGTTGAAAGCCTAGCCTTAGGTGGCATGCCCTTATTACCTCCTCTAAGACTCAGGGAGCATCCAAGAAGATGGGAAGAACATAAGAGCTGGATGGCTGGGGAAAAGCCATGAAAAACTATCTTAAGAGATAAAATATGGCTGGGGCGCTCATGAACTATAGTAACCACAGTTGCCTGCGGAGGACCTACACAAGACTAAGCACATAAAGACCCACCCAACGACAGAGGAAGGACCCACGGGGCCCCACCCTGACCAAGGGAACTGAGTCAAGGGCTACCAAAGTGGGTGATGTAGCTACTGAGTTAGTTAGCCTTACTAAGCCTATCATTGTCTGTGGAATGCTCAACCATAAATGACACATTTATATTAATTACTCCACCTGTCAGTGCTCAGGGATTCACAGAAAAGGGAGAAGACTGTAGAGTCCAGTTTGCAGAACTGTTGGAAACAGTGTCTTCTGGACATGGCAGGCCTGTGAGACTCATGGTCTCTATAAAATACCAACGAGATCAAAGCAGGCAACACCACAGCGGGGACTAGGTGGATGGTGTGCTCACAAAGCCCTGCCCCTAGCTGAAGCAATTGGCAGTTGAAGGCTGATAAGGGTCAGTTTTCTGCAAGGGTGTGGTCTCTGCTAGGTTGCTCATATCCCAGTGATGGGTCCTAAGCCCGCGAGCATATGGGCAATGCTAACTGGACTCAGTGGGGAGAATGGAGAAGGAGAAAAGGAAAGCTGGAGAGAAAAAAAGATTAGACGTGAACCTGAGACAGGGAGAGAACACTGGGTAGACGTGATCAAGATAAATCAGGTGCACATATGAAATTCTCAAAGAATAAATAAAAATATATTAAGTCAATTCCCTTCTTATACACCAGACAAGGGATGAGTGGGATTTAACATATAAAAATAAAAAATAAAAAGTGAAATAAAAATAAAAGACAGCATTGCCCAGGTTGGCGTTGACCTCACTGTGTGGACTGAAGCTCCCCAAGTCTCTTCTGGTTCTGAACACAGTACTCATGAAATGTCCTTTGCTCAAATAAACTTTAATTTACTTTGTGAGGTTGTTTTATCACTAAGTTATTCCTTTAGCTCCCTTCTATTCCCACAGACCTCTTGTAGTATACCTCAAATACCATGTTTAAATAAGTGTAACTGTTCTAATGCTTCCTTAGGTACTACATGAACCAATCAGGTGACAAAGAAAAAAGTGGCTTTTCTGAAACCATATGGAACTTCTGTATCTAAGGAGCTTTTAATCGAATTTCTGTATTTTTGCTTTACACTCTGATTTCTAGAGCTTAACTTCATGGAACTACCATACACAAGAATTGAACTTGTCAGGTTGCATAACGATACAATGGACAAATCGACATGACTGATACTTTATTCTCTAAAGTCTAAGCACACAATCTTAAAATCCGAGAATAAAACGAATTTAGTTTATGACCCTTTCTGCTGTTCACTGCAGGATACCTATCACTAAAAGTCCCTTATGATACAGGATAAAGACCTGTATGACTATCTGCATTAAATTTTGGTTCTGCCACATACACACCACAGACTAGTTTCTTAACCTTCCAAAGGTTCTTTTTCTTTACTAAAGGAGATGATACCATATATTTGTTAAGGGGGTAACCAAATTTCTTCCTCAGCCATTTCATCCTCTGATTACGCTCACCTCTCTCCTCTCTATCTCCCTACCACTTCCATCAACTCTCTTTATTGGTTCTTTTCAGACTTCTGGTTTAGTTTTGTGACCCAATGAGTTTAACCAGGGGGTCTCTGGAGCCTGTGGGCTCACCGGTGGGTAAACATCTGAAGACAAGGACTCTCCTCCAGAACCACTCAGCAGCCAGCCCTTGAGAATGAGGGAGTAGGCTTTCCTGAGATTATCCTCCACCTAGGACTATTTACAGGCCCACTCCTTGTAGGGCCATGGAAGGCACCAACCAGCTGCTGTGATCATGTATGTAATGCCTGCCTGATGTCCAGGATAGCCTTTTGCAGCCCTTCTCTCTGTGTTCTGATTTTTGCATACTTTATACACCCTTTTCTGTGATATTCTGAGCCTTACAGGGGATGCTATAAATGACCTGCTGTTTAAGGCTGAACATTCACTGGCCCTTTCTGAATAGCCAGGGATTTTTGCATTCACCACCATGTACTGCAAAGAGAAGTTTCTCTGAGTAAGGCTGAAGGTAGCATTTGTCTGTGACATACTCATCATGGACCCTTCAGGTATTAGTTTTAGGAACTAAATAATGCAAGCAAAATCTAAACATTTCAGTACTCAAGAGAGAGGCACACATACATAGACTTAGGGCCCCTTGAATTAAGTCATTAAAATGTTTATAAAACCCTTGGTTTCTTTCCTTTGGGGGAGAAGAGATCTTTTTTTGGTTTTTCATGTCCTGAAACTTACTTTTTGCAGACCAGGCTGGCCTCGAACCCACAAAGATCTATTGCACGAATCCTAATTAGCATTAATAATAAAAGCAGATATTAAGAGCCAGAACTGGGGCAAATGCTAAAAGATCAGAGACAGAGGAACAAGCCACAGCTACTTCTCACCTCACCAACTCCTCAGCTGAACTTTGTTTCTTTAGAGCCTACACAATATATCACCACAGAGGTCTGCCTACCTCTGCGTGAGTGCTGGGATTAAAGGTATGTTCCACCATCAACCAGATTTTTTTTTGGGGGGGGGGGGGAGTTCAAGACAGGGTTTCCCTGTGTAGCTCTGGCTAACTCAAAAGTCTATCAGTGCCTCCCAAGTGCTGGGATTAAAGGTACCACTACCTGGCTAAAGAGTAGTTTCTTATAACTGTCCTTATACCTGAAGAAACTTGGCTAAACAATGTCCTCTCAAAATCTTCCACTGCATAAAGCAGAATGCAACTCTGAAAATCCCTTTAAAATCAAAGATGGTTCTATAGGGCAAAAATGAATTTAACTTTACAAGCTTTTATTTCTCAGGTCTATCCTTTCTTCTCTAGAACTAAAATCTTCATCTATAAATAGGGGTGAGTATAGAATCCTTGTAACAGATTGGTGGAGTTAACTATGTAAGAGCATCTAAAAAGTCTTGTAAAGTATAAAACAAACTATTGACTTATATTTATGTAATATCTGCTACAACTAGACTTACTAGAATGTTATCCACTTGAAGTGATAAGTTTAGGTTTTTTGTCAAACTGTACACCCTATCATACTCTATTTTTAAAACATTTGAATTCAAATAGCATGCTCACATATTTTTATTTTCTTCTAGGCTCATACTATAGTTTCAGAACTAAGCAGTAAGTGATGAAACTCGGTGCCTACTATTTAAATCTCTATAAAAATCAACAAAAGATATTAAACAACAAAGGTGTTTGCTTTAAAAAAAAAAAGAAAAGAAGAAGGGGGGGTGGGTAGAGAGAGATAGCTCAGTAATTAAGAGCACTTGTTGCTCTTACAGAGGACCTGGGTTTAACTCTCAGCGTCTGCATGGTGGCTCATGAACATCTAAATTCCCAGTTCCAGGGGATCTGATGCCTTGTGGGCAGCACACGTGTGTGTAGTACACATCTACTCATTAAACAAACAAGGAAAAGGAGAAAAAATGAAAAAAATACAGCAGAAGAGACCAGTTTAAAAGTACAGATAAGAATATAAATTTAATAAATTTTCATTACTTATTAACATTATTAGCAAAACATGTCATTGAGCTTAACAAGTGTTTCTTAAATTATACTATTATAGCTGAAAACTCTAACTTACAATATCAGAATTACAATTTAGATCAAGTTTCTTTAAACCACATTCCCTAGAAAAGTCACGGGCTTTTTATGTCCATAAGGTCTTCACTATGCGTTCAACTGGCAGCTATAAAACCCAAGGCTCAAGGATTCTAAGTAACTTCCTATCCCAAACCCAGACAACAGCTGAGCACCGTTGACCACCACTACCGACAGTAAGGCAGAAGGCAGCTCAGTCAGGATGGAGCTGCAGGACCCCTTACCAAGACACTTACTCCTCAATTCTGCACCTCAGTTTCTCACAGGAACAGTAGCAACTACTCTCATAAAAAGTAAAGTGTTCACAGAAAGTTCTAATGCTTCCTCGTATTAAGTCTTTAAATTCTAAAAGGGACAATTGAAATGGTAATTTAAAAAAATAAGACATTTGATCATTAGCATACTTCTAGAACATCTTGACATTAGTGGTAAATGTTCAGATTTATAAAATTTTCATTTGGGGCACATTTATTCTCCATGTTTCTTACCAAAAACAACAACAACAAAAACCCCACCTCTCTTCTAAAAACTTTCATGAATTAATAACTACATTAAAGCTGTGTGATTTATACATGCAGTTCTCACTTGAGAAAGTGTGATACCAAAAACAGGTTAAAGGAATGATCAGCCCACACTTACAGCACCGCAATTACCCAACTCCTTTCTACAGAGTATGCTACAGTAAGCTTTACCATAAAACACTCAAGTGTGCAAAACTATTGTTTAAAGTAATGTTTCAACAACTGTAATATGCAAATCCAAACACTGGTGTACAGTAACCAAACCCTACACCTTCACAACTTGAGGATTCCTAAAAAAAAATCTAGGTTTTAAAGTATCTATAACAACACTGCAGATCCCCAATTCTCCACCTTCCTCGTGCTGTCATGACCCTCAACCATAAAATGATTTCATTCCTACTTCATAACTGTAGTCTTGCTAGTGTTATGAATCATGATGTGCAGGAGATCTGACATGTGGCCCCCAGGTTGAGAACATTTCCTTTTCATAAAAACAAACAAACAAACAAAAAGAACAACACAAAGTTTAGTTAAAAGGAAAACCACAAATACTATGTATCTAAAACTTTTCACTACTTAAAGATAAACCGTAGAAAACAATTAGTTTTATACTGATAATCTATATAATAAGACCACTACTTTCCCCACCAGTTTTATAACTGCACAAATATTTTGAAAGTTAGAAGTCTTATTATAGCTTTATATATTATGTACTATAGTTTGTATTACAATAGACACCTCTTCCGCACATATCCATGAATTAATCTAAAATCTTAAGTGAGAGTAAGTGGTCCACACAATCCCGAATAGTTCAGTATAATTTTGTACTTTCTTTTTTAGCAGTCCTTGGGTTTCACACACCAATCTGCTTACCCATCCACAACTCTTCATAGTTTTCTGGAAAACAGTCACTGAGAAGATGGATTGAATACTTCTGTACTTACACACATCGAAGTAATCTAGCATCTTGCCCATCCAGGACTGCTACATGACCCTGAGCAAGATCCTTAACCTTTCCCCATCTATCCATCTCTACAGTAGGGAAGGAAGCACCTACATATGAGGATTAATGAGGGTTTTGCCCTCTACCTGAAACACAGCACACAAAGAGTTAGGTGTTATTACTCCAGCCACATACCAAGCTTTACTTTATGTGCACTATTTCCTTATTGCCCACTCAGTCTACTTCAATGAGAATGCTGATGATCACAGCACCTAATGTGTCTTTAGTTTTAAAGCTAGCAGTTTAAGTGCCAACTTTCTCACGGAAGTTCTCTCACTCAGCCAGTGTTTCCTCAAACCACTTACTTCCATGAGGATAATCACTGATGATCTCTGCTTGTAAATTATTCTACAGATAATTTTCAAAAGAAAGACATTCTCAGATTTTTGATTTCTAAAATAATCAAGCTGATATATCCAAACATCTGATATTTACAGGAATATTCTTAGGAGGTCTAAAAAAATTTTTCTTATTAAGTACTCAACTTAAAAAATTTCAAAAGCAACACCCAGCTTTCATTCTTCACAAATTACTGCAACAAGTATTTTTTCAGAAGTTTTAAACCCAAGTCAACTCCAGGTATTTACTTTTAGACTTGGCTAGTCTATATTCCTCTAAGGAGTTAACATATTTCTTAAACCAAGCCCAGAGTGGGGCACCTGTTGGTAACACTTGGTCTTGTACTTTAAAAGGCAATATGAGAAGGCAGCTATTCCTTGAGCTAACAGTCCTTTACTCATATGCACTGGTCCCTTATCTCTGTCCCAATGTTTCTATGGTAACCACAAGGCACTTCCACCTGAACTCAAAACATCCCCAAATAAAGGGCATTTCTCTACACCACCTTTTTCCAAACAAGAGCCCTCTTCTGCATCTCTACGGTATCAATATTCCTAAGACCATAAATTTTGATTCTGCATACAGAAAATAAAGAGATCAAAAGCATATTTCTTTCTTCAATTATCTTAGTGCCATTCAATTCCCAATTATCAACCTAAGTTTCATAGCATCCATGCTTATTGTCATTGTTACTCTAACTCTGTCATTCACTAACTATCCCACTTGCTTATCCTTCCTGAAAAAACAACCTGACATGTCAGCTCTCTGCTTGGAACCCCCCATGGATTTCCACGGCTCAACCTCTGGAACTATGTCCAAACTTGGGCTTTTGATACTTTGACTGATAAAGTGAATTCTCTCCCATTTATTAAAGTATGATACTTGTCACATAATTGCCTGTTTCTTAACCACTTCTTCTGACTGAGCTTGATGTAATCCAAATTTCTATGGGAATGAGTTATTTTTATATACCCTTATGGGAGTTACTAATAATTGATATACAATGACTGCATCAGTGTAGATTTAAAGTTGTTCTTCAGTTCGCATGAAGAATGGGGCTCCTGGCCTGAAGCTGTCATGTAAAACAGCATAGTACTTATATAAGCCTTCCATTCACCCACTTCTGTACTCTAGATCTCTACATTACTTTTAATGCAGGCTAGTATGTAAATAATTGAATATAAATTATAATATAAATTTATGTCAACTGTTATATAACCAGCCATTGTACCATACTGTTAGACAATAACAAGCTACATGTTTATATAATATATACATATATACAAAGAACATATAGTTATGACATAAACTTATGTTAACTGCTATATAGACAGTCATTGTACCATACTGTTTATAGGCAATAATAAAGTACATGTTTAGAGGCAAATTTCTATCAAATATTTTTGGTTAAATCTATAGATGTCAAACCTACACATTACAGAGGGCCTGTGTTGGGCACTTTATATGTGATCATTTATTCAACATTTACCAGCTCACAAATTTGTGACCCAAATTCTAGGGTGATGTTCATCTTCTTCAATAACACTCAACATCTGACATACATTTCTCATTTAGTACTAAAGCCACTCCAGGGAGGTATCAAACACCCTCGTTCTTTAACATGGGACACAGAAGAGAGAACTGAAATTCAAACCCAAAACTGAATATAAAGCCTATAATTGACCTACAGGAAGAATAACATACTCTGCCCGCCACGTTAGACTCACACAATTACATAGTATAATACATGCTATAAGGTTGAAGAAGCCCTTATCTGAGCAAAGTGATGGTCAAAAATTAAATAGGAAATGTTCACAAAGCAAACTTTTAAGAATAAACAGAGGGAAAAGAAACTATTCTCAAGGAAGGGACTAATATATCCAGGGACACAAAATGCCATTATATATTCAAAGACTAGTTGAAAGCAAAGGTAGAAAGGACAAGCATAATCTCAGGACAGTTTAACACAATTTAAATTTGGCCAGTAAATAAGAGAGTCATCGAGTAATTTTAAGCGAGAAAGTACATGTACGCCTTAGAGATATCCCTATAGCATGGGAATAGGCTGGAAGGGCTCCTGCCTAGAAGCAAGGACCTTTTAGGCTACCAAGAGTTCCAGCAAAAACTAACCTAAAAGCAGAAATGGGAGAAACAAAGATTAACCCAGGTCACTGTTGGTGGCATGGGCTGCAGGGCATGCCTTTAATCCCAGACAGAGGCAGGTGGATCTCTTGAGTTCAAGGCCAGCTTTGTCTACAAAGTGTGTTCAGGACAGCCAGGGCTACATCACCTTGAGACATCATCTTGCCTCAAAAAAACAACAAAAAAACAAATGAAAGATTCACAGAAACTAGAATTACTACAGCAGGAAAGACAGTAAGAAGATGAAGGAAAGTTAAGGTTTTCTCTTGAGCTCTGGATGTATAAGGAAGCACTATTATCAAAGGGGGGAACAGAGGGGAAAAACAAGGTACAGAAATGCCAGATGATGCTGGTACTTACAGACAATAAAAAAAAAAAATGTAATAAGTCTAGCATTCAGAAGAGCCATTTATGAAGAACACAAACTGAGAGGCAGTACCCTAGGGAGATAGGTATAAAGGAAGGCACTCAAGATAAAGTTGTGAAGACTACACATATGTAAAGCAGAGGCAGATGCAAGCATGAAAACAAGCAGACAGTGGAGGAGTGTATATCCAGAGGAGTTGGCAGTGCACTGAATGAGCCCAAGGGAGGAGAAATGGGAGCTGGTGACCTACAGACTGTACTGTAATCTGTAATCTGCTGGGGCGGGGCAGACAAAGCTATCTTGACTGAGAAGAGAGCAGCAGCTATAGAATATAGAAATGAACATTTTTAGGATAGCACAGATTTTAGCACTTTACAGGATAAGAAAAAGACCTGTGGTGAAAGAAATGTTTAAAATATAGCTTACACTTAAATCGGGACATGGAAAAAGACACCAATGACATAATGTTAAATGAAAATACAAGTTGCTTAATACATACAGGCTGATGTCACTTAAAATTCAGTCTTCCTTTATGACTCCACCCATGCCCAAACTGACTTCATCGGTGCCATTTGCCCTCAGTCAGTCCCAGCAGCACTGGCCATTCCTTCTGAGACTGTTCTGTCTGCCAGAGCCTTCTTCCTGTCAGTGGCTAACCCTCCAGGCAATTCAGATCCAGGTTCAGTGTCACCTACTCAGAAAGGCCTGCCTACCTGTGAGCAGTAGTACTACATACTCTCCCACCCTCACCTGCTCTCTAAAGATACTAGCACTTCTTTGTGCTAAAGGCTAGCAAAATCCAACATAAGACTATAATTCCTATTTTTCACTTGTGCCTCTTTCTCTCTAGGATGTCGCCTCTGAAGGTGATTCCACCTGCCACATATCCACACACTGTCCAACACTCATCTCTGCTTAAAAGTTATTGGCATGATAGGCACTTAAGAAAGACACACACATCATACTATCCGGGTGAAAATCAACACACCTATATCTACATGAAAATATGAAGAAAGTTCTGGAAGGAGCTAATGCTTGTTATAAATGAACAGGAGTGAGTATGAGATTAGGAAGAGGGGAATGTAATCATGCTCATCTTGTGCCTCATCTCTCTTCAAGCTGTCTAAAAAAGCACGTCTTTTGTAGTGAAAGGATGATTTTTAAATAATAACCATGAATCTACAAGAGGGAATCCATTCCGTTTTCTCTTTTCTTTTAGTGAGCTGACATGATTTAATAGTCAGTTATTGCAGGCTAATGTATGAGTTGTTGGGATAGCAGTTTAGAGTTAAAATGTTAACCCTTGGAACTGGTAAAGCTTACCTCATTTTAGCTGACACCTAACTCTACGGACATGAACACAAACTCAGAAACTAAATAATTAAAAGTAATTAAGATACTAATGAAAAAATGGAAGACACCAAAATAATTAAGAACTTTTTACTTAAAAAAATATTTAAAAGACCGTTATACATTATGTAATTAAATAACTAATAAAAACTTACATATAACTCTACAATCTTCTGGTGAAATTACTTAAACTTACACTATTTGACAATGAACACTCTGGCTAAACATTAAAATATGACAAAAGATTAGAAAATAGGGAGTGAAAATTTTCACTCTGAAACCCTAGTGCCATGAAGTAGTCAACTAAGTGAACTAGCAGGTTCTTCTTTCTCCTACAATTTACGTTATGTAAATTGGGATTCCTTATATTTTGACTCAAACTTTTGCACCAACTGCTTCAAGGTGTAGCTAACAGAACTGATAATATTGAATGTTAAGCAGATTAAAAAACACAGTAAACATAATTTACATTAACAACTATTTTTACATATACATTGCAATTTACCAAAAATACAGCAATTTTACCTGAACTTCTAAACAATATCATGTCATACTTACTAAATCATCTCCTCTGACCCTCCCAACTGAAGCTGGTAAATAGTTCTACCCTTTAGCATATAAGAACAAGGCTCAGAAGATAAAGAATTTGACTCAGCGGAGCCCTGATCACCTCAGCTACTTACCCCTGTTTATCCATCCAGGACATCCCTGTACCTTCTTCTTTATAGATGAAGGTAAGGAGCTTTTTTAAAGAAACGCTCCAGAATTCCTACACAACTCTACTTGAAATTTTAGTATGAACAAAATATTAATCATTTACCTTAAAGTGATAGAAAATGATATGAAAGTGGCCTTTAAAACTTTGGGCTCAGCAGAAATTCCACATGAATTCCTACCAGACGGTCTATATTATTTTCTTATGCACAATAAAGGTACTCTTATTTATTAACATGATTTACAAACCTCACACAAAAAACGTTAAGAAAATCTACAATCAATTCATTGGTGGCCCCTTTCTCTGAGAGCTGTTAGGAAGACTAGGTAAGAAACTCCATGTAAAGCCCTTGGGTTTCAGACAACGGCCAGATGGACGACAGTGTCAGAAAAGCAAACAGGCAAGAACAGGAACCACTGACAGGGACGCCATTTGACTTCTCAGTTGAATTTCCAGTGTTATATTTTCCCCTCTCAAATATTTAAGGCAAGAAACAGTACATCACTCTTGCTTCCAGAGAGCCAATGAAAGTAAGGACTGCTCTTGAAAGCCTGTAATTAAACAATATTACGGTCATTTATGTACTTACTACCTTGGACTTGTTTATACTGAAATCAAAGCTCACACTACTGTCTCTGATAACTGCATCCATGCCATTATTGTAGAATAAAATACATAGCAAGATAGCTTTATAAGTACGAATCACGATGTTGTAAATGTGTAAGTGGGAAGAAACATAACAGTCCATTACAGACTAATTTATGTCTAATCTTGCTAAACCTCATCGTAGTCAATAGAAGCACGGTTTTCTACATTAGGAAAGGGGAGTTCCAGCCACAGGAGCCTACAGCAAGTCTCCTGTCCAGTCAACTCCTTTCCCCTTGTGATCCCTCCCAGGATGTCCTTCAGTCTCTCTACAGTGTTGCTTTTGGGTTTGTCCACTTAGATCTATGTCAAACAGTACTCCCTCTGACCACACACACCAAGACTTCATCCTTATGTCCTCATGGAACACTGAATGGTTATGCTGGAGTGATGTGGCCTAGTACTGCTGTGTCTTGATTACTCAATACTCAGTGCAGAGGAAAACTCTGGCCTAATGAATGCACATACCTGCCTAAAGTAATTTACCAAGTAAAGCTGCCCCCCAAGTTCCACATGCCAAGTTACCACAACTTTCTTCCCAGGTGGAGGTGAGGTGCTTTGGACAGAGCAGTGAATTAAGAGGAGCAACCTGCTGTCTTCTCAACATTCATCCTCTTTAAAGAAATTAAGAAACTATCTATATTGTGTGACCAGAATTTCAAGAAACACCCTCTTCAATCATAAGGCACTTAAAAGAGAAAACACTGCATTATGGCACTCCTTAAACATGGTAATACTTCAAACTTCATGAGCACACAGCACCTGCAGTTATTTAAAACTAAAAGAAATTAAGACCCACAAGTGCCTTCTTCAATGAATTGTTTTGAATTTAATACATCATGCAAAAAAAAAAAAACCCCACACAAACTTAAAATATCATTCTCACATTGGTAGTACCATTCCTTCTCAAAAGAAAGATGATGCATGTATTCTATGGTATTTTCTGTGTTAAACAAATGTCTTGCAAGTAAAGGTCACCACTAGCAAAGCTGCATTTGCTAATCTGGGCCCTAGGCGTTTACTTAATACTTACTGAGTCCTCCATCCTCGGGTACTCCCGTCCCCCTCATTCCTAGGTAAGTCAGTCCCAATATTAGGAAAAATAAGCAGGCAGCAGTCAGGAGAAACATCGACAAGTAGTGAGCGCTGAAACTGCCCGACGGAGACACCTCCTCCCGTTTGAACTGCTGGAGAAGTTCCTCTTCATGCTCACACAGCTTCGGTTTGCCATATGCGTTTTTCAGGTAGGTGTGATTGGAGCCGGTATGATTGGCGTGATTGATCCTGAGTGAAGTCGGGGTGGCTGCGGCTGCACCGGGAGGGAGGCTATTGGGGTATATACTGGGGGACTCCACGCTGAAGGCCCCGGCGCCTATGTGATTATTGGTTTTGAGAAGGGACCCTGCGGGTGACTCCAAGGTTGTGTCCATGTCAGGAACCGGCGGCGCCAGCTTCTTGGAGCCGGCCCGGTATCGAGGAACAGGGCTGGAGTCCACTTGATCGCATCCTCCCCCCGGCTCGGCTGCCACCTCCTCGAGGGTTCTGCTCCTGTCTAGACTCCCCGCAGCCGCCGCCCTGTCATTCATCGCGAGTCCTCCCCCTCCCTGAACCGAAGTCTCCTGCCGGCTGCCGCCAGATTTAGCCATCATCAGCGCCGAGAAAGGCTTACTATGACTCCGTCTGGGTCGGTGCCTGGAAAGGGAGTCGTCCTTTAATACCTGTCTACCGGAGGCCACGTCGTCATCATCGTCCTCTTCCTCCGAGTCCGAATAATGCTCCCGGCAGCTATACGGGAGGAGCCGGCTACCGTTCACGGCTCTGCTAGCCCACAGGGGCTCGTCGGCCTCGGGATCCCTCTCGTCACCATCCGCCACCACCTCCTCCTCCTCCTCTTCCTCCTCGTCCGCATCGTCCCCGGCTCCGTCGTTCCCCGACGGCGACTGCGCTTCAGGGACCCCCGGTCTCCGCGTCCCTCCCCACCACGAGTGGGATTTCCTCCGTTCGGAAGAGTTGCTGTTGTTAGTCACCTCGCCGGCGGCCAGGGGCGCCGGTGGCGCTTTCAGTCCGCGGTACTGGAGCGCAGCCCGGTCCCGGCGCGCGCCGCCGCCGCCCTGCTCCCGGGGACTCGCTTCCACATCCGACTCGTCGGAGCTGAAGCCAAGGAGCACTTTGGGGACGGTAGCCGCGCCCCCGGATCCTCCCAAGGGGTTCTCCGGAACCGAGGCCGACAACCGGCCGAGGCCCGTAGGGGTCCGTAAGTACGAGAGGTCACCCGAACCCGGCCGGTGTCCCATCCCCGTTACCGCCGTCACCGATCCAGCGACCGCGATCGCGGCGGCGGCCGCCGTGTTATTGTTATTACTGTTCCGTGTCTTGTTACCGCGGCCCCCCGCCCGGTGCTGCTGCGGTTGCTGTTGCTGCTGCTGCTCTTCCTCGCGAAGCTTCTTCAGCTTCTTAAGGTAAACCGGACGCGTGCTCTCCGTCACCGGACCCGGAGATAAACCGTAACGGCGGAGCTGTGTGAAAAGCTCTTCATCCGAAAGCTGCTGAGGCGCCGCCGCCGCCGCCGCCGCCGCCGCCGCCGCCGCCATTTTCTCTCCAGGGTGTTTTACAAGCTCCGCGCTACCGGAAGTGACGCGACGCCCTAGACCCTGAACTAGACCGGGGCTGCGTCGCCCTGCCAGCGCCGCGGACGTCTCGACCAATAGGAAGCGCGGGAGGAGCTCACCTGAGCGGGAAAGCGCCACCTGAGCTGGGCGAGCGGCTCGCACAAGGGACGGCGTGGCTGCTCCAACCTACTTTGCCCGTGTGTCTCACTCCCACCTCCGTCCCTCCAGCGGGGGCGGCTGTCCCTGTCACTGCTCCGCACGCCCCCGGGCAGCTTGCATATGTCATGCACTGGACGCTAATTTTGCAACCACACCTTGACCTCTTACCGCCTCCTCCCCCCACCCCCATCCTCGGGCTCCCGCCACCGGGCAGCGGGCGTGGAAAGGACATCCGCTCTGAAGTTCATGGCGACACTTTTTGTTTGTTTGTTTCGGATCCCTGCTGCCTCCCAAGGCCATCCGAGAAGAGAGATTCCCGGTGTGGTAATTTTGCTGTCTGCTTCAAGGTTCCCTTTTCGTTAAGTCTTTCCGTGTAATTAAATCTTTTTTTAAGTGACTTTCTCTCGATGCCTTCTCAGAGACTTCTTTTTGCAAGAAATGGAATAAGTCGTTCAGAGTACAGTTTTCAAAAGTCATAGCTACTCTTTAAATGGGTGCACGTAATTAACCTTTTTCGATTTAAGAGAAAATTGAGTGAGTTTTTTTTTTCTTTCCTAAGTATGATGACCTCACAAAGTCATGGAGAAATGAAAGCCTATCTGATGCATTTTGACTGAAGAAGGACAAGCTTACTATTCTACTTCTATCACCCACCCAAACAATAATTACTATTTTTATTTTTTTTGAGATAATTTATTTCCCCCTTTGGCCAGGTAGAGGGAACTTTACATCTATTGTTTTCAAGACAAAAAGCACAGTACACATTTGTTCAACGAGGCAGTGAGCCGCAAACTATAATAGAATGAGATTAAAATTGGGAGCATGGGAAAGATGCTTGGTAAGGTCGAGAAACTTATCCCCAAACAAAAACAATTTTGGTAAAGTGTGCATCCCCTTTCCTCAAATCTTGACATAATTAATCATTTTTGAAGCACTTAAGCCCTAGAAGGTAATAGGTAACAGTAGCACTATGTGTGAAACATTACAATTTTTTTTTTTAAATCTGAGTTGCTTTGTAACAAAAACATCTGTACAGAATGGGTTAGTCAAAAGCATAGATACTAGCTTTTCAATACCCAGCATCCCACAGCAGAAGAAAAATATATATTAACCTCAGTTCATGATTTTTAGCAAATTTTGCCTTGTCTTCAAAACAAGGCTTTCTTATGAAAGAGCACTCCTCCCTGTTAATTGCTGAGACTTTAAATGCCATAAATAGTCCTGAATCTATGACAGTTAAGCACTTACCAGAATATATGGCATTATATCATAGTTATGATGACCCAAATTTATTACCTTAAGTTTTGGAGTGGGGAATTAAATCATCACAAACTTACTGGACCTCAGTGTAGTAAAGTAGTTCATCTGTGGTCTTCGGTGTTTTATAAAACTGGACGTTGGTCCTATTCTTTCTTAGTATTTTTATCTTAGTTCAATATTAGTTCCCCACTCTGTTAGTTCAGATTGGAATCCCAGGTGTCTTTGACAGTTAATGATGTCACTCTGACTGATCTAAACATCACCTAGGAGACTAGACATACTTCTTCTAGACATACCAGTAAGTGTTTCATTAAATGACCTGAGAAGACCCACCTTAACTCAAGATGGGCCCATTCAATGGCCTGAGGTACTAGACTGAATTAAAAGGAGAAAGTGAACTGAGTACAAACATCCTATTATCCAGCTCCCTCACCATGGTTGCAACATGAATAGTTGCCTCAGACTTTCTGCTTCATTCCTTGGTTGCCATGAACTTTGGCCTCCAACTGTAAGCCAAAATAAACCCTTCCTTAAGTCCCTATGGTGAGACATCTTGTTTGAGTACCATGAAAAGTAACTAATACAGCATCTATTGATCCTACCTCAACTGTCCTGAACTTATAAGTACACCCCTGCCAGGACTGTGGGACAGCTTCTATTTCCATCTCTAGCATTGGGTCAGTTGATGTTTCTGAGCCTTCATTTCTGTATATACAAAATCCTCCACAGATGACTATTTGGGGGACTAAATGTCTGTGTGATCCTTAGTACCACGCCTCATCCACAATGCACACTCAGTAAATGTTAGCAATGCAAAGTCAGTCATTGTGGGTGTGTCTATTTTTGTAGTATGGTTCCTGGTAATTCCATGTAACAATAATAAAAACACTACTGTACAGACAGAAATAGAATTAGTCCAAGTTTTCCCAAGGTACTAATCACATTGTGAGTTAATATGAACCAAAGGTGTTAGTTACCACATGTTTTGGGCCATTTCAGTTCTTTGGGTTTTGAATGAACTAGGAACCAAAGGTCTCTGTTCTCCAAGTTCTACACCCAAGAACAATTCTAAAGTTCTTAGAATCTCAGTTCATTTTTTAAAATATGTTGATATATTGTCTTCCCTTCTTGGCAGGCAACTAATATTTAAGAAATGTTTATGAGACCAATGAATTAACACATAGCAAATGGAAATGACATCCAAGTATGGTGTCTGCCCGCTGGTTACTGCCACACGTTAATAAAACATGGCAATTATACCAAAGGCAAATTTATGTTTTCCAAGAAGTTTTATGATCTCATTTAGTCTACAAAACAAATAACAAAATCTTTTTGAGGAGGCTGAGGGCACGATTTGTCGCAGAAAACTATATGGGGTTATAATTCCCCATGTTTTGGGTGTTTGAACAGACGTGGTACTTCCTCAGGAGAATCTTCCCAGCTCTGTCACAGATCATTTGTGACTTGCTCCTAATTTGCATAATGGATCTTACTCCAGCTTCCGGACTGATTGGGTGTTAAAGCATGGAGCTATATTTTAATTGCACCCAGAAACTTGACAGGGAATACAATCTCAAACTTACTAGGCTGCACAGCTTCCAAAAATTTGACTGAAGGAGGAATTTGGTCAGATCCCACTTGTGGTTTATTTCATAGAAGAATATTACTATCACTAAGCATAGTACTGTTTTTCCAGGTCAATAGATTTAGTTTTGATTTTGGTTCATTTTTCTTACCTAAGTGAAATTCACAAACATAAAATTAGGCATTTTAAAGCATAAAAGTGGCACTTAAGACACTCACAGCTCTGCACAAACTTTCGCCTCTAGTCACCAAAACATTTCATCACTCCCAAAGGAGACCCTGAAGTCATTAAAAACTCACTTCCCCATTTCCTTCCTTCCCTACTGACAGACAACCATTATCAGTCTCTTGCCTCTTTGGATATAACTGTTCTGAATATTCCATGTGAGAAGAATCCATAGTTATATGACCATTTACCTGACTCCTTCACTCAGCATATTTTTAAGCTTGATCTATGGGTAACACCTCTTTATATGGCAATATTTCATAATATGAACACAACACATTTTCATTATCTAGTCATTCATTGACCAGGATTTTGGCTGTTTCTACATCTGCTTACTATTCATACAGCTATCATAAATGTTGATTTTTAAGTGTCTATTTTCAAATCTTTGAGTATGTGTTTTGTAATGGAATACAGTATCATGTGGTAACTATTATTAGAAATTTTGAGGATTACAAAAATGTATGAATGTGTTAATGAATGAAAGAAGGGAAGATCATTAGCTTGTGATTGTCTCAACATCTTGAGCTTTTATGTAACAAACTGAAGCTGGGATTTTTCATAACTGACTGCTATGGTTTTTAATTGGTCTGTTCCCACCAGTGTATGTTGGTATTTAATTCTTCAAGATATTAGTGTGGCCAGTTCAGTATTGGCAGGGTAGTGCGGGGTGTAGGAGTCAAAAGAGCAGAGCTCCCATGAATATAGTCACACCTTCTCCTGGGAGTGAGTGCCCACTTTCAACAGGGCTGGAATAATTACCGGAGAGCGAATTATAAAGTAAGCTTACCTCTAGCCTCCAGAACATGTGGGGGGGGGGCAGCAGTTGACTGCTTCCCAGAATTCCATGAGCAGCAAGTTTCTTGATGCCTTGGGGCTTGTTTTATGACTCTGGTTTTGGTGGAGATTTTGTTACAGACACTGAGGGAAAGGGACATTGAATTCTGGCTGGCTGGAAGGAAATACATCATTTGGAACCTGGAGTGACTCTAAGAGAAGAATTGCTTTTACTTCATCCTGTGGGGTGGACCAAGTGATGGCAGTGATTCAATCCATGAGGAATTATGTAAAACGTTTAAAAGAGAGGGTAAGATATGAGGATGGTAAGGAGAAAGGTCCCTAAATCTTTGGGTCTCTTCTAGAATTTGTTGTTGTAAAAGGAACACCATTCTTGGAGGAAGGCACACATCCCTCTGTGAGCTAAAACCAGGAGACCTAGACCCTATCCATTCAAGAACCAAAACAGCCAAAAGAATCAAGTTTCTCCAGAGAGGGATGGAGCTGATCTGAAGTTGCTTTAGGTTTTTCTGAGACTTGGTGAGATATATTAGTTAATAAAAACACCAACAAAAGCCTCTCAGTCCTACTATTTCCCAGTCCCCAAAGAATACCCAGAGTGAATGAACTAGAAGGTACATTAGGCAAAAGCTATTGGTGCCAAGGAAAAACTAGGAAGATGGGGTGGGGGGAGGCTTTAGGGGCACACGGTGGCAGCCGACTTAGGTTTGAAATGAGAGGGCTGCATCTGTGGTCCCCAGCAAGATGGTGACTGTAGAAGACTCAGAAAGGTTGGAGATGATAAGGCAGTGAGGCAGATAGTACCAGAAGGACACTAGCCAGTCTGTGGAGCAAAGCTGGTGAGATGAGGCTATGTTAGTAAGGGTGGAGAGAATGGACATAAGGAAGCAGAGTCAGCCAACACAAGGGACTACTTGGGAAACAGGCTTATTCCTAATTGCTAAGGTCCCTTGAGCAGAAGTTGACAGAAACATGTTTTATGAGGCTAAGTCTGGTGAGAAGAGTTCTCCCGCCAATTCGAGGGACCCACAGAATCTTCACACGCCTTGGGGCAAGGTGACCCCCCTCTTCTAATCCACCCGGCGAGGTGAGGAGGCAGACAAAAGCTTTTCTCAATTTCGTCTCTCAGTCTTGTTGCAACAGCTAGAAAAAAAACATGAAATATAAAAGTATAGCCACCCACTTTGCAGAAGATCAGAAAAAGCGACACAATATTGTATCGATGTTGTCATTGGAACTCCGTGCAAAGTGCCTCAAGGATGTGTTTGCTAGTTTTTAATCTACCAAGTTCCTGGTATATACTTCTCTCTTTAATTGCTCAACTTCTGTTTAAATGCTAACACTTCTAAGGGAGAAGCCAGAATAAACATACTAGAAATACAACATGGTATTAAGAAATGTTAGACAAATTCATATTCTATGTTAGTGTGAGAATTTGCCAGGAAAGTTTGCCATGAGAGCATCTGTCTTACTTTTCTATATATAACTCAAACAGGTGAGGGACAGTCACGGGATTCAAGTAAACAGCACACATATGCTATGGTTGATATTTATATCCCACTGTAACTATGTGAGTGAGTGAATTGTCTCATCATATGCAAAAAGTTACAGAGAACATTTCACTTTAAAGAGCGATGGATGGGGTCTCCGTGTTAGATGTGAATTCTGTTTTTATTTATACAACTCATTACAATGATATTTATATTGCCTCAGAGCCTACAAAAATCCTTTATTATGTTATTTCATCTTTCTGCACACGCTGAGGAAAAAATTAACATGATAGTTTTATAAATGGGAAAACAAAAACTTAGGAAGCTTCTGTAGTTTGTCCTTTGAGAAGCAAATGAGGACCAGAGCCCCCAAACCACTCCTGGGTTCTCAGCCCCTAAGCTGCCTGTTCACTTCAGTCTACCACAGTCTCGCTCAGATTGCACAAAGAGAGTTATTGGATCTTTTGCTTTGGGTTCCTGTAATCTATAAAATGTGGTATGAGGTCACAGCAGTTTAACTACCAAGATGCCTGCAGGATGCAAAGCATTTGAAGGCACCTTCTTAACTACTTACTATTGTAGGTATTTGTATAATTTGCCTTATTCCTGCAGCTCTATGTGTCTTTTTGAAAGTTTCATCCTTCCTGACTCTAACTTATTGTTTGTTCAGTAGATAACAGTACAGCTGTGTTGATCATTCAGAATTTATAGAGGATGCTACCTGTAACAAAATGCCATTTTAAGGATGTGTCTTAGGGTTTTGTTGCTGTGAAGAGATACCATGACTGTAGTAGGTCTTTCTTGTCGTAGGTCTGTCTTTCTTTGGGATTGCTAGCTCCCCAATGATAATATAGAGACTTATTAATCATGAAAGCTTGGCCTTTAGCTTAGCTTGTTCCCACCTACCTCTTATAAATTAAATTAACGCTGTTTCTATTAATCTACATTCTGCCATAGGGTGTTTTACTTCTGTATGTCCATCTTCTCAGCGCCTTGCTGGTAAATCGAGATTCAAACCCTGAATTCTTTTCCCACCCCACCCCTGGATGTCCCACCTATTCTCTTCCGCCTCGCTATTGGCCATTTAGCTCTTTATTAAACCAATCAAAAGGCACCTTAGGGAGAGACACATCTTTAGAGTCTATAAAGAGGTTACTCCACAGCAGATGAGCAATTCTTATAAACAAAGGCACTGAACAGGGCTGGCTTACAGCTCTGGAGGTTTAGTTCATTGTCATCATGACAAGAAGCACCACAGTGGCATGCAGGCAGATAACGGTGCAAGAGAAGGAGTGGAGATTTCTACATCTTGATCTCAGGCAACAAGAAGTGAACTGTCCCATACTGGTCCTAGATTGAGCATAGAAGACCTCACAGCCAGCCTCCACTGAGCCAAACATCCTCTAACAAGGCCACACCCACTCCAATAACCTACTAACATTGCCACTCCCTATGGGCCAAGCATTCAAACACTTGAGTCTATGGGGGCCATTTCTTGTCAAACTACCACACAAAAAAATGTGAAAAGGGTTTGGATTTTGAGTGTGGTGGTGGTGGTAGTGGGATAAAGTGAGGGGCACTGGGAGTCTGGATATGCTTTTATTCATTTTACTTTACTCATTAAAAAAAATTGTTTTTGAGACTGGATTTAGCTATATAGTATCCAAGCTTATTTCAAACTCACAGTCTTCCTACTTTGGCCTCATGAGGGATGGAGCTGCAGATATGCACCACCACACTTGGCTTTAGTCTCAATTTGCTAGGTTTTTAACTAACACATAAATCATTAAAAGGTCCCATATTTATGGAACACAACTTGATGTTGCAATACATGTATATGAAGTGTAATATTTAAATCAAGTTATATATACATATATATCCTCAAACATTTATCTTTTTTTTTAAATAGTGAAAACATTAAAAAAAAAAAAAAAAATACTCTTAACAGCCATTTGAAGTACATACTCACTACCCATACTGTCCCTGCTGTGTAGGAGCAGACCAGAACTCACTGCTCCTTTCCAATTGTAACTTTGTATCCCTCCACCTCCAGCTTTGAGACAGTGTAAAGCAGAATCTGCTTACAGATGGGACATGGATCCTAGAAAAGAGTGTCCTCAGAAGGAATCAGTGAATGCATAGTTTGGGGCTGTGTATCCAGAGAAAAAGAGGTGCTATTTACTTGGGTGTAACAGCCTACTACAGTGAGTTTCCTGAGTAGTCAAGAGATGCATTTGGATATGTGATGTTTGTGATTATGAAATAGAGGGACTCTGGAAGCAATGAGAGACAGACGAGATAAGAAAGAACCTATAAGTGAGTACATACCATGTTTTTCTTTCTGAGTCTGGGTTACCTCAGGATGGTATTTTCTAGTTCCCACCATTTGCCTACAAATGTCATGATTTTTTTTAAACTGCTAAGTAATACGCCATTGTGTATATGTACCACATTTTTTTTTATTCTTCAGCTGAGGGGCGTCCTGGTTGTTTCTATTATGAATAATGCTGCTATAAACATAGTTGAGCAAGTGTC
Organism: Phyllotis vaccarum; assembly: GCA_033318265.1. Taxonomy (NCBI): domain Eukaryota; kingdom Metazoa; phylum Chordata; class Mammalia; order Rodentia; family Cricetidae; genus Phyllotis; species Phyllotis vaccarum. Next base: position 7,812,874 of record JARWLC010000014.1, on the reverse strand, counting down.
TTTGTGGTATGGTTGAGCATCCCTTGGGAATATGCCCAAGAGTGGTATCATTGGGTCTTGTGGTAGGCTGATTCCCAATTTTCCAAGAAGTTGACATACTGATTTTCAAAGTGGCTGTACAAGTTTGCACCCCTATCTGTAGGCAGATTCAGGTGTTATTGAGGGTGTCATAGAGGCATAGCTTTGGGGTCTCAGGACCCTGAATGGGGCATAGCCAGCCCCCATTGAGAACCCCATGGCACACTGACCTTCCTTCCTATTTTGTTCCTGCATTCTTGGGGAGAGAATCAGACCATCCTGCATGAGACAGTTCTACTCTCTAAGAATTGCCTTAAAGTTCAATTTGTATCCAGGAATGTTTATATAACCCCTTAATAAATATTAATCATTTATATGACGGACTTCAAGTGAATAATTCTGCAATATCCACCAACAGGGGAGGAGTGTTCCCCTTGCTCCACATCCTCTCCAGCATAAACCATCATCAGTGTTTTTATCTTAGCCAATCTGAGAGGTGTAAGATGGAATCTCAGAGTTATTTTGATTTGTGTTTCCCTGACGACTAAGGATGTTGAGCAATTCCTTAAATTTCTTTCTACCATTTGAGATTCTTCTGTTGAGAATTCTCTGTTTAGCCCTATAGCCCATTTTTAAAATTGGATTGTTTGGTATTTTGATGTCTGGTTTCTTGAGTTCTCTATAAATTTAGGAGATCAGCCCTCTGTTAGATGTGGAGATGGTGAAGATCTTTTCCCACTCTGTAGGCTGTCATTTTATCTTATTTACCATGTCCTTTGCCTTACAGAAGCTTCTCAGTTTCAGAAGGTCCCATTTATTAATTGTTGCTCTCAATGTCTGTGCTACTATATTTAGGAAGTGCTTTTCTGTGCCAATACGTTCAAGGCTACTTCCTACATTCTCTTCTATTGGGTTCAGTGTAATTGGATTTATGTTGAGGTCTTTGATCCACTTCGATGTGAGTTTTGTGCAGGGTATAAAAATGGGTCTATTTGAAATCTTCTACATGTTGAGATCCAGATATTCCTGCACCGTTTGTTGAAGGTGTTCTTTTTTTGTTGTGCAATTTTGGATTCTTTGTCAAAAATCAATTGTTCATAGATGCGTGGATTAATATCAGTGTCTTCAATACAATTTTGGTTTTATGCCAAGATCAAGTTTTTTTTTTTGTTTGTTTGTTTGTTTTTTTTTATTACTATGGTTCAGTAGTAGAGCTTGAAGTCCAGGATGGTGATGCCTCCAGAAGCTGCTTTATTGTATAGAATAGTTTTAGCTATCATGAGTTTTTTTATTTTTCCATATGAAGTTGAGAATTGATTGCTCTTTAAGGTCTGTGAAGAAATGTGTTGGGATTTTAAAGGGGATTGCATTGAATCTGTAGACTGCTTTTGGTAAGATTGTCATTTTTACTATGTTGATCCTACCTATTCAGGAGCATGGATTTCCATTTTCTGGTATTTTCTCCAGTCTCATCAAAGACTTAAAGTTCTTTTCATATAGATCTTTCACTTGCTTAGTATTATCCCAAGGTATTTTATATTTTTGTAGCTATTGTAAAGGGTGATGTTTCTGATTTCTTTCTTGGCCCAATTATCATTTGTATATAGGAGAGCTACTAATTTTTTTTTGAGTTAATCTTATATCCCGCCTACTAGATGTAATGCAAAGGATAACCAAACTACTCACAGCTCCAGAGAAGCTAGCTAACAAGGAGGACCCTAAGAGGGATGTATGGATCACCCTGGGAAGGGGAAATAGATGAGATCTCCCAAGTAAACCAAGGAGGGGGGTGAGGAGGGCACTAGAGAAGAGGGGATGGGGGATGAGAACATGAGGGAATGGGATGGTTGAACTAGAACAGGGGTGGAGTGGGAGAGCAATGAGATAGAGGGAGACATCATGGAGTTAGGGAGAAAGCTGGTGCTAGGGAAATTCCCAGGAATCCACAAGGATGACCCCAGCTAAGACTACTAATGACAGTAGAGAGGGTGCCTCAGTTGCCCTATCCTCATAATCAGATTGGTGAATACCCTAACTGTCATCATAGAGTCTTCATCTGTAACTTATGGAAGCAGATGCAGAGATCCACAACCAAACACCAGGCTGAGCTCTGGGAGTCCAGTCAAAGAGAGTGAAGAGGATTTTGTATGAGCAAGTGGGGGTCAAGATCATGTTGAGGAAACTCACAGAGAGAACTGAACCAAGCGAGTGGGAACTTACAAACTTTAGAGAGACAGCTGTGGAGGCTGCACGGGACTGGACTAGGCCCTCTGCATAAGGGAGACAGTTGTGTAGCTTGGTCTGTTTGAGGGGCCCCGGCAGTGGGATCAGGATCTATCCCTGGTGCCTTAGCTGACTTCCTGGAATGTATTCCCTATGGTGGGACACATTGCACAGCCCTGATGCAGGGGGAAGGGGCTTGGTCCTGCCTCAAGTGAATGTACCAGGCTTTGCTGACTCTCCATGGGAGGTCTTACCTTTTCAGAGGAGGAAATGGGGAGTGGGTGGTGGAGAAAGGGTGGGGTGGAGTGGGAGGAGGGATGAGAGGCATATCTGTGGTTGGCATGTAAACTAAATTTAAAGTTTCATTAAAAAAAGAGAAAGGTAGTGAGATAGAGGGAGACCAGGAGAGTGGTACATAAAAAGCTGCTAACTCAGAGTTTGTAATGCTCTCCACAGTCAGATCCTCATCCTGTGGACAGCACACTCTCTCCACTGAAGTCCAAGGGTGATAACTCCCACAACATTAAATAACTCAAAAGTATATCTGCTAATTAAGAAGTAATGAGAAGCAGAGGGCAGAAGGGTAGCTTGGCAGCTAAGGGCATTTCCTGAGCATCCTGATTAGGTTTCTGTTGCTTGATAAAACACCGAGAGCAAAAGCAACTTGGGTAAGAGGGTTTATTATTTACCTTGCACTTCCACAGCACAGCCCATCATAAAAGGAAGTCAGGGCAGGAACCTGGAGCAGAGGCCATGGAGGGGTGCTGCTTACTGTTTTGCTGACCAAGGCTTGCTCAGCCTGCTTTCTTATTCACCTAGGGCCAACAGCACAGGGATGGCACCGGCCACCAAGGCCTGGGCCCTCCCACATCAATCAGTAATTTAAAAAAAAAAAAAAAATGCTCCCACAGGCTTGCCTCCATGCCAGTTTGGTTGGGCATTTTCTCCACTGAGGTTCCCTCCTCCCAAATGAGTCTAGCTTGTATCAAGCTGACAAAATGCTAGCCAGGACACTGTGCAAGCCTGACACCCTGAGTCTGACCACAGAACCCACGTAAAAGTGGGAGAGAACCAATCCCATGGCATTGCCATTTGTCTTTATGTGGGTGCCATGACACACCCACACACATATGCTACTACTAATATAATAATCATAAAGAAATAAAAGTTTAAAAACATTTAATCATTGACTTAAAATAGTAGGGTTTTGACTAACATATCTATTTTAATCACCTCGTATATTTAATCATGTTTTCATTAAAATAAGCTGCACAAAATGAACTTGAACTGGTGTCTCAACCTCCCATTCTTTTCTGTCAGTGACCACTTAATGTCTCTTTGTCGCATTTTGATTCTTTCTGCATAAAAATTCAAATGATACATTTTCCCCCCTCAGGAAATAAAATAATTGCTACTGTCTGCATGTTTTAAGTTTCAAAAGAAAAGGTTAATTGTGTTCATTTTAGAGAGATTTGTGATTGTTATTAAAGTCTTTAACTTGGGCTTGAAGTAGAGAGCTGAGCTACAAAAATTAATGTTTGTTAAGTGGAAAATTCTGTCTAGTCTCAGCTCGTGGTTGTTTGAATTGATTGAGGTAAACCTTGTAAAACAGTTGGGGTGTTTTAAGATTCCTTTACGACTACACTCTCTTCCAGGAATAGAACCACGCTCCCATCTGAAAAGCAGTACAAACATCTCACCTGTTTTAAAAATCAACAGAAATGTATCTTGATGAAGATGAATATGTAAATAAAGTGTGTAATGATCTTGTGTGACTCACAGGGGATTCTCTTTTAAATTCTAAGAGCTGAGAAGCATCTTAATAGGTCAGCAAATTCTATCAATTTTTAGGTTAAGAAAATAAACCATGTCAGGTTATATCAATTGTCTAATGTCGCTTAATTAGTTATTGAGACTAAAATCCAGGTATATTCACTTACCTAGCTCTTGAGACCCAAGTCCAGGTATACCACTTACACTGCAGTCCTCAACACGGTGAAAATTCACTCTAAAGTAAAAGGACAGAGGTCTGGAATGACAGCTCAGTGGGTAAATATTTGACTTCTAAGCATGAAGTTTTCTCAGAACCTACATGAAAGAAAAAGGGGAAGCCTGGCAGCATGTTTGTCTTAATGCCAGGAAAGTGAGGACAAACAGATTTCTCAGGATCCATGACCAGCCAGTCTAGTCTACTTAGAGGGTTCCAGGTCATTGAGAAACCCATTCTCTCCTAAAGGAAGAAAGAAAGAAAGGAAGGAAGGAGGGAGGGAGGGAGGGAGGGAGGGAGGGAAGGAAGGAAGGAAGGAAGGAAGGAAGGAAGGAAGGAAGGAAGGAAGGAAGAGAATAGTGTCATTGGAATGACACACAAGGTTGTCCTTTGACTTTCATACACAAACATGGACATCAGCACACACAAGTGCATGTACCTGCTCTCTCTTTTCCTCCTTCCCTCCCTCAACCCCTTCCCCCCCCTCTCTCTCCCTCTCCCCCCCCCCTCCACGTAACAATATGAAAAGCTAGCTTGGTTGTGATTCAGTTTCCAGTCTGGCTATTTTGCATTATGTCAATGGTCCTTTTTAGACCTTCCGCCGCCTCTCTGAACTTTAAAATTGTGCTGCTGAATAGCAGTTGCAAGCTATTGTCATCCTACACAGGTGACAAAATAGGGAAGGTGAGTTTAATTTTCATCTCCAAGCTCACAGAAGAAGCAGATGAGATAGTGCTCGGGTCTTCAGAGCCTCTTTCACTTCTCTATGAATAATTAGTCATATTAGGAAAAAGTTTAAAGTGGGACATCAAAATAACCTCAGCTAGCATGCCGTAGTACACAGGGTACACATCAGTTGAAAAGTAAAGAAGGATTTGAGGGGAAATGTAATGACTAAAAGTGTAGGACCAAGCAAAAAGTGTTGCCATAGTAGCAAAACTGGGCAATTAGAGACATTGATGTAAATTTTGTTGAGCAAAAAATAAACAAATTCTATGAAACGAGATCATTTTGGGTCAGTCCTTATGGAGTTTGGAAACACCAGCTGCCTAAGAGCAAAGCAAACAATGCACATTAATATCAGTTTCTGGGGAACAATGTAGGGATTTTCATCCACTGGAAATATCATGATCTAATGATGTAAAATGTGGCTGAAAGGCAAATGGAGCCTAACACTGGGGGCTATAAGGCTTTAGGGAGAAGGCATGGTGTTGCTTGGGTTTTTGGTGCCATTTTAAGAAAATTTAAAAGGTATGTGTAGAAGCTGGCAGAGCAGAAATCTTCAAGTTATATCTTCAGAAAAGCATCTGTAGGGCTAAAGTATTTGGAAATAATAAGAAGGTTCTAATTCATGCAATAAAAATTAGTTGGGTGTTTTTTATATAACAATATAAGTACTGTCTTCTGGTAACTATAAAGACATTGGGCTGTATCTGAGTGAGTTGGGAGACGTGGTTATAAGAGAGAGAAACAGCCATGTGTCAAAGCCTGTTTCCCAGACATTACCATGGCAGTTCCATTGCAAGTATGCTGTGGAGAGTAGGTATGATGGTCACATGAAGACAAACCAGAAAAAGTTATTGCCACAATCTAGGCCAGAGTTGAGAACTGCTTAGGCCATGGTGGCAGCAGTAGAGGACAAGAGACAGGTCTGCATCTGGGATAGAATTAACACTTGGAATGTGCTTCACATAGTTAAAAACATAGACCAGGTGTAGTGGTGCAAACCTTTAATCCCAGCTCTCCAGAAGGGAGGCAGGTGGATCTCTGTAAATTCCAGGCCAGCTTTGTCTACATAGTGAGTTACAGGCTAGACAAGGCTGTATATGGAGATTATGTCCATATATATATATATATATATATGAAATAGAAATACTTTAAATCTCTGTGGTCCAGAAGATAGCACCATGACCCGAGTGAAGTAGGGATGGGAGAACAGGTATGGAAGGGTGGAATCCACATCTATTGTCTTCTCTCCTCCCCCACCTCCCTTCTCTTCCCCTTCAAGTTAGCAACTCTCAATATATCACTCTCCTGGTCGTGTCGCCCCCCCCCCCCCCCCCCCCCCCCCCCCCCCCCCCCGTCTCACTACCAGCTAGGTGTCAACCTCATTAAAGGTTCTTTCTTATCATGTCTATCTCCTGATGTTAAGTTACAGCAAGGTTCAGTTCTCTCTCTCTCTCCTTTTTGGTTTTTCACTATAGGTTTTCTCCCAGAGCTCAATCTTGACTACACTTTTCTCTTGTCTCCCCTCCCTCTACCCTTTTCCCCTCCCCTCCCCTCCCTTTCCTTCTCCCCCCCCCCTCTCTTCTCTTCCCTTCCCTTCTCCTCTCTTCTCCTCTCTCCTCTTCTTTCTTGACATTTTGACTCAGTGACTCAGGAGATAAGATTTATAACTGTTAGGAACATAGAATTTCAAAATGCCCATGAGAACAGCAATATAAATTGCAAGGCAGAAAACTGGTATCAGATTGTTACAATGGTGTAAGAACAAGGCGTTCTACCACCTAGGAAAGGAGACCAGACCAACTCTAACCTTTAAGTCTTGTTGCTGTTCTTCCATTTAGCTAAAGCGAATTCTTCCCATTATAACCAGTAAGATTCATCACACACATTTCTTGATATTTTTAATCTTGAAACTCAATCTTGAGAAAACATGGTATAAATTGGAGGAATAATTGGAGGTCCCTCAACACAGAGGTCCTGCATCTTCTGGTTATGAGACAATTGCTGTACTTTCTGCTTCCAAGTCAACGTGTGTTACCTTGGTTACTGTTGATTTCAGATGCAGCCATCTAATTTCAGTGTGAATGCAATCATTGTTAACTTAATCAGTTTGAGAAATGAGTAGGACTTTAATGAGACACAGCTTGGGCTAACATTTGTCATCTTGTTTTTAAAAAAAGGATTAACTGTGGGGAGAAGACACATCTTAAACAAGAGCCACACTCTCCCATGGAGCCCTGACTGATTTTTAAAAATTAAATTAATAAACGAAAGGAAGCTAGCTGAACAACAGCATTGCACTTTTCTCTGAGTTCTGGTCCATTGAGATGTGAATAGTCTCAGCCACACACTCCTGCTGCACAATCCTACTCCATGCCATCACTATGCCATCCTTGTCATAATGGACTCTGCCCCTAAAACTGTAAGCCAAAATAAACTGCTCCTCCCTTGAGCTGTTTGGTCACAGCAGAGGCAGAATAGTGACTAATACAGTAAACAGCTAGCCAAGCCTCAGACACATGCCTGGTTTTATGAGGGTTCCCAACGAGCGGGACCCCCACAGATCTTCTCCAGAGAAAACCCCATATGAGAAAAGTGATATACCTTCCTAGGAAAAACTGAGAGATTGTATGAGATGCTAGGCATGCTTTGAAATGAGTAAGAGATTGAGTGCTTACTCTCAGGCAGAAATACTATGGAGGAGTATTTTACAGTGGACATAAACATATGTCCCGATGATGTAGAGGAGGCACTAACTGGGTAGATAATAATAAATGACTTGTCATTCAAGCAAAATTCATGCAGAAGCTGGGATATTATTGGTAATATTGGAGGAGGTGTCTACAAAGGGGTTACATAACTTATCTATTTAGGGTTCTCCATAGGAAACACATTTAAAGTTCTTAGCTATTTAACATCATGGGATATTGAATATATGTACACAAATACGTAGATGTCAAATAATACCAGCACTCAAGAGGCAAAGACAGAGGGATCTCTGTGAGTTTGAGGCCACCCTGCACTACATAGAGAGTTACAGACCAGTCAAGGCTACACGGTGAGATCTTGCCTTAAAAATAGAAAGTAAAAAAATAAGTAAAAAGGAATTAGGTCATTACAAAAATCACCAGAAATGCCTGAAGATTGGGTGATAAGCCGAGATCAAGGAATGACTCATGTGTTCCTCTCTCTGGAGAACCAACCACTCCTCTGCTGGAATTAGGAAGGTAGGGAATCTACCCTTAGAACTATCCATATTAAAAACATCAGAACCAGCGAAGTGCCCTAGCTGTGCTTTGGGAAGTGCAAGCCTGCTTCTGTGGGCCAGTGCAGAACCTCTTAGCATACAGGAAGCTAAGACTGCATCACAAAGACTACCATGTGCCTACAACTACACCTGCCCTCAGCAGAGAATAAAGGAGGAGGAAGAGGGGGTGGCATATCCAAACCCTGTGGAGATGGAGCTAACAGGGTAATCCATCAAATATAGAACCTGGTGACAAAATGTCTGGACAGTTTCATATTTAGTTTTCCTCTGACTTGGCGATGAGGAAGAAATGGAAATCAGTGCTGCACGTCATGCTCTCGAGTAGTGGAAATCCTAGATAGCATCCGAAGATAGAATATGGGAATAAGGGAAGAACTAGGCGATAAAGCACAGCAAAGCATAACGATGCACGTGTACGAAATGCCACAGTGAATCCCATTGCTTGTCATACTAAAGTACTTAATTTTAAAAGAAAATTAATTGTAAAAGGGAATAATATGATTCTGTACATGATAAATCATCAGGAGCCCACAATGGCAGAAAACATTTCAAGTTCTAAGTAAATACAGCAAATCCAAAGATATAGGGCCAGTTTTAAATTTTTCCATATAAGCAATGAACTGCTTTTAGGAATTAAACTTAATGTCAATTATAATTTTAAAATACTATTTACAACATAGTTAGAGAACATGAAATATTCAAGGACAGATTTTTCTAAAATATACATAATATATGTACATTTAGCTTTTCAAGGTAGGCCTAGTGAAGTGATTATCAATTAAGATACCTGCAGTCAATCCTGAAGCCCTGAGTCCAGTGCTCAGGAGTGTGTGGTGAAAGAAGATACCTAACTCCTAAAAAGTTGCCCTCTGGCCCCAACATATACTCTGAGATATACGTTCCTACACACACACACACAAACCCCAAATGCATTGCTCTTAGGAAATAACATAGGTAAACATCCCCATCACTGTGAAGAAAGTGACGATTCTTAGAATGGCGAGTTGGTTCTCCATCAAAGGACTTTGAAGTCAAGGTCTAGTTTGTTACTGGAAACACACGGGTGGATGTATTCTATTAGCAGAGTTTCCTCTTCGGCAATGCTTTTCATATAAACGAAATGAACTATTATATAAAATATTGAGCACAATGTCTTTTACGTGGTACACACCACCTAAATGTCAGCTTTAACATAAATAGAACTAGCTATTTCACTGTGATAAGATTGGCCTGGATGCTAAATCCGCTCTACAGTTGTCAAGCATCAGACAGACTCAACCCAGAGCTCAGTCTTGTGGCTTATATTTTCTTAACGCTAGAGTTTTTACAGTTTTGGTCATTTTTTTTTAAAAAAAAAAACTGACTAATTAAATTAGGCAGTGGTGGTACATGCCTTTAATTCCAGCATTCAGGAGGCAGGGGCAGGTGGATCTGTGAGTTTGAGGTCAACCTGATCTACAGAGTTAGTTCTAGGACAGCCAAGGCTCTGAAGAGAAACCCTGTCTTGAAAAACAGAAAGAAAGAAAGAAAGAAAGAAAGAAAGAAAGGAAGGAAGGAAGGAAGGAAGGAAGGAAGGAAGGAAGGAAGGAAGGAAGGAAGGAAGGAAGGAAGGAAGGAAGGAAGGAAAGAGAAATTAGATGCAGCTAATAGCTAAAAAACCCACCTGTATCATTTTAACATCACTTATTACTTTTAATAAAATGAAAAAGCAAAGCACAGGCTTAGAGAAATACAGTACATACATCTGATAAAGATGACATGGTATCTCAAATATTTAATAGTTAAATAAGAAGGTCGGTGGCCCAGTTAAAATGAGCCAAGTGTTTGAACACTTCTCACAAGTTTATATACAGATGGTCAGTAATCATATAGCAGTATGAACATTAGTAATTATGATAATAATACAAATTAAAGAATTATGAAATGCCACTGTATACCAACTATAATGGGTAGCTTTAAAAACTGGCCATACCAAATAAAGGTAAGAATATGAAACAGTAAATACTTTGCTGTGATGCTGGGGGAACTATAAAATGCTGTACCTAACTTGGACGCCATTTTGGAAGTTACTATATAGCCTAGCAGTTCTGCTTCTGGGAATTTGCCCAAGAGAAATGAAAACAGATATCCACACAAAGACTTAACTATGAATGTTCACAACAGCTTTATTCATGGCTGGCAAAATGTGGTGACAGTGTCTAGCAACAGTGTAAGTAGATTTTAGTGGGACTGCTAAACGTAATTTGCTTGAACTACTCATTAATCATAAGTATTTACCTACTGATACATGGACATTACTCTAGACATATTTCAAAAATATTTTAAATTACATAATCCAGCATAAAAATGTAAACATTGAATGATTCTAAGTAATAAAAAAATTAAAGAAAAATTAGTCTATGGATACAAAAAGCAATGTCTTTGGTGATGGGTAGAGAAGGAGTAACTACCTAAATATACTAAAAATGTCTTTATCTTGATTGGAGCAATGAATACATTATACATGAATTTTTTGTCAAAATAAAAAATTTTTATTTTTTGTCCAAGAAAATATTTCAAATGCTATATTTTATTATATAAAATTTCTATTTTAATAATGTAGATTTAAACCACAAAATACCTAGCTATGTAGTATACATGTTTCCAATCACTAAACTATTTCCTAACTTATTAATTTGTATTTTTTCATGCTATGTACTTAGGCAGGCTGTGAATTTACCATCCTCCTGCCTCAGACTCCTGAATGCTGGGATTACAGGCATTTGCTATATTCCTTGCCTAGTCTCCAGTTGATACTCCCCCAGGAGCATATAATTGTTACAATAAGGTTTCTTGGTCCAGGGTGTCAGACATGCCGTCCCATGTCATCTGAAAGTTGGAGACAGAGCGAATCAACTAGGATAGTAAGGGTTTTCCAGCTCCAGGGACATACTTTCTCTGACAAAGCCACACCTCCAAATCCTTCCTAAACAGTTCCACCATCTGGGGACCAAGTGTTCGAACATGTGAGCTTGTGGAGATGGTTCTCACCCCACCTCTTGAATGCTGGGATGGCAGGCATGAGACTATGAGGATACAGAGCTTTTAAGGATATCCTGTAAGTTTATTCAGGACTTTGACAGGCAGAGATGGCTCCAGAATGTTTTAAGATCGGAGGCAAATTAAAGATAAAGTCCAGGAGTTTCCAAAGCACTGGAGGATTTCAGAAAGGAATCTGTACATTTAACTGAGGCAGAACATTCATGCAGTGGCATAGTTGTTGATGTGGGTTAGATTTGGGTCCAGAAATGCAGAGTGGAAGAGCTAGGGGAGCTAAGCTTGTGTTTAGAGCAAGAAGTCTCTGATGTGACGTATAACAAATGCATGTTTGCCCTGACATTTAAGGAATTGCAAGGATGGTTGGAGGCCAGAGGAGCCCCATACAAAGAAGAAACCCAGAAGCCGAGCTCAGCACTGGGTAAAGAAGCAAACTGGAAGGATTGGAGAGAGGGCTTCGCTGGTAAGAGCACTTGCTGTTCTTGCAGGGGACCTGAGCTCAATTCCTAGAAGCCACATGGTGACTTGTAACTATCTGTAATTACAGTATGAGGCAATCTCCTGACCACTGAGGACACCCACCACACAATACATATTTATACATAATAATAACAAAAACTAACAAATCACTGGGGAGGGGGTAAAAGAGGAAGATAACATGGCACTTCAAAAACTTTTCCCAGTATGTCTCAGGTACGGAAGTAGAAGAAAGAAGACAAAATGTTCACTGGGCACTGGCACACTTCAGATAGTGAGGGACGCAGACAAGAAGACATAGGAGCAACACTCTCTAGAAGGCTCAGATCAGAAACAAGGAGAATATTTGTTTTGTCAACAGAAATTAGGACCAGGCTTCTTCTAGAGGTGGTAAGCTTGGTGCTTGCGTGGAACATTTAGACAGTGATCCGTAATAGAATTTGAAAATAAGCAAGGGGGATCGGCAGCCACCACTAGAAGTCATAAATTATCCAGATCGCTGAGTTAGCAAGAGCTATTGATAAGTTCACCAAAAAGCCTGTAGAGAAAATGTCCCTGGGTAGCAATAGCCCTTACCACTATCCTTGTAGATACTGTCAAGTAATCAGCGTGCTCAGGGAACCATGCCAAGAATTCTCCATGTTTTAATCATCACAATAAAGAAAAATGTGAGTAATAATTATGACTAATTAATTATTGATAAACACTATAAAAGTTAATTTTCCAGAATTAGAATCCTAGATGATTTCAAGGTTGGCAGTAATGAAGAGGAGACCAGAGGAAAATAATGGAAAAAAAAACCACCAGATTTTATCATGTTCTCCAAAGAGTGGAGAGTTGCTGTGAGATATTATTTTAAGATGTATTATATTTGTTTATGCTGTGGAATATTTGTTTAATGGTGCAAAGATGTGTTGTATTCCTTATGTTGCATTGTGGAACTGTGAAGCTGTGCTACTGTGCCTGTATAAAACACCTGATGGTCTAATAAGGAGCTGAACGGCCAACAGTGATGCATGAGCAAGGAAAGGTAAGGCTTCTAGGCAGAGAGAATCAATAGGGAAAATCTGGGATGGAAAAGAAGAAAGAACAAGAGAAGGAGGAGGACACATGAGGCAGCCACACAGCCACACAGCCACACAGCCATCCAGCCATCCAGCCATTTAGCTACTCAGCCACACAGCCACACAACTTCACAGCCACACAACTTCATAGCCACATAGTCACATAAGCCACACAGCTTCACAGACACATAGCCACCCAGCCACCCAGCCACACAGCCACATAAGCCACACAGCTTCACAGCCATATAAGCCACACAGCCACCCAGCCAACCATGGAGTATGACTGAAAGATACACAGAAGTAAGAAAAGGAAAAACACCCAGAGGCAAAAGGTAGATGGAATGATTTAAAGTAAAGAAAAGCTGGCTACCAAAAGCCAAGCTAAGGCTGGGCATTTATAACTAATAATAAACCCCTGTGTGTGATTTATTTGGAGGCTGTGATTTATTAGGCTCTCCCCAAATCAAAAACTACCAATAACGAATAACTACAATTGTTAATCATTAAAACGAGAATTCATAATCAGTTTTCTCCAGTGAAGTGACCTGCAATGGGTATATCAACCCATTCTGTGGGAGGCCTCGGATTAGTTGATCAACATGACAGACTCCACTGGTTTTTTTGTGTCCATGTGTGTGTTTTTATTTGGTTACATATTTGCGTCTTTTTGTTCTTTCTTTTGGGTATTATTTATTTTGTTTTTCTTTGTTTTGGGGATTTTGTTGTTATATTGGGTTTGTTTATTGTTTTTCATTTTGGGATAGAATGTAAATATGAGCGGGGGGGGGGAGAATCAGGAAGGGCTCGGAGGGGAGGAAGGATATGATCAAATATATAAGTTTGAAAATTGTCTTAAACAATAAAAAATATAATAATAAAGAAAAAACATAAGTTCGGTGTTATGAAAAACTTTTAAATGGATATAATATGTCCTCAAACCACTAGATTGAAAAAAAAAAAGGCCTAAGTAACTGTGAAGATACACTGTCTATATGCTGATAATCCAAGCACACAGTTCTGAAATACATACTTACAACTTGTTACAAATATAGGTTTTTGAAAGTCAATTATAATAAAAATGTAAACAACCCCCTTATATAAATTTACATGTCAAGTAAACAAAAATGCAAAGATTTATGTGACATCATTAAGAGATAATCATATAATATACATATATTCTTATATATGTACATGAGTGATTATAGATTTTACTTTCAAATGTCTTTGGACATTATTAAGTACATGGATTTTGGAGATGATTTCAACATAATTTAAACAGCAGAATCATGGAGTCAGATATTCTAGCCATGTTATAATAAAAATTGAGAAACAAGAAAGGGTCAAAATACTTCTTATGTTTGCCTGTAGAGATAACTTGATCACCTATAGAGTTAATTTGATTAACAGTTTAGAAGTTCTTCAAACAGTTAAATACAAAATCATTGTAAGTAATCAAAATCCTAACACTTCTTTACAGAAATTGGCAAGATATTTCTAAATATCCCTTTATTGAAAAAGGCCTACTTGAAAGAAGTGGTTTGTCTGTGTGGCAGCCTCAGACCCAGACTGGGTCTACCCAACCATGAGCTCATCTGGATGGCAAAGGCCTATGCACAATGGACACTGTGTTATATAATTCCCATACCTGGAGCTGACAGATATATGTGTCCCCTAAGAGCAAAAGAAGCACCTGATCGATATGTTCATGCTTCTTATCTTGAATTCACTAAGTAGAGATGTCATTCTGTGTTTCCTAGTGGATTTTGATGCCAGGGTGTAGATGAGTAGGCGACCAGACAACCTCCTGTTCCTCTAGCCTTGCTATGCTTTCCTCCTATGATGGTTTCTGTCACTGTAAAACTGTAAGTTAAAATAAACCGTTTATTTCTTAAGTTGCTTTTATTAGGGTACTTTATTGATACATCCAAAAAGTAAATATTACACCTATGCTAAGTAATCATTGAGCACTGTAGTGGGATTATAATGTTATTATAAATAATTGCCCCCCACCTACTGGTTTAATAAAAATGTTGATTGGCCAAAGATAGACAGGAAGTATGGGCAGGGCTACCAGACTAAGAAAACTCTGGGAACAGGAAAAGCCGAGTAGAGATGCCACAGAAAACGCTAGAGAAGCCAGCAGATGCAGAGGACACCTATGCTGCTCTGAGAAAAGGTACCGAGCCACATGGCTGAACAGGTTAAGAATCATGGGTTAATTTAAGGGTAAAGAGTTAGCAAGTGATATGCCTGGACTTTAGGCCGATCAGCATAAAATTAATGTGTCTGTGTGTCTCTGTGGGTCTGTGGGGTCTGCAGGTCTGTGGATCCAAACCTAGGCAGGAAAGTCTGGGCCAGAAACTTAATACTACAGAGCACTAAGGTTATATTTCAACCCCATTTCATAGGTAGGAAGTCTTGTTTTGCTTCTCAGCAGTATCTTACTAATTTTTAAAAAATTTTACTAATTACTTATAGAGGATTTTCTTTATTCTCTATATTTCCTGGGTAGTGTGGAAGGAATTTGAAGGAGAACACTCATGGTATCATTACCATTTACCATCATGTTTGAGATGAGTTCTATAATTAGTTGAGATTATTGCTACCATTCTAAAGCCAAGAAAGGCAAGCTCAGAGTATGAACAAAAAAAATTGATGTTAGGGGTTTTTTGTACTTGAGATTCTGCCAACAGACTACCACAGAAGGTTATGTACTGGGGAGAGAGAGAAAGACAGACAGAGAGAGAGAGAGACCAATTTAGCACTTATACTACAGTATGATGATACTACATTGGCAAGGCCAGACATAGAGGCATAGTCTGTGGGACAACAAATGAATGAGCTTGCAACAAGCAGATATTTGAAAATAACAGGAAAAGTAAAATATTGAATGTTATTTTGGCAAAGAATGTCCCTAATAAGAGTAAAATGATGTGATAACTAGAACATCAGGATGCTGTAATAAGTCAGGTAAGTCAGAAATGGGAATCTTGGGCTGGGGATAGTAGGTAACTGAGCAGTAGATCTTTCACCTAGCAAATACAAGGTCCCAGATTAATCTCCAGCATTACACTCACAAAATTTAAATCTCCCATGTCTCTCAGTTGCTCTAATCTTTCATCCTGATATTCTAATATTATCATAGATGCAAATTTAAGTCCCTCAGTCAATATAACTGTCCCATTAGCCCATTATTGTGTCATGTTTCTACTGTGTGATATTTCTCTATGATTTTATATTTAGCTCAGATCCATATTGTACTCAACTTTCCATGAGTGGAATTCCTAAACAGCAGGCTACCATGATGACCCAGAGGGAAAGATACTTTTTTTCACAAGCCTAACTGCCTGAATTTGACCCCCAGATCTTATGGAAATGTGGCAAGAGGAGAACCAACCCCACCAAGTTGACTTCTCACCTCCATATGTTCTGTGGCATGTCTTCCATAACTAATAAATAATACATTTCTAAGTAGCCTTTCCAGTGCTTTGTATTAATTCTTTTCTTTCATGTATGTTTGGATCCAATCTATCCCAATTCTTTCCCCTCCAATTATTCCTCCATCATCCCTACTTTCCCCTTCTAACTTCCTTCTCCATCTCTCTCTCCCTTTCTCTCTTCCCCCTTCCTAATTCACCCTTACCTCAGGAGCCAGGGAGACGCACTGTCTTCAGAGACACAGGATAAGGGAAAGCCCACTAATTAAGAGTCTCTGTCTCTCATTTCCTTTCTCCACTTGCCTTTTAGGTTTTTTCCACTCATTTTTAGTAATTCAAGTAACATGTGCTTCGGTACAGTTTTCTTTATGTTGCTCTTGTTGGGATGTGACGAGTTTCCTGGATCCACAACTATACTTCTCATCTGGCATTCCGTCTCTCTGTTCTCTCTTCTTCTGGAACTCCAGTCACCTGTAGGGGAGTCTTAGAGACTGCTGAGCTCTCCCCTCCAAAGTCTTTTTACCTTTGCTATGATTCAGTTCGGATAATTTCAAATACTTAGTTTTCAGCCCAGTGACCTTTTCTTTTGTGTGTTCTATGAAGATTTTTACGATCCTCTATGTTAGGAGATTTGCAACTGCTTTTGAAGACCTACAAGCATGAACGTGAGATGTTTAACATACCTAAGTAAATACATTAATCTACTCAAGTGAACCCAATAACATTTTTAAAAATTTTTACTTCAGATATTACAGTTATTAGCATAAAGACTTAAAAAACACAATACCACAGTTTATTTGTAAACATGTTATTTGTGTGTCGATAATCAAATTGACAACACTTTATACAATTTCATTATATAATGCTGACCTCACAACAGAAAACAATCTACTGAGTTACAGTGTGGGCACTTGAAAAATCTTTGAAGACAAACTGCATTTGAACATTGAACATAAAAATAAATATGGATGGTGGAGGGAAACAAAACACCAAGAAAGAGACTCACCCCCCCACACACACACACAAATATAAAACCTTCTGATTATGTATTTTATTGATTGGTTTTTGGTTTTTAAAGACAGAGTTTCTCTGTATGGCCCTGGCTGTCCTGAAACTCACACTGTAGACCAGGCTGGCCTCGAACACAAGAGACTTGGCTGCCTCTCTCCCCCAAGTGTTGGGATTAAAGGTGTACACCACCAGGGCTTGATTGTGTATTTTTAAAAAGAAAGGAAAAGGGGAATCAGATGATACAGTTTTAGTTATGTAGTCATCCCATCTGCCCTCTCTCATGATCGTATTTCTTTTTCAAAATCTTCAGTGTATTTTAAAAACCAGTCGACAGTCCTCACCTGTGAATCCCACTGTTTCTGTTATTTCTTGACATTTTTCTGGCGACTTGCTTGTTCCCTATTGTAGGAACAAGTTTTTCCTGCTTCCTCACATAACCAATCACCTCATTAAAGACTAAACATCGTAAATGGTAGGTTCTAAATGCCTAGATTAAAAAATGTATCTTTAATGTCTCTAAGGATTTACTTACTTTTATTTTATGTGTAGGAAGTGTTATCCCTGCGTGCATGTATATACCTCAGAAGAGGCTATTGGATTCCCTGAATCAGGAGTTATTTAGCCAGTTGTGAACTGTGATGTGAACTAGGAACCAAATCCAGATTTTCTGCAGGAGCACCGAGGACCTTCAATTGCTGAGTCAGCTATCCAGCCTTTAGAAAATGACTTTGCTTGCAGATAACCTTGATGCCTTTTTTTTTTTTTTTTTTAAAGGTCGGGGCCAGGGCCTTCCTTCCATGTGTTAGGCAAGAAGTCTCCCACTGAGCTCCTTTTGAATCTGAAGTTTTGTTGGGGTGAGCCTAGCTGGTATAACAAGCTTTACTTCAGAGCAGTGGTTCTCAACCTCCCTAATGCTGTGACTCTTTAATACAGTTCCTTAAGTTATGGTGACCCCCTCACCATAACATTATTTTTGTTGCTACTTCATAACTGTAATTTTGCTACTGCTGTGACTGTATAATGTAAACATCTGATATATGATGATTGCGAGTCTGTGCGGGTCGCGACCCACAGGTTGAGAAATTCTGCTCTAGCAGTCTCTTCATCAGACCACTAAGAAAGTGTTGCCCTCCAAGTCTCTCCCAGTGCCTTCAGTATTCAGTGAAGTCTCTTCATATGGCTTGTTAAGAGCTCAATTTCTCCTAGCTCTGAAGGGGATCAGGAATTTTTTTTTTTTTTTTTTTTTTTTATCTTATAGTATCCCAGCCGTGAGAAGCTTCTTCTGCCCCTGTGGTCTCAGACTGGCGTCCATAGAGGAAAGACGCTTATCCTGAGTGCTTCTTTCCTTACGTCGGCTGTCTCCTCCATGGCTTTTGTTACAGAACTCTTAGCTTCCTCCATTCCATTTCTCTTTAAGAGACGTAGTTGCTGTCTGTGGATTCCATCCCAACACTCGAATCAAGGATGTGCCTTTAAAATCCTTGGACTTAAATGTGGCTCTGATTCTTCCTCCAGACCATTGGCTTAATTGGTCCAAGGGGATTGAGGGGAAAGAGTTCAAGACAGCTGTGGGTATGAACAGACAGCCCTCCGGGAGACACATGTCAGTGATCAGTTCAACTTTATTCCAGAGTATAAGAAACAGAAGGGCTAGGGAACCTGGGGATAAACCCTAGTTTGCATTGTGTGATATGCTCATACTCGAATATGAGTGATAAGCTCATACTCGAATATGAGTGATAAGCTCATATTCGTATCATATGAATTAGTGGAAGAGAGAGCACTTGCTAATTACCACGTGGGTCACCAGAGAAAAACATTTGCAGGGAACTGTGTCAAGGGTCACCCTTAAGATGAGTCAGGCATCCTGGGCTTAGAGACACCCTCCAGATAAGGCTGGCTTGAGAGCAGGAATAGTTGTTGGGAAGGGAGGGGGTTTCCATGTTGCCAAACTTAAAGAAAGCTGTCAGGCTATGATAGACTGTAGCCTATATCAGCCAGCAATGGCTTCCAACACTTAATTTGTTTTCTTCCATTTTAAGGTCTACGATATTGTGCTATCTATTGTCCAATGTCTTAAGATAATTTTAAAAAACTGTCTTATTTTCTAGTTTTCCATGGGTCAATGAGTTCAGTAGCCTCTATTAAAGCTGAGAGGAAGTCTCATTTCCATAATTATCTTCTCTATTCATAGCCAGTAGGGTTTCGATACCTCCACAAATCTCCTCCTTCTATATAGATGTGTACGTCATAGAAACAACCAACCTTTAACTTGATGATGGACAGAATCGCACACTCATCTATGAGTGGTTGCTATGGGAGCATACCCAAAGATTAATGGTGGGCAGTAGATACTGGAATAGTGCAGTTTGGGCGTGAGTTACCTTCACCCACCTCGAAATCCATGGTTCAGTTTACAGTAAACAAAAAATTTTGGTTTTATGTTTTAAATCTTCTGGTTTCTCACCCAATTAAAATGTCAGTCACCATAAGAAAATGTAAGCACCTAATGTTTATTTGGTTTTCTTTTAGGAAACCATGCATACTGATTTAAACCACATGATCTTAGTATATGTATCAGCCCATGGTTATCTACATGTTAGGTTACATCTACCTATGTGTAGCTTAATTCATCAATTAACTGTTTGGCAAGAAAATATAAAGGGCTATTGATTTATCATTTTGACATGTATTATTTTAATGCTATTCAAACTAAAGTCTTTTATTAATCTCCCCCTTAACTATTTCAATTGCCTACGATAAATAAATATTTGTAGATGTTACTGTTTACCAAAGTCATTGCAGAAAGCGACATAATATACTATAAACGACGAAACAATAATAAAACCAAAATAAACAACCCTTTAAGAGCGGAGTCAAAGCCCCGAACTGTTACAAACACCTTATAAGAACACAGGGGACTTGTACTCTCCACTTTGTTTTAAGAAAGCCACATCTGCTTCATTTTCCCCTTTTGCTTCTCAGCAAACACAGGTGGCTGGAAAGTGAGGACTTTTTTTTTTTTTTAACTTTAGAAGTTTCATGCTGTCAAAGAATAGAATCCCCCCCCCCCCCCCGCCCGCAAAAAAAGATCCTTCCACTTTAAAATACAACTCATAGGGAGAGGGGAAATCAGTTTATTCCAATAGCATGGCAGTGGGTATACCAGCCGTTCCAGTTCAGGCCCCATGGTAAGGAATGACTGATCAACACACAATGGACCTCACAGTTGATTTTGTGTGTTTTTATTTGGCTACAGTTTGGTGAGGGTTTTGTTTGTTTGTTTGCTGGTTTTTGGTGTTTGATTGTTTTTCTTTAGGGGTGTGGTTTTATTTTGTTTTCTTTGTTTCTGAGGAAAAACTTAAAGTTGGTTGGGTAGGGAGGGGAAGAGGGTCTGAAGGTCTTGGGGGAGAGGAAGGATATAATCCAAATACACTTACACTTAAAATTGTTTTAAATAATAAAAACAAGGTAAAAAGTTAAAACTTTCTATGTAAAAATTATGCTAATTTGTTTTCCTCTGCCTTAAATATTAGGGCATGGAATCATAGTCCATTTCCCCCTTATAAAAAATGGTTTTGTTAAATATCACGGGGATGAAACAGAATGGGTAAACAAGAAATTTTGGATGTGATTTGTGGAAGGCAAGATATGCAAGGTTGCTCGGCAATGGCGCCACTGAGGAAAGCAGAGCAAGAATGTTCGTGGGTGACGAGGGTGCTCAGACTTGGTGTGTTCCAGTAATGAGCTGTCATGTGTGGTGATGTACAGTTCCCAGATCCACAGTGGAAGAGAAGGTGTGTGCCTGGGCAGGTGACAGCTGCCTACTTGGGGAGAGACTGCCAGAAGCACAAAAGAAACCACCTTTTACGACTCCTAAAATTATTTTTAACTAAAAGAGCATCTCATTAGGAAGGCCGTACAAGTACATGAAGGGAAAATCATTTTCTGCTCTCACTTCATACTCTATAAACGGCCGCTGGAAATTTCATGGTATAGCATTTTCCAGAAGGTATGTAGAATTAAACATGAACATAGATTGATAGATAAGTTTAGTCTGCGTTTTATTTTATATATATTGTATATTGTCTTCTAAAAATAAAACTAAATTATGAATAATACTTACTCTTTTTATGTCTTTTTGTAACACTTCTTGACTACAGTAGTGTGCTACAAATGTAATTAAGTTATCATTGACTTGCCCAATGTCTGCTCCAACACCTGTAGCTACCAAGATTATTCTAGCCTGAATCTGGATACCGAAGGGCTACTCAACCAGGGAAAAATCACCCTCATTTTTCTCTTTAAACTGCCTTCCTATCACTGTGTCTATATGTACTTCCTATCATATGTGCTACATGTACATAGCAAACCCATAAGAATGTTTTGAATGAATGATGAATGAAAAAAAGTCCAGAATTCCAGATGCCAGATTTCTTCTTTGAACTTCTGTCAAAAGTTGCTATATTCTGCTCTATGTCATGGTTCTTTGGAGCTTGTCATTTTAGTAACTCTGGTATTCTGAGGGTGGGATCAAGTTCTGTTTTGCCTGTTCTAGGTCAGTGTCTGTCCTGGAGTGGGTATTTAGTAAATCTTCCTGAATGAGGGAGTCAATGAATGAGCAAATAAATGACACCGTGGACATAAATGATAAGCCTGAATCACATAAGGAGGGGAAGGATACCGGACTAGGAAAGAAATGGAGAATTTTCTGAGTAAACATAGTGACTCCTAATATACTGGAGCCAACATTTACCATAAGATCATATTTTTTTGTACTAGAAAATTTAAAAACATACTTATCTTAAATATATAATCTACTTGATTTATCTTTGACTTAAAGGGGGTGGGGGTATAAAAATTTAGCTCTTGGGTGGATTTCCTAGGAAGATACACTCTATTACTGTTAAAAATAGCTGACTTTGTATACGCAAAGTATGTTCCTCCTTCTTAAAACCCCAAAGTTATTCAATCACAGGTTTCTTTTTTCTTCTTTCAGACAAGATTTTACTTCATAGCTCAGAGCTAGCTATAAACTCTGTAATGGTCCTCCTCCTTAGGCTCTGAAGGGTTGCCATCACAGGTGTGCCACCACACCTGGCTTAAATTACAGGTCTCTCTCTCTCCTCCCTCCCCCCCTCTATCTCTGTCTGTCTGTCTGTATATGTATACATGTGTGTATGTGCATGTGTGTATGTATGTATGCGTGTATGTGTGTGTGTATGTGTGTGTGTCAATGTGCAATTCATACATAAAGGACAGAGGAGGACATAGTCACTTTTACCTTACTCCCTGAGGCAGGGCTTCTGGACATGGCACAGGACTCAGGATCCCAGCTTTCTATTTGTTTGCCAGGAATTTGAACTTAGGTCCTCATGCTTAATCATGGTTAGGGTGAGAGCTCTCATCTGCTCTTACGTCTCTCTAGTACCAATACTTTTAAAAATAACATTTATATATATCTCTTTAAGTACCATATACTGTCTTCTGCTAGACAGAAGTGAACAGAAAGCAACCATTGTTGTTTCTGCTGCTGCTGCTGCTGGTGATGAGGAGGAGGAGATGACGGTGTGATGATGAGAAGGAGGATGGTGATAATGATGATAAGGATGGTGATGATGATTTATGATGATGTGAGTCAAGCTGGTCTTGAACTTTCTAGTAGCCTAAGCTGACCTCATTTTCACAGAAACCTTCCTGCCTTAGCCACTGAGTGCTGGGGTAATGGACACTTGACACAACACTGAACAAAGCAACTATTGAAAAAGAGGGGGGATGTCCTCATAGTAAGATTGTTGTTGCAACACCACGGACAACAGCTACAGAAAATCCTCCTCTGGTAAAGCTGTCTTAAGAGAGAATTTCTTCCCTTTTCAGGTCTCGGCTAGTAGTTGAGTACAGTCACCTGTAGAGGGCGTCCTTGCACCAAGAGCCATAGAGAACTGGGCAGTAATACTAGGGGAGGAAAGCCTTCACCAAAAACCATGAGCTCCAAGTCAAAGAAAATGTCTAATGTGTTTCAAAGTTATTATGCCTGTGACTGAATAACACTTATTTATAATATTAAAGAGTTTTAAGCTTGCCTAATGTAGTAAAACACCATGCAAATGAATATTCACTCCAAGACAATGAAATGTCGAAGAAAGATTTTATTTTTTGAGAGTCTCAGGTAGCCCAGACTGACTTCAAACTCCATGTGTAGATTTTATTAACAATGAGCTCCCGAAGCCCCTGCCTCTCTTTAGTGTTCACAATATAGCGCACACCACCGCAACCAGCGTCAATGCTTTGTTTTCAAGCAAGAATGGCTGTGAAACTTTCGGGGCAAACTGTCTTGTGATTTGCTCGGAACAATGAGGAATCCTTGAGAAGGGGCTTTGAAGTCAGAGCGATCATGGTTTGAACTCTGTCTGACTCTTGTCGCTCACCAGCTGGATATCTGCGGTTAATTTACTGGACTTTTAAAACTTTAGTTCCCCATCAGTAAATTGAGAATGGTAACAACAGCTACCACAGAGGGAATGCGCACTAAAAAGATCTTTAAACATGAAGCTACGCGGAGTTCACAGAAGTTCACAAGGGACCATCTTCTTGTGTACTCTCCATCACACACACGCACACACACACACACACACACACACAGAGCCAACATCTGTGAACAGGCACACGTTCGACTTCTGTTGTGTATTTTGTTTGCTTTTCCCTGCCGAGAAACCTGCTGCTCTACAAAGGACTGGGTGGAACAGCAACCCAGCTCCAGATGGGGGTGGGGATGGGGTGTGGAGCATTGGTTGAAAAGCAACTGGGCAGAAAAAAAAAAAAGAAATTAACAAAGCTTTCCCTAAATCTGAAAACTTTCTGTGTTTTTAAAAAACGGTTTGCTTCCGCTTTCTCTGCACATTTAAGGAGTCAGGCAAGAGGCAAAAATCTTCCGTGCAGGGATCGGCTGGGGTAGATTACTCTGAAAGCCACTGCCGGCTAGGCTAGGTGTTCTCAATTTTGTCCCCAAGCTCCTACGATTTCAGAAACTGGGCACGTGCCTCCATATTTAAAAAAAAAATCTTTCAAAATGCAATTTTTTATGGGACTACAACCGTCATGGGGCAAGGTGTGTGTCTGGGGGGTTGGGGGTGTCAGCTACAGCTACCAGCCAGGACCTAGGAAACTATTTTGGGTGCAACTGGGTTATCAAGAAGACAAACCACTCCACTTGTCGGGACCAGCTCCTGCAATAGCCCCAGTAAGCTGTGGAGTCATGGTAATTAACTTCCAGGGAAAGTACAAAGGGTCAGCTAGAGAAGACAAGAGTTTGCAGACAGACACACAGAGTTAGAAAGTAAAAGGACTATGTACATTCAGTTGGCCCCCTGGGATGGAGGACGAAGTTATCACTATCTTTGATGGCCAATCGAACCCAGCAGTTTTCCGTTCACAGCGTCCCCGCACCCATACGCGCCTCTTCTGTCGGGAGAAAGATCAAGTGAAGATCCAGAAGTCCCTTTGGGTGCGTTTTCTCAGCTGTCCCCATCAAACAACCCGGGGCAGGCGCACAGCACTTCGTTTACCTGGTCCAAGTGAGAGCCTCTACTCCCGGGTACCGCGGCCCCGCCCACGCGGTCCCACAGCGCCCCCTAGTGGCGGCCTCCCGCGCCTCACCAGCTCTTATGCTTGCCGGTGCCAGTCGTTCCCGCGGCTCCTCCCTCTTCTAGTTTGTGATCCTCTAGCTGCTGGCACTGAGAGACGTGCTGGCACCGCCAGCTTTGCCAGCATCGTGTCTCTTCGGTCCCCTCTCCCTCCAGGTCCCCTCCTTCTGTGTACCCACTCCCTCCTTGATCCCTCCTCTCCAGATCTCCCAGGCTCACTAGCACCGGAGACCGGAGACTGCACGCACAGCGGTTTTAAGTGGGAACAGCTCCAGCCTCGCCAGCTGCAGCCTCCCCCCCACCCGCCCTCGCCCCCCCCCCCGACCCAAACACCCGAGAACTTCACAAGCGCAGGTTGGGTTGCTTCAGCAGGAGTTGTACCACCCCAGCAAGGCAAGAAGGTCCTGAGCAGCATGGCCCGGAGAAGTGCTGTCCCATCTTTCGCGCTCAGACTCTGCAGCATCCTACCTTGCCTGCTCCTCCTGCAAGCAGATGCGGGTCAGCCGCCAGAGGAGAGCTTGTACCTGTGGATCGACGCCCATCAGGCGAGAGTACTCATAGGTAAGGTCCATTTGCATCTTTGCAGTCAGTCCTCTGTCTCTCCAAACATGCACCGAGTGTGTTTTAAAACTTCGAGAGTGATTGCTCCCTCCTTTTAAAATCAGTGTCTTCCATTTGGAAGTTTATGAGTTTCTTTCTCAAAAAAAACAAAGGCGACTAAACATCCCAATCCGGATGTTCCTAATCCTGACTACAGAGTTGTTGCAGGAATCCTACATTAGCACTGCTTGACTCCACCATGTGTTAGCAAGGCTGGTTCTTACCACAGACGGACAGAAAATAACCCTATTATTAATGTTGGTACCAAAGGCAGGTGTTTTATGAAAAGCAGTGACCTACACTGGTTCCCTCGGGTTTTGTTTTCTGCATGAAACGCCTGTTTCTTTGAAATGCATCTAGTTTGATGAGTTTGTTTATTATTTACACAACAGGATTTGAAGAAGATATTCTGATTGTCTCAGAGGGGAAAATGGCCCCCTTCACACATGATTTCAGAAAAGCCCAGCAGAGAATGCCAGCCATTCCTGTCAATATCCACGCCATGAATTTTACCTGGCAAGCTGTGGGGCAGGTAAGTTGAGAGAGAGAGAGAGAGAGAGAGAGAGAGAGAGAGAGAGAGAGAGAGAGAGAGAGAGATCACTCTTTAAAAGTATTTCTACTTTCTGGTGGTGAGCAGCAATAGTAACGGTGTGCGATGTAGCAGCATTTCTAATACTATACGAGTTCCTGTCTAATTGCCAAAGCAAATATGGAATCAGTTTCAATGTATTTAAAGCTGTCAAATAAAAGGAAGAATGTAAGAGCAATGTTTCTATGATAATTATTTTTAATAAGATTTGGTGTCTTGAAGTTGTGGATATAAAGATCCCAAATACTCATATCACTGTATTTCCATAATTATTTATATTAAGCAATTAAGAAAACATTTTAAATGACTTTCTATACTAAGCGGTAATCATCTGAGACATTATTTATACTTTACAACAAAATAAGTTAATAGGTACTAAAGGCGGATATGTTGAGTTTTGTTCAGAAAAATGTGATGTCATACATTTCTGGTAGTGGCTCATAAACTCAATAGAATCTAAAACTATGAAAATTAAAGACTACTCATTTTTTAAAAAGTAACCACTCAAAATGCTTTTCGATGAAAAATAATCTATGTTAATGAAGCATTCTTCTTAGAACTTAACATGTAATCACCTTTTGTGTGTTACCTTCTACACATCTTCATGACAATATTAATAGCCTCTTATTTGGGAAGCATAGGGTGTTTGTATGACTTTAATTTCTGTGGCGCAATTGTCCATTGGACAAAGTAGTAAGTAATAAATTCTGCTCATTAGTTGGTAAAAAATGTGTCTACTATGAAAACCATTGTAATTATAATTAACTGCACATTTTCAGGGTTTTTTTTAAATTCCAAAGTTGCTTAAATAGCCATTTTCAAGAAGAATGTAATCTAGAAAACACTTTATAAAAAGCAACTATGCTAAATCAGGAAACCACTTTGGTTCCCTATAATTGCCTATTATAGTACAGGCATGACCACTTCAGCTGTCTTTCGTCACATGTGTGTATGTGTGTGTATGTGTGTGTGTGTTTAATCTTGTTTTAAAATAGATCACATTCAGACCTTTGATGTCCTTATTGCTGTGCACCTTTTGTTAAGTGATGTTTGGTGGATCCAGGTTATGGATTCTGTGGTCCCACTACACATAACCTTCTGTTGCTCTTTTCCTGCCTGAAACTCTCTCGTCATAGAAACTAATGTGCAGTTTAGATTAAAATATTGTGAAATCAACTAATGAATAACTGGCCTTTCATGGTTTCCTCTTAAGCTTTCAGCCAAATCTGTTTACTGGTGGCTAACCACGTGTTACTACACTCAACAGTCTAGATTTTAAAAATACTTGTTTATAATAATGAATTCGTCTAAAGCATTAGAAAGAAAACACCCACCTACCCACCCCATTAGGGGAAAGGGTTGCATAATTAAAAAATGGTAGGAAATACCAAGCTCCTCAGTGCGTGTGCACACAAACACACACACACACACACACACACACACACACACACACACACACACACGCCTTGTGGAGAATTACAAGAAAAGGCTTTAATTTTATGCTGTCTCCTCTATTGCTTTGTAACTGCATATTTGCAAATACTGGCTTCTTGCTGAATATAAAATGGATTCACGTAGTCGGCAGTCTCAGGACTGTCTCGTGAGGGGAAACAGCAGAACTAGCTAAAGATAAAGTGTCCAGTGTTTTATTTCCTCCCGCTTAGGTGTCCACTAAATGCATGGCTTATCTCTTTAGGTAACCTAAAGACATTACCTTGTTCTCTGTGGAGAGGTAACTGCAGGTTATCTGCATGGCAACTGATATGTGTTTTTCTTATGTATGGGAGAGTGTAGCATGGGGAGAACTCTACGATGCCAAATGAAACATATTTTAAAATCTTACTTAAGTATAATTAAATTTTCTCCTTAAAATAGTGCAGTCCCAGTACTGTACATTTTTAAATGCCAGGGAAATTTGAATATGGGGAAAATAATGCTTTCAATGTCAATTAAGTATTTTGAAAGGTGTCCATAGCTACAGCCAAACCACATCAAAACATGAAAAATGAGAAGTTAACCCCATTATCTAGTTATTTAATCCAAATGATATCAAACACTTAGACATTTCAACACTGCAGAAACAAAACGTTTCTGTTTCATTACATTTTAAGCCTTAGCTGTTTTAGCAACATGTGGACCAAGTTTTTTTTTTTTTGTTTTTTTTTTTTAAGATACAAAACCTAGTAAAAGCAATAAGAAATCATCTATTTCTAATAAAGTTTGAGTGCAGTCACCCAAAATGTCAAGAGCCGTTGAAACATATTCCATGATCAGCTTCAGAGTTCAAGGGGAACTTCAGTGAGCTTCCTTCCCCATAGGAAGTTGGCCAGACCTCATGCAAGAGTTTTCAGTATGTAGAGAATTATACAGACTCTTATGTTGGATGAGAACTCGAGATTCCTAACAGGATAGTCCCACCAGGATGGGGAAAGTCTCGAATGCCATATTTTCAGTGGGACATTTTATTTACAGGAACAAATCTTAGGAAAATTGCTATGGATGTGACTATAAATTTAGCTGAAAAGTCACTTAGAGGTTTAGCAGTCATAGCAACATATAATAAAGCAATAACATGGATATTCTAGGCATCATTTGAGGCCATGGGAAATTTTTTAATAACAAAGCAGTCTGTGGTATAGTCCATTTTGTTTGATTTCATTATAAATAGGCTGGCTGTCATAGAAAAGTTCATTTGACCAACTTTCCAATCTTCTAAGATGCAAGGGCTGGTCCTATGCACAGTAAGATTTTGATTTCCCAGAAGTGAGCATGTGTTGATCTGCCATCTATAAACTCATTTCAGATTAGATGTGTATGAATCGAGGGTCTTACATAGGTTTAAACTCATAGTGGATGAGTTTTAAATTGTGTGTTCTAATACTTATTATCTATTACCTCATATCATGTCTATACTACACATCACTCCAGAAAATGGTAGAATAGGTGGTTTTTATAGGTGATCATCTATGGAGACCAGAGATCTCACTAATGCTTACGTGGTTTCACAGCTTCTGAGGTGCTCAAAAGTCTGCTTGAAGCCTCCCCTGCCTGAGATCATTACTACCTGAATTTCTTTTGGCAGGGTGAAGGGTCTGGGGGTGGGACCTTTGCCCCCATTTTCTCTTAAAACATTCATATTCTGGCCTGTATTTTCTGAAAGCTTTTAGTTGAGTGGAGTTTCCACTGAGAAAGGCTTCGGCTGAGAGGCTTTGCAGTCATGGAGGGGAAGTCCCTTCACAGTTGTATACAACTGCTTAACAGTTGTTACTTTCCAATGAGCCCATGCCTTATTTATGTTCTTTAAAGTCCATACAGGCAGAGACCATAAACAACCATTTTGGTTTTCTAAATTAGGCACCAATTAAACATTTTATTTGGAAAATAACACTTCCTAAACCCCAAGGCTTTCAAGTAAAAAATTTAATGGAAAGTTTGGTTAGACTTCTCTGAATTCTAACTTTAGGACATCGGTGCTGATTTCCACATGAACCACTTTGGGGTAATGCCAAAATGTTCTTTACATAAAACTTCTATCAGTAGATCTTCATGGATAAAGCTGACAAAGACTTGATTTTTTTAAAAATAACAATGCAGCCAATCACCTACAGAAACATTAAGACATAGGAAGCTAGTACTTACTGAGGTTTATTATTTATTTATTTATTTATTATTTTTGGATATATCTATTTTGATGTTTCTTTTTTTCTTTTTGGGAGGGGCAGTGAGTGGGCAAAGTTCATGGAACTGAGCCAAGAACATTGACTTTCATTTTTCTTATGGCCAAAACCCTGAATTTCTTAGTTGGATGACAAAGCCTGGGGTAAAATTGCTGTTCTAATGATGTATGTATTTTAGAGGACTTGACTTTATCAGGCTAAACTACAGACACATGTTTTTTTTTGTGGTTTTTAACTTATAATTATTAAGTATATATAGTGTGCACACGCACATGCGCAAAATCCAGAGGACAGCAGGTGTTCTGTACTCTCAATTTCTTACAAGGTCTCACATAGTATCTGGAACTAGGCTGAGAGCCAGCATACCCCAGAAATCCTCATCTACACTAAGCACACACAATTACACCTGGTGTTTTACATTTCCAGAGATATGAATTCAGGTCCTCATGTTTCTATAGCAAACGCCCTTGCACACCGAACCATTACCCAGTCCCTCCTCTGTTGCTATATATGACCATCGAGAATAGGAAATATTGGACTGGATAAATAACCCAATAGGCAAGTACCTATAGCAAAAACTTTGGGGGTTAGTTTCCTGCATCACCCAAAACAAGAATAGATAATAAATATGTTGAAGTCACAGTGTATCAAAGGAAGCATTTCTAGCATGGAAAATTAATTATAAATGAATCAATGATCCTCATTAGCTCCCTATCAACTAAGAACAGTCTTGAATTATTGAAATCACTAATTAATTGCTAATGGCTTAAAAATAATAAGGAATAAAGCACACAGAAAGCATGAAATCTTTGTATGGATTTGCCTTACAAATGAACCATAGACATAAAACCAGGCCATTTCTGTGACAGCCAACTCAGGTGCTGGTTAATTTTCTTTAAGAAAACTAGGTGGTTATACAGATATGTTTCGGTAATAAGAACTAGATGGTCATTTCCATGAGACACATGCTGTTGCTACAAAGCCTGTTCCCAAGGCAGCACTGAGACGATGCAACACTGGCCCCATGAAATGTCAGCTGAAGTGTGCAGTCTCCAGTTTCCCACTGGAGCGGCGGCATTCCAAAGATTTGTAGTAAAGTTGGGTTTTCCCCTGGACAGAATCAAAGAATAGCAACAGGGGGTGAATTTGAATTCAAGAACATCTTTTTCTATCTTCAAAGGACCTTCCCCTATAGCTTCACCACAAAAACATTCGAAAGCATCCCTTTGCAGTCCCACATTTATGATAATACTATTATTTAGACCCCTAGATCTTTGCTGTCTGCATTTTCTCCTCATGGAGTTATGAATGTCTGAGTAGATCCAACTTAGGGGTTTTATGCCTTGGAATTTCTAGAATTCCATCCGACGTTAGCATGTCTTTACATCATCAACTGAGGGAAACACCTTGTTTTCTGATTCCTTTTCCGCTACTTCAAAAAATGGAATGTGAATACATTTTTATAGACCATGGGCATGATTTATTTCTTTTTAAAGGAGGTACATGTCTCAAAAGGGCAACTTTGTACCTTTAGTGTTAAGACTCCTCTGTGCCCTGGTCTTTTACGCAGTATTGTGGACATGCCACTGGGGACCAAAGAGTGGCTCCGAAGAGGGCCCGTTTCATTTAACTAAGCAGGCATATGCCAGCCATCTGTTGCTCTGCTGATAGAAAACAGCAGTTTCTCAAGCATTTGCCAGAACAAGGGGGAGGGGCTTTATAGCTTCGAGGAGATGAGTTACAAGGTACCTTGCAAGCCACATCTGGTTCTGTCGAGGCCTACATGGCATAAATGTAAACTCTGTTATGACTCTCTTCCATGGTGGTGTAAAAACACATAAACAAAGCCTTCACAAATCCTTTCTGCTTAGCCTGGCCTTTGAATTGCTTGCACAAATAAAGGTATTTTGAATTTCTGTGGTGAAGCAGAGACATCTTTTGTTTTAGGTTAAGCACATTTAGTCTATCTACCCCCCCCCCCCCCCCCCCGATAACTAGGAGGGATGTTTGGAGGAGGAAATGAGTTTGGGGAAGCTGAGTTTCATGACAGCGACTCTCCTTCTGTGGCCTGAGCTCCCGAGGGTGCCTCATTGGATGAGGGCCTCACTGACCACAGTAGTTTAATTAGCTCACTGAAGTGATGTGAGAGTAACACGTACATGCCCAGGGACCTGAAGGAATGGACGTTGTTCTCCCATGTAAACTGGGAGCACCAAAGAAATCCATCCTCCTTCCTTCTAAGGAGAATTGAGGCTCTCTAAGCAGGTGCTGAATGAATTGATCCCCTGAAGGATGAGTCTAATTAGTCACTGAGAAAAATGCTAAGTGGAAAGCTAGGATTTCCGGATGCTTGGAGGTCCTAAAGTCAGGCTCCATGTGACCAGAGGATTTCACCTCATATATGAAAGGTAGTGGGCACCTAATGAAAAGGAGTTAAAGGAGGGACCTTGGTGCAAACGATAGAAAGTAGAAACCACCCATGTGGTTTAATTTCTTGTCTGCTTCCCCTTCCTTGGAGAGACAATATTCATTATCTTGCATATTAATGCTGGGGATGAACTGAGTACGTGTTGATCTGTGGAATGGTTGATGTCTTCGCCATAACCTAGATTCAGCGCCTTCTGTTAGAAGCCTTTGGAGGAATTTGCAACGATTTCTCTTTTCTATCTTTTTTCCTCCCTGTGCCTCTTACCTCCCCTGATTCTGATGGTATAGAAATGGAACTATACAAATTTAGCTTCTATGGGCCTGGAGAGGTCACCCAATGGTTTAGGACAGTTGTTGCTCTTCGAAAGAAGCCAGGTTTGGTTCTCAGCACCTACATGGTGGCTCTCAAATGGCCTCAATTTCAGATCCCACACTCACTTCTGGATTCTATGACATGTGGTACACATACACATACACACAGGCAAAACACTCACACACGTAAAAATAAACAGAGGTTTTTAAGGAAATGGGACATGACCAATGAATTTAATTTCCTAATGGAGTCTCAAGCATAAAGGGAAGCTTAAGTAAGGGAAGAGTGTGGTGATTTAAAGAGAGCAAGGGAGTTGACTGCTCTTTCAATTCTTACACTAC
This sequence comes from Phyllotis vaccarum, assembly GCA_033318265.1. NCBI lineage: Eukaryota > Metazoa > Chordata > Mammalia > Rodentia > Cricetidae > Phyllotis > Phyllotis vaccarum. The sequence continues at coordinate 7,780,037 of JARWLC010000014.1, read as the reverse complement.
CCTGCAAATATAAAGGAAAGGAGACCCAAGGCAGCAATCAAGTCTGGCAGGGGATTTTCCTGTTTAAAGAATGGGAAATTAAACACTGTATGCAGATTTATTCAACACAGGATTGATTCTTCAAATATTTGGCTTTCTGTTGAAATTTATTACTGTTAAAATGTAGTAAGATCACAGAATTATTACCCTTATTCCTTGTTTTCCTCCGACAGACACGCAGATGGCTATCCTTCTGAGCTGTGCATTCTGTCTTTGGGATTTTATGGACGTCTTAGTGTTCTATTGCTATGGAGAGACACCATGACCATAGCAACCTTTGCAAAGGAAAACAATTAATTAGGGCTGGCTTACAGTTTCAGAGGCTTCATCCCTTACCCCTCAAGGTGGGAGCATGGTGGCACGCAGGCAGACATGGTACTGGAGATGGAACTTTCTCATCTGGATTTGCAGGCAGCAGGAAGAGAGAGTGACACTTTGTCTGGCTTGAGCATTTGAAACCTTAAAGCCCACCCCCAGTGGCACACTTCGTCCAACAAGGCTACACCTACTCCAAGATGGGCACACCTTCTAATCCTGTCAAGTAGCACCACTCTCTAATGATTATGCATTTAAATGCACGAGCCCGATGGGGGTCATTCCCATCCACACCACCGCAATGGATGAACTTGAGGAATCTTGTAAATGGCTAGGCAGCGTTGAAATCCCCCCACCCCCCCTCAGAGTAAAATCGCATAAAGGCAGTTGTGTGGTATGGCCTGCGATGAAGCAGTTTGTGGGTAAGAGATTAAGCTAACAGTGTGAGAAAAGACAGGTTATATGTCACTGCCTCTGTCTTAGTCAGTACTTGGAATATGCTTTGGAAGAGATACACAATCAAGAACCCTCAAGAAAGTGAGCACACCTAATTAGAAAGACTGAAGTATAAGCAGGTTACATTGATGATACATAGCATGTGGAATGTGATGTTGCAGAAGTTCTGAGGTATCCTCAAGGCACTGTCTGAGTTCCGAGGTAAAGCTACACCTAACCACTGAGTTAGTGGGGGGGGGGGCGCAAACAAAGCAGCATGGGAAGAGACTTATAGGCCAGAAGTGTGGTTGTCTGGGTCTCGGTTACTTTCGCTGGCTAAAGTGTGTAGTGCAATGTAGAAGTAGAGCGAGAACTGGTCCTAAGTGGCTTTGTCCACTAAGTAATAATAGCCTTTGGGACTTGGTCCATAGACAATGGTCAGCCAGTCACTGGTGAAGCATAGAGTACTGGACATCCTCGTACTATCTCGTAGTAGGTAGAGGAGAGGCCATCTGCAAAGACGTCCAGGAGCAAAGGAGAAGACTATGGATGTACAAGAGGGAAATAGATTCAGGAAAGATTTAGGTGATAAAATTCTGGAAGCTGTGGTAGTAAGGACAGGGAGTCACTTGTCCTTTACTCTGCCCACTCGGTGGCCCTTCAGCCTTTCTGTCTGTCTGTCTGTCTGTCTGTCTCTCATACACACACATGCACACACATGTGCACGCATGTGCACACACATGTACACACATACATACATACACTCACTCACACACACACACACACACACACACGTACGCACGCACACACGCACACATGCACACACTCCACCCCTAAGTGTCTGCCTTCCCCACCTCAGGACTTTATATGTGAAATTTCTTTTGCTCATAATGTTCTCCCTTCAGGATTCTGCACAGCCCGCTTGTTACTTCCTCTCTTATACCTCCAGTCAGTAGCAGCTCCTTGGAAAGACTGTCTGACAGCAGCAGAGGACCTTCCCTTACTCGGCACTCTTTCCCACCAACAATGCTGGTGATACCTGGTTATGTTCAGCTTTAATCACCTGGCTCTGAGTTTCATGCAAGATCATGAAAACAAGAACGCTATTGTGTCTACTGTGTACCTCCTGATGCCAAAACATCCTGGTTCCTAGCACACGGTTGATAATTCTATGTTGGATGAATAAAGAAGGCATGTCTAATTATTACTATCTTTGTACAGATAAGGCCGCCAAGGCACAGAAGAGCAATGATGGTACCGCTCATAAATAGTAGAGTCAGATTAGGCAGTTAGGGCTAAGAGAGTACTTTGACTTTGTAGTTCAGTGTAAATACTAAACAGAGTTGTGACCACAGAGATTTGAGAGCATAGAGGAGGAAACAGCTGGTTTGGCCTAAGGGAACAGGGTATGGCTTGTCTATGGAAGATCTGTGACAACAGGCAGGATGCTCATGAAACTCATCAGTTGGGGTATAAGTAAGGTTTAGGAAGAAGGGCTTGCAATAAAGAGACTCAAGGGAATTGCAGATTGCATTCTGGGAGAGAAGAACACATTCTTCTGAGTCTGGATCTTAGCATATGGAAGAGAGAATACTGGGCCTGGAAGGAACACACTGAGGAAGACATGAAATACAATATTTGGTTAGGATGAAATGGAGAAACACTAGGGCCATAGCAGAGGTCACACAGCCTGTTCATGCTTTGATGCTTTTAGCTGTCAGGGGTGTGGTTTCAGATATCAAATTCTCCAATGTAAGTCTATCTCTAAAGTCAAACATCTTCAGTCACTGGACATTAATGGTAACGCCTTTATACAGAATGCAAAACCTATCTCCAGTTTTAGAAGACAAGGCAGCAGGATTCTTTCCTCCAATGTGATTGTAAATATCTCTAGGTTTCTAAGTATTTGCTTAAGGATCCCTCTTGGCTTGTTCTGTGTAATAGTAATAGCCAACAGTGTCCCAGAACATAGCTTAGTGGCAGAGTATTTGCCTAGCATCCACAAGGCCCTGGGTTCATTACTAGCATCCAGAGAAACAGAAGCCAATCCTTAGCGACATCCTCTGTGTGGCACTCTTGTGAACCATTTGTGAATCACCTCTCACCAGATCCTCACAACACCCCTAGGCTACTGTACTAGCTGCTATTTTCATTACTGAGGCAAAATACCTCAAGAAGCAATTTTGGGAAGAGGAGTTTGTCTTGGCTCATGCTTTAGAAGGCCCAGAACAGTTCCTGATGACAGAAACCCTTCCCATCTTAGAACATCTAGACTAGAGAAGTAGAGTTGCAACCTAAAGACAATGCCACCTTCAAAGCCCGCCCCCTCCACTTCTGCTAGCCAGCCCATAGTTCCAAGAGTTCTACAACTTTCTGAAATGAAGCCACCAGGTGGGGACAAGGTTCTCAAACATAGCAGCCCATGAGGGAACTTTAATACCGAAAGCTTTACATGTAGACATCATTGCTCTCCAGATCTTAATGAAAAGGAAGTAGAGGTATAAAGAAGTCAAGTTACTCACTCATGAGCACAATGCTAAAGGTACATCCGCATAGAAGAAGCCTAAAAACATTTTGGTGTAGTCCAAAGATCTTCCTCATATCTGCTCTGAAAGATTTTGGAGTGTCTGTCTACTCATTCCAAAAATCAACAATTTAAAGGACATATCAATGTTTTCTGTGTCTATATATATATTGTTACAACTGCCTTCAAGAAGTCACCAGCTAAAGGAAAGACACTGACATTTCTGAAGCAGTTGTAACAATGATGGTATGTTCTGAGGGTCAACATGGAAAAAAAATGTTTCTATACACTTGAGATTTTAATCAAAGAGGTCAGTAGGGGATTGAAATCTAGCCCACAGTTCATACTCTGACACAGTTACCCCATTCAGAGAAAGCTCTTTCTCACGATTTGCAAAAGAAGTCCAAATTGGGTAGCTGAGGTTTCTGCAGATGTCCTAAGGAAGGTGCTATGCAAGTATAACCCCAGAGGATTTTGCTACCATTCAGGTAAATTTACAAGCATTTACATTCTAGAGAAGACATTGCTAAGCAGGTAAGATCTGAGCAGCATCTGGAAAGATGTAAAGGAGGCAGGGATTGGTCAAAGCAAAAGTTGTTGAGATGGGAACTCTAGCTATAATGAAGAACCCATAGGAAGGTACACAGACGTGGCGATCATTAGTGTGTGTGCAGACTGACAATTATGGCTAGAGCTTACAGGATAGGAACTGAGGCACGCAGGTCTAAGACAGCAAGTTTAGCAAAGGTTGTGATAGTCATCTGCATGCCATGGTTGACAGTATCTTGTAGATGATGAATAGAGAGTTGTTGAAAATTTAAGAGTAAATAGTGTGTGTTTGAGTAGAGAATCATGTTTGATAGACAGAAGTCTGACTGGGGATTTGGGGACACTTTGGAAATTGTTTGATGAGCTGTCACAGAAGGTGAGGAGAGCCAAAATCCTAAAAGGCAGTAGAGGGAGGGACAGATTCCCATCCTCTGCTAGTATAACTAACTGGACTTGTCATTAATGGAAATAAGGGGTTAGGAGACGACTTCAGGTGACTTAGTGAATAGCTGTATAATCAGAGGAACAGCATTTGAGGTGCAAAGACAATTAGATTCCACTCAGAAATTGTAGGTATATTTTACACCAGGTGGCAAAGTTTGCTAGACCCATGAAATTTGAAGCTGGACTTAAGACATGATGTGAATGGTAAATACCAAGCTTGGAAGGCTAACCCTTTCCGGTCCTTCCTTGACCCTTCTTTTGACATCAGTTCATTGCTTATTAAGGTCCTACCTAAGGCCTAAGCCTATGACCAACACGAAAAAGATTGGGGTGAGATGGATGTAAAGCTTGCTCTCATGGAGATCAAGTCCAGTATGAAAAGAGATATAACCCCAAATATCAGCAACACACTCTGAACATTTTGTAATTGCAGGATGAGCAAGTGAAAGTCCTGGGGAGGGAGAATTGGCCTGGTGGGGGAGGGGTGAATTAAACATGACATTCCTGATGCCCTTCACGACTATGTCTTGAGTTTTATAAAACCATGACATGCTATGTGGAGTAAGGTTTGCTCTACTTCCTGATTTATATATCCTCAAGCCTACTGGATTCTGCCTTCCATTTGCCATAAAATTTTGGACATGGATATGACCAAGGTCACCATTATCACTAGATGGCAGGGCAAATCAGCTCTCCTAGGCAAGGCATCTAAAACTACTCCCAAAAAACCAGTTTGTGAAAGCCCAAGATGAGCCTGAACAAACCTGGTGAGGTACCTGCCTTGTTTCCAAGGACCATTTCAGTCTTGGCCGTGGTTGGGCCACTAGGAAGATTCGCCTCTGAAGCTAAGTCCAAGGACATCTTTTATTTACAATGTAACCAGATGGTCCCCTGCAGACTTGTAGAACACTCTGATGTTTGCTTTTACAGCTTCATATTAATTATCATTAGTGAATATCAATGATTAATAATTTTTAAAATTCATTTATATTTCCATTTAAAGCTGATCAGGACTTAAGATTCTGTTCATGTTTCTATCACTTAAAGCAAAGTGGAGTTATTTCTTGGGGGTCATTTTCTACCTCAACTTTTTTTGACCCTTAGTTGTGGTACCTTCTGCCTAGTAGACCCCTAGGAGCATTGCATTGTGTGGGACTCATGAGAGGCTCACTAACAACTTTAGTGTGTTGGAAAATAAACTTTCTCAAATCTCTGCCACTGATATCACTATAGCTCATGATATAGTTAAGAAATGACTGATTGTCACTAAAGACAGAAATGAGTCCATTACATATCAGTGAGCTATTTCTTTGATTTACGCAGTGCTCTAATTTAGAGAGGGGTCAAGTGTGAGGTCATCTTTCCTTGTGCATTTGATGCTTGTTTGTCCATTTCTGCCTGTATGATTAGAAGGAGCCATTCAGCAGACAGAAACAATTGGAGGGCTCCTCCAACCTTGCGCCACATCGTCAGAGGACTCTGTGCTTAGGTTCTGAAGAAGCGGGTCCAGTGGCGGGGCTCTCATGAAGATGGGGCTTTTAAAAGGTTTGTTGTATCAATCACAGTTGCCTTTCATAAGGGGCCTCAGACTGTACAAACTGAGTATCACCAGCCTCTACAGCAGTGGTTCTCAACCTGTGGTTTGTAACCCCTTTGGGTCCATCAGGAAGCACAGATATTTACATTAGGATTCATAACAGCAGCAAAATTACAGTTATGAAGTAACAACAAAATAATTTTATGGCTGAGGCCATCAAAACGTGCAGAACCATATTAAAGGGTTGCAGCCTTAGGAAGGTTAAGAAGTTCTGATTCAGCCTGAAGTTGTTTTATTAATTTCTTCTCTTCCCCAGTAATGATCTCCTAGTTCTGAGTTGTTACCATGGCTCCACAAAGCCCCATCCTGGATGGAGATGTTTTGACCTCTTGTCATACATAGTGTGCCAGGTTGCTTCCCAGGCCAGTTTCTGTGCATACTCTTTAAGCAGTGATCACAGCAGGCCTAGCTGGGTCTATTCTTCATAGGCCTTGGGTCCACAAAGCAACTTGCCATTCTGGGGTGGGAAGATGAGGAATCCACCCCTTTCTATGGTTTGGCATTGAGTTTTGTCTCTTTACCTGCTCCTGCAGCTCTCCTAGATAGCAAGTCCTAGCCTTTGAACGGGCATTAAAAATCTCCCAGGAATCTTTCTCTCTTCTTATCTTCCAAGCAACTGCATAAAAAATTCTACCCTCCCATGAGTGCCAGAGGGTCACGGACAACCAGAATCACACTCAAACTCCAGACCCCAAATAGAGCTCTGCTGGATGCCTGGGTAGGTCCTGTCTAAAATTCTTGGTTCTAATCTGTTCCCTGTTTCTGGAGCCTGCTGAGTAAAAATTTAACCTCTTTCTCATTTGAGACTAGATCAGGCTTCCCATTCCCTTCAAATTGTCCTTTCTCTGTGCCAAACTTGCTACTTGATGCAATAAGCTTGATATTTCTTTAATCTTGACTTGTATACTTTTATCAAAAGCACAAAATTATCCCAGGATACAACTTACTAGGAACTCTCTGTGCTCTGATAAGCAAAGAGGTTTTATTTGTTTGTTTGCGTGCTTTTTTGATAGAGTTGGAGATTAGTTTATAGAATTTTTGAAAGCATCTTTTGACCTGCAATATTTGTGTGATAAAGTGGAGGCTGGAGAAATGTCTTAGTGGTTAAGAGCACTGGTTAATTTTCCAGAGAATACAGGCTCAATTCCCATCATTCACATGGCAGCTCATAAACATCTGTAACTCCAGTTCCAGAGGCTCTGATGCCCTCTTCTGGCCTTCATGTGGGCCAGAAATGCACATAGAAACACAGATGTGCATGCAATCCAATACTGGACACATAAAATAAAAATAAATCTCTTATGAGGAGGAATTGTGGAAGAAAAAGGTAAAAACTAAAGAAACCAGCTTAGAACCATTTTTCATCATTAGCTAATTTACTTCCTATAACCATACTATTATACTTCCTATAACCATACTATTATCCCCATTTTCCAAAAATGACAACTAAGTGCCACAAGGCTGGGTAACATGCCCGAGGCCACAGCTAGCAGACAGTAGAGCACAATTAGGTCATCAAAATCCATGATGAAATCTCAGCTGTGCTCATTGAAACCAATATTTTCCCAAATCTTTGCTTTATTATATGAATATTATACTGTACTCATATACAGGGTTTCCCACTGTATGCTGGATGTTTTTAAGAGAATGTTCTGACCAGACACAATCAGAAGAGACTTCAATAACTTGGCTGATGATTTACCTGAATTTAACACTTTTAGGATTTTATCTATTTTTATTACATTTATTATATATACTGTGTTTGCATATGGGGGGGGTGTGCCGCAGTTCATTGTGGAGGGCAGAGCACAACTTTCAAGAGTCAGTTTTCTTCTTCCCCAATATGGGACCTGGGGATCGAACTCAGACTGGCAGGCCTTGTAGAAAGTGCCTTCATCCCCCAAGCCATCTTGCTGCCCAGGATGTCAAAGTCAATGATTTCATAAGACTTAATGTTATCATAATAATGACAGCAGTTGTGGGTGAACTTAGAAATTTATCTGGATTGTTTCCTTAATATTTCAATCAATTCTATGGATTGGAAATTTTATTTTTATCTCTTTACATTCAATGTAGGAGAAGAATGGAATCAGAGGAAATGGTGTGATTTTCCCTAGATCACACATTGGTCACCTGCAGGGCATGGGTTTGAACCCTGGCAGTTAGATAAATAGATCATATGTATACATTCTTTCATCATCATATAAACTTCATCATCATATAAACTTGTTAATCCAAATAATTTTGGCTTTGAGATAGCATCTCATGTAGCCCAGGGTGACCTTGAACTCAAGAGATAGCTGAATTTTTGATCATCCTGTCTCTACCTCCCAAATGCTAAGTGCTAAGTGTATGTACCTGGTTTACACAAAGCTAGAGATCAGATTGAAGACATGATGCATGTTAGAAAAACAGTCTATCAACTGAACTACACCCATAGCTTGCAAATAGTTCTCTAAAAGTCAGTGTTCTTTGCAGTGATATCAAACCACCTGAGAAAGATCTAGTTCAGAAGCCAAGTAAATGCATGAGCCACTCAACTCCAGATTGGATGACTTATTGATTTTAAAGATTTCTTTTTTATTGAGTAATCAACTTTCCTGGCTTCTTGAATATCTGCATTCTTGAACTCAGGGGGTTATTTTTGCATATATCCTATGCTGTCGGGGATCTGAGGAAACACCCACTCATAAATCTACGGGGCATACCTTGGTACACCTCTCTCAAATTGAGAGGTTATATCAGATGGGTGGTGGTAACACGAGCCTTTAATCACAACACTCAGGAGGCAGAGGCAGTCAGATCTCCGTGAGTTCAAGGCCAGCCTGGTCTACAGAGTGAGTCCAAGGATAACTAGGGGTATGCAGAGAAATCCTGTCTCAAAAAAAAAAAAAAAAAAAAAACAAATAAACAAACACGAAAAAGAGGTTATTCTCTTAGCTTGTTCATCATGGTAGACACCTCTTATTTTTATTGTGTGATAGTTTAAATTTCACATTCACATATATTATCTTGTTACATCCTTCTAGCCCTCTCAGTATTCATGAAAATTTAGATATCCAAACAGGAAGGATAACCAGTAATTGTTCACAAATGGAGTTTAGCCAGAAGGAAAACAATTCAAAACTAGTCTTTAATAGTTGTACATATTCGTATGATGAGCAAAAGATCTGTGTCTGTGATTTTATAGAAATGCTATAGCCTGCTGGCAATGTAGCCCAGTTGGTAAAGTGCTTGCCTCTCTTAGAGGAAGGTGTAGGTTCAAATCTCCAGAACTTCATAAACCAGGCAAGGTGGCTCAAGTCTATAATCCCAGTACCTGGAGTCTAGAAACACGAATATCAGAGGTTCAAGGTTATCTCCAGTTATATACTGAATTTGAAGCAAGCCTGGGCTACAAGAGACCCTCTTTTTAAAATGCATTTACCTTCTAATAAAAACAAACAGAAGCTTATTTAATGATTATTATTCCAATTACCAGGCAATTACCCAATAAATTGTTATTGAAAATCCAGCGGATTTTCATTCCAATCATTATAACAGAAACAATTGACATCCATCTGGTGTTATTTTTTGTATTCAATATTTTAGCCAGTTTTAATTTTTGCTATAAATTCCTTGAAAGGCTTTGCATACCCAAGGCTTTGAAAAGAGTTTATGTCTGTCTGTCCCCACCCCTAAACATATACCCTGGCAGTTTACCTTCCACCTAGTCCATGCTGGAGCATACTAGTAAAGAGGTGTAATTGTTAATATTTGAGTCAGCCTGACAAGAGCCATGAAGTGTTTAGAGATGGGCCTAATGTGGTTATGGGTATGTCTTTAACAATGTTTCTGGGTGAGATGAACATTTGAATCAATGGACAGGACAAAGCAAATTGGCTTTTCTAATGTGAGTGGGCCCCATGCAAGCAGTTGGTGTCCCGAACAGGACAAGGAGACAATCTACTTACCATTAGACAACACTTGTTGCTCCTGGTGGTGTTCCTTCAACAGCTGAGACAGTCTTGCTTTCCGGGTCTCCAGCTGCTGGCTTTCAGACTGAAATGGCAATGTTGGACTTCCTTATGTCTCTAGCTTGCAAATACAGATTTGGGGATGGATAGCTCCTGTTTTCATGCGAGTTAATCTCTCTCTCTCTCCCTCTCCCTCTCTCTCTCTCTGTGTCTCTCTCTGTCTCCATTTATATCATGAACAGAGAAAGAGAAAGAGAGAGAGAGAAGAGAAAAAAGAAAAAGAAAATATCTCTTTTGAGTTCAATTTCTCTAGAGGCCCTGAATAATAAACCATTCAAAGATCACAGTAGTTGACGAGGCTCGGTCTTGATTAACTTCAACTCTTGGGGCCTCACATTCAAGTACTAAAATGAAATCAATAATTTACTCCTTTTCTGCAGGGACAGCAAAATGCAGTCACATAATGTGTACAAAGTCCTCGACACACAGTAGACAAGTGAAGACATGGTGTCTTTTCTTCTCTTTGTATTAATGAGCTGTTCGTGTTAGGTGGGAGTCATGGGATGAGAGAAAGATCAGCTGCCAGATCCCAAGCTGGGAGTGTGCTGGCAGGATGCCCAAATTCCACCGTCAGTGAATGTCGTCCTACCCTCTGAACCCAGAATGTCACACTGAGCCGGCCTCAGGAGACCTGGCTTAGAGCCCAGCTCCCACACCCGCTATCCGGGACCTCAGAAAAGTATCTACTTGATTCCTCATCTGTCACATAAGGTTTTTTTCCCCCCTAGTCTAAAGTGCCTCTGACTTCTTATTAGCCATTGTCTGTTCAGGCTTTGTGCTTGAACTCAGATTACAATAATAGAAACAGTTCAGGCAGTAGAATCACTTGTCAAAGTAAAAAGGCAGAAGGAACTTTTCAAGACAGTTGGCTTCCTAAGTCTGCTAAACTTTATTCAGACAACTTTCGCGTCCTCTGTATTAGCATGGTTACACTCCTTCAGTCTGACTAATGAGATGACTTTAGGAGCTGAACTCCAAGGCAAGAGGACAGGAGAGCCTCATTATTAATATCCATCCTTCAAAACCGCCCCAAATCACGTCTCCTTTACAGACACTCATGTTTATTCCTGGCTTAGCTCTTTGCAATGGGCTAAGAACCCCGAGAGTTGTCTTCCTGCTTCAAATAGCGGCTTTCACATCTTTACTTGTCTTTGTAATAATTATAACTTGCAAAACCCATTACTCACCGGGAACGCAAACTGGATCTCATTAGAGTACCATCTTTCACTTCCTGGGTATAACTATTTCTTTTGATGAATCATGATAGTTTTTTCTTCATTATTTTTTTCCATCATAAACTTCTGAATTTCCTAAAGGCTCCTGGAAAATACAGAAACAGAAAAAAAAAAAAAGACTAAGAGAAGGAGATCATACGTGGGTAGCTCACCTAGCATGAATATGTTGGTGCTTATTTGAGTATTATTTTTCTAACAAAGTAGCAAATCCTGTTTTCTCTGTCAGCTGCTTAAGGATGCCATACTTTCCTCCATATTTTGCCTATATGTCTTGTAGACTTGGTTTTTTAATGGTTATACAACATTCCATTGCATATTTAAATACTCTCCTGCCTAAATTATGTGTAACATTTCACTACTGTACATGACACCATGAAGAGCATCGTGGCATATAAAACGTTTTCCACATTAGGATTACTTACTTAGGACTAAATACCAAAAGTAGAATTTCTGTCTCAAAAACTCCGGATCTACACACGTGCTTCTGGCACATGTGTTACCACTGAACTTATAATGGCTACTCTGTATGCTTGCAGGAAAGTATGAAATAAATGTTCATTTTTTTGTATTCTTTTATAGACTTAACAAAATACTCTACAAGATGCTTTTTAACTGGTCCTGGTGGTTGTTGATGTGTGCCTGTGTATATCTGTTCAGACATGGAAAATTTAGCCCACTCAGATTTTCATGCTGCAGGGGGCAGTGAATGATCATTGTGTGGTAGGAATTCTCTCCACTTTTACAAAGCTGTAGGTATTCTTTAAGGGTAAGAGGCTCTAGGAGTGATTCTCAACTTAGGGGTCATGACCCCTTTAGGGGAATTGAATGACCTTCTCACAGGGTCATCTATCAGATATCCTGCATATCATATCAGATACTTACACTATGATTCATACCAGTAGCAAAATTATGAAGTAGCAATGAAAATAATTTTATGGTTGGGGTACTAAAGGGTGGCAGCATTAGGAAGGTTTAGGACCACTGCTGTAAAGAGAGTACCCAGGCAGTAGGAAGGCTCCTGCCATGTTTGAACCTTCGAAGTTCAGAGCCATTGGTGACTAAAGTAGCAACCTTATAAAGAAGGAAGAATGGACCAGGTATAGTGACTCACCCCTGTAATTTTCCATTCTCTAGAGACAGTGGCAGGGGACTGCCCCAAGTTCAAGGCCAACTATAGAACGAGTCTACCAATCTTATTATCAGTCATATTTTATCAACATGAGGGATATCACTCACACACACTCACATGTGAGACAGGAATAAGACAGAAAGGGGAAAGATAAAAAGAGACAAATAGCACATGTTTTCTCTCAGAGGTGGGAAAAAGGAGACCGGCAGATAGGGGAGGGAGAAGAAGGAGGGTAACGGAGAGGAAAATGAGAAAAGTACAATGATACACACAAACAAAATACCATAATGAAATCTATTTTATACACTAGCCAAAAATAGCGCATTAAAAAATAGACTCCAGGGGTAAAACGAAAAGACAGCACGGGGTGTGTGTGTACAGCTGCACAGTGTGTGATTAGTAGGATCCTGTGTTCACAAGTCACTCTCCTTCTGCTCCATCCCCAATGAAAGGACAAACTTGCCAGCTCAAGTCTCATGAGTTGTCTGAGCAGAGTGAAGAGTAATCTGGGAACATCTTCAGAGTGCACCCAGACAGCAGCAGGACCAGCGCAGGATTGGCCTTCACCTCCACTAAGTTTACTCTCTGCAAAATAAAATCAGAAATGGGGTCATGTCTGGTGGAGAGATACTGTGATTGTTTATCTGCCCCTTGGCCTCTGAGCAGAGCATCTTCCATCAGCTGTCATTTCAAAGAGAGGCGCATCCTGTGGCTGCTGTGAGCACTGCACACAGTGTAGACACGTGGCCAGCAGAGGGGACAGAGAAGTCGTATTAGCGAGAATTCACTCTCAGCTGGTTTATTATAAGCTGTCTCATCAGCAGGCACCAAAACACATATATACATCTGCATGAGGAATTGGTAAAGGCCCAGAGTGTCTCCCGTCTCTGTAGCTGTGTGCATAATTGATTTCCAGCCTGAGATTGCTCATTAGAATGTAATAGAACAGAACTAGTATGCTAGGCTTCAAGAGCCGTGAGCTTATCAATTCTCTGCATAGATATGGATTCAAAAGGAGCTACATCTGCTCCATGTCACAAAGCTCAGGATTTTTAGTGGAATATGGAGAAAATTGCCAAGCACTTATACATTTCATAAGGTAAGGAATCTTAGTAATAAATTCAAGTACCTCATTTTTCAGAGGAGTAATGCAAGCATTAGACATGATGACAGACTTCTGGAAATTGCAGAGACAGCAGTAGGACTTGTGGAAGAGCTGTGTTTTCTGACAGCCAGAGCCAAGCTCTCCACTCTTTATCAACCTTAAACTCGTCTTCAAGAACGCTCATTACCATTGCATCCCAGTTCAATACTCTCATGAAATGCAGAACAAAAAGTGTCCTTGAAATTTCTCAGTGTGCAGACCCAAGACGCCCATTGATCTGTCTTGTGTTATCCATCTGGTCCAACACACAAATATGCATTCATTTTTGAAGCAAGAGTTGGGTGGGCTGAAGGCAGTTACTATTCTCTTCTGGCTATGGTGTGTTTTACTCAGCATGGTGATAGAAGGTAGATAATAATGGCACATGGAAACATGAGCAGGAAGGTGAGGTGGTTCGTGGGAGATGTAGGCTTTGGATCTGGAGTTTAAGATCCATTTCTTCATGCCCTCCTGGAATCCTTTCAGCTTTGGAGTGTCATGATCCACCACCTTACCTTACAGGACACTGTTAAGAATGACTTGAATATAAAAGTTCCTGAGATCACCTGAACCATAAATGCAGCCTTGTCAAAAGGAACTACAAATACAGATTTCTTTTTAAAAACAAAATTGTTTGATAGATAATACATACCTTTAAATATAGCATTGCTTTTAATGATTTTGGGAAGTTATCCTGACCTGGTGGAAACATGTTTTTCAAAGCCTATGTTCATGGATTGACTGTTTTTTTTTTAAATCTACTATATATATGGAGGAAAAAGGAGATTATGTCAACATATATTTACTAACCCTGTATTCTGCTGTTTATTCTCTGAATTTTTATTGAAACTTTGGCTCTTGGAGATGAGCTTGCCCTCCAAAATTACCAGTTTTAGGGTAAAACCCAACCTTCCTTCCCCTTCTTCTAGTTAATAAGTGTATTTGTCCCATGATATATTTTTTTAACCAGTGTCATATTTGAAGCAGTGTCATACTTTAGTGAAGAACATTTGGAAGTTGATCTCTCCAGACTATTTAAACCTACTCAATTTAAGAAAAGCCATATGCTTTTGAATGCCTTCCTATTTTGTGTATGTCATTAAAAAACAAAACAAAACAAAAACGTAAAACCTTAAGTCAGTTTCCAAGACTGAAACAGTCACTACCCAGTATGTACACCCTTTAAACATAGATCTGTACTTAACTGGTGACTGAGCCATCTGTCAGGATGAGAAAGGCTAGACTGTCTGTCAGCCAGCCATGTGGGAAGGAATTGAGACTGGGTTTTGAAATAAGAGTGATTCTTTCTAATGTTCCCTGACCTTTATTTTGAGGAAACATCAATTTGGAAATTGGCTCGGTACTTTCTACTTCCTCTGACTTTCTTTCTCTCTTTCTCTCTTTCTTTCTCTCTTTCTTTCTCTCTCTCTCTCTTTCTTTCTTTCTTTTTAAAGTCTAGGCTGCTCTTCTAGATGTTAAAAACCATTAAAAACAAATACTGAAGCTGAGCAATGTAAATTTCCCATCGTCTTTAAAAAAAAAACGAACAAAATAATGAACAAAAGAGATTCCATTCTAAGAGGTTTTAAGCTTCCATACATCAAAGGAAATGTGATTCAGGTCAAACCAGCCTCCCTGACTTGTGTACATCAGTTTTCCTATTAATCTATCTCTTTTCTTCTCATGGGATCTGTCATCTTCTGTCACAACTGGGGACCCTAATAAGCTCACTGGGATTTTCTTTAAAAGCTGCCAAATTGAAAATAGTTAAGAACCTAAGCCCTAGCCCCTGTGGACTCACTCATCTCCTTTGATCCCCCTGATTCGTACTGTGTAAGGAAGACACTGGAAGCAGATGATGGCCACAGCATCTGCCATTAGGAATGATGCTCACAGGGAGGAATGGGGACAAAGGTCAGATTTGCAAGGGAGGCATTGGAAGTCAATAATTCCAATTTTAATTCGCAAGCTACTAACAGATTTTCAAGCGGAGAGAGGGTCTGTGATAGGGAAGGAGAGCCCCAATGCTCTGGTAGCGTTGCTGATTTGAATTCAGGCATGTAGACCTGTATACATCTGTAGGAGAAATTTTTGGCCCAGCCTAGCCCCAAGATCCAGACCAGCAGTCCCAAATAACCAACAAAGTCTTATATTAATTAAATGTTGTTTAGCTTATGGCTCAGGCATATTGTTAGCTAGCTCTTGCATCTTAATTTACTTATATTAACCTGTTTGCCACATGGCCCATGGCTTATTTATTTCTTTACACCTTGCTGCTAAAAAATTAGCTATTGCGACTTTTAAGTATGTTCCAAAAGAAAAAAAAAAAATCTATGATTAGTGGCACCAAACCTCTCCCAAGTGCTATTGTAGGTGGGATGAGGTAGCAATCAGAGTGGCAGAGACGGGCGGGAGAACAGTGTAGAAGAAACTCCCTTGCTCAGCCTGGTTTTGGTGGCTGTTAAATTTTTAATATGCCTGTCTTTGTAAAGGTCTGAGATTTAATGCAAAACCAGGAGACTAGACTTTCCTATCTTTTCGTCTCTCATCATTATTCTGTTGTTTCTGCACTTCAGACTTTTGGTTCTCACTGATGAGAAGCCCTTGATTTTGCTGTCATGCTAGTGAGAACCTGGCTTGCTTCCTGTTCCCCTAAATCCATTCTTTCATACTGACTGCTCCTACTTCCAAAACAGAGGCAGTTATGCTATGCCAAACACACCCATTTCCAATTCACTAATATAATGTAATTTATTTTAATAAGAAAGATAGAGAGGGAGACAGAAAAACAGAAGGAAGAAAAGAGAGAGAGAATCTGAAATCACTAATATGGGGTTCCTAGTGAGGTCTAAATTATTGTAGAACTTCACATAAGAGCACATCTTTGGTAAGTGAACATATCTTCATATATATTTCTAACAATTTTTTACTGAGAAATTTTTTTATTTCCCAGTGTAGTTTTGAAAGCACACAGGCCATGCAATTAATTGAAAAGTTACGGGTTTGTTTAAGTCTTTTTTATACAAATGAGTATTTACTGAATATGAGAAAAAATATTTATCCTTTTAGGCTTTCAAAGAACTCGGCCCTTTAAGGCCCCACACCCAAACTGGGGGTCTAGAGAGAATTGGTAGTAGCTGTGAGAAGTTTGATTGCCTTTTATGAAAGTTCAGCAGCTGTATTCAGGGAAGAGATATGTATTCCATGCAGGACTGTAAACTAACAGAACCATTGTAACATATGGAATTCATAAAGGTCCAATTACAGGGCCGTCACTGTTTGCCATGGCTTTAACTTACGTTAAGTTATGGATTATACTTTCATGAGATCATAATCAAAAGGTTATTCTTTGGTAATGGTGTGTTAGAACTTCAAAGCCATCCTCTGAGCCTTGAGAACAAAGGCTCAGAAGTTTGAACGGAGGCCAGAATCAGTCTGTATGAGTTAACGACATTCAACCATCCTGGAGCCGGATCAACCTATCCATGCACACGCATCACATCAGATCAACAGTCGTCACTAAAAAATGACAGTTGATTCAGCTTTAATGCATCCTTTTTTTTTTTTTTTTTTTTTTTAAATCAGCCTGACTAACTGGGTGTCTGCTCACATTTGATTCAGAACTGTTCATCGAGATTGTAAAGTACTGTCATTCACTGCTCTCCTAGAAAGGAGTAGTGATGGTTAATTAGGGGCACAGTTAGGGACAGGGATGGCAAGGAGTCAGGAATGTACAGATCTGTTCAGGTCTTAGAAATGGGGAAGTCACTGTGCAACTTACAGAACAAGTCAGAGTATGAAGAAGGTACCGTCCATCCTAGCTTTCTGGCATACATTCAGTGAACAGCAAAGGAAGACTGTGGGATTGGCTAACAAATGGAAAATCTGCTGCCTCCATCTTGGCTCTCAACATACTCAAATAAGGACTGAAGTGGGTTTAAAACATTATACCAAAGAAGTAAAATGCCATGGTGTCGTCACAGTGGCAACAATACAGCTCCTTCCTAGCTGGCCTGGGTGCCTCCAGTGTAGGCTGCTTCTTCTCTGGGCATTAGGATGGATGCTTTGGGCCCATCCTGGGATTGTGCTCTTTAGCCTCAGGTGGTAAAATTTTCTGATTATTTTGGCCCAACAACTGTACAGGTCTTCATACAAAGTTAATACCTCTTCCTGGCCTGGGCTGTAGCTAGGCCAAGTTCAGGTGTGGGGGAGTTATGGTTGATGCATCTATCTACCTAGGTCATTTCTCTGTTTTCACACAGGTGGGGAATTAGGTAGGGGATAAAGGCATAGAAAAGAGTCAAGATGGAAGGGTGTTTATGCCTACTGGGTTTTCCTCTGGCCCCAAAGAAGTTTCAAATTGTGGTCGTTTTCCTGGATTTCTCTACTGAGAGTGTTAACTGCGTCACCCAGTTGAGATGCTGCTTCCTCTGCTGGATTCTGATAACCAGGGCATCCATTCAGTCCATAGACCTTCCATGTTGTTTTCTGAACCTGTCGGGAAACATGCTTCCACCCCACAGACCGAGCCTTAACTCTTCTCTCTGTGATAGTATCTTTCCCCAGATACAAGTTTGTTCTGTCCTTTGGTCTAGCCTCTGGTGAGCTGCTATCTTACAAGCAGTGTTTTGTGCCCTTCATCTTTAAAAATCATCTCCATCATGCCAACCTTAATTCTTTACTATCTTTCTCTGCTTTGCTTTCCCACAAGGCTCATGTCCACCCGAGCATTCTATCTTTAATTTCCATTCTCTACTTCGTCGCAGGGAGAATACGTTCTCTGAAAAGCAGAACTTGATCTCATCAATTCGCCAGTACCCTCCAGTACCCAAGGTCATGCCCAGAACATGTTGAAAGGGTTCAGTAAGACTCCACTGAATAATTGAAAGAAGAAATGGCCAAAGAAAGACCAGTTGAGTCAAATGCTCGTCTTCCATTTGTGTCTCAGTTTGAAACTGGTCTTTGTCACTGATTCAAATTGATTTCCTTTAAAATCTGTAACATGTTTAGAGTCGTTGGCTGACATTGATTGCTAAAGTAGGAGATAAAAATCCGTGAGAAGCCAACAGGTTTCTGGAGATCTAAACAGGGCACAATTTCAACAATATTTTTTATCTACATGCGATTTCTTTCTATTCACACAGAAATATAAGAAATTGACTTTACAGAATGAAATGTCAATGTGTTTTTAAGAGAACACACTCTCACTTCCTTAAATCCAGACAGGAAAGAGTCAAAATTCCCAGAGGGAAGGTATATGATGCTGGCCTCTATTGACAACACTCATAGTCAACCCAATCCTATATTTTCAAACTTTAATACTGTACTAGAGCCAGTATCCTCACCTGTTCCAGAGGAGCATTCTGTCACCAAACTCCTTTAAAATTTTTATTTATGGAACAGAGTCTTGCTAAGTTTCCCAAACCAGTCTCCTTGTAATTCTGCTTCAGCCTCCCCAGTAGCTGGGATTATAGGTGTGTGTCTTAGTTAGGGTTTCTCTTGTTGTGAAAAAACACCATAACCATGGCAACTCTTATAAAGAAAACATTTAATCTTGGTGGCTCAATTATAGCTTCAGAGGTTCCATCCATTATCAACATGGTGGGAAGCATGTAGTATGCAGATTTATATGGCACTGGAGTAGCTGAGAGTCCTACAGCTTGCAGGCAACAGGAAGTTTACTGGAACCCTGGGCAGTATCCTCAGCATGTGAAACCTCAAAGTCCGCCCCTACAGTGACACACTTCCTCCAACAAAGCTATACACATTCCAACAAAGCCACACCCATTCCAACAAAGCCACATTGCCTAATAGTGCCACTCTCTATGAGATTATGGGGGTAATTACATCCAAACTGACACAGTTATTGTATTACCACACTTGGCTACTTTCTGCTTTTTGAACATACACTTCACTGCTGTCTTCTTTATGATTTGAAAAGTTTCTATCAATACAATTGGGCTAATATGAGCATGAAAACCTGAATAAATAATCTAATATAGATTATTTGTAATATGTTGTTCTCTATGAATTAAAGAGTATGATAAGCCAATAAGAGACCTTTCCAAACAATACAATTAACTTACATAAATAAATGAATTATTTCTCACTCATGGTCAGTCTTGTTTCATCTATACTTAGTATTTTAAAGCAATCTCATAAAGCAGCATCACTTTATCCCTAATATTTTAGTGTATGTGTATCTCTAGAACTTAAGAGCTTATGGAAACAAATAGCTAGTATTTAATATGAGGAAACACAGAGCTAGTATTTAAATTTCCTGTTATATCCTGAAAATGCCATATATGGTCCACATTCTTCAGTTGTCTTCATTCTCTTTCAAGCTATAGTTTTCACCTCAAAAAATTACTTTAAAATTTTTGTCATTCTGAAGAAATTGGGCTGTCCCTATGAAGTCTGTGGACTACTTCCTGTAGTCTAATTATGTCTATGGTTCAACTTGTTCATCTGTCTTCTAAATTTTTCTATGAATTAATGGTTTAGTAATACTAGTTAACTTATTTTAAAGGTAGAGAAAATTCTAATTTTGCTTGCATGTGCTATCTAGAATAGTATAACTTTGTTTGCATTTGCTAACTAGAACTGTATAATACAAATCTTTGAGACTCAGACAAAAAAATGGCTAGGGGCTCTTTTCAAGTCCCTGCTCTGTTTCTGTGTCCTGTTGCTTATCCCCACAGCACAAGGACGATGTCACTCAGGACTTTAGAGGGTACCCTTGATCCTGCATCCTCCATCCCTGGTACCTAGAATCCTTCTCCACGTACCAGTGCTTCTGTCTTCCAGACGTGTGCTGCCTCATCCACCCCATAAATAAAACACTTTGCCTTGACCCTGTTAATACTGAGCAGCATTTATCCAATGCTTGCAACATGTCAACCTTTGCTAATATTTGACGTGTGCCATCTATTTTGGTCCTCGCGGTCTCTTTATTAAGGGAACGATGACTTTTCTCATATTTGATAGGCCTGCCGACCTCCTGTCAGGGCTCTTCTCTACTCTTTCTCCTGCCTTTTTTATCCCCACAAATAAATCAAAGTGCCCACCTCAGAACACCATGTACATTTCTGAGGTTCTTTATCACAGTCATAGATTTAAAAGATTATTCAATGAAAGACTACATCCAAACTCCACAAGGACAAAAACTAAATAAGGTAGTAGTTTTTAACGTTTTTTTTCAGTTGTATGCTCCTTTAAAAAATATGAAAAAACCCCTGGGGTTTATCCTTCTGATAAAAATATTCATATACCTATGGACACAAAAGTGATAGAATCTAAGGATGCATAGACCTACACACAGGACTCCTGTTTCAGGTATAGTTTTAAAGAGGAAAAGCACATTAAAGTAACTAGGGAAAGGGGAAAAGATGGCTGCTTTTATAAGTCAAAGAAAAAAGTTGATTATTGTGTGAACTCCAGTTGGCATATAATGAAAACTCAGAGCCAGATATTGGGGAAAAGCTAGAATATCAGAGAGAGGAAACAGACCACAGTCAATTCTCACCCAGTCAACTTCTCAGGGTAAACAGAGTAAATGCTATCTTCAAAAGTCTTTAGCCTGACTGGTTACTTCTACAAAATCAATGAATCTCTGCCTCCTCTTGCCTTAAATATCTTCCCCCATCCAGCTGTTCCACTTCAATTCTGTATCATAATTCTAGAGTTAGGATTAAAGGTGTGAGCTATTATTGTTTGGCTTGTTAGGCCTTGAACTCACAGAAATCCAAAAAGATCTTTGTCTCCTGAGTGATGGGATTAAAGGTGTGAGTCACCACTCTCTGACCTTCATGACTTGACTGTATCTGATTCTGTTCTCTGATATTCCAGGCTGATTTTTATTAAGTATACAATATATCACCACAGTTGATTATGGAAAAGCAAGTTGCAGAGGAAATACAGATAAAGATGGGAACATGTGGACTTCATAGATTGTAGGTCTCCATAGTGAGATAGGAAGATTAACGATCAAGAAAATGGAGACCATGGCTGCAGAACCTTCTGGCAGCGAGGGAATGAGAAACAGAATCTGCATTTTAATCTTTTTTTCTTTTCTTTAACCACATTTGTGTCAATGAGGGAAGAAGTCACAATTGATGGGGCCAGGCTTAGTGGCTGTGGAAAGGAATATGTTTGGGTGTAATTTGAAAGGACTATTTGCAGGTGGATGGGGGAAACTCAAAGAATTCAGTTTGGGTGAAGACTTTTTTCTTGATAAGGTACTGTTGAGAGAAGAAAAAGGAACTGAGCGGAGAGTTTAAGAGATCAATGGGTTTGTGCAGGGGAAGGGAGAGTCGTCTACTTAAAGGAATTGCCCAGGTATCTTGAGAGATAACCAAGACTTGGCCACATAGATCTAGCCAGATCTCAGAGTTTCTCAGGGATCCTGGGGGGCATTTAGAGCTGGCTACATGGATCTAGCTGAGTCTCAAGGATTTGGGGGGACAGTAAGAGTTAGCCAGAGAAATCTAAGAGGATCTCAGGTTTGTGGATTTTTATTATCATTGTTACTTAGTAAATAGCTTTGATCCTGCATCAGCTTCCCCTTTTCAGAAAGAGAATGAATAATGGGCATATATACATATGTGTATGTATATATATATATGTCTGTATACATACATATACGTACATGTCTATACATATACCACATGGGTAGAAGAACTTGCTAGAGTTCAAGGGTGATGGGGGGCTTTTAGGGTGATTTGAAGCAGCTTAGTGGGTCAAGGTGCTTGCTGTCAAGCCTGACAACCTGATTTGGTCTTCCAGGACTCACACGGTGGAAACATAGAATTGACTCTTACAGATATTCTTTGATCTCCATAACATACATGCCATGCACACACATAGCACATGAATGCCCCCACACATGCACACATAGCACACGAATGCCCCACACATGCACACATAGCACATGAATGCCCCACACATACACACATGGCACCTGTAAGTCCCCATACATACACACATAAGATAAAATGTTTTTGAAAATGCAATTTTAAAAGTGGCTTTCGGCAATGACTTTCTCTAAAGTGTAAAATAAAATGTGTAGAATAAATGGGTAGTCTTTTATCGGCTAGTAAAAGTAGCCCTCAGAATTTTGTAGCCATGATGTTACAGACATTTTCCTCTTCCTGTTTGGCTTTTGAGGTCAGGACAAGCTAATCATCGAGGCAGATCATGTAGATAGCATTTTGATATATAACAATTCAATTTCATGAGCCAAATATTAAAATTCAGGCAGATCTCATTACTTTCTCCAAAGTACGTTAAAAAAATATTAGCCAAAGCTAAAGAAAAAAAATCTACTTTTTCTCTTTTAATGAAAGAAGAAAGTTAATACTGTGCATGTGGATTCAATAAAAATATATTAAAGGTTTTCTGAAAACTATGTAGATCTTAAAGCTGAGGGAAACATGACCTTGTTTAAAAGAGTTTGAAAGTCATCACTGAGACTATTACCTGACGTTTATAAGTCAGTTTTTATCACTAGAATGAAGTAAATACACACTTGCAGATATATATATATATACATGTATATACACACACATATATATACACAGATATATATATATATACATGTATATATACACACACATATATATCATATAGAAACAAGAAAGAAGTGAAATGCTCATGTAGCCTTTTGCGGGGCTATTTACACCAATCACCCAAGTGTCTATGCGCATTTTATAATGCTCTGTCCCAAAAAGTGGGATGTGACTAAATGGGCCCAGTGAAATGTGTAAAGGAACAGACAAGAGAATGAGACATCAGCGGTGAACATGGAAGCCTCAGGAGAGGTAAAGACAATTTGTTTTTAGTAAGGATTAAAGACGTTTCTCTTAGCATTCTTTTCTGTCTCAAAGCACATAAATACTCACTGCCTACTTCTGAAGCTTTAAGAAAAGCAATAGTCAAATAAATGCTTCCGTGAGGAGAAAGTAGGGTTTCTATACTCTTCTTCCCCAAATGCTTCTGCCAAGATGTTTCAGTGTTAGCCTTTTGGTGTTTGCCAGTAACCACTGTGCTTCCTGCTCACACTCTCCTAGCCTCTAAGTGCCAAGTAGACCTCACGTACTTCATCTCTCTTCCCTTATCTTCAAATGTTTTAATTACCCAATGCTGCCATCCTCCCAAAGTCCACTCTGTATAGGGCTCAGCCCTGACCTTAGAGTTCCTTCCATTGAATCTGGCAGACACTGTGGAGTGGGTAACAAGTAGCCATGAGCTTGGCAAAGAAAGGGAAATGTAAGCAGTCAGAAGCCCAAGGCTGCCTGCCTTGTCTTTTCCACTGGAAACAGGGCAGCCTGCTGAAAGCTGTGACCGACTACATCTGCTGTTGGTAGAGCTCTGGAGCTCAAACCCAGCACAGTTGAGGCAAGCATGCTACCAATGAGATATGCCTCCAGCCCTGCAGTGAGGAGTATTACAACCATGTTTTAGTCTTTCTTTGGCCTTGAGACAGACTGGGAAAAATCTTTTCTGCCACCCAATGCCTTTTCTCTTTCTTTCCTCTTTCCTCATGGCCCTTCCCTCCAAAAAGTAGACAGGTACCTACAAAAGATCAGCATAGCACTTTGTGGCTTCTCCATCTTGAGGACTTTTGAAAGAGAGCAACTAGCCAATGGCTTGTGAGATAGCCAAGTCTGTTTCTGGTTTGCAGAAGCAGCGGTGATTCCAAATGCCAGGAGAAAAGATGGAAAATGTCTTAGAAATTTCAGATTTATGTGAAGCCAAACCGTGTGATCGCTTGCCAATTTTAGTTTACAAAACGCACATGGTCCCAGATGTGTTTACTTGAACTTTAAGCTTTAATGTCACCATTATATTCCAATAATTTCACTCCCTGCATCCAGCCCACTGGCTGTGGTCTGGTTTGGTGTGCATAAAAATGGTGGCCTGGTGCCTTCTCCCTAAGTGGCATTCCTTCTAATGCCAATTAGTGAACTAATTAAGTAACTTCTCTGCATAGAAAGGTGCTTTTCCTTCTTTTGATTTCACATACACACAGACATACAGACACAGACACACACACACAGACCCCCCCACACACACACATACACATTTCTGAAAGCCGGCTGCTTTCAGAAAGAAGGCCTGGGAGAGGGGGTATTGTTGATATCCCACAATTCCCAGCAATGCTACAATTATATAGTGAAAGTTATAGAAAGCCAAGTCACTAGAGTGCTAGGTGGGAAATGTGAAATGGAAGACCATGGGGACACAGTTATTTTTCAGAATCAAATGCTGTTATATATATATTGATATTATTATTTCTGGGAGTCTCATTACCGAGAGTTTGTTCCAGAATAAGTATAATACAGTTACAAATAACACATGGAGTAGCTGGATGTTAAACATCAGCACTTGTTTGCCCTTGAAAAAAAATTGTTTGTATTTTCTATAAGAGCAGCAGAGAATGACCATGCAGCAAATCAGAGAAGTCCTTCAACCCACAAAATAAGTTAGTAATTGTCAAAACAACAGACAGCTTCTCCCTGGAGCAGAATTGGAAGCTGATGCTACTACGTGTCCTGAAATGCAGTAGGTTTTACGCTTCTAGTTTCTAATCGTTCATTCATTTACCAAATATTTTTCATGTACTTTGTTCATGAGTCTCTAGCAATCTATTGACAATATATATGTATATATGTATATATGTGCATATATATATATATATATATATATCCATATCTCATTCTTATCCACAACTGCCAGGGACTGAACATGTAGCCTAGAGTGCCTACTCAGAATGAATAAAGGTAGGTTCTGTCCTGAACACTAACAAAAATTGTGTTAGTTGAGAAGAACTGATCTATATTTCTGAACAGTTGGATAAGATTACACAGTGGTGAATGTATTAAGGAGCATGCTGTTGAAGGCCAGAGAATCTAGGTGAGGTGAAGACTGTGGGGTCACAGAGGCCAGCTGAGCTACAGAAGATGACACCCACTGGAAAATAAGATTATGAAGGAAATTTGACTCAGACCGTGAAGATGCTGACAAGGGTAAAGACCTTCTTCTGGAGATAAGAATCGTCGGGGAAGATTTGAGACATAGCAAAATGATGTTTTAGTGAGAAGGGCAGATTTGCTTTGTGGTAGATTTTTTAAAAGGAAGGCAAGAAGGATTTCATAGGAATGCCAATAAGAGAAAGAAAAAGTTGGGTTACAGTCAAGAGAGAGATGAAAAGAAAGGACGTGGTTTAACATAACATAAGAAATGGCGGATCATGTTGGTACCCAAAGAGATGAGAAGTTACCAGGAAATGACAACACAGTGTTCGCTGTTGGAAAAAGGATGGTGCACTTCTCAGGCCGGAAGGAATCAGCTGTCTTGAAAGATAATGAACGAGTCTTCCTGAGTATAAGCATGGACACGTGTGATGATATATCGTATATTTAATAAAAATAGCCTGGAATATCAGAAGACAGACCCATCTCTCCAGCCTTTTTGTTTTGATTTTTTTCTTTTTTCGAGCTTACAATATATCACCACAGGCACGAGGCAGGAGGAGAAAACATTCTGTACTTTAGCAGAAGGATGTTGACAGTACACCTTGAGCCCTCAGCCCATTTACACTGCTGCAATAAAATATATGAATCAAATAACTTATAAGGAAGAAAATCAAGTTATGGAGCTCATACTTTGAAGAGTCAAGTCCATGGGGTTGGGCCTCTAGAGAAGGTAGCATATTATGACAGGAGGAGCAGGTGAAAGTTGACTGTTCACATGTCCATCTAGGAAGCAGAGGGGAGAGGGTAGGGGATCATGTTCTCCTTGAGGGTGTGTCCCCTAAAGACCTCCCACAAGGCTCCATCTCTATCAGATATAGGCATCTTACAGCTGCACCACCCTGGTCCTATAGGGGATGCTCATTCAATCAGAACATCATCATCACCTAAAAAGTGCTGTAAAATTATTGCAAAACATGTAAAGAAAGTCCATGTCCTCTTAGGTAGACAGTCACTGAAGTATGGCCACAGTGGCAGCTATTTACTGGCAGTTTGCTAGGATCTGAGGAGAGAGTGGAAGGGTTGATAAGGTCAGGGACAGGAAAGGAAAACAGGAAGTGGGAGGAGACTCAGTGGTGATGCAATCCAGTGGGAGGAGATTCAGCAGTAAAACATTCCAAGGTTAAGAGAGTTCGGGGTTTGAAGGATGAAGTCTTGCAGAGGAGGTATCCGAAGGAATTCAGAAGAATATTAAGTCTGGCAGCTTTCGGTCTAGACGGGCAGGCGGCAGATTATTTTAAGCACTGGGCATGTTTATTCATTTTGTTAGGATTTTTAACCTTGTGCTGTTATTTTATATCCCCTTATGCCTCTCATACCTAGAGCCCTGCTAGTCTGAACTCTTCTGAACACTGTAATCATCGCAGACTGTTATAATAATGGTAGAGACCTATGAGGGTAGCATTTGGGGTGTAGTAAAACACTCAGAAAGGATTATTTAAAAACTTGAACCCACTGCCTGTCATATGTTTTGTATCTGTAAGAGTTTGAAATTTTCTTTGTAACAAAGATGATATCCTTAGAGTTTTGCTTTTCTCCCATGACCACTTGGGAAAGCATCATGATAGAAGTTAATAGAGGTTCGGGGGCCATGGTTTTATGAAAGACTGACTCAGAGGTTTTTCCAATTATTATGCTTATTAGATTAAGTGTACACCGCAAGCCCAGACGTTCAAAGGTAGAAAGGAAACATTAGATTCCTCCCATAGTTAACGTGGGTCTGGTTCTTTCTCTCTGTTTATCCTCCAAAGAGCCTTAGACCAAAGGTCTTCGAGTTGTTCCAATTTGCTGTGTAAATAATGTCTTCATCTATTTGGAAGGAATGACTATAATTTCAGCCAAGTCAATTGGAAGCAAGATGGGTGACTTCCAGAACTTCTCTCTTGATAATAATATTTGTCCGTGAAAAAAAAAATTTACTATGCAGCAAAGCAGTCCAGCAAATTTTTTTTCAGCAACTTAATTTAAAAGTGAATTAATTATTCTCCTGAATAGGCTCATTCTTTGTTTGAATACAAAGCACTCTTTTCATGTATTTACCAAATAACTGCCCTCCTTGCCTCTACCTGAATTTCCACTAATGTCATTTAATAAAATGAAATGTACTTTTTCCTAATAGCAGTTTCCAATATAACTTTGCTGTTACAGTTCATGCTCTGAATTCCTTTTATCCAAGTAATAAATCTGTAATTTGTGAAACTTGTTCCCAGACTTTAAAGCTAGTTCTCTGTTCTTTTTGGCATAGAATTTGGGTTTTATTTGCCTCCAAATAAATTTTTCCAATGGAGAAATTGGGGTCTAGGAATATTTATTATATTATAAATAAGGTAAAAATGGAAAGTTCTGTCTAGAAGTTAGAATATGACATAAATATAAATCTCACATTCATTTGATCAACCATTTTATGACTTTTTAACTTAAGTCCTTAAGTTAGGTGAAGGATAGATTTACTATATGTTGTGGTAATGATTTTACATATATATATATATATATATATATATATATATATATATATATAGAGAGAGAGAGAGAGAGAGAGAGAGAGAGAGAACTATTTACAATGGTAAATGGTAGACCTCTTTACAATGGTAAGTAAATTTTCAAAGTGGTCAGTGTCCAGATCAGAAAAACATTGGTTAATTTCTAAGCGACTTTCAAGTTAGAATTTTTAAGAAGTAATTGAAGGGTAAGTGGAAAATATTCCTTAGAAAATACACACATATATAATATAAATATGAAATAAACAAGATGGCTCAGCAGGTAAAGTCTCCTGTAGCCAGTCTGGACAGCCTGAGTTCAATTCCCAGGACCCACATGTTGGAGTCAACTTCCAAAAGTTGTCTCCTGACCTCCACATGTAATGTGTCACCACACGCTAAATAAATAAAAAGAAATTTAAAATATAATAAAAACTTTATAAACAAACACACAACAAGCATGAAGGAAATTACGTATCTTAAGAGACCTGAGCACCAGTCTTGCCCTCAGTAAGAAGGACAAACAGACAAGGTTTCTCCAACAACTACCTTCTGCTGATAAAATCCAAGAAACTTTTGTGCTTGGAGACATCTCATATACAGAAGTAGAACTGCAGTGAGGAAACTATACTGTGTACCTAACATCCAAGAAATGAGAGCAATACCCTGAAATCTCGAGTGTGGGGTCTGCTGTGACAAGGTTGGAGAGGCAACCATCCTGCTCGATGGCCACACTAAGGCTAGTTAGAAGACACTGAACCTGAGAGACCCATGCCTTCCAAGCTGCACTATGTGATGCCCTAGAGAACCAAAGGTTCCATAAAGTTGCATTTCCAGGACCTGACTGAAATCCTCCCATCCACAGTCTTCCAATGTTATTGAAACATTTTTGGAAGAAATGTTCTGAAGCAACTCTGATGTTTATTGTTATTTCTCATTCAAGGGGCTGAGCCAAGAAGTGCTGTTGAGCCCAGATGCCCTCAAGTGAGCTCCAATGCACAGATTTAGTGACGACCACTGGCCACAGGGAACTAAGAGTGGAGCTCCATGCTTATTTTTAAACTTAATGGACTAAGTTTTTCTGTACAATTAATAGAACCACATACTGAAACACGGAGAGAGCAGAAAAAAATAGTTATTATCAGTTCTGGTTCAGTAATGTCTTAATCTGAATGTTTCAGCTTTATTTTTACTAATGGAACCATTTCAAAAGTGAAAATTCTGGGTTCTTTTACAAAGTGGTCTTAAATTTTATAAATGTAACTTTTAAACATATCACATGAAAGAGGACAGGTTTAATTCCCAAAGCGATAAAGCTCAAAGACATGCTTATGGAGTAGCAAAGAGTGGTTTATTAAGTAGGGTTTGAAGTTTTGGTTTTATGGTATTCCTGATCTACCTATGCCGTTCTCTGTCATTCTAGATCTGGTTAATAACTGTTCCCATTGACTTGGGACACACGACGTAAATGACACCAGGATTTTCTGTGCTATAGTTACTTGCTGTTTTATTATCCTTGGTGGCACAAATAACCAGCATATGGTTAATTATAAAGCACCAAGTCTTTCCACGGTGCTACTTTAACTGTGTTTTAAAATAAAGTGTTTCAGTGATAAACACTACGGAGTAAAGTACAAAGCAAGTGTTGGGGATGGGGATGGGGGAGGGGGGAGGGTGTTGCAATTGATAGAAGTCATTGGAAACACCTGGATCCATGGAAACCGGAGTCTTTTTCATTGATTTTCCTGTGGAGACAGAAACACTATTCATTCTCTATCTCAAAGGAATTCGTGGCAAATTGAATTACCTTTCTCTACAGCGTTGCTTTCAGGGGCTTCCTTCAGATCTCGGCCTCCTCTTCCATAGGGGAGCAATTATTTGTCTCATGAACTGAACCCCTCCCTTTAGCAGATGAACTTAATAAACAAATCCACCCAACCCTGTCATTCTCCAAGGAACAATCTCAGGGGTCTTCTGGAACTTTTGCGATCATTGTCACAAGTCAAGGAAGGGGATTATGGTTAATGAAGGTGTTGTTTTGGCTGTATGAATCTAGGGAGCATTTCTTAGCTCGCTATATATGTAAACAGAATCTCTATGGCAGCTGAAATTCCATCATTATCCTCCAATGAAGGCCTTGGTGACTGATGTATTTGACAGTGACTTAAAGCCGAAAGCGGTTAGAATGGATTGTACGCATTCTTCATATCTTTCATGTTATAAAATAAAAATTATACTGAATGCAAATTTCATTATTTAAAAGAAAAATCTTACTCAGTTCCCATCTCTGTACTGCAACTCATTTCTATAATTAACTCATCCAAAACTCTGGCTATCTCTTCAGATATTAACTTTCCTGTTCCACATGTTAGCGTGTATGCCTTTTATTAGTTGCACACTATTCCTAAGCAAGAATAGACCATTCCTAGCATAAACCATTTTTGACCATTGTGTGTATGTGCACCTGTGTGTGTGTGTGTGTGTGTGTGTGTGTGTGTATGTGTGTGTGTATATGTGTGTGTGTGTGTGTGTGTGTGTGTGTGTGTGTGTGTGTGTGTGTGTGTGTCCTCAGGAGCCACAAGGGGGCGCCAGATACCCTAAAGCTCAAGTTACAGGTGGCTGTGAGCCGCCCTGTTTGTGGCCTCTGGTCCTCTGGAAAAGTATCGAGAGTTCTTAACCACCGTCCACACGGCCCCTACAAACCCTTTCAATAAAAATATCAAGCACTAAAGCTCCACGGTTAGACTGCCCATCAATTTTTCTCTTGAGTATCAAGATGTTTTCTTGACCAATGGCACAGTGGCAAAACTGTTTACGTTGTAAAGTTTTACAGCGTACTACCCAATGGTTTTGTTTTAAGCTTTCCGGCTGTTCCCTCTATCAAGTTGAGACCTTAAGTATAAACCTTTCAAACTTAAGGGAAGGATGCTTAAATTTGGTCTTTAAGTGTCTTTTTTGTCACTAGGTTTTTATTTTATTAATCATTATTTATTTATTCCTTTTTTTAAATTAATGGCCAAAAATGCTGAGATGGCTGGTCACTGATAGTTTCGAAATGTCTTATTCCTTTTCCGTCTCGGATTCATCTACAGATAGCAACGAATAATACTGTTGAAATTAAAGGACCTTTTGAATAAGTAAATGCTTTTGAATAAATCAATTCAAATTTTGAATAAATAAAAACTTTTGAATAAATAAATCAAATAAATAAATAAATAAATAAATGCATGTATGTTAGGGAGTCTCTTCCCTCCAAGCATGGTCTAGTTCCATAGGTATACATCAAAGAGAGAGAGTAAACTATGCCTCCATGATATTTTAGATGTTGGGGACTCCTGAGTTCCCAGAGGGAAAATGATCCCTCTCCTATCCCGTGGATTTTCGTCAAGTGTGTCTTCTTGGTCACTGGTTCTCCTGGTGCTGACTGGCCATACCTTTCATTGTAGGCAGAATACGTCTATGAATTCCTGTCTCTCCGCTCCCTGGATAAAGGCATCATGGCAGACCCAACTGTCAATGTCCCTCTTCTGGGAACAGTGCCTCACAAGGCATCAGGTGGGTGGTCATTGCTTTGTTCATATGACTCAGTGGAGATGACGATACATAAGGTCATCCACTAGAGGGATTGTGGGATGTTTTCCTGAGAAGAGCTATTGAATTGAGGGCAGCTCTGCCATGACCCTTCAGGCAAAGGATTAGGATGAGAATAAAGAAATAATGAGTTTACAGTTCCTACCAGCCCAAGATAGCCAGACCAAACTCATTCATGTATGATTCTAGTTTTTTTCTTAAATAAAGGAAGAAAGAAAAAAGAACATAAAGATGTCTGATGAGATGGATGTATTTAACCAGTGAGTTCACACAAATGTGACAAAGATTCAAAGTGATTGGGGGCAAATGATAACCAAGATAAAGTTCCCCAAAGTTAGCATCGTGTCTGAAAACCATTAGGAAACAGTGACATCAACTTAAGATTCCAGATGTAACCATCATGCTTGGCTAAAAAAACATGCATGATCTGGTCCCAGCTCTTCATCATATGTGCTACACACTCACTTTAACTTGATCATAGCAAGACCAGAACTATAGCTCTATTCTTGTAAGCTTAAAAGATGAAGGGTTACAGAACTTAACCAATTTGTCCAACGTCAAAGGTCACTAATAGGCAGTTGAGTCAAGGCCAGAGCCCAGGATTTCTGGGTCCTAGGAAACAGAAGGTGCCTCTGTATTTCCTTCTAGTCCTGTTTGAAGTTTCTCTATTCTTACATTTGATGCTTCTTGACAAGCATGCCATTTACAGGTCTTTCAGAAAGTTCTTCTTACCCTTGTAAGACATGAAACTTTTATATATTCTAATTTGTTTCTCTGTTCCCTCAGTTTTTGCTAATGAGATTTATTTTTAGAGTTTTCATGCTATAAATATGATAAATAACTTTTGAAACTAAAAGATGCTTGCTGCTGTAATGGAAGGTGTCTTATT
Source organism: Phyllotis vaccarum (assembly GCA_033318265.1). Lineage (NCBI taxonomy): Eukaryota > Metazoa > Chordata > Mammalia > Rodentia > Cricetidae > Phyllotis > Phyllotis vaccarum. The sequence goes on along the minus strand of JARWLC010000014.1, from coordinate 7,747,621 downwards.
TACCATGTCCCCTAATACAAGGCTCAGCAAATAGCCAGTATACAGAAAAGTCATTGCTGAATTAAGATGTATACTATATTCTTGGTGCTTGCTTACTTCTTTATTATAATAGGTTGTTGGAAGTGATGTTTTTGTGGTAAAGATCATTGCCACAATTAACTATTAACTTAAAAACCCTATAAAGCTGCTCAAATGCCTATGGTACAGGTTAAACCTATTTGTCCCCTGGCTGTATATCCTCAGCATAGGTTACTAATTACATTAACTACTTTGCCAATTAAAAAAGTGAAAAGCTGCCTTTTCACACCATCCTTTAAGTTGACTTTTAAATTTATCTAATGAGAAAGAACACTGTCCCTGAATTTAGTAGACTATGTCACATATTGGTGCATTCTTCTTATTTTTTTATATTGAGATAATAGTGTTTTTATTAGTTGTGACACATATTGAATAGGCTTACTTACATTTACAATGCTTTTTCTCAAGCTGCTTTTTATTTATTTAGTTGGTAGGAGAATAAAATTCATATTGCCAAACTTCTGCTTTTCCTTCGCAATTTTTCTCATTTCTTTTATGTTTCAAAATTAAGCCCTGCATCAGAGAGCTGTCATGTGACCACATACTCCAGTATCCTAGGAACATTTATTTTGGCAGTAGTATGAAAGACCAGCTCTAGCCTGGGTTGTTCTTGGCCATCGGCTTTCCTAACGGAAGAAGCTCCACTGCTAGGCTAGACAGTCAGCCACGGTGCGGATTTCTAGCATTCTGAAATAGGTGATAGCCACTCCTACTGATAATCACATTCTTCTAGAGGAATAATAAGAAATTTGTCAGGCCTCAGGATTCCCTTCAGGAGCTAACTGAATCTGGAGAGTGATTAGAAAATGAGGTCCCTTCACTGAGACCGGGTTGCTACCGTCCACTACTTCCAATGAATCTGTGATGTGGTTACTTCAAGACTTAAAGTTAGTCTTTCTAGATCCTGGGCGTCAAAGCCATTGTAGGTGCAAACAGGAGGGGTGGGGTCTTAGTTCTTTCCAATCATCCCCCCCGGTGCTGATGTGATCAACAACCTCCCAGGGCATTCGCTGACCATAGACAGGGATGAAGGAGTTTGGGGTTGTTGTATTCTGGAGATTCAAGGGCCTGGAATTTGTCCTCTTGAGGGCGTGGACACCCTACTCCAAAGACATGGCTATTTAGACACCATTCAGTGGCATCCACAGTGCTTTCCTACCTCATGGAGCAAAATACCCTGTCTCTGAAAGTTTTTGGATTATGGTCACTACATATCTGCTATGGGATGTGATATTTCTTTTTAGCCAAAGATAATTTTGTACACATTTTTTTCTTGATCATTTCAAAATTTTATTTTGATCATTTTAAAAAAAAAATTTTAATTTGATCATTTAAAAAAAAGAGTCAAGAATGAACATATAGCATGTTTTTCAGCATCCAATTTATATTTTTAAAGTTTTTCCTTTGCCTTTTTCTGATTAGTAAAACTCATACAGAAGCTCATGCAACTCATTAAAATCCATCAGCTCAGTTAATTACATTGGCCACTTGTGCTTAGCCTCCAATAAAACTCAAATCATTAAATTTCTAACGTAATGCTTGCATCCCGCACCCCCTACCCTTAACTATTTTTAGTGCCTAGTAAAAAGGTTTTTACTAAAACTCTACTTCTGGAGCTATGGACGCATCAACTGTGGGGATGTGATGAGGAAAAGCCTTCACATCTCTTTCTAATGCCATGAAATCTAGAAAAACAAAACTTGGAAACTTGGGAGATGTCCCCAGCAATCCCCTGGCAAAAAGCTGAGCTTGGCAGTGCCCAGCTGTAATTCCATTACTGGAGATACAGGATCAGGGGGCTTGCTGGCCATTCAGTCTAGCCAACTGGCAAGCTCCGTGTTCACTGAGAGACCTTGTCTCAAAAAAGTGAGGGACTGAGAAACATCTGATACCAACCCCCCACCTCTATACAAACCCTTATGCCCAGACATGCACCTACATAAAAATAAAATTTAGACCCAAAAGCAGATGCCATTTGGGTCAATGTGTGATTATTTTTTTTAAGATAAAGGTTTTCTTTTGGGACAAAGTGATGCCCCCACATGCGTATGTATGAGTACATACTTCACTTTGCCTGCTTAAATCTTTTTTTTTTCCTTTTAGAAGCAGATGTAGGATTGATTTGTTTGCAAAACCACAGGTGTAAGAAGTTTATGGGGGTTTCAGATCATTGCGGGGCAGCGGTTGACTAACCTCATTAGCTTGGTCACCACAGTAGGAGAAGTGAAGGCACCTTGAATTATTAAAAAGTAACCAAATCACTGTGTCTTTGCTCTAAGCATCCAGGTAGCATTCATTATTGTTTTATACCCCAAGCTGCTAAGCTGTTCTTTTATTCCACAGGCGCCTTTGTGCCTGGACATTGATCTTTAACAGTTATGAAGTGCCTGCCTTCTGGCATTTGAAGAGAACAAAAACAGGAAATACAAACTGTGGAGCGGCTCAGTAAAATTACTGAGTCATATGCATAAATATATATATAGTTTCTACAAAGCCAGGGATTTACTTTTTTTTTTTTTGAACACTCGCTGCATGAAACCCATAGAACATAGTCTTAGGGATTCACTGTGTAGAAGTTTTTAAATATGTGCTAATGTTAGAAGGTAGCATCTTCTTGACGGCTCCAGGCCAGAATGGTGGCAGGGAGATGAAATGCCACAGCTGCAAGCGCAGAATACTTAATGTTGAATACTTTTGATATACACTCGTATGTGTGCATACGTGTTCCTGTGGATAGGTGGTGCTAGAGCACATGTATGTGTGTGAGTGTGAAGGCCAGAGAAACCACCTCAGCTGCTGTCCTTGGCAACACTACCCACCTAATTTGAGAGAGGTTCTCTCATGGCCCTAGAGTTCACCACATTAACTTAATTCACCTAATTAATCAGCCAATAAGCTTCAGGGATCCTCCATGCTGGGATCACAAGCACAAGCCACCCTACTCAGCAATTAAAAAAATAATATTTTTATTAGTTTTGAGAATTTCATACAACTTATTTGGTCATATTTACTCCTCTTTCCTAGCTCCTCCCAAGTCCACCCCCACCTGCCTACTCACCCAGCTCCCTGTTCTCAATTCCTCTCTTTTATAAAAACCCATCAAGTCTAATTTGGTCTTTGCTCCAATGCTCCTGGGTGTAGAGTCTGTCCTGGAGCATGGTCAACCTCTCAGGGGGGGTCACACCCTTAAAGAAAATTGACTCAGTCTCCTCTTAAATTATCAATTGCTGATAGCTCTCAGCTGGGGCTGGAACTTTACGCCCATCTCCCACCTCAACTCTGGAGCTCTGTCTGGCATGAGTTTGCACGTCTTTGTGCATGCTGTCACAGGCTGCAAGTTCATATGTGCAACTGCTCTGTTGTGCCCAGAAAAGTTTCCTCATAGTCATCCACTATGACTGGCACTTTGACCTTTCTGTCCCCTCTTCCCAGGAGAGCCCCAAGATTTGAGTGAAGGGACTTAGTGCTGAGTACTCAAGCCTATGAATAATTTTCTATACCTTTACAACTTTGCACACCCAGAGTTTTGGGGTCCTGAGGATCAAACTGGAGCCTCGGTAATTAGAAGGCAATACTTTACTGACTGAATCCTTATCTAATCAGGGAACAGTTTATAATTCTGTGACGTTGGGATTGAGTGTCTGCTGTCTCTCCACTTCTACCTTCTTGTAAGTAAAGTAGATCAAATGAAAGGATGCTCTGGGGGCATACAAACCATCTCAAGTGTAGAAGGGGTATTCTGTTAGAAGAGGTTTTCATTCACTTCTCCATTTAAGAGTTGTTTATGTGCAATCAATGGTGTATCGATGTGTACTTGAATGCCGTGGGAGTGAATCTGTTTTCATTTCATTCACCCTAGTTTAGATTACACAACACAGAAGGCACTGAAATTCACAACATATGGCCTTGTTTTCATTTAGCTTTTGGTAAAAGTGGACCTCTTATCATCGCCAAAGGACACAATTTTATTTCTGCTATCTCTTGGCAATGCCAGAGCCTGCAAAGGAACTTTTGTTTTTCAAACACATTAAGAAGCTTGTATGCCCAGCTTGTGTGCTGATAGGGGCAATTCCCAGATCTTTTCATCTTATAACCCTAGGAGGAAGGTATAGTCAGATTCCAAAGGGAAAAGGCTTGCCCTGGTTGAATATAAGCTCATGCTTGGTATTGGTACTCACCATGCAAAAGCTCTACATATACTTTCTGGCATTTTTTTTTTTTTAATTTAAGGAAGGACTGGAGTCTAGTTGTTAGGAAGATCAGTTTTTATCAGTGGATGGCATGATAATCCAGTATATTCTGGAAAGTTCCATAATCATTCTCATCCAAATAGATAATAATGGATAATCTCTCATCCAATAGCACAAGTCTGATTAGCCCATTCCACCTAGTGCCCCACATCACAAAATTGGTAGCCTCCTCATCCTCTCTGTGTAGAAACATTTGAGTGGCCCTGAATCACCCTTGTAGCTGTGTTGTCCACACCTGGACACTCCAAGTTTCCAGCAGACACACAGGAAGTGGCTCCACATCAGGAAGCTAAATCTCGAGATCTAGCCTACCCCCCCCCCCACACACACACACCTTAGCTCAGCCCACCAAACACTCAGTTATATCAGCAGGTACCTTGAGAAAATAGCAACCTGGTTGACTCGGACACTGGAGTCTAGGCTGAGTTGCAGAATATCCTCAAAGGATTTGTTCTGTTATTTTCAAACCAGAAGAATAAAAATAAACTAGTGGCTATTATTCCAGGGGCTTGCTTAATGGATATTATATTATATATTATACATGTTCCTGGCTCTTTGGGGATGGTAACCATACGCATAAAAGTCCTAATCAATAAAGTTATGCTTCCCTTTTGCATCTTTAATTTGCAGACCCAAACCCAAGAAATAATAATAATAATAAAAACCCTTTAAAGACATGAAAACTGGCACTGGAAAGTTAGATCAGTGGTTAGGAGCAGCAATTGTTCTTAGAGAGAACCCAAGTTTGTTTGCAATATTAGGTGGCTCACAACTGCCTGTAGCTCCAGCTCTTAGGATCAGGCACCCTCTTCTGGCCTCCACACACCTGCACACGTGCCCATACACACATATGCATACATTCACACACGCATGCGTGCACATGCAGAAATTCAAATAAAATCTTAAAATTACATTCAAGCTAAGATTATTAAGCCAGAGATATACAAGCCAAGAAACTGTCTCAAAAAGAAAAGTTTTAGCAACAAAATATGCCCAGCTCTGTATTTGTGGAACACAAATTACCATGAGTGATTCATTCTTTTACTGCCTAGTATGGTGCGTGAGTTCCACAGAGGATGTCCAGGTAATCAAAACACCTCACCTCCAATGGAGATGCATGAAAATCACAAAAATGTGACCCTTTTTACTTCTTCCTGGTCTCCCTGTGATTTCTGTAAAGGAAAAACCAGTTGGTTAAACTGATCTCACAGATTCTCTTTTTCCTTTTAGTTGTTCAAGTGGGTTTCCCGTGTCTCGGCAAACAGGACGGGGTGGCAGCATTTGAGGTGAATGTGATTGTCATGAATTCTGAAGGCAACACCATCCTCCAGACCCCTCAGAATGCTATCTTCTTTAAGACATGTCAACAAGGTGAGCACTGGCAGGCGCTCAAGAGAAGGCTTTGGAGCTAGGGAGTCATGGACTTGTTTGGTTTCATTTCTTTGTGTATATATTTTGTAGGGAAGGGGTATTAAACACAGCGGCCATTACCAAGTACTTAGATTTTCTCAGGCTTTGACACTACTCAGGAATCTTAGGGACTCTAGGTGCTGTCAAAACACGGGCTATTCCACCCCTGTTTCTAACATAACATTTAGGATCCCCAGGTGTATCTCACCCATGGCCACAGATGTCCCCTATCTCGTTTCAGTTCCTCATTGTCATTGTAGGTGTCAACCATCACCAACATTTCTCCCTGTCAAGAACCCCACTACACATGCAGTTCACAAGCACAGAAGACAGGAAGTCATGATCACACAATGATCCTGTCAGGCAGGGTCTCAGCATCTCATGGCTATGCCCTGGCTGCCCCTAACTTCAAGGGCTTAATTCCTTCACCCTCCAGCATCGAGTTTAGACTATGGAGCCAGTCAAACACATACAAAAAGCCACCTGCCCTTTGGCAGTGAATATTGAAGGCCCTCACTCCTCTGGTATGAGTTTAAAGAGTTATCCATACTCTGGGGAGTGGGAAGAAGTAAAAGTTGTTTTACTTTCTGTGCATTCCTGACTGTTGTAAACAAAATTGCAGGAAGAAGTGAGTGAAAACAGAGAGGTGTGGAGGAAAACAGAGGAGTGTGGAGGGAAGGTTACAGACCATGGGTATTGAATCAATTACACTGAGAACTAGAATATAAATGACTACCAATGTCTCACCCTGGCCTGGCCTCAAGAGCATGCTCTATCTATGCCTTGTTTCTCTTTGGTGCAGCCGAGTGTCCTGGAGGCTGTCGAAATGGAGGCTTTTGTAATGACAGACGAGTCTGTGAGTGTCCTGATGGGTTCTATGGGCCTCACTGTGAGAAAGGTAAGCAAGGGAGTTGATCAACTGGCTGTTGGCTTCCCAATGAATGTGGAAGCCACAGATGCCCCGTGTGGGTCTTTGTTGTTTGTAACACATCTCTTGAAATTACTATTATGATCTGGTAATATTCTAAGGATCAGTAAAACTTTAAATAGCCATAGAAGACAGGCTGGAAATTATCACTTCTATGGTTCACTTTCTTTTTAATGCAATAGGTGGCCAGAACTTTGATCTAGGGTCTCTGTTCCTTGGGTTCAAGTCTCCAGCCAACCTATATATACAGTGTATTTTGGGGTACTCTTATGAAAAAATTAAGGTTCCTACCATCACAACTGATTTGAAATTCTTCCAACTAAAAATGATTGGGATGTGACCTGGTTGGGGTCAAGAATTATTAGAGTTGCTTCTCCACTCAGGGTCTTGCTATTTCCCCTTGGGGGAGGGGGCAGAATGTCTCCAAGATCAATGACACAGCATCCAGGGACAGGCTGAAATAAGCAAGTCCAACTTTATTAATGAGGGCTAAACCTTAAATACTTTTTCCTAGACCTTCCTCCCAGCCAGGGGAAAGGGCTTTGATTTGCTGGTTTCTATAACTTCCGGTGGTGGTCTCCGCCCTCATCAAGGCCCCCAGACTCAGACTCCAGGTTGGTTTATTCAGTTTAGGAGGAGCACATGGTTTAAGGCACTAGTTATCACCAATTTGCACTGGCTGCTGGTCTCCAGGCCCCTTAGAAGTCTATACATTCTATTTAAAAAAAAAAAAAAAAAAAAAAAGCTTGATTCACAGTTAAATCCATACCTGAGTATAAGTTATAGCATAAATTGAAAGAAGGGTTGAAAATAACTTGGGTAGTAAGTACATTTATTTCAGAGATACTATTTTTGAGACCATTTTAGGAAAAGAGGGAAGCAAGCAAGAAAGAGTATTAACCACAGGATCTTTATATACTAAAACTTATTTGACCAGAGTAATCTCTTTTACTCTTAAGAGATAAGACTATTTTCTTATCTGCCCTTATCTTAGAGTTTAAAGATGAAGGAAATGGGGCAGAGAAAAATATTTGCAGTTGAAAAAAAAAAACACATTATAGTGTAGTTGATTCTGAAAGAGGTTTTTAGGGGGGGTTGGGTTTTGTTTTTTTGTTTTGTTTTGTTTTGTTTTCAGACAATTTCTCTGCAGCCCTGGCTGTTCTGGAACTTGATTATATAGACCGGGCTGGTCTTGAACTCACAGAGATCCAACTGTCTCTGCCTCTTGAGTGCCAAGTTTAAAAGGCATGTGTGCCAACCGTGCCTGGCCTGATTCTGAAAATTTAATCAGTCATTCAAGGTAGAACAAATTCAAAATTCTTGCCTATGAAACTGGCTGAGAAGTTGAAAATTAGCTGGATTAATACCACAAAACAATTTTTAGCATAGCAAAATTGTATATCTAAAGAGCAAACATTTTTAGACTCTACCACAAAGTCTTAAATTGTGGAAACGTTGATATTGTAAAAATAATCCTGCTCCAGAATCCTGTTTGCCTTTAATCAGAGCCCCCCCACTCTCTCTTAGCTCTCTGCATACCTAGATGTATGAATGGCGGACTGTGTGTCACTCCAGGATTTTGCATCTGCCCTCCTGGATTCTATGGAGTCAACTGTGATAAAGGTAACAGGATTTTGTTACTTTTATTTTTTTTAAGATTTGTGTGTATGTTTGCACACATGCATGTGAAATCCAGAAGAGGGCATTGGGACCCCCTAAAGCTGGAGTTACAAGTGGTCATAAGTTTCCATGTGGGTGGTCAGAACTAAACCCTGTCTTCTGGAAAAACAGCCAGTGTTCTTAACTAAACAATCTCTCCAGCCTCCCAAATACACATTCTTGACATCATCACTTTGTAAACACAGTATGCCACATAAAGTAAAGATGACATCGTTACTTTGTAAACGCAGTATGTCATGTAGGTTAAAGATGACATCATTACTTTGTAAGCCCAGTATGTCATGTAGGTTAAAGATGACTTCGTTACTTTGTAAACGCAGTGTGTCACCTAGGGTAAAGATGGCTGCTATAATAACTGAACCCCAGTTTGGGTATTGCTTAAAGTAGCAGAAGTTTATGTTTACTCCCAGAGTGCTTCAGTGCAGGAATATAGAGGTCATTCGATATTTATTTATAAGATGCCCGGTGCCTCCCTCTAAACACGGTGGCAGTACATCACATTTACTTACAGGGATTGAATCAAGCTTGGCCCTGTAGAACGACATACTTAGTCGATGTTTCAGTGGAAGAACCTTTTTAAACGATCTGTAAAGTTTATGGATTTCATGAAGGTGTCCTAATATCCACAATGCTATTTGCTACAGACTATTGATTTTTTTATTAATAAAATATGCTTTCAGCAGAATAACAAATACTGTTTTTACACAGTGTCTCTTGTGGTCAGTCATTCAGAATGGAGTAATACTACACCACAGTTTTCTGTTGGTTGGTTGGTTTGCTTTGTGTGTGTGTGTGTACAGTTTTAGGTAAAGAGTTCTTGGAATGAGTTAGAGGATTGATTTGAGGGCCTGTTGTCTTGGGCTATACAAAGCACCTTCACGCAGTTCTCTGGTTAGGTACTACTGGCATGAAGAAAGCATTAAACATTTCACTCCCCGAGAAATATATATATAGCCTGAATCACTTGACCCAGATCCATCCCCTCCAGTGTTCTGCCTTGACTGTTACTCTATGTAATCAGGTCCCAGCTCCTCCCAAGTGACCTGAGACTTGAGCAGATAACTTGGGTCATGACTGTTTCCTCTTTGCCTCCTGTTTTCCATCTCTGGAATGGGATAATATCTGAAAGTATTTGTATCTTTTTTATTGCTAAGTGCAGCATTAGATTAAAAACCTTTTAAATACACATTTCTAAAGACTAAGATCTAGCGGCAGCAGTAAATTTTAACAGTGAGTCAGTAATATTATGCAAGAGCACATCTTCATTTGCTCAGAATTAGCATTTGGTATCTCTACTATTTCAAAACTAGGCATTTCTTGGAATGGAATAAAACTCAGGCTACAACAAATCTATTGGAAATAAATCAGGACCTTCAGAGGCTTGAGCAGGGAACTGACACCCACCCAGGGTTGATCAAATGATTAGTGGCATCTGTTTGTTCAGCCATTATTGCCTGGGCTTATACAATGAAAGAGCTCCTGAGATGTTTTATCCAACCTGGGCCGGCTCACCCCTTTTTATGAAACCTAGTGGCTACCTGCTCCCAAGAGGTCACTGAACTGAGCTGAACTTAATACAGACGGCTCATAGGCACATATAGAACTCCTAGACTCGAGAGATTCTCTCTTAAGTGGCTGAGACTGCAGGCATGCACCACCAAACTGGCTATTATGATATGTAAATATATATATTATACACATATATACACACATATATAACATACATATAACACACACATATATGCATATATATATATATATATATAAATACTGCACTGTTACAAATACTTCATTCAGAGTCATGAAGAAAAAATATACATTTGTAATCAGTACATTTTATATTCCATAATACTTTGTCTTTCAGATGAAAGATTTTCCTACATTTGTACTCTAGTAATTTTTTAAAAACTCATTTGAAAATCTGTTGAAACTTTATTTGGTCTCACTGGAGACCTTGGAACATAAAGCATATTAATTCTTACTGGCTCAACAAAAGATTCTTTTATTATCCATGACGGAATATGGAGCTGCTGAAAAACCAGTTCAATGACTGGCACAAAGCTAGACTTTAGCACTAGATTTTGGAACAAACATTAAAGAATCATGTCCATTGGCCTTGGGGACATCTGCCACCATCTTTAGGAAATTGCTAGTTAAGCACTAATCTACCCTCAGCCAAAGTGAAATTAAGTTAGGGGTCTCTGCTTCACAGCAAATCAAAATCTGTATTAGCTCACTTTCTGTTTCGGTAACAAAATGCCTGAGACTTGGGGTTTAGAAAAAAAGGTGAGACTGACTAAGCTCACAGTTCTGTGGTTTCAGTACAACCATCTGTCTGGCCCTGATGAGGGCCTCGGCTGTATCACAACACTGAGTCAGCATCACGGTGGGAATATCTGTTGAAGGAGAGATTTCATGACAAGACAAATCCAGAGACCTTTGAGCACTGGGCAGCCCTATAAAGACTAATAAGGCTGACAGTCCCAGGGACCTAATCAGATTCCATCAGCTCCCACTTCCGGATGGTTCCACCTCTTCTCCACACCATGTTCTGGTGATCAAGCTTACAGCATGAGAACCCATAGCCAAACCATGACAGAGATGTTGAAAACTTTGGTCAGGATGACAAGTCCTGAGAAGAAGGACAAACTTGAGTGTTGGCCTAGCTGGGGTTACTATTGCTGTGATGAAATACCGTGACCAAAGCAAATGGACTTACACCTCTGTATCACTATTCACCACTGGAGGAAGTCGGGACAGGAACTCAAACAGGGAAGGGAATTGCAGGCAGCTGATGCAGAGGCCATGGATGGGTGTTGCTTACTGGCTTACCCATTATGGCTTCTTCAGCCCCATTTCTTATAGAACCCTGAACCACCAGCCCAGGGATGACTCCCCCACCACACACACAATGGGCTGGGCCCTCTTTCATCAATCACTAATTAAGAAAACACCCTACAGCTGGATCTCATGGGCATTGTCTCCAGGGGCTCCCTTCTTTTAGATGACTCTAGCTGTGTCAAGTTGACAGTAAAACTAGCCAGGACAGGTGCTCTATCAGTGCTTATAATTCTTCATTCTGATGGCCGAGACAAGAGAATCATGAGTTCAAGGCAATCAAGACCTACATAGCTACGTGTTAACTCAAGAAGAAGGTAGATGGGGGGGGGGGTCAGTCATATAGCCAAATGGAGTGAGTTCTAGTATCTCAAGTGTGCTATAAAGCTCACTGCCCTTTACAGATCAATGAATAGAAGCACGCGGGGGGGGGGGGGGGGGGGGGCATGGGCCCAGTGAACATGGATCCTGATGTTCCTTCACCCCCTCCTAATCTGGGAAGGCATATGAACAAGTGGGGAGATAGGACACGCTCATGCAAATAACCACTCAGCCCTAACAACACTCTCTGCAAGTGGCCAAGAGAGAGTCTACAGTGTTGGATTTCTTAAACTCTAAATCCTGTACCAGAGTGGGACTCTGCTCATTTCTACATCTAGATGCTAAAAGTACTATTGTCTCCAGCTGGGGAGTGTTTGTGATTTTTTTTTTTTTTTTGAATGCTCCTTAAAGCATTTAAAAAGCCCAGAGCTCGAAAAACATCATAATTGACCTTGTCCACAAAGCATACACTTTAACTTTTCTGGCCTTCACACTAGAAGCCCTTTATTCTTGTTTTACACAACATAAAAATAAAACCAGGACACAAAGTTGAATAAAAAAAAGAAATCTAAGCTATGATCTTTTGACTTTTGCGGGGGGGGGGGGGGGGGGTGGGGGGGTGGGGGGGTGGGGGGGTGGGGGGTGGGGTGTGGGGGGTGGGCAGGGTCCCAGGTAGCCACATACCCCAGGCTGGCCTCGAACTCACTATGTAGTCGGAATGACAACGGCCCCTCCTGTTGCACGAATTCTATTTGGTCTTCAAATAAAAACTCAAACCAGATATTGGGGAAAAGCTGAAATACCAGAGAGACAGGGAACAAACCACAGCCACTTCTCACCCAGCCAACTCCTCAGGCCTGTCTTCCGGAAGCCTCTGGCTCCAGTCTCTTGTCCTCAACCAAAACGGAAAGTGACTGACTGAAGCTCAACTCCCGTCTCCTCTCCCTCTGCCCAGCTGTCTTACTTCCCGATTCAACTTTAGATTAAAGGTGGGAGCTACCTCTGCCTGGCTCTGTTTGGCCTGGAACTTACAGAGATGCCTCTAAAGTGATGGGATTAAAGGCGTAGCTCACCATTCCCTGACTGTCCTGGCTAAAGCTGTAGGTGGCTCTGTCCTCTGATATTTCAGGTTATTTATTTATTTTTAATATATAATACATCACCAGAGCCTCCCCTTGCCTCTACTTCCCACCCCTGGCCCAAAGTCTCATTTTAATCTTCTTTACTGAATGAGCAAAGCTGCCGACCTTTCAAAATTTCCTCTCTGTCCCCCCATTTCTTCATTCTCCACTATAATAAAGTGCCAAAGATCAGTGAAATTTGAGAAACAGACACCCAGTGGGAGGGGCTTGGGATGCTGATTTCCCCCCCAGGGGTGTAACTGGATTTTCACTGTGTCAATCATCTCTCCAGCTCAGTCTCATCCCTGGGACCTCACAGGGTCCACAGCCTGTCTCTCTGAATGCAATTACTTGGGTCTTTCTCCAAGGACCATGACAGTCTCTCTTTCAATTCCGTTCGTTAAAACGAACCTGTGCTCATCTGAGAGCGGCTTCCCCCTTGTTGTACCCTGACACTTTCGACACTCGGCTTCCCTTTATCTAATCCAAATAAGTTTCTTTCCTTTATCTTCCAACTTGATGCTTTTAAAAAAGTACTTTCTTGGATTTGCAGACTCTTCTTTTTAGCACGTAATTTTAAAAGACTTTTTAAGAACATATTATACCCTTTTCATTAGGTATGAACACAATGTGCGATACCCTATTCTTTCTTATATTCTGAAATAGAGTCTTTGTAATTTGACTGTAATTATAATTTGAATCTGTTATTTCAAATAATGGAGCATTGGTTATAGCTTTTTTTTTTTTAAACTGTAAGGTGGTTTATTATGTAGATGAGAATGCATTGGACACGTGTCAGAGAAATGTGGCTCACTTGAAGTGAGATTCCTGTTAGGCTTAACTTCCTGTCTAATGAAGCACTCTGTCATTCATCCTAACAGCAAACTGCTCAACTACCTGCTTTAATGGAGGTACCTGCTTTTACCCAGGAAAATGCATTTGCCCTCCAGGACTCGAGGGAGAGCAGTGTGAACTGAGTGAGTACAGACCTCGGCATCCTTTTTAGCTCAGGGACTAGTGACCTGAAAGACTGTCTCATGCTTCCCTTTGCCACTGATGAATCTGAGGCCAAGACAGAATGGAGGAGACCTCGTGTGAGAATTTAGGCCAGCGGTGTCTTTTGACTGGATCCCTCTGCCACTCCCTTTGTTTAAAAGTAAGGCTAAGAAAGGCTGGGCTTCCCTGGGAGGCTCAAGACAGACCCACGAGCACAGACGGTTTTCTTCTGCTAATCATCACTAATATCCAAGGCTACAGGGGAGGTAAACAGTGCACAGCAATTCAAACCAGAAAAACACAACCACTTAAGTGACTCCTGGGATATATTACATAAAAGGAGGCAGACACACAAAAAGGATTACCCATGAGTCCGCAGTTTTCAAGTTCAAGAGGCAAAACCAACAGATGAAGTGGAAACTGTCATTGCCGTGTGTGTGTGGGGGGGGGGCTTTATAGGGTGCTGGAAATTCCTGTGTCTTCAATAGCAGTGTTACGTGAGTGCTCATAGCTGAGCTGTGAACTTAAAATGGATCCCCATTCTGCCCACCCTATGCTGTCTGCCATGATCTGATATAAAAGCTAAAGAATGAGCCCAGTCTTGACACCTGCCAGCTGTCTACCACTCAGATCTCTCTTTGAAACTCAGAAATGAGCCAATTCGGTCTAAGTGGCACTATGACCCAGAAGACAACTAATACGTGGACGCATGGCCTGCCGAGGGGTCCACTTCTGCCTGTTGGATATGTGTCGAGGGCAGTCCTTCCCAGCTGTACTGTATTTGGTGCAGTCACTGTTTCCAAAATTGAGGTGGATTCCAAATTGAATAATGCTAAGTTCCTATTTTAACTTTCAACCTCTAATTTATTTGTGGGTTTTTGTTCTTTAATGAGTAGTCGGTGAAGTAACCCTTTTTATAGAGTTCAAATGAAATAGCTCTGAAGTTTCCATAGAACATGTAATTAATTGTCAGGATGTGGTTTCTGTTCTTATTAATTACTCTTTCCTGATAAAGACATCTTGAGCTAACTCCCCACAATTTTCTCGCTATGCTCAGCCCCAGACATTGCATACTTTGTTTACGGGTCTTTGTTCCTAGGTTCATTCCATGTAAGGATGCCTTTTCATGCTTTTGTGTTTATGAACTTTCCTCTGGCAGAGGCGCGCTCTCTCTCCCCTTCCATTTCTTCCTTCCCTCTCTCTTCTGGTTTTATTTATTTGTTTGTTTTATTCTAACTGGACCAAAAATGTAGGGTTTTAAAACTCATCATAGATCCAACCACAGGTTTTATTCAAATTCCTTTAGGAAACTTCCTGTCTCAAGGGAACACCACCAGAAGAAGGAAAAAAGCAGAAACTGGTCTGGAGTTGAAGTTTCTCTGAGTGTACAGACAAAAGGCAGAGTTGAACTATTTATTCTTATCTTTTAGTGAATGTGTAATTCATATATCACAGGAGTCAGCATTTTAAAGTATATCATCCTGCATATCCACAAGTTATGCTGTCTCCTCAATCTGATTTCAGAACAATTTATGACCACCCTAAATAAAAGTTTATACCTATGTTTATTAGAAATGTTCCCTAAGCCCCCTCAAAATCCCAGGGCCTGACAACTATCTATTTTCTATCTCTCTAGCTTTCTATTCTGAAAACCTCATATAAATAGTGTCAGACAAGATTTGGCATTTTGTGCCTGGCTTCCCTCATTAAAGATCATTGTTTTTAAGGACTGCACAGTGTGAGGGATATTCTGGTACATTATTCCTTCCTATTCCTGAGTAACATACTCAGAATTGTTGTGTGGACAGAATTCATTTGTTCATTCTTTTACCAGTCAAGGACCATTTGAATTGTTCCCACATGGGGGTTATTTGGACAATGCAGTTGTGAATAGCTGTATACAGGCAGGTTTGCATTTTAATTACGTGTGTGTGTGTGTGTGTGTGTGTGTGTGTGTGTGTGTGTGTCTGTGTGTGTGTGTCTGTGTGTGTGTGTGTGTCTGTGTAAAGTATATACCATAGCATATACACAGAGATCAGAGGATAATTCTTTGAGAGTTGGTTCTCAACTTCTACCCTATGGTCCCTGGGAAATGGACACAGGTCTTCTGGCTCAGTGGCAGAATCATGTCCCTGCTAAGCCATCTTGCTGACCCAAGATGCCATTTCTTTTGCCTGTTTACCCAGAAGAATTGCTGAACCACAAGGGAACAGCTTTGCTGAGGAACTGTCTGAATGTTTCCCCCTCTTCAGGCCCCTGCAACTCTGCAATTTCTCCACACTCATTCAATACTCATCATTCATTTTTTAGGGAGACATGTTCTATAGTCGGTCAGTCTAATTTTCATTTGTTCTGACTTCTACAAGTTATGGTACCTTCTCAAACCCCACTGCGATTGTTTTATGAGATGCTGTCTTTAGAGCTGTTTGGGATGCTATCTATACATATATCTTGTTTCGTAAGGCTTACAGATTTCCTAAGAATCTTTAATAGAACTTGAGTTAGAATTATGTCCTGTGCTAAATAAGTTTAAAAAGAACTTAATGGGAACTTGTTAAAGTTCTCTGTAGAAAATAAAGTTTGAATACTGGAGAAAATAATCAAAAACCACTCAGCATTCCAAGGCCCACACATGGTGGGTGTTGGCTTTTGAACACCCCATACACAGCCTTTTCCTCTTCTTGTCACATGTGAAATGGCATTACAACATTAAGTTATCCCGCGGTCTTACAGGTGGAGAATGTTTGATGTCTTCACTCTGTGGATGCCTGTGGTCTGGAATTTTTCTCACAAGGACTCCTCCATGGATTACGCTAAAACCCTGTTTAAACTTAGTGAAATCTTCCCTAGGCAACCCTGCATGCACCTCCACAAATAGGGTCACAAAGTATTTTCAGGCAAAAAAAAAAAAATTAAGACATTTTGAGTGTTTTGAATATTAAAACAATCTGGTACTATAGCCTTTGAGCTAGCTACATCTTAACAGTCCCCTGGAATCACATTCCTGATGGGTAAGAACCAGGAGATACTGGCCTATCCCTCCATCTCTGCTGAGACGAGCCTAAGATCTCTATTTACCTCCTACCAAGAACATGATCAGACTGCTAGAATCAGGGAGAAGAGAAGACTACCAGTTAGTCTTCACTGTTCCCCATCCGCCCCCCACGCCCCCACACCCTGCAAGGAGCATAGAGCTCACCAACTCATTCACACAGAAAAGCAATGGATCACTGCCGTTGACTTAACTATCATCCCATATGGAGCTGTTTGGATCCAGTTTTGCCACGGTGTTGGGGTCACATGCTTCTTTGGAAGTTTGGAGTTAGAGCCTTTTGTGTAAATGGTGATTTTTTTTTTTTTTAAAAAGCAAGACTCTTTGGAACTTTTGATGGTTGGTTAAAAGGAGGTGTTTGAGACGGGGAATGAAAGGTGGTCTTTGGGACTGAGACTGTAGCTTAGTTGAGATAAGAGTACTTGTCTAAAGTGCACAAACCCTGTGTTTGATCCCCAGTACTGAATAAAAGTCTATAATGGTGCACAATTATAATCTAGCACTGAAAAAAAATGGACTAAAACGCCCAGAAAGAAATTCAAGGACATTTTTAGCTACAGAGAGAATTAAATTGGAGGCCAACCAGGCCACATGAGACTCTGTCTCAAGAAAGAGGAGGGTAGGCTTTTTTTTGCGGGGGGGGGGGGGGGGGGGGGAAATGAGGGGGATGGGGGGGATGGGGATTCTAATCTATTACAGAGTCCTTAACCTCCCAACATTATTGTGTGTATATTGTCTTCATGACTCAATGTGGCTTTGTCTAATTTATGAACAAATAAATTTCTTTTGGATAAGTAAAAAACTAAAGTGTTTTGTAGCAAAACAATTTTCACATAAAATTTAATTCTTTTGTTAAAAATGATACTCATTGATAAAAAGCATTATAGTTTGCTTCATCGCAAGCTTTCTTTGGCCATTAATAAAAGATTTAGTGAGTGAAAGGTGGTTTCTTAACGGCAATTATTTCATTAGTAAAAATTAAAATAACAAAAACCCGTACTGGGTCACCACTGAAATCTAGTGGCCATTGGCTGTTGTTTGGACATCATCGCACATGAAGCAGGTTGGGGCTTTAGATTTGGGTTAATAACCCCTTATCAGTTACTGTTAAGAAGTCATCCTTCAAATAGAAAAATCTAGATTGTAGAGGAAAATAAACATGTGTATCCTAAGAAAGGAGACCATTATTGTGTAGCTCTTACATCTCTGGTCCTGTTCCAGCTCTAAAATTCTAGGATTCTAAGCTCTGTGGAAACATTAGCCATATTCATTTGATGCAGAGTTAACAGGGAGAATGGTACATCCTTAGGCTCTCAGACAGTCCATAATAATGGATAGCTAGGGCACCAGGGACCAGCCCCTGACTCCACCCGTTTCTATAGCAACCAATTCCCTCATCTGATCTGTTCCTTCCACCCAGGGAAGTGAGAAGATGCCCTCCCCAAGGGACAATAAACTAGCGGGCATCCGATACCAACAAAGGAATGTCCCTGCTATCCTTTTCAGTCAACTCTGAAGTGCTTCTGATAGAAACCTTGGGCAGACTGGCAGAACAGGGTCCAGTTGCCCATCATGCTGACTGACTCACAGCACACTTCTATGTTGCTTTGCTCTCTTTCTCTGCTGCATTCTGTTCATGCCGCCCCTGTTCCTGCCTCCAAGGTTTACTTCTCCTGGCTAAGCTACCTAAATGTAAACTATCATCAGGTGTTGGTACAGACAGGCTGACCTTGAGAAAAAGTGATATGCAAATACCGGAAGTTGTAGAAAATTTCATGTAGTGAGTCAGTCATGTAGAAAGTTCTAGAACAGTGTATATAAAACTATAAGCATGGATGAGCCAGGTTAGTTTGAATTTTCTATTTTTGTACATTTGGCAGTATATTCATTGTAGAAAAGACAATATAATATAATATCACATCAACATATTAGCTTGTCTCCAAAACAAAAAAAATGCAAAAGCCAGAGGAGATGTAAAATAAATGGAAATGACTGTCATTTGAAAGCATGTATCCTTTCAAAGCCTTGTTACTCCTTTGAAAGATGTAATTACCGCTGACTAAAGCCCTTCCTGACTTAACTCATTTCCTCTCTGCTGTAGGCAAATGCCCACAACCCTGCCGAAATGGAGGTAAATGCATTGGGAAAAGCAAATGTAAGTGTCCCAAAGGCTACCAAGGAGACCTCTGTTCTAAGCGTAAGTACCACACCCGGCAGTATGGGTGCATGATTATCGTATATAATGTCCATCTCTGCTGCATGTTGTCTGGCCATCCAGAGCTGACCTTTTCCCCTGCTATATATGTTTCCTTTGTTTAAACCATAGGCATTGTGGGTCCCTGTATATAAAATATTTATGCACACAGTTTAAATCTTTCATTTTTAAAAAAATTTGTTTGTTATATTTATTAAGGATTTCTTGAAAGGAATAATCTCCCACCATGCAGTAGTTTCAAAATATCACTGAAGGTTTTTGTGTATTGAGAAACAGTTTGCTCAGTAGAAAGACCATTCCTAGAATTTTTTTTTCCTAACTTTGAAGCTGACTTTTGGCTGGAAATTAACTTAGACAAAAAAGCAATAATGGAAGCCAACACTAACACACTCTAAGGCTCTAAAGGAAAAGTAACTATATAGTTGTGTTTAAAAGAAAGAAATAGGCAGTTGAAGAAGCATAGCTTTACCCTGTTCTGCTCTCTTCTAGCGGTCTGTGAGCCTGGATGCGGTGCTCACGGGACCTGCCAGGAACCCAACAAGTGCCAATGTCAAGAAGGCTGGCACGGAAGACACTGTAATAAAAGTGAGTAGAGGTCATCTAGGGCGGGCTCTTTGGATAACCTGTAATGCAGCCCTGCTTGCTAGATCACTAGAGACAATCTCTCTGCCCACACCCCACCTCCTCTCTCAACTTTAAAGCCAACTAAGCTTTAGAATAGAAGGAAGGGTATAAAATACCACCAGATCTTCAAAGCATCACAGATATTTTCTAGGTCAAGTTAATAATACAGGCTAGTTTAGAATCTCGGTGTATTGAGGGTAAAAAAAAGATTAGGTAAAGTCCTTCCTCCCTCCCTCCCTCCCTCCCTCCCTTCAAAGCAATGCTGGGGATCCAGTCCCTGCCATGAACCTTGCTGGGCTCTTAGCTACAGCCTGCCCTCAAAACATTAAATGGGCATTAGTATCTATTGACCTCTGTTCAAAAAATCAAGCTTTATCAATTTGTATATAATATAGGACACATTTTGGGTTTTTGAGATATTTTGGTGGCATTCGACATAATGCTCAGATGTGTTATCTTGAAGGAAAGGACAGGCCCATGAAAGCCCTTCCTGGGAAGATATTCCAATTTTTATGTGTCTTTCAGATGTACTGGCTATCTCAAACTAGTGATGTAGATAAGCCATAGGACTATTTTATACAAGAAATGAAGCTCAGTAAATGCAACCATTCAGCACTGATTGCTGTCCCTCCCCTGTGCTAAGGAGGGAATCGGGCATTGGGGGAATATGAACAAATAGAAGGGGGACATTCTGCCTGTGGAGAACAGGGTCCAAGATGGAGAGAAGGGCTAATCAACAAGTAAGCAAAATGGGGGAGTTTTAGTCCATCTGGTGCCCAGAACAGCCTCTTGTGCACATCCACCACTGCCTCCCTTGCTTTAAGAAATAGGAGGTTTGGATCACATAACACTTCAATGACCAATTATGTCAATCTTGCTTCACCTCCAAAATAACAAGATAGGAATTTGAATGATTCACTTACATATCAAATATTTTTCTAGATCAGTTTTCCCAGGGTGGTGCGTGCAACCCAGTGAGTGCTCAGTAAGCTGAGCACCAAAGGTATTCTTGTCCATCCAAAAGTGAAAGCGTGTTAGAAGCCTCCCTGTCCAAGAGCCGTGAGGAGACCATCATGTTGCATTCCAGTGGGGACCACACTGGTTCATCAGCTATTAGTGTCTTTCAGAGAAAGGCATCACATGCAAGGAGGTGCCTCAGTGCCTCAATTACAAACCTGTTCTGGAGCAGCTTCCCCGGTCTTTTGCACATTAACTAACAGAATCAAGCTGAAATAATGAGGTTTATTTTTACTAGAGGGAGGTGGCAGCAGAGCTCTGAGCCACAGAGTTCTGGTAAATAGCGGTTTCCCAGTGGGGTGGCATGTTGGGAGGTCCTAGGCACCCAGGCATCATGGAGGGATGGAGGGTCCTGGAGACAGACCAACTCTCTGCTTAGGCTCTCCCACCCTAGCAGGGAGGTTGGGCTTCATGGGTGGCAAGCCAAGCAGCACAGGCGAGATTCACTCAAGTGTACTGTTAGCTCATGTTTTGACCATTTGGAGAGCTAGTAACCTACATACTAACAATACAATTCAAAGAAACACATTCGGCAACAAGGCCCTGTTCTCAATAGCTGTTGAACAGCATGCTTGCATTTAAAAACCACAAGGAACATATGAAATGTTGAATTTGATTGACTCTGATGCATAGGAAGACGAAGACAGATTTTTTTTTTTAAGATGTAATTGCTCTCTTGGATTCATTTTAGGAAAACAAAAAATGAGCCAGTGCCCCCACCACCTCCAGACGGTCAAGAATGGAAAGAGAGGAGGGCTTAAGTTTCCAAAACAGAGTTGGAGATGGATAGGCAACCACTTGGAACAAAATTCACAAAACCTGCTGATAGAGAAGAGCTATGATTTGAAGTGACCCCTATCATGCAGAGCAAGGTCCTAATTCCTATAGAACGCCTGTGTTGTATGAGAGGGATAAATTTCATCCTGGGCAGGGTCTATATGAAGAACAGAAGCTGTTGTGTTGACGTGCTTTAACGTAGGGAGGCTGGTTTAGCAATGGATTGAAAAGAATCAGTCATCAGCAGGAGCGTTGGAGACCTCGGTGTAGGGCCAGCCCCATCCATTTGGCCATCTTAATGGCAGTGCCAGGCAAAGCTCACTTGGTTAGAGTATGAGCCTAGCATGCACAAAGCACTGGGTTTGAGTTCCAGTATCAAATCATCTTGGACTGGTGGTGTTCACTTGTCATCCTTAGCTCTCAAGAGGTGGAAGCACTATGGTCAGGAGTTCAAGGTCAACCAGGGCTACAAAAGACTGTCCAAAGAGAAACAGCTAGACAGAGACTAACGCAGAGACACAGACACACACACACAGAGTTTCTACGCAGCCAAAATATATAAAGAGTGGTAGGTTCAATGGAAAACAAATCTAGCAGAGTGAGTAAAAATGGGTTTTTAGTGACCAAAGAATGGAACCTGTCACTTGCCACTATTCAGGTAGTAGCTCTGTGTGGTCACCGCGATCTCAGTCAGGGTTAAAAAGGAAAAATGGCTTCCTTTGAATGGTTAATGAAGACTCTGAAGAGCCTGTTTTTTGGAGTTTCTTTTCTTCTAAACTGTGAATAATTTTGCAGGGTACGGAGCCAGCCTCATGCATGCCCCGAGGCCAGCAGGCGCCAAGCAGGAGCAGCACACGCCTTCACTTAAAAAGGCCGAGGAGCGCCGGGATCCACCTGAATCCAATTACATCTGGTGAACTCCACCAGCTGAAACAGTTCAAGTTACACCAAGTTCATAGCCTTTGTTAACCTTTCATGTGTTGACTGTTCAAATGATGTTCATTACACTTTAGAATACTGGCCTGAATTTTATTAGCTTCGTTATAAATCACCGGGCTGATATGTACTCTTCCTTTTAGGTTTTCCTTAAGTATGTCTAGCATGATGGTATAGACTTTCCTTTTAGTCCTTTGGAACAGAGCTTACATCAGTTGGTCAGGTTAGAAATTTGTCTTTTTGGTGTGTAGTTGGCAGATATTTGCAAAATTACAACACATTTGTGGTATCAGGGTGGGGGATATTGGAGAGATTAAACTGAGTGAAAACATGTTACAAGGGTTTGGATAAAGCAGTTAATAGTGTTGAAGTGACAGTATTTCAAATTTCGTTGTCACATATCAAGATATTTGTCTAATTATTATTTCAATTTCCCTCCCTTATCTTGAGGTGCATGCAATATTATTTCACCCTTACTATTATTCTAGACAGTTAAGTTTTGAGAGGGAGCAAAGAAAAAAAAATTTACACTGTTAGTGGCATTTAAACAATATAATATATTGTAAACACAACGAAATAAGGAATATAATGTATGAAGTTTTTTCATTGGATGGAAGCAATATAATATATTGTAAATGAAACACAGCTCTTACATAATAAACATTTTATACTGTTTGTATGTATAAAACAAACCAAAAAAAAGGCCCTGTGTTCATTTTCAGAGTGCTGCATGGGGGTCTTTGTGTGACTTCTAGCTTATGGAAATAAAGTTGGTCGCTATATTGTGGTGCTTACTATTATCACAAAAGAGAGGAGAATTCGATCTCAGCTCCCCCTCCTCCTTCCTCCCTCCCAACTCTCTCACTCTACCCCAGCCCTGCTACAGGGCACATTGTCACTCCTGGAAAGATTCCCACTTAGGCCACATCTCAGCTTGTCACTTCTTTCAAGAAACCTGCTCTAACTGGGGTGTATTCAGCACATCTCCACTTCTGTTTTCTGTTTTATTAATGTAATGGAGCAGCTGAGACTGGTCACAGTTTAGGAAGCAGCGAAGTCAGACATATGGCTGCAATGTCTGACAAGTCTTCATGCTACTTCAGGTCACGGTGGAGGGCAGAAGGGCAAACTTGAAGAAAGACACAGAGCAAGAGGGAACTACTTTGTGTTTGCAACAACCAAATACTGGGACAGCTAACCTGCTGCGCAAGAACATTCATCAAGGATTTATGAAGGCGGGAGCCTCGGGATACAATCACTGCTTATTAAGTGCCCCCTCCAACAGTTCTATGGAGAATTACACTTCCAACATTAGAACTATGGGAGCCACTGCAAGCCATAGCAATACCCCACTGGTGGGAGGTCTCCTTAAAGGTTTCACAATTCCACAAGTATAAAGCATCACTGCTCATTATTTAACTTAGTGACTCCAGGTACACGGTGTGTCATTTTATATCTTATAAAGCAAATATCACTGTTTCCTTTATTATAGATAAGAAGCCCACATATGGAGACAGTAAGAAATTTACCCTAGGTCATAGATGATAGGCACAGAGTTTAAACAGTGACATCTGATCCCAAGGTGATACCAACAGGATGCTTTTCCTCACGTGCACCATAAAGCACAAAGCCCCTAGAGAGCAGCTTCCCATCACATTCTGCTCATCCTCTTTCTATAGGGGGAGCGTAGGCTTCATATTTATTTCATAAATAACCTGGATCCAACAGGGTTTCTTCCTGCTAGGGAGTGGTATGACCTGTTATGTGGTATCAGATCGAATAACAGAAAAAGAAGTTAGCCGACACACAAAATTACAGACTGAAGTAATCTACACTGACCATCTGCAACCCCTTCTAATTATGGACTCCAATGGAAATTTGTGAGTCCAGTGGCTGGGGATGTGGCTCTGTTGGTAGACTGTTGGCTTAACACCCATGAACTGCTTGGTTCTGTTGACAGCACCACAGAACACTGGGACACTCAGGAGAATCAGAAGTTCAAAGTCATCCTTGGGTGGCATAATGAAAGGCACGTCTGAGTGTATAGCAGGGTAGGCCCCCTGGGAGGCTAGACCAGGGTGTCAGATCCCTTGGAGCTGTATTAGCAGGTGTTGTGAGGCACCTGACATGGATATTGGGAACTAAACTCCTGCCTTTTATAAAAGCAGCAAGCACGCTAAACAAGCGAGCCATCCTTCTAACCCCACACTCTGAATTTGAGGCCTGTCTCTTCCTCAGAGGAGAAGAAGAGACTGAAGACACTAGCATGTGTACTTTAAAAGGCAGGGAAAAAGATAAACTATAATACTCAATATCCAATCACAAACTCCAAATGGAAAAATATACATATATGTATATATGTGTGTGTATTCATATACATATATACATGCACACACATCCCAAAGGACACATCATATAAGTGGAGAAATATGATCTGAAGTGACTTTAAATCAGTTTCTTGTCTTGGTCATGGTGTTTCTTCATGGCAATAGAACAGTGGCTAAGATAAGAAACAATCCTGTAAGCTGTCTTCTGACCGCCACGTTTGCTAAAGGTATGAGTCCCAAAACTAAAAAGAATTAATAAGTGTAAAAATGGTGAAAAGTTAAGGCGCTAAGTGAGAAGCTCTGAAGAGGTCTGAAAAGATGTGGACTACAGAGCTAGATGAAACACGAAGAAAAAAGTGAGGAAATAAAATGAAGTTTAGACCCCCAAATGAGGCAAGGGGTGAGTCTAGTAGAAGAGGTAAGCTTTATCTCTTACCTCTTAGCTTTTTCAACCACCTCCAAGAGGAAACACAGCTGGCTATACTAAGTCCCAATGAGCAGAGATACAAGGTAGAGAGAGACAGTAAACCACAGAAAATATTTCTAGGAAGGAAAGGGAGATTGAGATGTAGATCTAGAGCTGGAAAGACGGCTCAGTGCTAAGAGCACTTGCTGCTCTTGCAGAGGACCGGAGTTCAGGCCCCAGCTCACAAACACTTGTAACTCCAAGTCTATGGGATCCAGTGCCCTCTTCTGGCCTCTGAGGGCACCAGGTACGTACATGATACACAGACATACATGCAGACAGACACCCATATCCACACACACAAAAAAATTTAAATATTTTTAAGTGAAAGAGGAAAGGTGGAGAGAGGGGGTCTTGTGGAAATGTCGCTTCTGTCACCCTGTGAGGGACACATGTCCTCCTCCACATTCTCCTTCAGAGGAATTATATGAAGAAGTTAAGAAAGAAAGCTTCATTCAAGGTTCTGCTTCCCAGTCATTACGCTAAGACTATCTACCAGAAACAGAGTCTTCAGTAAGTTCTGCCAACCTAGCCCAAGGGGAATTTACTTAGTGTTTTGAGTTTTGAACACATTCCTTAATTCTTGCCACCGCCCTCCGAGCGGTTTCTGTTCCTCTCAGTCATATTCATTTCTCTTCCTCAAAGGAGGATGGGTGATGAGGCATCGCCCTGCCACCCCCCACCATCCTGGGGACAGGATGGACCCAGATATGTCAGCCTTAAGTCTGCTCTCATTAAGAGAAGAGAGATACGTCTCCTGCGGGTTCTCGTGATTCTAGTGGCTCACCCCAAGGCCTTTCACATGTTATCCAAATTCTCTATCACTGAACTAGAGCCCCAGCCATTCCTTACAGGTTCTCAAAAAAAGACCAGAGTGCCATGCGCTACATGACACTGAATAACATAAAGTAGCAACAAGGCTCTTTCTTTTCACATTCTTCCAGAAGTCACAAGTGTTCACGGGAGGGTACAACTTATTGAAAGCATTTCTACCTAGAATGGTAACAGACAGAAGGGTGTGCTGGAGAGTGATGTCACCCTTTCAAATGATTTTTCTGAAAGCAATAAAAAAGAAAGAAAAACAAAATCCCTGCCCCCAAACTCTTGTCTTTGGAGCTTTGTTGTAATAATTCTTAAGGTAGTTTGTGCAACTGATGCAAATATAAAAATTTAATGTGCACATCGAATAAATGTCCTCCATATGGCTCAAGACTAAAAATATAGAAACCCCATACAGGAAACTGACACCATAAAACAAAATACTCAGGTGTTCCATAAGCATCTTATTTCTTGATTTTTAAGAATACTGATGTAAACGCCAAATGTAAATTGATTCTTCATCTGCTTACTAATTTATACTTAAGTCTTAAAAAATACAAATGAAAAATAATTCAATAAGCACAGAAATGTTAGAATTTTCCCTGAGCAACAGATCTACCATCCTAATCATGTTCAGCTATTAAAATTATCTGGCATTTCTTAAAAGTCCAAACCAACTTAGATGTCCATGGGTGGGTGACAAGCAAAGCTACACAGATGTTGAAAAGTCCACAAAATCCTGGCCAGACGATGGTGATTCATACCTTTAATTCCAGCACTTGGAAGGCAGAGGCAGGTGAGTTCTGCCTCTGTGAGTTCGAGGCCAGCCTGGTCTACAGCGGGAGTTCCAGGACAGGCTTCAAAAGGTACACAGAGACAATTGTACAGAATTATCTTCCAGCAATGTCTATCATCCTAGCATTCAGGATCCTGTAACTAAGGAGCATAATGAGCTCAAGTCTAGCCTGGGTTACATAGTAACATCCTGACTAAATGACTTCAGGGCACACACACACACACACACAGAGAGAGAGAGAGAGAGAGAGAGAGAGAGAGAGAGAGAGAGAGAGAGAGAGAGAGAGAGAGAATTTTCAAACCCTAAGATCTCACATCATGTGAGCTCAAAAACTTGTTTGCAGAACCAGGTATCTGGGGACATTGCACTGAACCTGTCTGAGGAAGTTTATTCTCTCTGCCTAGGTTCTGGCCAGATGAGTATACCTTCTGTTTCATGGCAAACAGTAATAACCTAGGCCATGAGAGCAGAAGACTCATTAGCCATCAAGCTAATCAATGACCATTGCAAACATCTTCTGGATTAACGCTACAAAGACAAAAACCGGAAGGAACAGAGAGGACAAATAAAGGGACCAAATTCATTGGCCTTAGGTTTCATTCCAGTGAAAGTCTTTGAACTTTGGTTCCCACTTAAGGAAAAAAAAAAAAGTAAACACAGAGTTTTGAAGTCATAACTCACGGCTGCAGTGGAGGTTGGGGGATATGATACTTTACATAATTCTGTGAACAATCCATTATAACCAAAAAAGATCATTTTGGACTATTCCAACTTCTGGCTTCTGTTCTTTATTAGGAGACAGAAACATGGAAACCTGGCTGTACTGGGAATCCCATGCCTTTTGACAGACAATGAGTTCATCCTAGCCATGGAACCTTAATTCAATGAAGAGCCACATGACACTCTCCAGAAACCCCACAACAAATGTCCCCAAAGTCCCAATTAGTCTTGCCTCAAATTAAGGAAACACCCAAAACTAAAAAGAAAAAAGAAAAGTAAGTTGTTCCCCACTACACACATATAGTCTCTCTCCAAAGACAATTGGTTGCTAAGAGTCTGAACTTAAGACTAAGGTGGAACGTGCTTTGTGAAGATATGACCTCTGCCTCTTCAGACCAAAGCCATCGTGTATGTTTGACAGTGAACTCTGGGCTTACATTGAAGGAGCTGAAATACCAGTATTCCGCCAGAACTCCAAAGCTACTTTGCTTTTTTGGCCATTTAGATATTCTGCCCTGGTTTGTTTATTTGGCTTACATACTGCTTTTCTCCTAAACCAAAACCAGACTGAAGGAACAGCTTCAGAGTAAGAGGCCGAGGTGAGCTCTAGGCTGCAGGCACCCTGGCTCCACATGTAAGCCACCCTTGAAATCAGGTCAGGAACACAGGCTATTTCGTGACAACCTGCCTCTGTGGAGGTGACTTTAAAATGAGCCAGAGGAAACAATTGTGATAGTTGTGCTTTTAAAGAAAACAGTAACCTTTGAAACATACTATCAGGTTGGAATTGAAGCAAGTTCGAGCTTCCCTGGCTTTTACCATGTATCTTTTGATTTTTATACATGGAGGTCAACCAGGGATTGGCTTTCTAGCTACGTACATACATGCCTGGGACTCCTGGCAAAATGGATAAGAGAAGATTTGATGGGGGGCTTTCAGTTTGCCTGTGTTATTCTAGCACAGAAAGAGCATCTTGGACCTTTAAGAGATTACAGAAATGTGGATTCACCACTACTTGTTAGAGATAATGAAAACAGTGTAGAAGCTGAAGATGCTATGTGGAGATGCCAAAATTCTGTTCCTTGGCATGCTAGTTTCTCAAATGTTCATAGGGGTTCATAGGATTCGGAGGTCAGATACTTATAGCAAGCAGATAAGGCTGAAGGGTGTCTATGCAGGGGCACCTCCCAGAGTCTGGATCATATGATTCTGTGCTGTGTACCTACAACAGAGAGGACCAGCAGGCTGGCCTAACTTATTTGATCAAAGATGCCTTTTTCTCCCCAAAAGCACTTTTCAGGAACAAAATCCCATACAGCACACATTGGGGAACACACATTGGAGAGCACACATTGGGGAGCACACCCCAAGTTAAGGAGTTTGAAGTCTCTGAAGTTGAAACAGTACACTTTCTTTTCTGATGTCTTCATTCTTATTCTGTCTGTTTGAAGTCAACTTAAAAAAAATAAACCTTGTAATTTACAACACAAAGGACTTCTGGTTTGAATTGTAAATAAGTTCGTTTTAGGCCATTTGCTTTCCCCCCCCCCCCCCCCCCCCCCCCCCCGTCCTTTATGTATTTCAAGAGAAATTGATTGGTTTATTCTAGATCTGTTCTGTAGAGCTATAGGAATTATGGAAAACTAATTCTTATACGTACTTTTTTCTCAGACAGTACAGCACTAAGTACTTGACTAGCCTGGAGCTTATTATATAGGGCAGGCAGGCTATCCTGGAACTCATAGAAATCCACCTGCCTCTGCCTCTCAAGTACTGGCTCTAAAGGAGTTATGCCCCCACATCCTGCTTGTAAATACCTTAAAACTTAGATTAAAATGTTTAATTTATTAAGTTGCTATTAGTTTAAAATCCATTTCATCAACACAAGGATAAACAGACGCTTATAATCCCTTCCTTTCAGGGTTTGCTTTTGCCACCATTCCTGTCGATGTGAAAAATACCAGAAGAAGAAAGAAAAAAAAATGAAAGGAAAACATTAATTTTTGGCTCATGTTTTGGAGGCTTTAGTCATAGTTGACTAATTTCATAGCTGTGGGCCTGAGGTAAAACTGGAATGCCATGCAGGGATGGCGTCATAGAGGAAAACAGCTCAGCTTGAGGCATCCAGGAAGGGAAAAATTCAGGGATTGGGGAAGGGGGGGTGTTCTTGGGACAAAGATATGCCCTTAAAGGCATGAACCTGTTTGATCTACGTCCTAACTAGGACACCTCCTAACGGTCTACCGATCCATGACCAAGGGACCTTCATAATCACTCATCTGCAAATAGCGATCTAGGGAGAAAATCTCTTAAAGGGACCCTCCATGTCCAGCCCTCCACAGGGCAGGAGGAGCATCCAGCCTGTAAGGAGCTTCATGGACTACTGTCAAAAACACTTCTTTAATCCAGCTCTGGAATGTGCTTCTGGAGATATCACCAATTTTTCATCTCTGAATTTTAAAAAAAAATATTATTCAACTTTAAATTGAGGTTGGAAAATGTGGGCAGAGAACAAAAGGTCATCATTCAAAAATTACAGTGGATCGTGTGTCAGGAGAAGTGTGAGATGGGGAAATAAGAGTTGACTTTCAATCCTACATTCTCTCACTGTGGAATCTTATCCTAGTGTGTCAGAGTGGGGTATATCAAGCTAAAGATGGCCGTCATGTCTCCCTGGCTGGGCTTTGTCTATAACGGTTGCTTCCCGAGTTGGTCACATGAGCGTTCTGATGGAGACAGTGACCTTCTCTCACATTGTTCCCAACTCTGCACTGCCCTTGAAAACTCATGTTCTTAGAGTTGGATCTTCTAACAGTAATTAGCCTTCTTTGGGGACCAGACAGAGTGTTTCTATGTTGGAGACTGGGCTTGATCGATAATAAGGGAAAATATCTACTTTTAACCTTGATAAATTAAAGCTCATTAGTTTAAATAGTATGGTAACAGCATAATTAATGGACTCCACTTAACCTAAGGATGAAAAGGCTTTGCTCAAAGATCATAATACAGAATGAGCGAATTGGAGTTCATGTACATCGTCAGTTCAAGAAAAACAGTTAACAGCTAAAAGTTTTAGGAAGATTAATGAGCTTGTTGTTAAATTCAATCACTACAATTTCTACAAATAATCACTTCATAAATTTTAAAAGTAAAAACTACTCAAGATAATCCTTTTATAATTATTTTACTATGTCACTGAGGTCATTTACGTCTATTGTATTTACACAGAAAAAACATCACACAGGACCACTCTGCATGTCTTCCCAACTGCACACTCAAAATGGTATGTTGATAGCTCTGAACTGCCCGAGGGGGGAATATTTTCACCCCCAGAAAGTGGTAAATATTAAAGTCAAGGCTCCATTTTCCCTTAGATAGTGGCTAAATGCCAATATTCCACTCCTACCAAAGTCTTATGAAAGATGTGCAATCATGATCCCATGTGTGATACAGATAAAGGACCCAATGAGGCTCGATGACATTTCCAAAGTTACGGAGTCAGTTGAAGCAGCAAGCTGGTATCTGAACACTGCCAGTCTGGTTCCAGGCTGTATCACTAATAAATGCAGGCAAGAACAATGGCTTAGTCAAAACAGAAAGCAAAGCGTATATATAGATGATATAGATGTAGATAGATGTGTGTATATCTATATCTCGGTACCAGGTATCTGATTTCCTTTCAGATGGGAAAAGTCTACAATCAAGTAATAGCAGTAAAAGGTAGAAATCATAGCTATAGTAGTTGATGGTAAATAGCTAATAGGTAAACGGATGCATTTCATTCCTAAGAAAGACAAACTCTGAAGCTAGGGATTCTGTCGCTGTGACCTCTATGCACCCTCCTACCCCCATGTCAGCACAATGATTTAGCCTTCAATTTGCTCATTCTGGCTGCCCCTTTCAGCAATCACATTGGATCTTACAGCAAATGACCACAAACCTAGAGCTCCAAGCACAGGCATCTTTTCTCATAGCTTTGGAGAACAGAAATACAGATTTACTTTCACTGAGCAGAAACCAAGGTGTTGTTACCTCCGTATGGAGGATCTTTGGAGAGAATGGATCCCTTTCTTCCTTCATTTTCTGGCAGTTGCCAACAGTCCTTGGCTTGTGGCCACATCTTTCTGTGCTCTGTTTGCAGTCTCTTCCCTTGTGTGCCCATGTTCAATCTCTGCTTTGTCTCCTTCTAATAATATTTGTGGTTCCATGTAGGGCTCACTTCAAATTCCAAAATGGAGTCTTCAAGGTTTTTAATCACATCTTTTGTCAACATAGGCCCGTACTCTCAGGTTCCAAGAATCACAAATATGAACAGATTTTTGGAACCACCACTCAGCCCACTATAGCCTTTATCCTAAGCAAGCAGAAGCCGAGTTCATGTTGAGAGTTAGGTCTCAGGTGGGATTTCTGTCGTCATGAAGCCTTCAGTCTACAGAGAGTAAACTCATACCAAGATAGAATTCCTACCAGGAAATTAATCACTAGAAGGATAAACTGATACACCACATCAGGAAACATAACAGTTTCTCAAAACGTTAGATGTAGACTGACCATAAGCCCTGACAGTTCCACTGTTAGGAAGCTGAACTTATCTTTCTGGGGAGCAGTAAAAGCCCTAAGTGAGTGAAGTCCTGAGCACATGTGTATTGTTATATGGGCATGGCCATGTTCACAGCTATTGGTCTAAAGTTTGTGAGTTCTCATGAGCTTGGTTTGGTTTTCTTTTTCCCACCATGATCTAGACCTGCCCCCTTTCTCATATAATCTGTCATCTTGTTCTTCAACTGGACTCCCAAAGCCCGACCTGGTGCTCGGCTGTGGATCTCAGCATCTGCTTCTATCAGTTACTGGATGAAGGTTCTATGATGACAGGGTATTCACCAATGTGATTACTGGGGGAGGTCATTTCAGCACCCTCTCCACTATTGCTAGGAGTGTGGGCTGGGGTCATCTTTGTGGATTCCTGGGAATTTCTCTAGCACCAGGTTTCTCTCTAACTCTATAATGGCTCCCTCTATCAAGATGTCTCTCTCATTGCTCTCTCCCCATCCCTCCCCCAGTCTGACCATCCAGTCCCTTTGTGTTCTCATCCCCCATCCCCTCCCCGCTATTGCCCCCATCACCCCCCAGTTTACCTAGGAGATCTCATCTATTTTCCCTTCCCAGGGTGATGCATCATCCCTCTTAGGGTCCTCCTTGTTAGCTAACTTCTCTAGAGCTGTGGATAGTGGTCTGGTTATATGTGTAGGGATTAAGGTGTCAGACACTTATCCAGGAGCCGGGACCCTGGAGGGGGTGTGGCCAACCTGGAGAGGGTGTGGCCAACCCCATTGATAAGTGGCTGTTGGGACATGAGGACTCTCTCTTCCTGGTTCCTGGCTGCTGGCTGCTGGAGAGACAGGATCGGAATCCATCGTCCGTCCATCACTCGTCCATCGCTCATCCATCCGCTCGGATACTCCAGTCCCTGTTCAGGTGCTACTATAAGCTGTTAATAATATCATGAGTGTTGATTTATATTATAATAAATATTTATCTTAGACTGGTGCCTTGTAAGTAAAACTCTGCCTACAGTTATCCTTTGCTTTACGTCTAATATCCACTTATGAGTGAGTGCATACCATATTTGTCCTTCTGAGTCTCAATTACCTCACTCAGGATGATATTTTCTACTTCTGTCTATTTGCCTACAAATTCCATGATGTCATTATTGGTTTTTTTTTTCAGCTGAGTAATACTCCATGGTGTCAATGTATCACATTTCCTTTATTCATTTTTCAGTTGTCATTCTTTAAATATACAAAAAATAAATGGGAAGACAAATAGCCAATAATCATTTGAAAGACTATTTACCATCTTCAGTTAGTATCCAGTTAAAGACAAATTCAACCTACAATGAGATCCCTTTGGGTTTTTCTTGGTTATTCTGGCACAGTGAGAAGCAAGAGAATTCACCTGCTCTGCTAAAGGGAATATAAATTGATAGAGCTAGTTTGAAGAAGAGTTTCACCTCAGCTCATACATGCTCTGTCACCCAGAAATTTTTCTCCTAAGTAAACACCAAAGAGAGATGGTAGATGCCATCCAGAATCATAGGAGGGAAAAGTGGCATCTTTGTTCAAAACAATAATTGTCTATCTGCACAACACTGGATATGTAAGTGGATTATTTAGACACAGAGAACACTATGCAGCAGTAAAAACACAATCTACAGCTATGAAATTATGGATAAATCTTTAAAAACTTGGCACCATAAACTGTGAAGAAGAGTTAAAACAGCATGCTTCCACTTTCAAAGAGGCAAAATAATACCCAACTCTATTTGGAGATACATTTAAAACACACACACACACACACACACACACACACACACACACACACACACACAAAGGCATTAGCATTAGGAGCATACAGCATGGGTTTTTTTTTAACCAAATCACTAATGGTGGCTCATTTGTCTAAACATTTTAATGTCTTAATGTATGAGTGATCAAATAATTTTAAACTGTGTTTCACCACAAATAAATGATGATTATGTGAGGTGAAGAGATCAGAGGCAAGAGGTGCAGGAAATCACCTTGTTGAAGAAGATAACATACCCGAGAAGTGGGTTGTTTGGCTTTTTGGGTAGTGATGGGGGAAGAGCTGCATCCAAAGCCTAGGTTTACAAGGCTGGGTGATAATCAGAGAAACATAGAAGATCCAGTGTAACTGGAATGACCAGAGCAAGAGGGAGGGAGAAACAGATGAAACCCCAGAGGAAGGTCTGGAGACGAGCCTCAAAGGCCATCGTAACAGATACAAGCTTACACGCTTAGGTGCAGAGGCTAAAATGAAGAACAAGCTTATGATATGTTCTTAAGGGATTGAGATGTACAAACAGAGGAATACCTGAACACATCTGACCATAGGAGACTTTTTAGAAAATATTTAGACAACAAATAAATAAGATGAACAATATTGTGATGATATACTGTATATTTAATAAAATTAGTCTGGAATATCAGAGGACGGAGCCATCTCTCCCCCAGTCTTTTTTGTTTTTTGTTTTGAGACAGGGTTTTCTATGTAACAGCTCTGGCTGTCCTGGAACTTGTAGACCAGGCTGGCCTTGAACACATAGAGATCATCCTCCCTCTGCCTTCTCAAATGCTGGGACTAAAGGTATGGATCGACACTCCTTGACTTTCCTGGCTTGGCTGAGGGTGATTCAGACCTCTGATACTTCAGACAAATTTTATCAAATATGCAATGTATCATCATAAATTATGGTGTCACTAACAGTTGTAACTCCCAAGAATACCTAGTATGCATTGTACAAATCAGGTCAAAATCTCCAGATTAAAGAGAAAAAAGGAAAAATTAGATGTGATGTGTGGTGTTAACATTCAACAGATTGAGAGAGATGCTAAATAGATGATAAAAAGATGAGAGATAGATCGTATAAAAATAATAGACACGTGACTGCTTTATATAAATAACAGAAAAATAAATGAAAATCATAAGGAAATATCACCATATACAAAAATGATTTTAAGTAAGTAGCTAAGTGACAGGTATATTTGATTGTGTTTTTTGCATGTTTGTGTATTTCTAAATTTTCTGTAACAGCAATGTATTACTTTTATATGGGAATAAAACAGTAAATCCAATTTCGCTATTAAAATTATCATAACCACATTTTATTCTTCATGTTTTCTATGACAAATGTAAGGAACTAAGTCACCCATCATAATTATTCATTTCTTTCTGGGTTCCAGGGGAAATACAAGGTATTTACCATTCCCTGGCTGTATTTGTAGGGACAGCCCACAGCTCATCCATATGGCTGTCACCCAGTAGTTCAGTAAACCCACTGGAGTCACTACAGAAGAATTGCTAATGGGTTCATGGAAACAATTCGTCTGGTAGAAAACAAATAATTAAAAAGTCATTACATTATCTACCCAGGCAAGAGAAGAATTGCCTAATTTAACCACAAAAGTCACTACAAAAGACAGAGATAATTGCAGGGTAAATGGAAGCTCAAAATAAGACAATCATTTGATTTTAATGATACCTTGAGAGAAAATGCAGAGCGCAGGCAAAGTTTGCCAGAATCGTGTAAAAGAGCTCATTAACACCCTCATTGGACCCACTTGGCTGTGCTTAGATGCCCAATCCTCCTCCTGGGCAATCCTTGTTAATTTCATTTTGGTGTCTGGGCCTGACGTCCTCAAATGCTTGAGGCTTTGAGGATGGCAGAAGGTAGGTTTCCCAAGAGACACATTTGTTTTTAAGTTCTTCTACTCAATTTGTAGCAGGATTACTGCCATCAATAGCCAAAAACATCTGAATCGCCCGCGTGGAGGGGGGCGTCGCTGAGGCAAGTGGGGGGGGCGGGGGAGGTGATGGGGTATATGGATCAATGGACACTAACGAAGCATACGTTCTTCGGAGTACGAAAAGTGAGATTTGCACAAAATATCTGATGGCCTCCCAGAAAACATGCCCTTCCTCCCCCAAAGAGCCCACTCTTGTCTACGAACCCAACGAAATCTTTGTACAATTCAGACTTCCAACTGATGTCCGATTCAAGCAAGAGAGGCTGCTTTATCTAGTCCTGTACCACACACCAACTTTGTAGATGAAGCTCCTGCATCAAAAAGCAAACAGATGGGAGCTGGGGTGATGGTTCAGCCATTAAGAAAGCGTACTGACTGCTCTTGCAGAGAACCACACATATTCCATTTCCAACACCCACCCACGCCAAGTAGTTCACAAGCCCCAGTAACTCCAATTGCAGGGGAATCCCACACCTTTAGCCTCAGCACCTGCATACACATGCAGAAGTATACACACAACTCAAGTTATTTTTAAAGAAACAAGGGCTGGAGAGATGGCTCAGCCATTAAAGGCTATCCATGCTCACAACCAAATCCTATAAAGAAACAAACAGTTGCAGAGGCATGGCAGGTCATTTGTGAATGTTCTGTGGGATGCATGTTGTGGAGCCTAAGAATGAGATACTTCATTCTGGCTTGATTGGAAAGAGAAAAAAAAAAGTGGTTAAACCTGCCTTCTGTAGAAAAGATACAACTTAATTCCCCAAGAAGTTAGGTGGACAAAAGGCAGTCGGGGCTACCATGACAACATCCTACAAACACATCTCACAGGTAAACTCAATATGAAAGCAGCTTCCCCCAACCGCGAATGTCAGGCACATTTACCCATGGCATATTATGGTTTATGCATGGCATTCCTTTAAGGATGACTATTAAGGTCATCTTTCTTAGATAACTAAAATTAAAAATAAATCTTCAATAAAGAAAAAAGACCTTCCTCTGTATATGCTGGATTCTTCCATCTACAGCATTTTTTAACTTTCCCATCATTTATGACCTCAGCATTTGAGAAAAGGACTGATTGGCTCTTTTATAATTTTTATTCTTCTCATATATTATAACTTCAACACAGTTTTTCTTCCCTCCTCTGACTCCTTAGGTCTTTATCTGAGTTTTTAGCAAGTAGAAGAATCATCTCCTAGTTGTTTAAAAGTACAAGATTTCCTATTGTCCTGGTTCCTTGAAAGAGACAGTACTAAGCTTTTATATGAAATCCACTGTTTGGAAAAGGGAGGTGGGACAGTGCGAGGCTCTTCTCGCAGAGATGGAAGCTGAGTCCCTGGATAGTGTGATCACAGAATAGAGATCCAGAAATTATCCCTCCTGACCACTACATTCCTCATCACAGGTCCCAAGGAAGCCAAACTCTTAATTAGATAAATTCATCAAAATCCCGCTGTATGCATTGCCTGATATTCTAGTACCGGTCTGGGGTGGCCTTGGAAACTTAAAAGGACTCCTCATTTTCTCACCTAGTTCTCTCAAAAATGTAAAAATTGTTCAAATATGATGACAAGAAGAAAGAAACGAAGGGGTGAGGAGAGACAGAGAGTGAGATCTAGTAAAATAAGATTGTGAATTCCACAAACAAATGTCCTCTAGTTTACCCATCTACTTGCTAGATTGAAAAGAAAAAAAAGAAAGAAGGAAAGAGAGAGGTAATGAAATATAATTATCTGCTGTAATGAAAAAAAACCTACACACTTAGAGACAATTTAAGTCAAATTTTCACTTGTAGTGAAATCAAGGTAGCTATTCCTTGTGGGTGAAAGCCTTTTCTCCACATAATTCACAAAGAGTATGTGTGGATGTTGACCCCAAAGACACCTGTGCTAAAGGCTATGTCTTCAGGATGGTTTTCCCGGGAGGAAGTGGCATATTTAGAAGCTGGGACCTTCTGGAAAGTTCTGGAAAGGTCTGTGGAAGTGTGCCCCATAAGTCATTCTTGTGAGACTCCCTCGAAGTTCCTGCAAGGTGGTAGTTACAAATGCCCTAAAACACAGCCTTCAAGTCAGCAGGGTCTTTCTGACATGGCAGGGGGAAGGTAGAAGGAAAAGTAGGGAGGGATCCTATGTTCAGTAGAGAAAGCTGCCTCTGAAGTGTCCTCCAGCCCTGCCTGGGACTGTTGTTCGTGAACACAGATTCCACTCCTTCAAATACCTCCAGCAAAGCACACAGGGTCTCATATATGATGAGCATCCTTATGAATGAAGGCTGACAAGCTGACTTTCCAGTGATCCTCCCCTGATTGAAAATTACAACCAAAAGCTAGAACCTTCTTCTACTATCATGGAATTGTTACCCGTGTTTTCTATTGACCTCAATCAGGGTGAAATAAAACCCATATGATATTTTTCTGGAAATAGTATAAAAGATAATCAGATATTTCCCCTTTTTGGCTTGAAGTGTTATCTCTTCCTCCATAATAAGTAAAGATACAGTCCAGTGTTCAATCTCCTATAACAAAAAATGAAGCAGTGTGTTTGTTGTTTTTAAGCAAGCACCATAGCATAGAGGCTGGGGTAGGAGACCTATTGAGTTTCAGGCAAGCCTGAGCTACATTTTGAGAATCAGTCTCAAAAATAAATAAGTAAACATATAAAGGAGGCCCCAAATAAAACATAATAAGCTATGAGGAATGGAGTTGTGTCACGTTCTCCCCATACAGGCCACCACTTGTCGCGTTCTCCCCATAGGGGCCACCACTTGTCGCTTCCCGTACAGACCGCCACTTGTCGCGTACAACCTCGCCTGCAAGGACTACGCAACACCAGGCTCTTCTTTCAGTAGTTTGTTCAGGACCTTGAAACTTCTCCTGCTGCTTCTCCTGCTGCTTCTCCTGCTGCTTCTCCTGCTGCTTCTCCTGCTGCTTCTCCTGCTGCTTCTCCTGCTGCCTCTCCTGCTGCTTCTCCTCCTGGGGAAAACCCGCTCCCAGCTATATACCCTCTGGACTGCTAGTCACGGGGCGCCACGTGGGCCATGCCAATAGATCCAGGTGCACGGAAGCAAGCCACACCTGGAAGCAAGCCACGAGCTTAGCCTTAGCCAAATGAGGAGTTGTTTATCTCAGAGAGCTCTCACCGTCGGGAAGGTGGAAGGCGGAAGCCAGCACCATCTTTAAGGTGGGGCCACGCGGCTCTCTACAGAGTTGCAATGATGAACCTTCTCATATTAGTTGGTATCTGATCAGAATCAGAAGTCATCTGGAAACTTGATATTTTCCACATACAAAGCAAAATATAGAAATAAAGATAGAGATGTGTGTGGATGCGGACCTGTGACTCCTTGGAGAAACAGTTAACTCCCAGGAGGGAAAATAAGGTTGAAAAATACGCTTGCACTCAGCGAGTCATACGGATGTATAAAAAGGACACAGAACTCATCCTGGAGAGATCTACTCACCAAACTAGAAGAAAGTCATTAGGGCAGTGTTTCTCAACCTTCCTAATGCTGCAGCCCTTTAATATGGTTCCTCATGTTGTGGTGACCTCC
Source organism: Phyllotis vaccarum (assembly GCA_033318265.1). NCBI lineage: Eukaryota > Metazoa > Chordata > Mammalia > Rodentia > Cricetidae > Phyllotis > Phyllotis vaccarum. Next base: position 7,708,374 of record JARWLC010000014.1, on the reverse strand, counting down.
CCAACCATAAAATTATTTTTGTTACTCTGTAATTCTTGCTACTGTTATGAATAGTGTAAATAGCTGTGTTTTCCAATGGCCATAGGTACCCCCTGTGAAAGGGGTTGTGACATAGGTTGAGAACAGCTGGTCCGGAGGAACGGGCCTATAGAATATATCTGCAATTCTATGATGGGATTCATTAGATTGGCATACATGATAGTGGGCCATCTGTAGCCAGAAAGCCAGGGAGACTGGCATCTATTCAGTCTGAGAATCTAGAAGCCGTAGAATAGGAAAGACCAAAGATGAAGCCCAGTTCAAGGCTTATGGTCCCAAATGCCATGGAAAATCACTTCTGGAGTGCAGGTTCCAAAGACTAAATAATCTGGATGATGTCTCTGGAATCAGTGGCCGTAATAAACAGAGCAACCTCAAGAGGACTTCAGCTTGTATGGGAGCCCCCTGAATTCTGCTTTTAGGGATACTTCACCCTCCAGTCCATGGGATGACGCCACCCACACTGACAGCAGAGCTTCCTCTCTGTTTGCTAATCTACATGATAGTCTGCACTGGAAATGTCTTTACAAACACCCATATATCTTACCAGTTTCCCAGCTCTCTCTCAGCCCCGGTAACCTGAAGATTGAGATAAAATGATGCTGATGAATTATAATCCACTTCATACGCAGAAAAAAGAAACTACAGTCTACAAAGAGATTATAAATTAATAAATTGACATTGGGAAAACGAATATGACATTTACAAAGATTCAAATTGTTGTCCTTCCACATAGCTATGATTGCAAGGTATCAGTGATGGAGGGGAGAAGCCAGGTCACACACATTCATTAAGTGACCTCTGGTGAGTCATGTCACAAATTAGAGCATGCAAAGAGAGAGATGTGCCTTGCTGCTGTAGTCACTTAATAAAAATCATTGCTCAGAGTTCACTCATGAGGAAACAGCCTTTGTTTTTCTGTTCTTGTGATAGCCAGAGCCTGGAACAACTTAAGAAGACAAAGAGATCTTTGTCTCAGTTCCAGAGGTTTCAGCGAATGGTTATCTGGATCCAATGGACCTGGTGTGAGTCAGAGCACTGTGGTGAGGAGAGCCTGACAGAGCAGGGTTCATCAGCTAATGGCAACCACCATGTAGAGAGATACAAATAAATAAACAAAAGATGGCTGTGCAGGGCATACTCCCACTGCCTCCAGCCAGGCCTATCTCATTCTCTACCATCATCCAGGACTGCCACCATACGCTAAATCTGTGCATAGTAAGGAGACTATCCCAAAACCCAATCAGTTCCTGTTGTCCTTTGAATGTTAAATGGTGCCCATGAGCTGTATTTGAATACTCGATCTCTGGCTGGAGACACTGCTTGAGATGAAGCCTTGCTGGGAGAAGTGTATCACTGCAGGTGGGCCAAGAAGTCCTGTAACCTGATCCAACTTCCGGTTGACTCTGCCTGACTGCTAATGTATTATGACAAGCTGACCACTCCCTGATGCCACCATGCCTTTCCCATGATGGGTCACGGTGTCTCATTCAGCTGTCGGCCTTGCAGACCCTACCACTGTTCCGTTGTTTCTCGTTGGGTGTTTATTCACAGTAAGAGATGAATTAGTATACAACTCCCCAAAGTCGATCAGCTAAAGCCCAGGTCTTTGTCATAAGCTTTTGGGGACATATTAGGTTCATAGTAGAAAGGCTCACACTGAGGGGCATTGTTCTGAATAATCAGCCTGTGTTCTTCTTTTCAAGTGGGAAAGCCCAGGAAAGACTGCAGGCTTCTGAAGGAGGATGAGGTGAAGCAAGGTTCTCAGATGAACCTTTTGTGGGAAAGGGCTTAACTGGGACAGTTGGTAGGTCCCAGGGGAGCCTGAAGTATCATTACTGTCATTGTTCCTTTCTCCACCCCATCAATCATGATGGATCCCTGTACACTTCCTCAGTCTGGTAGGGTACTGTCCCTGTGCCAGACAATGACTCTGCTGCAGGCAATGTATTCAGCAAGAGGTGAGACTTGTCAGGTCCAAAGAAACTGCATCTCCCCAAATTCTGACAGACAAAAGCCAGCATTCTCAGGGACTGGTAAAGCTCTACCAATGGAGTCAGTTCCCTTCTCCCTGAAGAGACAATGGTTATCGTGAAGAGCATGCTGACCTCCGGGCTCCCTCAGTATCACAAGTACCTGTCACGCATTTCAGGGTCCCAGCCCTTCCCAGCTCCTCCCTACCCTAAACTCCCTCCAGCTCATAGTCTTCCCCATCACTACTCCTTCCCCTTATAACCCTGCTATTCTAGCTGTACTCACGCTTCTGTCTTCCTCGATCAGTCTGTCTGTCTGTCTGTCTGTCTGTCTGTCTGTCTCTCTCTCTCTGACTCTGCTCTGTTCCTGTTCCATTTCATGGCCAGTGTTCCAGTCTGCTTGCCATATTCAGTCCACTGCTTTCTCTCTCTGCTCTGGACTCTTCCAGATGTCTCCGGCTGTTCCCTCCTTCCATATTGACAACCAAAATTTTCACTTTAACCAAAAAACCTGTTGTCGTTTGAAGGTTAAATGTCACCCATGAGCTGTGTTTGAATATTAACAAGTGCAAATTGTTAATACTTGAATATTATTATTTGAATATGAAATTGTCATGTCATCAGTTTATATAACATTGGGTCGGCAGCTTACTTTTAAATGGTCCTCCAAAAAGTTATGTCACAGCTATCATTTTTCTTTAAGTATGTTTTTGCTTGAAATAAAAAACATTCTAAGTACACTTTAGACATGAGGAGTAATTGATTGTACAGTGACAATAGAATCCAAGGAAGTGGGTTCTCCTGGAAATGTCAGGGTGCATCTGTTCTCTCCTGTGAGTGAGAAAGCACCAGCTGAGAAGTTCTCAGAGCATCTGGGCCTTTGCACTTGGTTCTAGGCTTTGTTTCTTTACCTCCACAATGGACCTTCAGCCCAGATGATGTGCATTTGTTATTAGCAATGGCTTCTCTAAGGCTTGGTTATTTATCCTGTGCTTAATGGAACTAAAGGGCTAAGCACCTGTTCAGAGTTTCCTTGCCAGGGGGACATTGTAACACACCAACATGTTGTCACCAGCTGATATTTGTAAACTATGAGTGTTCAGCCACATCACATCCAGAAGCCCATGTTTCTGAAGGACAAGGACAGATGGATGGTTGAATCTAGGGTCCCAAAGGGAATCAATTGATTTCATGAATATAGATGCAGTGACTGTCTTCCCTAAATCCGTTAGCCTCCAGTGTGCTGATGTTAGAGGTGAAGCCTTTCAGAGGTGATTAGGTTATGAAAGTGGAGTCCCTATGAACAGGATTTGGATCCTTACAGAAGAGTGTGTACAAAGCCCTCCTTCTCCAGTGTTCCATGTGAAGACACAGCCATGCTATAACTGTCCATGAACCAGATAGTCAGCCTTTGGGAAGCACCTACCAGAAGCCATGATAAGGCAATCATCATTAGACAGACACCATGCTAAATGATGTGCTCTAACCCCAAGGCAGGCACTGTTTTAAAGAAAAAAAAATTTAATTGAACAATTACATACACTCAAAGACACAAATCATGATCATACTACTTGGTGAATTTTTATAATCTCCATATGTTGAGAGCACCAACACTAAAATCAAGGAAGATTTAATTTGATATAAAAATATATATAAATCTTTCTTATTTAAAAGTTTTTTGAACCTACCCATCACAGTTTCCCTTCCTTCTCCTCCTCCCTCTCATCCCCCAGCTTCCCCTCTACCCCACCCCACCTCACTCTCCGCTCCTCAAAGGGTATAACGCCTCCCATGCAAAGTCAACAAAGTCTGGCATATCAAGTTGAGGTAGGTCCAAGCCCCTCTACCCTGTATCAAGGCCAAGCAAGATATCCCTCCATGGGGAATGGGTTCCAAAACACCAGTTAATAGTGGAGAATGTGACTGACTGAACTGGCATCCCTCTGTAGTCAAACTGATGACCACTGTAATTGTTATCACCGAACCTTCATCCAGCAACTGATGGAGGCAGATGCAGATATCTAAGCACTGGGCTGAGTTCCTAGTCCGCTGAAAAGAAAGAGGAAGAAATTGTATGAGCAAAGGGGTCAAGATCACGATGAGGAAACCCACAAAGGCAGCTGACCTGAGCTATTGGGAGCTCGCTAACTCTGAATTGACAGCTAAGGAACCTCCATGGGACTGAATTAGACCCTCTGAATGTGGATGACAGTTGTGTAGCTTGAGCAGTTGGTGGGGCCTCTGGCAGTGGTACCAGGATTTATCCCTCATGTATACACCTATCTTATGCTAACCCTGTGTGAGTGTTGCTTGAAAGAGAAATATGAGTAGAGTTGTGGTACAGTGAGATTCAGCCACAGATCTAAATATGATCCTGAACTTACATATTTCTTAGAAATCCAGTCTCCAAGTCTTGCAAGGGAGGCCTTCAGGTAGACTGCTAGAATTTCCATGGTGCTGCTGCTTCTGGGATTGCCTTCTTAGATCAGGAGATTCACTGCTGCAGAGGAGGCTCTCAGATGGAACTACTCCTGTGTTTGTGTAACACAAATCTCCACCGAGTTCAAGAAGAAACAGATGGATCTGCAGTGAAGCCAGCGGGAGTGCCCCTCCCTCCTTTTGTAGTGCGAGCCCTGGAGCCCTGATTAGCCCGTGATTGTAGAGCTCTTCTCCACAATCCGGACGGCCTCTGGTGGTTCTAATTCTGCTTCTCATCCATCTTCTCTTCATACTGCATCCCCTCTAGCTTGTCTTACTGGAAATCATATGCAGAACAGAGGGAAAGGAAGATGAGATATGCCAGCAGAAAGGCAGGGATCGGAAGAGGACTCATATGGATGTAATTCATGTCACACACAAGCCTCCAACCAAGGAAGGCAGACAGAGAGACAGACAGACAGGCAGGCAGGTGATTAATAGATAGGTGATAGATAGATAGATAGATAGATAGATAGATAGATAGATAGATAGATAGATCACTTCAGAGAATTTGTAGAAGCTACTGAAAGAAACGACTTTGGTTTTGTTTACCAGTGGGGATCAATGACACAATTTGAAACTTCATAATGTTCATTCTGAGTTTCCAGAACTCATGATTCAGCGGACCCAGTGGCTTAATGGTTAATCTTGTTAACTTGATATGACTTGATGCCTCTGGGCATGTCTGAAAAGAAATTTCTAGACTGAATTCGTTGACATGGGAAGATTTACCTTAAATCTTCCATGAACTGGGGTCCTGGGCTAAATAAGAAGGAGACAGTGAGCTGAGCTGAGCACCAATGTCCATCTCTCTGTGCTTCCTGACTGAACACACATGGCCAATGGCCTCGGCCTCTTATGGCTAAGACTCCCTCATCATGTCAGACTATACCCTCACAGGATGAGCAAAGTAAACCCTTCTTTCCTTGGCTTGCTTAATGATGTGGACTATCTTTCTGTATGCTGTTAATGAATGAACTGTCTTGGCCTATGACAGGCATCTTAGAAGTAGGTGGGGAAATCAGAGCATAGATAGGGGAAGGAGAGTCAAAGTGACACCATCCAACCACCCAAGAATCAACATGTAAAGTAACACATGTAAGTAAGCCATGGGCCATGTGGCAGGACAGATTAATTAAGATGTAAGAGCTAGCTAGCAATATGCCTGAGCCATAGACCAAACTGCATGAAATTAATATAAGCCTTTGTGTGATTATTTGAGGCTAGTTGGTCTGGGATTGTGGGTCTGTGGGTCTGAACAACCAGCCAGATGGGCCAGAAACCTCTTTCAACCACTTTCCTCATGGATTCCATCACAGTAACCAGAACATACTATACAATCCACGTACAGATTAAGAAGCACATCCAGAGGTCTTATCTGTGAAAGTTCACACATGTGATCACTGCCAAGAAGCCACATCTTTAATCTGCTAATCTAGTCTTCCTTTCCCCTGTAACTGTTCTTATAAATCCAAAAGGCAAGCATATCAACTTCCTCCTCCTTAATATTCCATTTAAGTGACAGGCCCCAGCAAGTTGAGAAATTAAGTGTAGTGTTATTGCAAAAGCATCCATCAGCCCCCATTAGTCCAGCCTTCAAAAAGCACAATACAAAGGAAACGGTGTCTTTACTACCCTAAATTAAGGGCAACACATTTGGTGAGGCTCCATTCCCTAACTTACTTGTTTTGAAAATGTCAAAACATCTCTAGGAAATCTAAACTTTTTGTCTTCTTGTGGTTTGTTTGATATTTATTCCCTTTTTGCATCTCCAGTGATCTCTCTCTCCCTTCCCTTACCCCACCTTCACCCTCCACCTCAAGCCCAAGTAAAATCTGAAAGCTCTTAAGGGGAACTATCACTACCACCAAAGACTCCCATCATCCCCAAGATTGATCCCACATGGCATCTCCAAAGATGAAGGGTGGAGCTATGAGGCTGTCTGGCCCCTCAGAGTGATGTGTGAACACGATTCTCCTTTACTCTGACATTTTCATTTTGGAGGTGAGTTTAGCTTTGCCAGACTCAAGAACGTCTGCTCCCCAACTTGAAGAAAGTTTCCAGCCATGACTTTTCCATTTCTTCAATTGCATTTCAAGAGCAACAAAATCCAGAAGTTTGAAAAGCTTTAAAAGTATATTTCATCTGATCCCGTGCCTGCTGAATCCATGCTCTGATTTACCTTTGAGCCCTTGCCTAGTCCTGCTAATTCAGCTACTCTTTTTGTGTCCATAAATTATATTTCGATTTTTTTTCACTTTCCCCTAACTTATTTAGTTTCCAGGATGGAAGAAATGTTATCCAAGGCTCTAATTAAAACTTCAGTTTGATCTGTCATTTGTTCCCAAGATGTCTGTCTCAGTTTCTACCCTCCCCCAAATAAAATCTAGCCCCCTTGGAACATAGGTGGAGATTTCTAGAAACTTTTACCATTGGCCTTGCCTCACTGTGGAGCCTGAATATATGCTCCGGAGCTATTATACAGCAGCAGGCAAGGGAGGACTAGAGGTTAGGCAGTGTCCTATGAGGGTGGCATGTGGGCATCCTTCCCAAAATAACCCCTATGGAGGCTTAGGGGTGGCTCACTCGGTAATGTGTTTGCTGTGCAAGTATGGTCTGATTCCTTTTATGTAAAAGGCTTGAAGTGGTGGTGATGGCCTGTATTCCCAGTCCCGGGTTTCACTAGCCAGACCACCAAGCCTAGAATGTTCTAGATAAACTGAGAGTTTGTCTCAAATCAAGGTAGTGACTTGTAGGATGGCTCAGTGGGTAGCAACACTTGCTGTCAGGCCTAAAGATCTGAGTTTCATCCCCGGAACTCATGTAAAGGTGGAAAGAGAGGACCACCTCCAAAACATTGACCTTTGATTTGCACAGTACACAAATCTGTGCGATGCACACACATGATAAATAAATAAAACATCATTTTAAAAATAAAAAATATAACATGAAACACAATGGACAGTTCCTAAGGACAGACACCCCATTTTGACCACACACACACACAAACATACACACACACACACACACACACACACACATACACACACACACTCCTCTGGCATTGGTTTTTGAAACATCTTGCCTTTGGCAATAAAATGGCAGCTGCTTAAGTTCTGCTCTAAGTTTGTTTTAAAGAAAGAAGTGGATGACTGTTTTTCTTCCATGATCCTTGCTGTTCAGTCAGTCAAGTGTAAAGGAGCCAGGGAATCCTGGCTGTAGAGACAGAGATTTGTCTGACTCTCCTGATGGCTTGCCCAGTTACCGGAGCTTCACAGCGCATGCCAACAGCCACGCCACCAAAGAACGGGCCAGAAAAGGTCATGAAGCAAGAAGGGAGAGCAACACATGAAAGCGATTCTGCTCTAGTAAACTGTTTCACGGCGGCATTCAAGGAGCTGGAAAGGCAAACAACCCCAAATACAATCTTTAAAGTGCTCAGCAAGAAACTAACTACTCAGTGGGGCTCTTAGGAGCTTTGTTCTGAAGTAAAGAGCAGTCACATGAGAGCAGAGCCCAGGCTGTGCTGGTGTGGGATAAACACTTGTCCTGGAGAATGCACCTCCATGTAGGTCTATTGTGCATCAGTTGGGCTCCCCACATACCAAGATTGGCTTATTTTAATTTTAGAAAGCTTTTTCCTTTTACACACACACACACACACACACACACACACACACACACACACACACACACGCGCGCGCACAGAGAGGTGGGGGGAAGAGGAAGGGAGAGGGGTAAGGGGGAGGGGAAGGGAGACGGGAGGGGGAGGGAGGGAGGGAGAGGGAGGAAATGCAGAGATGGGAAAATGTCTGTAACAATTTTAACATGTTTGAGATTGTCTCAAGAGGTATATCAAGTCTAGAAGTCTTAACAATTTCATTAACCCACCTTCCAAGGAGCTTGCACTTTACAGAACACAAGGCTGATTTCTAACGAATGTTGAATGGCAAGCTCTTCCAGATTCTGCAGTTGCTCAGACACAAGAGGCAACTGTTCAGGTGGTCAGCTGCCTTCTTACCCAGAACTTTGGGAAGACAAGCTTGCCGCAAACAACCTTATAAGGAGTGGCCTTGGGAACAAACATCTTAACTGGACAAGTGTTCCCTGCTCAGTTCCTCCCAGCCATTCGCTAGGATGAAAATCCAGCTGCAAAGATGTAAAATATTGAACTAGGCCTGCGACTCGGTTGGTAAAGTGATTTCCTTGTAAGACCAAAGACCTTAGTTTGGCCCCCAGAACTCATGTTTAAGAAGCCCAGCATGGCGATTTGCACTTCTGAGGCAGAGACAGGAGGGTTCCCTAGGGTTCCTGGTCAGCCATAAGACCTTGCCTTAAAAAAAAAAAAAATAACAAAACAAACAGTATTATTCGGAAAAAATCAAGAGAGTCAACCACAGAATCATGCCATGAAGGTCAGGGAGTGGGTGACCCATACTTTTAGGAATGTGGAAAGAGAAAGTTAAGATATCTGGGCAGAGGAAGAATATGGGAGGGTTTTCAGTTTTCCTACACACTTGCTTAGTGGTCTAAGGGGAGAGAAGTTGGGGCCCTGTAGAGGTCGGCCTGCAGCCCCCAGGGCTTAGCACTGTTTAGTGGCCTGCAGTGTTAGCTGGCTATGGTCAGGTGTTGCTTGTGAGCTGCAGGGGTTACTCAAAGTCAAAAGGAACCCCCCAGTATATAAGGCTTTTCCTGAGCTTCAATAAATGGCATTCTTGGTTCAAAAAAGATCTACTTTTCAATCTGTAGGCCTTTGCTTGGTGAAGCTCAGTCTATGACACTGGCATTTATGGGCCAGAGACTTTGTAGAGACAGGCCTGAGGAGTTGGCTGGTGAGAATTGGCCGTGGTCTGTTTCCTCTCTCTGATATTCCAGCTTTTCCCCAACATCTGGCTCAGGTTTTGTTTCTGTTTTGTTTTGTTTTGCTTTGTGTATAATACTAAGTAGATTCGTGAGTTTATGCAGCATTGTGTGTGGGGGGGGTGTGGTTCAGACAAGTGCCTGGAATGAGTTTCCAGAGTGACCATTAGTTACTGCTACCCACTTAACCTAAATGTTAAATAAGGATGCCATTCATTTCTTTAGACAATAGTATTTTTACCCAGAAGGCCCTGTGTTTGAGGGCTGAGTTCAGTGGTCAGTCCTGCAGAGACATTTCTCTCCTGCAACATGACCTTCAAATGTCACTGACTGACCACTCTGGAAGGGGGAGCCCTTGTCTCCAATTGTAGAGCTAGTAGGGAATCCACCAAGCTCCAGTGGATAGTTCCAATCCCAGGGCCACACACACAGCCCAGGAAAACCACAGAGAGACAAATCAGGCAATAAAAAAGGAATATGGATAAGAGACCAGTAGAGAGGCAGTCAAGAGGAGGGGAAGGCAAGAGAGGGGATGAGCAGTCATGATACACTACAGCCATGAGTGAGATTAGCAAAGAACAGCTTAATTAATAAGAAATGACTGGTGATTTCAAAAAGGAAATGGGTAAATGAAAGAAATGAGGAAATAAATTCAAGATGTCACCGAGAAAGTCGGCAGCGCAGAGGAGGCCACAACGCCACTGACAGACTCTAAAAAAAACAAAACAACAAAGTGAGGTTTGGGGGGCAAAAAAAAATGTTGGAAATTAAAAAAAAAACAAAACTCCACTCAAACAAATCTACAAACAAAAATAATGGCAATCTCCACCAACAACTTAGACCAAACATAAGAAAGACTACCAGGCATGAAACTCTGAAGAACTACTACATTTGGACATTGATAAAGGAAAAGGAGAACCAATAACCACAGATTCTAGGAACTCTGAGAAATGACCAAGAAAAACAATAATGAAATAAGCTGTGGGGGTAGGTAACTCTTATAATTTAAAAAAAGAGAAAGGAGTCTGAGGGCATAGAGAAATTTATTCAATTAAATTAAAGAAACAATGTCCTCTAATCTGGAAATTCTCTACCCAAGAATAGGAAGAAGCAATTATGACCCCAAAAATAGAGGACAGGAATCTCTCCACAGCGCGTTATAATTCTGAGGCCATGAAACAAAGAAACAATATTAAAAGATGCAAGAGAAAGACAAAACAAAAACTAACCCACACAGAAAGGCAGCTCTATAATCATAACTCTGACTCGCAGCAGAAACCCTAATAATCATAACTCTGACTCTCAGCAGAAACCCTAACGACAAGGGAGGGTCTACTGACGTGTCCTAAGCCCTGAAAGTAAATAAATGCCAACCAAGTTACCTTATCCAGCCTTTTAAAATTGGTGGATAAATAAAAGCAAGCACATCTGCAATCCATAATTATCAAGGCGACACTGCCAAAGGTATTTATGGGAATCTACCCACAGAGGAGAGGAGAGCGTGGTGAGGAAAAGGACGAACTAAGGAAGCACGCATCATAGCCAACTCAATAAACCAGGAAGTCCCTAAAGCAAAGAGGGGTCCAAAGGGATACTAATAAAATAAAAACTACAGTCTGTCAGGAAAATAAGACAACAAAATGATGGAAATTAGTAAATACCACTGAAAAATAAACATAAGTATTGATGGCCTAAACTCTCTGATTAAGTACTAGCTGATTGGATTGAAAAAAACAAGATCCCAGTTTTCCACAATAAAGGCACTCATTGCCATAGACACTCACAAAAATGCACGTGATATACCTAGCAATGTTAGGCAAAAATCAATGGAATCAGGCAGAAGAAGGGTTGGAGAACTGACTCATAAACAGCACTTGCTGCTCTTCCAGATGACCTGTATTCTGCTCCTAGAATCCTTATCAGGTTTCTCATAACTGCCTATTACTCCAGCTCCAGGGGTCTGACACCCTCTTCTGGCCTCCTCCAGAGGCACTATACTCAAATGCACCTACCCACACATAGACACACATATACTCATAATTAAAAAATAAAAATAAAATCTATTTTTTTAATCTGGGAAGAAGAGATAAAGAAGATAATTGTTCTTAAGGAGAATAATCCATTAAGAATACATAACAATTATAAATACATATGTACCAAATGTTAATGCACCAAATTTCCTGAAATAAACACTGTTGGGTAGATAAGTCCAGACTGGACAGTAATGGGTGATGTTAATATTCAATTCTCATGAATAGATAGATCAGTTAGACACAGACAGAAAAAAATTGACAAAGAGATTTCTGAGTTAAAAACTTCACTATAGATCAACAGGACTTTATAGTATCCATAGACTACTCCATGATAGAGCTACAGAAGACACATTCTTCTTAGCTCCGAGCTTCTGCTAAAGTAGACAATAAATGCATAAAGTAAGTTTTTAAATATAAAAATAATGTCTTGGCTTTTTAAAACCTGCTTATAATGGAATAAAACTAGAAGCCAAGAGTAGAGAAACTACACAAACTGGGCAATCACAGAGATTAAAGAATATGCTCTTAAATGCTAACCATGGCCTTGAAGAACTTGAAAATTCAGACTCAAGCAGAAATTAAAGGGACAACTTAGAACTCTGGGGAGACATCCAGGACAATTCTACAGAAGAGGCAGTAGCTTTGAGTGTTGATATTAAACTATCAAATATGTTACATATAAATATGATGGGCATAATATAAAATATTAAAATATAAAATATCATAGAGCACACATTACTATTTATGTAAGTGTAAATAATAAAATAAAAAGGGAGGAAGAAGAAAGTGAGGAAGACACCCACAACACTAATCTCTGTCCATATATCTATACAGAGAGCACACATGCTACACACACACACACATAAGGCTTTTATCCAGTTAAAATAACAACAAAAGCAATAGTAACAAAAAGCATAAACAATTGGAGAAAATGCTTATTTAGATGTTCTTAATACACACTGAAGACATTGTTGGATTAAGACAAATATAGATAACAAACTTTTGTTTAAAGTCAAATCATGAGCAACTCGGTTTTAATACAAAGAAAAGCAACCACTTGATTGTTGTTAAATATTCTTCTCTGGCTATCATAGTTGTAGACATTTTAAAAAAGATAACAAATTACTACAATTGCATTGGTCAGATCGCATTCCCCAACATGGTTAGCTTTTAAACCCTCTAGGTTTGCTGTGCGGTTTAAAGAGGAGCTATTTGTCCTACAAAGAAGCTATACAAGGAGAAATAGAACATTTGAGAATATATTTACATATCATTGTGTCGATGTCAACTTCATACAAGCTAATGTCATCTGAGAGGAAGGAACCTCAATTGAGAAACTGTCTCTCTTAGATCAGGCTGCAGGCAAGCCCTGTAAAGTCTGTTCTTAATTAGTGATTGAAGGTGGGAGGGTCCAGCCCGTGGTGGGTGGGGCCATCTCTGGACTGGTGGTCCTGGCTTTATAAGAAAGCAGAGCAAGCCATGAGGAGCAAGCCAGTAAGCAGCATCCTTCCGTGCCTCTGTATCAGCTCCTGCCTCTAGGCTCCTGCCCTGCTTGAGCTCCAGTCCTGACTTCTGTCAATGATAAACTGTGATGTGGAAGTGTAAGCCAGCTTGGTTTCCTCACCCAGCTTGGTTTCCATCACTGCAGCAATGGTAACCCTGACTAAGATAATCATATTCACTGTATCATAATCTATAGTTATAAAATAACAAACAATCCTTTAAATTAGAGTTGTTAACTTCTGTGTCTGTGCAACGGCATCTTATTTTGGATTGATAAAGTTTTGAAGGTTATGTTATGTAAGAAAAAAACTTGCAGAAACAAGTCAATGACTCATAGACCTTAAAAATTATCATAAAATGTGCTCATGGGAATTTTGATTTCAGTTGATTTTCATCTATTAATCCAAATAAAGTTTGGATTCTTGTTATGAAAAGCAATCAGATACCAAATACATTCGCTCTAATGGTGACCCTTTAAGTCTTAGGATTAATAAGAAGTCAAACAAAAAAAATCGGTATTAAGAAAGAAAGATAAAGAAAGAACAAGACAGAAAATGAAATGGAGACTATAATACTGAAATTAATGAAAAAAGTTGAATCTTTGGAAGAATTTAAGCAATGATAAGCCAACTAACCAAAATAGAGAGAAGGAAAAGGCAATGGAATAAAAGGTTAAAAAGGAGAGAGTGTAAGAAACACCAAAAAGTCCCAGGGGGTCAGGAGCAAACACCCTGGAAACATGAAGATGCAAAATCTAGAAGAGATGGATAAATTCCTTGACACATACGACCTATCAAAATTAAGTAAGATAATGCAACCAATCCAGGCAGATTGGTAATGAGCAAAGAGATTGGCAAGATTTGAAGAAGTCTTGTATGGCTGCTTCCTCCAGCAGCTGATAGGAACAGATGCAGAGACCCATAGCTAAACGTTAGGCTGAACTTGGGGAATCCTGCAGAGGAGGCAGAGGAGGGATTGTAGGAAGCACAAGAGCACACCCACAGAATCAACTAATCAGGGCCCATAGGGGCTCACAAGAACAGAGGTGACAACCACAAATCCTGTATGGATCTGTGCTAGGTCCTTTGCGTATGTTATGATTGTGTACCTTGAGGTTTCTGTGGGACTCCTAACGGTGGCAACGGGGGTGATTCTGACTCTTTTGCCTGTGTTTGGGACCCTTTCCCTCCTACTGGGTTACCTTACCCAGCCTTGATATGAGGGTTTGTGCCTAGTCTTATTGCAACTTGCACATGTTAGGTAGGTGTGCTGGGGAGGTCTGCTCTTTTCTTAAGGGCAATGGATGAGTAGTGGATCTGGGGAAGGGGAGAGGGCATGTATGTGTGCATGTGACATGTGTGCACACACACAGAGAGAGAGACTAAATAATATGTGATTTAAAAATAAGTAAACTAACAGAGAAAAGGCAAGACATGGCAGATTTACACCCAAAGCCTACCAGACTATTAAAGAACTAACTATGCTCCTCACACTATGCCAGTGGACGACTGCATAGCCATGCACATATGGGTGTGAATTATCAAGAAAAGAGAAAGAGAGAGAGAAGGAAGCATGAAGTCGCTCTCGCAGAAGATGTGGGTTCAGTTCCCAGGACACATAGAGTGGTTAATAAGTATCTGTCACTCCAGTTCCAGAGGATCTGGCATTAAAGGAGAGAATTGGGGTAGATATAATCATATCTGATTGCATAGATACATGAAAAACTCGAAGAATAATTTTAAATTTTTAAATATAGATATATGAAATAATCAAAAAATAATTTGTTAATTTTAAAAATAGAAAGGAAGGAAGGGGTACTGCTCTGAGATCAAAGCCCAATAGGGACAAAATAAAACAAACAAGCGAAAAAAAAAAACCCCTATAGACCAAGAACAATCTCCAAAACAATAAACATAGACATAAAATTTTGAATAAAATATTAATAAGCCAAATTCAGCAACATATTAAAATCATCATGCACCATGATCAAGTGGTTTCATTCCAGAAATAGGAGTCCAATTCAACTTACACTTATCAATAAAAGCAATACAGCTCAGAAACAGACTTAGGGGAGGGGGCCCTAGGGACATGGCTCAGTGAGTAAGGCCATTTGCGGTGCAAGCATTAAAAAAACATCTCACTTCAAATTTCCAGGGCCCATGTAAAAGGGTGGGTGTAGTAGGATGTGGCTTTGGGGACAGAGGCAGGCAGATCATAGAATCCTGAGTTCACTGGTCACCAATTTAGCTCCAACTCTGTCTCAAGGGACTGAAATGGAGACAGCGCAGATCAGCAAACAGCCTCCTTTGGTTTCTATCATGCATCAGAACACATGTGTGCATATGCCACGTTTATACAATATCCCTTCAAAGCAGAAGTTTCCACAAAGCTAGGAAAAGAAGTAACATGTATCAATAAAATAAAAGTTATCCATGACACACCTATTGCCAACACAATACTAATGGGGAGAATTTAAATTTTTTCCTTTAAAGTCAGGAATGAAACAAGGGTTCCCACTGTCTACACTGTTATCTGACACAGGACTTAAAAGTCTTAGCTAGAGCAATAGAGAAAGGGGGGGGAGGTGATAAAAATTGGAAAGGAAAATGGGAAATTATTCCTAATTGCAGATATAATTGTATGATTATATACTTTAAAAAAACTTTAAAGATATCAAGGGCAGCTTAATTAGATCTGATAAACACTTTTGGCAAAGTGTCGGGATATAAAGATCAACACACAAGAAGTAGCTTGTCCATACACCAGCAACAAACACTGAGTGAACTCACTTTCCCGATTCACCACTACACTGTCAATTTGGAGTGATCCCAAAGTGTCCCTGTTACCCTCCTCTCCTCTGGTCCTGTTCCCGTTCCTCCCCACACAGCCTGTGAGCTGAAATTTAGCTGCATCCTCCTAAGCAGTGGAAACACTTTTGAAAATAAGGACCTGATCTGGACTCTTGTGGGAAGCGGTGTGTGCTTTCCCTCAGATTTCAGGTGAATTGATTGCTCTGTGACATAAATGATCTAAAGAGTGCCCTCTCCCGGAGTGGGGGAGAAGGTTGTTAATTTAGAGACTGACTCTATTTTGGCCATTGTTAGGACGATCTTTTCGGCCCTGACAATCCACATTTCCTGTGTCACTTCTCTCAAACTGTGCGAGCTCACGAAAGGCATTTGGTATTTCCTCTCACTGGAGCAGGGAAGAGCCTTGATGCACAGAACCATGTCATGGAGTTCATGGATCTGTTACATGTAGCAGAATTGCTCCTCTAGAAACTGCATTATTAGTGTCAGGTCCACACATCCATCCAGATAAACATGTACGGCCAAGGTGGACAAGGTCACAGACAGTTTGAAATAGCCAGTTTCAAACTTTTGCTATCTGGGGAAGCCATTGTCAGTCAGGATGGGTGAGTCAGACAATTCTAATCTCTGATTGGCTAAGGCTGATAGCAACATCTCAAAGAACTTCTGACCAGAGAAATTTGAGAAATATTTTTCATAAATAAACAATGAAAAACTGCCCTCCGAATAAAAGGTATTTGTCTCTTATCACAAAACGACAGAACGATGCACATGCCCACGGCAGAAGCCACACAAGATTGCTCCACTGTTTCTCCCAAGCGTGGCTCAGCAGCCAGCTAGATACAAAGTTGCCATATAGAAAAGATGGCAAACTTCAGCTTGATGTGGTGATTTCTATCAACCATGGCTCTAGAATACCAGCACAGCCTGACCTCCTAGCTTGCCCTCTTTGCAATCAGTTGTAGGCTCCAGAACCATGTTCTGTTGAATGAACAGTTAGCCATCCGGGAATTTATTCTCATTATTGTCACCTCTGATACTGATTTTCTTCCGTTCTTTCGTTCTGTCCTTGAACATCTCCACTCCTGTGGGCACTCACTCTAGGTAGCTGGTGGGAATTCATGAGCCATAAAAATCCCATCTTCCAAATTCATGTACCTCACAGCCTCTTGGAGCTTCACCGTGCGGAAAATACCACCAGGAGTCCTCCATCCTTTTAATACACCTTGAACTGAGAAGAAGTTTTAGCTCCAAATCGAAAAGTGGCTTCACACAATTCCCAGACCGATGACTGTTGCGTGGCGATACACACATGGCCTTGATGAATCCTTAGTCTGGCATTTCCTGCCAGTCGCTTTCAATTGATTACTGGATTTTACGGGCCGGACTTGGCTACTCACAGAAGCATCATCCTGGGCTCTGGAGAGCTTTGCCACATGTCTATCCAACTTCCCCTTTACTATTTATTTTTATGCCGTATTCCAGACCCTTCTCTTTTGCATTTGATGATTTTCCAAACTTCATGTTTAGCCAAAGGATAACCCAAGGCAACAACTTCATGGCTACAGACTCCAAGTCCTGCCTTCATGCTGGAGGATACAGAATTGAACCGCGTCTCCTTTCTAGATTCCATCCAACAAAATGTGAAATCCAGTGGTTGTTGACTGTCAAAAAGCTGTCTGGGCCAGGACAGAGTAACTGCTTCCTGGCAAAGTTTTGCTACCTACCTAGAGAAAGGAAAAGTCTACACTCTCTTGCTAAACTTAACTGCAGTAAAGGGGAGTTTGTTTGTTTTTTTTTTAATGCTTTGAAACTAAGCTTTTGGCTTTTCCTTTCAAATCAGTCCAATATGTACAGCTTGGACAACATTTCCCTCCTTTTGCTTTTACATCCCTTGTTTAAGATTTGTAAATTTCCTGGACTAAAATTTTTTGGCCCTATTTAGGCTTTTTTCTACTCTACCACTAAACTTCCATCTTCTCTCTCTTCAAAATGAGAACCAGCAGGGCCAGGACGGCAGCCCTTCGGTGGCCAATGTCTCTCTAACATTCTCAGGAAATAGTTTAAAATAGAAGGAATCAATCCATGAATTAATGAGTGCTTGGTTGCTTCATTTTGGCTTAGGTTAGGGGTCCACATCCTAAGTGTCTAGAGTAGTTATTCTCAACCTCCCTAATGCTGTAACCCTTTAGTGCAGTTGCTACTTTATAACTGTAATTTTTTTATTGTTATGAGTTGTAAATATCTGTGTTTTCTGATAGCCTTAGGTGACCTCTCTGATGGGGTCATGACCCACAGGCTGAAAACCACTGTTTGGGGCTTTTCAGCATGGTTTCTTTCTGTATGACACAGCCAGAGAGCGTGGGAAAGAAGCATCCAAACGTACACATATGTCCCAACCACAGTTCCAGAAATGGGGTTGCCACTGTGGGGCATATAATTTTGACCTGAAGTAGAGAGTGGAGCCCTAGTAAGAAGTGACTAGAAGGATAAAGAAGGGAATAAAGAAATGAGACAGATAAAAATAGAAAAAAGGAAAAAATATTGTCTGAGTACTTACCATGAGTCATATTGTATGATGTATTGACATTTAGCATCATGAGGTGATTCCATCTGGACTCGAAAGTTGGACTTTCTAAGTCAAATCTTCTCTCTCTCTTCCTCCCTCCCTCCCTCCCTCCTTGTGTTTGTGTATACGTACACCTCTCTCTCTCTCTCTCTCTCTCTCTCTCTCTCTCTCTCTCTCTCTCTCTCTCTCTGTGTGTGTGTGTGTGTGTGTGTGTGTGTGTGTGTGTGTGTGTGTGTGTGTGTGTGTGTGTGTGTAAAAGCCAAGAGGACAACCTGAGCCAAAAGGTCATCCCCAGAAACATCATTCACCTCCTTCAAGACAAAGTCTAGTCCTGGAGACCACAGACTGACCTGTCTGGCCAGTGACCTTCAGGGATCCTCCTGTCTCTGCTCCCTAGTGCTGTATTAGAAGCCCAGCATGTTTACATGGCTGTGACAGATTGTGTCAGGTTCTCATGTTTGTGTTGTAAGACTGTTAAGGAATGAGCTATGCCCCAAGACACTATAAATCAAATCTTGACTCCACCACTTCATTGCCGTGATAAATTGAACAAGTTACCAAATCACTTTCTGCCTCAGTTTCCTTGCATGGTTTATATGAGGATTAAGTGAGATAATTCTGTTAAAGAGCATAGAACACTGTCAATGCAATAACAACATACTGCCATTTAACCAACCAACACAGAACTGGGGAGGGAAGTTCTTCTATATAAGACATGAACCGATGATTAACTTGCTCAATATTTATTGAATACCCTTTAGATGTAACATTTTCATTAATTCTTTGGGAATGTCATACACACACAGGATGTATTTTGATCATATTCACTACCTACTCCTCCAAGCTCCATTCTCCATCTCCCAACTTTGTATCTTCAAGATATATACGTATTTGTATATATCCCACCAAGTCCATGTCATACTGCCCATATACTGACAGGCATGGAGTAATCCCTGCGAATTGGTTGACCCACCAGCAGACACACCCCTAAAGTCACCAGAAGTCACCAACTGTCCATAGCTCCTCAGTTATGGGTAGGGGCTCATGAGCCCTTCTCACCTCCATTCTGGAATGTTGATGATCAGTCAAGCAACCATAGCTGATATGATACCATGAGTTCAGCCAGCCATCTGGTCATGTCTGGAAGACACATTCACCACGATCCTCTCCAGCCTCTGGCTCTTATCATTTTTCCATCTCCTCTTCATCAGTGTCCTTGAGTCTTAGGGAAGGAAGTAATATAGATGTCCCCTATGTGGCTGAATGCTGCACAGACAATATTTTCTGCACATGCATAATGCTTTATAATGTACTCATTCTACTGCAGTGCTTGATCATTCCAAAACCATCAACCCTGACCCACACATTTAATTTCACAACTCAGTAAAACTTTACCCTTGCAACCTACACCAGCTGGCCAATGTAGTCTCTAAATTTCTGTAGCAATATCAAAGGAGCATATATTCATTTGAACTGGTTTTTTTTTTTTTTTTTTTTTTTTTTTTTTTTTTTTTTTTTTTTTTTTTTTTTTTTTTTTTTTACAATAGACCTAATGGGCTTTGAATACTACAACTGATGAGCTGGTGAGATGGCTTGGTGGGAGAAGGCATTTGCCACCAAGTCTGATGGCTTATCTGCAAGTCCTGGGACTCTCAGTGGAAGAAGGGAAACGACATGCAAAGGCTTTTCCTCTCAGCTCTACAGGGCACTGTGGCATGAGTATGCCCAGACACGTACACACGTGAGTGAGTAAATAAATAAGTATAATAAAACTGCTGTGGCCTGAGCACTTCCCCCAGAGCATCTGATTATGTTTAATTGGAGTATAGGCTAGACACCAGGATTTTTTAAAGTCCCCTTGTGGGATTCTCATAAGGAACCATGTTCCTGCACTGTGGAAGTAAAGAGCTGCCAAGTCAATATGGCATGGATTGACCCCAAGGTGAGAAAAAGTGTGGAGGGTTCCGATAACTAAGTTACCAAAGCTCAGAAGATGAGAGGGGACTCTGAGATGAAACCACAAGAAGTAATTTTGACTCCTCTTCATCCCCTGCTCTCATCCTTCCCTCTGTCTGAAGATGCTCGCTCATGTACTTCCGCTCTCTCGGTTTCCCCTCAATAAATCTGTGCCATTCTGGCTCGGGTGTGATGAACCCTCAAAACAGTTTTAATTTATGTCTCCTTGTGACTAGGGATGTTGAGCATTGCTTTCAATATCTATTGGTCATTTGTATTTCTTCCTGTAAGAATTACCTATTCAGTTCACAAGCCCATTTATCAACAGGATGCTTTGGGTGGGTTGACTATTTAATTTTGTCAGTATTTATATATTCTAGATATTAATCCTAATTGATGAACAGTAGGCAAAGATCCCCCATTCTACGGTCGTCTCTTCAATCTACTGATCATTTTAATTTTCTCGTAATCTCATTGGTCAATTTTAGGGCTGTTTCCTGTGCTACTGGAGTCCATTTCATATGAGAGGCCTTGCCTATGCCTGTATCATGGGTGCTCTGCCTATATTTTCCTCCAGTATGTTCAAGGGCTAGAAAGAAGACCATGGTAAAGAGATAAAAAATCTCACAGGGATGGGGCAATGGCAGATCAGTGATTCAAATACATGTGACATGAGAGCAAAGGGGTGACAATCTGGAGAAGAGACGAAGAAGAGCAAAGAAAGGGAAGGGTGGAAAGGGGGATGAAGGGAGGGAAGTAAATAATGAACTATGTTGACATATGGTTGTGAAAATTCCAAAATGAAGCCCATTGCTTTGTGTTCTAATTAAAAAATATTAATAAAGTGACGAGTAGAAAAATTTCAAGCAAAAACAAACAAAGAAACACCATTTCGATCTAACCCTGTCATGGCATGTCCTCAGAGGACCTAAGGCAACACAAGTAACAAGCATAATCCACTGTCATTTGGAAAAGATCACTCTGTATGTGTGAGAATGGCTAGAGGCGTGTCAGAGAGAATCTGGGAGGACCAGACAAGAAGCTAAGCCAAGAAACCAGACAAGAGTTAGTGGTATTTTACAGCAGGCTGTGTGAGCGCCCTGGGCTCATGTCAGACACAATACACAGCAGACTGTGTGGTAGAACCCACCTTAGAGTAGGAACCATTATATTCTACCAGAGTATCTCATGATCAGAAAGGGCCCAAAGTATCTCTCCAGCTAAACCAAGTCAAAGAAATAATCAGACACTATGGAATCTGGGAAGGTTTCCTTCAGCTAGTTTGGAAACATTCTACACTTCAGATCATGTGCAAGATTTTAGCAGCGTGAGATTTTTTTTTTTTTCCAAAGGCTGAGATTATAATGTTGCTGCTTGTATGGCTATCATCACAAGACAGCTAGCATTTTCCTCCTCTGCTAACGTCATACTCCATGGCCTTAAAGCTTGCTTGCAGAAACGTGGCATGCACAGTGAGCTGACAACATTTCATAAATTTCCTGCCTAAACTCAGCCACTCTGTTCTTAAAAAGCAAAACTAGAATTATAAGTAAATGTTTCCTTAGAATCCACTTAAACTGCACTTCATGTAAAAGTTGTAGCTTCTCTCAAATCCACTTAATTTAATATATTCATACCTAGCCCTTCTTGTATTGTTGAGCTTGGGAGTGAAATCCCCAGGTAACAAAGAGTAGATTCTCAACAGGACTTGATATCAGCAGTAGGTGACCAAAAACATATTGACTGAACTGTTGAAATCCTAATTTCTGTTTAATCTAGGGCTGTCTAGGCAAGGATTTCACTCTCTTTTTTAGGAGAAAAAAAAAACCCACTACCATCTTTGATTCTTTTTTATGTATGTATGTATTTATTCTGTGTGTCTTTTACATCACACATCTTGACCACGATCATGTCACAGTCATTTCACATCTGCCTTCCACTCCTGCATCTCTCACCCAAATAAAACAAAATGCAAGAGAAATAGAGGAAAAGGGGGGGACTTAAAGATCTCCCCACGGAAGCTGCAATGGGACAGAGTAAGTCATGCCATGAACCCCTTTGTCCATATATCTTTAGTTGCCAATGTTCATTGCAGAGTCACGGGTCTGGGTCGAGGCCTCTGGTTTCTACTACACTAACTCTGTATTTGAAACTGCCGTCTTCCTTTGCAATTGGCACATTAATTTATTTCCCTGTATGGGGATACATTTTTTAAATGTTTTGTTGCAACTGGTTAGTGCATGGTGCTTATACATCTTAGACTCTTAAAGATAATGGCACCGCTGGATTTAATCTTCGAATTGTTTTCCTTTTATTGAAAATACCCCCCTCACATAATATCCTGTCTATGGTCTATGGTTTCCAGCCCCTCTTCACCCCCTCCCATTCAGATCCGCCCCCTTTCTGTCAACCATTAGAAAACAAACAGGCTTCTACAAGATAATATTAAAATAAGATAAAACAAAGCTAAGACATGGAAATTGGACAAAACAGTAAGAAGGAAAAGAGCCCAAGAGGAGGCACACTCATTCACACACTCAGGAATCCCATAAAACACTAAACTGGAAGCCCTAGGAAACAAAAATAACCCACAGGATAAAGAGAGAGAAGAAATACACACACACATACATATATAAATTATATAACAATATATAATTAAAATAATAAGATCATTTTTTAAAAGAGAGGAGCTGTGATATGACATTATAAGACAGGGAACCTCCTAAGATACCCTGTGTTCATTTTCTGTTGGCCATCTACTGCTGGACATGGGGACCGATTCTTAAGAGTAGTTTCCCCAGTGAGAATCCCTTGGAAAGAACCAATTTTTCTTGTGCAAGGGATTATCTATTGGAGATAGATTCTGGGTTAGGGATGGGGCATGTGTCCACTTCCCCTTCAGCTCTAGGAGCCCATCTGGTGCAGATCCCTGCAGGCCCTGTGCATGCTGCCTCAGTCTCTGTGAGTTTGTACGAATTTTGATTCTGTTTATTTTGAGGTGTCCACCAGCCCCTCTGGCTTTCTCACTCCACAGTCTCCTCTTCTAAAGGGTCACCTGAACTCTGAGGGATTTGATAGAGAAACCCCATTTGGGACTGAGTGTTCCAAGGTTTCTCACTCTGCATAAAGCCAGGTTATGAGTCTCTGTACCTGTTCCCATTTGCTGCAGGAGGAAGCTTCTCTGATGATGGCTGAGCAAGGCACTATGATTTACAAGTTTAGAAAAATGTCAGGACGAGTCATTTTACTGCTACTTTTTTTTAAAAAAAAATGTACCCTATGTCCCTCAGCTGTCGTGACATCCAAACAGTGCCTGTTATGGGTTCCATCTCACAGAGTGGGTCTTCATAAAGAAATAAAGGCAAAAAAAATCTCAAGAGCCAATATCTCACAGCAACCAGATTCACTTCTTATTCTTCTCAGAGTGGGCCTAAAAATGGAAACTGAGTTCACTCTTTCATTTTTTGACATTTACAGGAGGATAGTATCTTATGTTGTGCTTCTACAGTCAGACAAGAAGTCATTGTAATGTGTGTGTGTGTGTGTGTGTGTGTGTGTGTGTGTGTGTGTGTGTGTATAAGGGGACCAGAGGTTTGGGTGTCAAACCTCATCTTGGGTGCTTGTTATTGCTGTTGTCCATTTATGTTGGTTTATGTTGCTATTTTTTATACAGGGTCATGTGTAATGTGAAGTTTTCTGACCGGACTTTCCGGCCTAACACTCAGGCTCAAACCTGCTCGCAGCCCTGCCACCACTTATCACCCAAATCACACAAAGTCTTACATTACATGCAGATTGACCTAACACTCAAGCATATAACTCTTAACTCTTAAACTAACTCATGATTAGCCAAGTGGCTTAGCACCTTTTCTCAGAGCAGCATCCTGGTCTGCTTTCCTCTGCATCTGCTGGCATCTCTGTCTCACTGACTCTTCCTCTTCCCAGAGTTTTCTTAGTCTGGTAGCCACACCCACACTTCCTGTCTGCCTTCTGGCCAATCGTCATTTTAGTAAGACAGCAGGAAGGACAAATAATTACAATATAGCAGGACATAATCCCACAGCAGTCATGGGTTCACTTACTAGCCTGTAGCTCCATGATTAGGGGCTAAACTACTGAACCCAAGTGATTCACCTGCCTTTGCCACTCCAGCTCCAAGATTATAAGCAGGTGCCCTCATACCTCATCTGTATTTTTAAAAAAATAAGGTTCTAGAGCTCGAACTTAGGTTTTCATGGTTGTGTAGCTTTGGGAGCTAGTCTTGGTTTTCTGCTTCACGGGATCTGGAATCAACTAACACCAAGCCCCCACAACATAGCTGTAAAGAATTATCTCCCATCTGGTTAACTGAAGTGAGATGACCCACCCTCAAAGTTGGCAGTACCTAATGGTGGCACAGCCATATGGAGTTCTGAAGGAAAAGCCTTGGCTTTTTGACTGCTTGTCTTTGCATCTTGCTGACAAGTTCATCGCTCCAGGAATCCTACAGGCCTTCACTGTCACGTTGAGACAGATTGCTAAAGCTATTACCAGTAAAAGGCAGCTATTATTGGATGAACTACCCAGACCATATAGTGCATGTCATTCTAATGAATCCCATTTGTAGTATACACTTATTTCATCCATCCTATGAATGCAGCAGGTTCTCTCTCTCTCTCTCTCTCTCTCTCTCTCTCTCTCTCACACACACACACACACACACACACACACACCACACACACGAGAATCCACACCACTCAAAAAATTAGGAAAAACCTTTTATTGGCACCCATCCAGTTCTTGCTGATACCAGCCCACACAGAAACTCTTTGCAGCTTATACAGACTTTGAGTTATGTATAACATTTTGTGCACACTGTCACCTGTCAATGTCTTTTAGGTCCCAGCTCTAAGTTTATTAAACATGCCCTAGAAAGAGACTAACTTGAAGTTTGGGCCACTTGAAGCTTGGGCTGCTTTGGACAAATGGGAGATTTACAGAATAGGGATACCTTCTCAGGGACCTCTAAACCGAGGAAAGTGGGGAGGTTCACATCCCAAAGATACTGTCACAATTACTTTAAGTAGACCAATGCTGTTCTTTTGGGGTATCTGTTACCCAGAGTCATCCTGCCTGCCTGGCAGAATTATGTCTCTTCTCATAAGAGAAGCAGGATTTAGTGGTGACATTACCCAATGCATCCCCTTTGAACATCCTATAGAGGCACCCTCTTTGACTTGGGAATAGTCTAACTGGCCCAATCTTAGTGGACAAATATTGAAAGGAGCATATGGTCGGTGAGCCTAAACCTCAGATGTGTGGGTTGAGAGCACCTATTTTTCTTCCTTACCAGTCTGATAAGTACAACCTCCACCCTTGAGTCCTATTGGAGGCAGAGAGGATTCCTTTAGCTAAATTTTACTTCATGGACTTAATATTTCCTAAGTGTGCTTAGTAGATCCTTTTGAATTTACCTTTTGTTTGCTCTTGTTGGAAATAGATTATTTTTTCATACACCATATACTGATTATGTTTCCCTCCCCCTCCTCCCCACAGCTCCTCCCCCCTCTTCCCCTCACATCCATATTCACCCCTTCCTGTATCTCATTAGAAATGAACAGGCTTCTAAGAGATAAATCCAAACATGACAAAAATGAAATATAATAAGATGAAGCATAAACTATCCTATCAAAGCTGGACATGGCAACCGAAAAGGAGGAAAGAGTCCCAAGAGCGGGCACAATAGTCAGGAGTCCCATAAAAATAATAAGCTAACAGCTATAATATATAGGGAGAGGACTTGGTACAGACCTCTGGAGGCCCTGTGCTTGTGGCTTCTGTCTCTGTGACTTCAGAAGCACCTTGCTCGATTGGTTCAGAGGGCCTTATTCTCCTGGTGTCCTCCATACCTACTGGCTTTTATACTTTCCGTCTTCGCTGAGCTCTGAGAGGAGGGATTTCATAGAAGCCTCCAATTTAGACTCTCTTTCCCATACTGTCTGGCTGTGGGTCTCTGTACCTGTTCCCATCGGATGCTGGAAGAAGCCTTTCTGATGATAACTGGATAAGGCACTGATCTCTGAGTACAGCAGAATATGACTAGGAGAAATCTTATTTCTGTTTTGATTTTGGTTTTGCGCTAGATCTCTGGGCTATCTAGCCCCTGGTTTTTGGTCACCCAAGCTGTGTCAGGTCTGGGTTCCTCCTCATGGAGTAGGCCTTAGATCAGACATTGGCTGGCTACTCCTACACTGTCTGTGCCACCATTGCCCTAGCATGTTTGGTAGGCAGGAAGTAGATCCTTTCTAATGTCTCACAAACATTCCCAGTTTCTCCTCCTATATCACTCTTCCTACGAAGAAACCTGACTAGTATACATAGCAACACTTGACTGAGTGGGCCTGGGTCCAGCAAACACCATCTAGCTCATATTCACTAACAGATTTCGGTCCTTCCTTCGGAATCTATACAGGGAGAGTGCCTCAGACTCTGAACACTAGAGCTGCAGACACTGGACTAGGTGGTAGACAGCATGCGGTTCCATCTTCAGATGAGACAGGGGCTTGTTATTTCTTTGAATTCCTTGAGACCACCCACAGGCATGAAGGGTGCTAAGCGAAGCAGGAGGACTGGAGTGCCTCTTCAAAAGGTGCTTCCGGAGAGGTTTAAGAGACAATAAGAAATTAATTTGTTAGTCTGTAAGTCAGCTGACACAGCTTTTGATCAGTCAAACAAGACAGTTCTGCCTGCAGGGGATCAAACTATTTTTTGTTGTTCCAAAGAATAACACCAGTAGATAGAAATCAAAGGAGGTGTTCTTTCAATAAAGGAAATTCCAGGAAAGATGCTGGGGATTAATTAAAATATAAGCCTTTGTTTCAGGGCCTTTTCTTTATTTTGCAAGAGGAAGTATACAGAAGAAGCACGTGTCCTGGCTGGTGAGCTACAGGTCTCCAGCAAGTGGGGATCTGTCTACACTGAGGCACATCTCAGGGAAGGCTTGGAGGGCATCATGCCTGGAGCCCCACCTGACTTTACTCTCACCACACATCCTCATCACAACATAATGAGTGTTATTACTTCCTCGTGTGGCCTGTGGGCTTTGTTAATTAAAGAATGGAAAGGTACGGAGTTCCAACCTTTTGCTTTTAATTAATCAAAAGATGTGTTTTCCATCTCCGAGTTGCCAGGCAGCGAAGTATTTAGTGTGCCTTCCAAGACTCTGAGGAGCTTGGTGAAAAAGTTCAGCTGTTGCTTTGAGGTTGCATAGCCGGCACAGCAGAGGACTGACTGTCCTTTTCCTTTGATATTTCCAATCAGTGGGACGGGCCAGACAGATGCCTACAATACGATAGTATTTGCAGAAGGAAAAAAAAATCAAAAGATGCCCCACATCATTGTGTCATTGTAAGTCTGCATCTTAACGTTTCTTGGATATTTACCCAAGGACTAAGCATTCGCTCCTGGGAATGAAGCAGCTTGTCACGCCAGAATTTGTATCCTTTGTCATATTAGACTGTCTTCCTGTTTGTCTGACTTATGAAAACTTTTAGCATTGAGTCATTTTTCCGTGTTCAAAGGGTCTCTGTACTTTAAATAGAAATATCTTACCCAGGTAGGAAAAATAACACTGTTAGTCTCTATGAGGCAGCTCATAGAAAATGAGGAGGATAGTGGCCCCTCTCTTCTAGAGGGCAGGTGGAAACAGCCTGGGTAGAGAGTAGCAAATGGAGTAGAGCTGATATGCCATTTCTGTGCTATGAGTATTGGTTGAAGACTAACCCTTTGCTGCAAGGAGGTCCCTGGGGACTTTATCAGTTCTATGGGAAAGTGACCGATCACCACTCAGTGACATCACCCCTGTGAAATTTAGACTAAACTCCCATAAGTGACAGAAAGAGGTGCAATGGTGATGTGGGATGTCTTTCTGTATGCTGTGAAAGTCACTGGTTAATAAAGGGACTGTTTTGACCTATGGCAGGCATCTTAGAAGCAGACAGGAATCCAAGCATAGATACAGGGAAAGGAGGGCAGAGTCAGGGAAAGACTCAATCCAGCTGCCCAAGGAGCAATATGTAAAGGAATTTAGGTAAGCCACGAGCCATGTGGCAAGACAGATAAATGGAAATGGATTAAGATGAGAAAGCTAGCTAGCAATAAGCCTGAGCCATAGGTCAAACAGCATGTAATTAATATAAGTGTCTGAGTCATTTTGGGGGCCTAAGCAAGCAGATCAGGACAGTGGGGCCAGAAACTTGTACTGCACAATGGTCCAAAGTGAAAACAGTTCCCTCCCTTCATAAAAGCCCAAATGCTTTCTAGAAAGATGTCTTTAAGTTGACATCCATCATCCCTTCTCTCAGCCTCCCATCAAAGTGGATAGAGAGGAACCAGGCATGTTCCTGTCCTCTGAATAAATACTCTGGCTCCCATGGGGGTGTGGAGAAGACCATTCTCTCCATATCCAAGAGCTTGACTGAAGCAGCAAGCTTTGTTTACAGAGAGCCTCTGGGAAAGGCTAAATAGAAATAGGTACAGACATATGAAATTTCTTAAATGGGCCCTGTTGGGTGCTCACTGCCTTTCAGTAGAGTCCGTGGACTCCTTTTTTAGAATGATGGTTTAAATTTAAATAAAGGATAGCACAAGGAATTTATATAGAAATATGGATGCCAATATATTAAAATAAGAACAAATGTGTTGTAGTAGTTGATGGGATTCTTCATTAGTACATTAAGGAGACACTGAGGCTGAGGAAATGTGACTCCATTGGCAAAATGCTTCTTACATAAGCATAGCAGCTCGACTGTAGTCCCAAGACCCACATAGAAAAGCCTAGGGTGGGGTGTGCACTTGTAATACTGGGGAGACAGGGACAGGTGATTTCCAGCGGCTTGTTAGCCAGCAAACGTGGCCTAATTGGTGAACCCAGTGTCCCAGAAAGAGACCCTGTCAGAGAAATCAAGATAAATAGCTACAGAGGAATAATACCCCAGGCTAACCTCTATCTTCTACCTGTTTATGCACTCACATGTGCCCATAGGAATATGCGGCTGCAGACACACACACACACACACACACACACACACACACACACACACACACACATACACACACAATAAAAAAATTAAAGATACTACATTTAAAGTAAGGGCAAATTTAATCTTTTTAAAAGAAAGCAGCATAAAAACTGTAGGTCTTTTTTTTTCCTTTGTTACTGTGTGAAAATTACATACATGCATTTAATGTGTTTGATTTAATCTACCCCATTTCCTCTCCTCCAATTCTTTACCTATTCCATCCCAAGTTCCTGTGCTCTTTTCTAGAAGCCGATTGAGTCTGCTGGTGCCACCAGTATACATAAAGGGGTGGGACTGTCTATAGGAGTACTGGTGTATAGATAGCCTCTCAGGGACTTCATCTCTAAAGGAAATGAGCTCTCCCTCTCCCAGAAGCCATCAATTGCAAATAGCTCTTCAGATATGGGTGGGGGCTTCTGGGCCCCTTTCCCCATCCATACTGGGCTTTTGTCTGGCTCAATCTTACATGAGTTTTGTGTGTGCCATCATAGCTACCATGAGCTCATGTGTGCAACTTCCCTGTTGTGTCTGGGAAATACTATTTTATGGTAACCATCCACCACCTCCGGCCCTTATCATCTCTCTACCTTCTTTTCCATAACAATTCCTGAGTATTGCAAGGAAGAAGTGTTCCATTTTGAGCTGAGCATTCTACAATCTCTTATTCTCTGAATGTTGATTGATTGTTGGGTCTCTGGATTAAACTACCATTTACTACAAAAGGAAGCTTCTTTGACCGGAGTTGACACAATGATCTATAATAGGAAGTTTCTGTCCCTAAGATCCGAACCAGAAGTCCCAAATCACCACACAGTCTTATTACTAATAATTATTATTAATTATTTGCTGTTTGTCCTATGGCTCAGGCTTATTAATTGCTAATTCTTACTCTTAAAATAACCCATGATTAGCCACATGGCTCAGTACCTTTTCTCAGAGCAGCGTTCTCATCCAGCCACCTCTGTGTCTCCCTGGCATCTCTGCTCTGTTCTTCCTCTTCCCAGAGTTTTCTTAGTCAGGTAGCCCCACCCCTACTTCCTGTCTGTATTCTGGCCAATTAGCATTTTATTAAACTAGTAGGGGGGACAAATACTTACAATATACAAGAACATAATCCCACAGCAATGATCTAAGGGTACAAAAACAATAACTAAGAGGGCAATCTATTACTATGTCCCTTTAGCAGAATAATAGTGGTAGTTTCTCTCCTAAGGCTCATGACCCAGCTATCCATGGGTAACAGGCATGAGTTCTGTCTTGTGGAATAAATCTTATCTCTAATCTGAAAGTAATTGGTAATACCCATAACATCCATGCCACTATCACACTGTTGGGCATATCTTGCCAAGCCAGTTGTCAGTGGCTTACAAGACTACTGATCTTAATTTGTTTAGAAACTTTCCAATGGTCAGCACTCCTACACAGGTGTAAATAAAGTTCCATGTTTGATAAGGGAATGGTAGAAAGCAACACAGAGATTTGGTTCAACCTCAATCTGGTGTTTGGATCAACTAGACATAAAGCTTCTTAGTTTCTGGAGAGCTATGTCACTGAATACCCCACAGCTAAAAGGACTTTGATCTGTAGGTTTGGTTGTTATTGGAACTTATTGTTATCAAAAGTTCAAGGTAATGGTAACCCACGACAGTATCTTGAGATGTCTGAAACAACTGTAATTTTACATCAAAGTGTATATGATTTCTACTGGTAACAAAGACACCCACACACACGTCCACAGTAGGTTTCTGTGGTCAACTACCCCAAATCCCACCTCTCCTGTGTTTCAACTTTTGTGTTGTTTATTTGTTTTTAGAATTTTATTCCTTTTATAACAATTTTAAGTTCATAGCACTTTTGAGAAGTAAATATTACATATTCCCTGACACCTCCATACACACAATCTCCCCATTATCAGTACCTTCCACTAGGGTGATATATTTGATACATCTGATGAACCTGTATCACATCAACACATCATCATTCTTCAGTCCATCATTTACATTAGAATTCATTCTTGGTGCTCTGCAGTAGATGGATTTGAACCAATGCATGCATGTCTCATAATAGGATCTTACAGAGTCATATTCCTATCCTGAAAACCCTCTGTACTATGCCACCCTCTCCCATTCACTGGCAACTACTAAACTCTCTATTATCTCTGTACTGTAACTGTTACCCTTTCCGTGATGGATTTCACTTTCTGACCTTGCAGTTCCTCCCACAAAACAGAAAATGTGTTCTCCAACCCCTAAGGTCCATAGTCAGCCACGTGACTTTCTCTGGCCAGAAGAATATGGGCAGCAGTGGATATGTGACAGTACTGAACCCAGACCTTTATATACCTTGAGTACTTTCAAATTCTCAGTGTGCTTCTCCTTCCTTGAGGAAAGTATGTCCATACTAGTCCGCTGGTCTGAGAAGAAGAAAAAAACATTTGACAGAAAACTTCTATGGATCTACAAAACCATAGCAAAAGGTAAAGTCAGCCAGCTGAGCTCACTCTGCATGTGACAACCCACCCATGCTTGATGGAAATCAGTCACACCATTCTAGCTGACTTAGAGGATGAAAGGTAGTTGTTTGCAGTAAGACTTTTGAGGGTCTTTCTTTAAATGCATCATCAACAAACTGATGCACTGAACTTGTAAGTTAGATCACTGTCTAATTTCAGTTAGATGCTGTACGGTCTGATTAAAAGTTCATAATTATCTATGTTTTCCCATCCAGATTTATGACCCTCACTATAGCAGAGCCAGGACATTTACAGCTTGAACGTTTAGGCTCTGGGCCAATCTGTCTAAAATTTTTTCAATTTTATTCATTCCATGTACCCAAACATAATAAACGAAATTGTCCAAGCATAAATACAAAAATCTAGAGCTACTCTGGTATCATGATAGTAATTTTCCTCATCTTGGTGGGTCACAGAAGTCAATGTAAAGCCACACGCTTATTTTGGTAAGCAAGAGAAAGTAGAGGATGCTATTTGCAGAAGCCACAAAGATGGGTGGGAAGGGGATCTCCGTTTTCTCATGATGCTGAGTAGTTGCTCAGATATGTGATGTCAAGTAACATGGATGAGGAATGAGCAGCAAATAGAATACAGCCCACAGAATCAGCTAAGCAGGGCTCACAGTTGGCTCACAGAGACTGAAGTGGCAATCACAGAGCCTAACCACAAAGGTTGGTACCAGGTCCTCTGCCTATATCTTATAGCTGTTGTTAGCTTAGTGTTTTGTGGGGCTCCTAACAGTGGGAGTGGGGGTGTCTCTGACTCTTTTGCCTGCTTTTGGGACCTTTTCCCTCCTAGTGGGTTGCTTTCTCCGGACTGGATATGAGGGTTTGTGCCTTGTCTTATTGTACTTCCTCATGCTATATGAGGTGGATATTCCTGGGAGGTCTGCTCTTTACTGAGTGAAAACAAATAGGGCAGTGGACCTGAAGAGAGGGGGAGGTAGCAAGAAGGATGGGGGGGGTGAAGAGAGGGAATATGTGGCCTGGGTATATTGTGGGAGAGAATAGTTTTTTTTTTCTTTTAGAAAATTACAGGGACAGAGAAAAACATCCCCTTGAGAAATTTCTTATATAAGCCAGTCATATAAAAATGAACACAAATTCATCCCAACTGGGTGCTCTTAGAACCTCAAAGTAAAACTTTAGTTTACAGGGGACCAGATTTTTAGTGTCCTCGGTTAGGAGATAACAAGTATAAACTCGCGCTGGAGGCTCAGAGATGTTCATCCTATAAAACCTAGGCACTGTCTAATAAGAACAAAACAAAAGCAAATTAAAAAAAAATCCACAAGACAAAGAATTATGAACAGAAACCACAGACCACAGATCAAGGCCTCAGAGATTCCAGATACCACAGTCACAAGAATCACAACACCAAATAAACATATTTAAAAGTTTTTAGTAAATAGAGTGCTCTGGAAAGTATGCTTCTAACAGAAACAAAACAGAAGTGCAGATGGGAATTTCAGGAGTTGAAATTAATTCAATAAATGGATTCAATACACGGCCATGGGGGGGCACAGAATTAATGACGTGGGAACAAGAACTGAAGAAATCTAAAATTCAATGCAAAAATGAAATTTTTTTTAAATGGGAGATTAAGATACTCAGTTGGAGAGAAAGCAATCTTCCAGCATTAGGGGGAAGATTCTAGACCATTCTGCTATTCAGACAAAAACAAATTTTCAGGCATAGACGATCTTGAGGGATGGTTACACTGTGACTCTCCCTAGGACCAGCTTTTAAAGAGATGCTGCAGGGAACAGCTAGGGCAGAGGTATTTCCAGTCCTTGGTTGTGTTAAGACAGGTATTTCACTGAGGATTTCAACTCTTTGATTCTGGTTTCATTGAAATTTCCAAAGGGAATTTAAAACTGGAAAGGAAGCCACCACCACACAGTGTGAACTGATGTTTTAACTTCTTCCTGCCCTCCTCATCTCCTCCTATTTCTGTGTCTTTTCGTTTTGAAGTGGGCACACACCATAGCCCAGGCTGCCTTGGAACTCAGTATGTAGTCCAGGCTAACCCTCCTACCTCAGCCTCCCAAATTCTGTGATTACAGGCACGTGACCATTCCCAGCTTCATGATTAAATTTCTGGATATTATTGACTATGTAGGATTGAGGTGAGGGAATGCAGGGAGACTGTTTAAAGAGCTTTAGTGTATACATTTCTCATCTTGTTGGAGGATGATATAAAGAACAGAATTAAAATAAATAGTAAGAATTCAAAATAAATGTAGAAAAAGTAGAACTGGCTGAAACAGCAAAGCAATGGTAATTGCAATTAATCCTGTGTAAGTAAAACTAAGTCACCAGATCAAAGGCAGAAACCATGTGTCTCTGTCTCTCTGTCTGTGTGTATGTCTGTGTGAGTGCATATGTCTGTGTGTCTATATGTGAGTGTATAAGTCTGTGTGTCTATATGTGAGTGTATAAGTCTGTGTGAGTGTATATGTCTGTGTGAGTGTATATGTCTGTGTGTCTATATGTGAGTGTGTATGTCTGTGTGTATAAATGTGTGAGTGTGTGTATATATGTGTGTGAGTGTGTATATGTGTGTGTGTGTGTGTGTGTGTGTGTGTGGTGTTTGGAAGAGACACTTCCTTACTCTCTCTGCTCCTCACTTTGCATGCAGGTGTGGGAAAGTATCTTAGTATTTCAGCACATCACTTTCCTTTCTGTACAACAATCCCATGGGTTTGTTGAACATGGGTGTTTTGTCTTCACATATACCCTCCCTCTGCTCAAAGATTGACCTCCACACGGCCAGCCATCCTGCGGACACAGCCCCATAGGGCAACAGCCTATCTTCTTAGAGGAGGAGGACTTCCTTCTCAGACTCCCCCATTGCCTTCTCAACAGCTTTCACTGGGTAGAAAGGTTCCCTCCTTCATGTCTGGACACTCCATGGTATAGACAGACTCAAGCTGATGGCCGTTGACAAGGGCCCTATAACAGGATAGCTATGTGAGGACACAGTGTTTGGTAACTAACCACTCACAGAGAGGGAAGAGAAGGGAACTCTGAAAAAATAATCAGCAAAGAAATGACTGTGACGTGGACACGCAGTAACGCCCGCTACAGATGAGAAGGGGCAGTTTCCCACGGTGCCTATAGACCCCGTAATTCACAGTTCCTAGAAAGGGTCTAGCCTGAAGAAAGCACTTCCTGAAGTCTATCTCTCCTCTTTTCTGAGGGTTTACTCACCTCTCCTCTCAGTCCGGGCTTTTGTTCCCCTCTTTTTATTAGCTTAAGGGAGAGAAAGCAGTGTGTTAGCTAGCTGCTGAGAAAGTCTAGACCCAGACCTGACAAACCATGGTTACTCCTAAAAGCCCAATGTCTCAACTCCACATAGTGCCTTCCAGCCCACAGAATAGCTGATGGGGGGAGGGGGTATACATTCTCCACATTACTGCTAATCATTTATCCCAAACAGTCCATATGGTACATCATATTTCTTTTTAATTTTAGATTTGCTGTATAGCTAAAATGATTGCAAAGAGCTATTTTGGAATGACAGATTAGAGTCTGTAATTCATATGCACACACATCATTTTCTGGAGAGACTAGAATGCTTAACCCTGACCATATAGTACACAGTGTGTCAAACTATAGTGACGTTAAGAATCTTATTTCCTTCTGGGAGGTTGGTTTTCTTACAACAATAATAGCAAATAACAGTTAAAACTTATTGACGCTCACCAGAAGCCACACTCTGATTTGGACTTTCCATTGATTAAATTAGTCTAATTTAATTTAAGTGAATTTAATTGGAATGAGGAAACTGAGATACCAAGATTGAGTAACTTGTTCCCGATCACAAGCATCTAAACCCGAGCAGCCTCACACCAAGGTCCATTCTCTCAAGCATGTAGTAATAAGAGTTCTGCTTCAAGACACTCTTGAACTGAGTGGCAGGGTCGAAAAATTCATCGCTCAGTTCTGCTTCCCTCTTCTGTTCCCCACACCTGGAAAATATTTAGTATCCACCATTTCTAGTGAGTCTCCATTCTTCTTTCTTCCTTCTCTACTGATTCCAACTCAATTTGCCTTCAAAAAGTGAAACACTCATATGCACACACATGTTACACATTGTCCCCATTTGAGCCAACAGCTCTTGTTCACTTAGGGAACCTTGTCTCCTGACCAATCTTCTAGCATGTGTTGGATGAAATCTTTGAAATGATTGTGCAGTAACTCAGCTCTTCAGAGACGACAGAAAGCCATACTCATCCCATCCTTTGAAACTAGAAATGAGCATAACAGGCACTCTCCACAGCTAGAATGTGCTGTGGGTTGATGAGACTCATCCCTGCCACCACATCAAGGACCCACGTCACTTCCATCATATCTCCCAAAAGGGACCATGTCCATCTTTTTCTTTCTGATTACACTACAATATTGGAATTTGTCAGGAAAGTTGAAAAACTGGATGCAAACAGTGACTTCTTGGGGAGTAGGGAAGGAAAAAGACCTTCTGAGACCCCATCCAGCATTTTCAAGCATTGATAAAAACAGAGACATTGGAATATTCCACGTCATCGACCAGATTCTACTGCCCATTCTTGAGTTTCGGTATATGAGCAATTTCTGGATGTGGTAACAAATTTTCTAGAAATTAATCACTCCAATATAGTGTGTTGAAATATGGTCTTTTTCCAGTTTAAGTTAGTCCATAGAAGGCTAATGGAGAGGTTTAGAAAAGAAAAAGTTATTGATCTCAGCAGGGGTCACTAGAACAGAAACTCTAGACAAAGCATGGTGTAGAGTGCAGAGGGGCTGCACTTCACTTCAGGGATGAGGCTAAAAGGTAGAAAGGAACACATGGTCTTTGGGGTTAGAACCAACCCCGGGTGAGACAGTTTTCAGTGAGACGATTCTAAATCACATGATGCTAATCATTCTCAATGTTCACCGAATATTCAGCTCAATAAATTCAGCTAATTATTGGCTCAATACGAGAATGTTCTTTAAGATGACTACAAAGGGATCGTGATGTCTGATTCCAGGTGACAAGAGAGTAGGAACAGAGTGTTT
The DNA here is from genome assembly GCA_033318265.1 of Phyllotis vaccarum. Lineage (NCBI taxonomy): Eukaryota > Metazoa > Chordata > Mammalia > Rodentia > Cricetidae > Phyllotis > Phyllotis vaccarum. The sequence continues at coordinate 7,671,540 of JARWLC010000014.1, read as the reverse complement.
TCCAGGGACAGGTCATTCATGGGTCACATGAACAATAACAAAAATAGTCATTTTCAACTCTGTGATTTTATTTTTCATTTCTTACTTTAAATTTATTACCTCATTTCTATCTCCTCTCTATCTTTATTCTCTTTATATTTTAAAACATTTGATTGACAAATAAAAGTCACAGCCATAAAAAAAAGTTGTGACCATATTTAAGGTGCACAGAGTGATTTGATGTACTGTATTCTATTACAGTCAAAATGCCAGACCCATCATGATTCCCTGTCACCATTTGTGTGCATGCATGCATGCCTGTGTGTGTGTGTTGTGATGAAACACTTAGATCTGTTCTCTCAACAAATTTCAACTTGACAATATGATATCATTGTCACTCGTAAAGACAAACATACTTACACATCCCACTAATCACCCTCCCTCCTGCATAGACATCATACCCCCTGTGATTCTGAGCTCCTGAGGACAAGAACTCTTTTAGATATTTTGACTTTTTCCCCCCACTGAGGACAATTCCAGAACCTCACACAGTCACTCTGTGACTGAGCTAAGCTATATCCCCAAACCCATATGAATACTATCTTCTTCACTTGGGGGTACCCAATATCCAGTCCCTGCTTAGAACAGAGTGACAATTTATGGTTATTCAAGTACAGAGAAAGGAAAAACAGAACAAAATAAACATCACAAGAACTTGAACACAGCATTTAATTCTCTGTCTGAAGGACAGCCACAAATAGCTGGGGGGGGGGGGGACCTATGTTCTTAAAGGTGCTGAGTCCTACACTCCCAGTTACAGCCACATATTCTATATGCTAGATACTGAATGCCAGCAGCACATCAGAAAACTTCCCTTGATTGAAAAACCAGATGTCTGGAGGTCTAATAAACTCTGCTTCTGCAGCTGAAATAAAAGAGTACAGGAAGAGTCCACAGCAACAGGTCCATGGCCACGTAGCATGTTGCAAGCCCTTAGATACTGAGGCAATCTTCCTGGTGTCTCTGAAAAGCGTAGCCTCGGTAATTGCAACTCAAAGGGTTTTGGATGCTTCCTGTGTTTGATGTAAGTTGGAACTACATCAAATAGCCATGATAATATATCTACAGGGGTTCATCTAACCAGGACTCTTTGTTTCTGAGGAAGGGCAGAATGAAAAGCAGACCTCCTCTGTCGTTGTGGGGACTCAGACATTTCCGATTTACTACATGAATTTTAATCTAAATCTATCATATGAAACCAAACTCAGGTTGGGAAGTCGTGGTCTGACCAGTGTGTTCTGTTCTAGAAAGGTTTTATTCCAGAGCACTGAAGAAATAAGGAAATAAAATGTTGATTGTCTCTAAGAGAAACTCAGGCATGCTAGACCCTAAAAGTTTTGATCATACACTGACATTGTTTGAAGGATTTTTCTCAATCCAAGGCGAACAGTTGGTTTTGAATTAAAACGTTAGAAAAGGTTGAGTTCAGAAGTAATGAAAGTGTTGAGTATTTTGCAAACACCGATGAGTAAGATTTCTGTAGTCATTTTCTATTGAATTCAGACTTTCCTCTAAAAGGCTATGAAAACTGTTTCTTTCTCTTTCAGATAGAGGCTGAGGGTCACAGGAAGAAAGGTAGGAGACAGAGCAGCTGCAATAGTGTTTACTATTGTTTGTCAGTTTATATGGAGTTGGTGTGATTTCTTAACTATTTGGGAAATTTTACTAGATAATCTATCCAAGCATAAAGCTTTCTCAGTGGGAGAATTTTAAATTATAAATATAATGTCTGTAACACACGCAGAACCATGCAATACCTTATCTACCAAAAAATTGTGTTTTTAATGGAACTCTTCCAGTTTCTTCTAAGCTGTTTGTCAGTTCAACATTAACTGTAACAGGTAGTTGTTATTTCTCTAACTCGTAGAGTCTCTAGCAATGCTTCATTTTTACACTTGCTGTTGGTGATTTGCATTTTATCTCTCAAGATCACATTTTCAAGTACATTTTCTTTTTAACTTATTTATAGACTAAGGTTTCTTTCATTCATTGAACCCATTAACATGGACCATGAGAAGCCAGCTCCCATCATCCGCTTCAGAGTAAAGAAAGAAATGCCTCAGAATAGCAAAGGATTTGGGTAAGAAATTTTTTATCTGGCATAATTATGAACTATCTAACTAACTGGCAAATAAAGAAACATACACACCTTCTGATGGTGACTTTCTCTTTACTTCTTAAAAATGTTTTCTGACTTTTTCTGTCTCCTCATTGCTGCATTCTGTACATACAACTACATATCTTACTTTACATACATAAGGTCATATATTTCTATACACAGTTACATCTTTTGCATACATCTCTCTTCTACGTCTCCTTTTACAGTTTCGTCTTCCTTGCCCCCACACAGTTACAAATCTCCATACAGCCGTAGCTGTTCATCTCATATGCATAGCTCTCTCCCCATATAACAATTCACATTGTTCTTACAATGTTCATACAGCTCTTTGCATCATTCCAACCACGCTTTCACATAGCTTAATCTCTCTCACACGCATCCCCACACACATACGCTTTTTCTACAACATTCACTCATCTCTCACCCTCTCTTTGGGCTTCTCCATCTCTCACTCAGCACACACCCTCCTATTCTGCACAGCTTCACCCCTACATTGCTGCTGCCCTTACACACTAATTCATACATATTCATTTCTCCGTCTCTCTTACCCCTACATTGCTGCTGCTCCCCCTTTCCTAGCCAAGCTCTGGACCATTATATGCTCCATTTTCAGGGCCCCACTCATTCATAGCATATGAAATCATACGATTTTTCTTAAGTTAATAAGGTCACAAAGACCTGCCAGTGTAAATGCTCAGTCTAACGTGTAGTTTTTTCCCCAGGCAAAGACTAACATTGAAATTCAGAACATCACAATAACAGTAGCAGGTTGAACCTCGAGTGGTCAGGGTACGTGCAGAAAGTCAACTATTGCGGGCGGGGGGGGGGGGGGGTCTCAAAACAGCCTGGCCTTGAGTTAGCAGTAAACAACCCTGGGAATTAGTCTTTGTATATTTTCTGCAGGAGCAGTTTACTCTGTCAGAATTTGTTCTGAAGTGCAAAATCAGTTGTCTTTGAGACTGAGAATACTGTTACTTTCCTGTGTCAGTAAAGAATATTCTGGCATTATTTCCATAGATCAGACTTGACTATCCACAACTAGAAGTGTGCCCAAAGATATAAAACACACTATTAAAGGGCTATGCAAAGACCCCCCACAGCTGTTCTTACTAGGGAGGCATCTCAGTGTCACCTGAGAAAGTTACAGACAGAAAACAACCTGTATCAATATCCAGTCACCCACAGGCATTGCCTAGTGAAGCCAGTCGACAGATGTCCTCACAGACTTCTCCTAATGGGACTTGGCCTAATGGGGTCCCCAACACAGAGTCATTCATGTGGCAGGTCGACCTGTAAAGTACTGGCTGTCACCTGCTGTATATGGCCCTCGGCAAGCCATGCTTTGGTAACTCGTCATTTTTATTATTATTTCCCTTTTTCACTCTTCATTGTGTCTTGCCTTCTACTTTTTACTTAATTTCCCCCCCTCATAGACCTTTAAGAGCACTTGATTCATTATAATTTATTAAGAATATGTTCTTACTGGGCACGGTGAGGCATATCTTTAATCCTAGCACTCAAGAGACAGAGGCTATGCCGTCTCTGAGTTTGCAGCCAGCCTGGCTTATGTAGCGAGTTCCAGGCCAGCTAAGGATGCACAAGGAGACTTTGTCTCAAAAGCATCCCCCGCCCTCTTTCCTGTGACTTCTCTAAGATGCATTGCTACATTTCCAAATACTTGACAACTTCTCTAGATGTTCTTTTCATTGTTTCCTATCACATCCCAAGAACACAGGCTGGATGAATTCTGTCTTTTTTAAATATTGCTTTTCCGTGACTTAGAACTTAGTGTTCGCTCTTAACACTTAGCACACGGCAAACAGTCCAGGTATACTTGAAAATAACAAGCATTCAAAACAACAATAAACACAATAGAACGCATCATGCAGTCGTTGGGTATAGTGCTACGTAGATCTATTAATATCATTGATGATAGCGTAGCTCATACTTTCTAACCTTCTCTCTGTTCATCTCTTACAGAGGTTATATGATACAGGAGGCAGAGGCAGGTAGATCCCTGTGAGTTCGAGGCCAGCCTCATCAATATAGCAAGCTTCAGGTCTACTTAGAGAAAACTGATCTCAAAAAGAAAGAAAAAAGGATATAGTCTAGTAGTCCAACCGTATTGGTGAACTTGTGTGTCTGCTCATTTTGCGAACTTATTTTGAAGCAGAACACACATTTAGAATTATCATCTCTTATGTTCCCCTTCTTTCGTTATGAGATGTCCTTCTTCACTTGACAATAGTTCTTGCTGAGAATTTCCTGGTCCAAACAATCTGCTTTTAATTATAGATACACCATTTGTCTGTCTTCAAGTTCACTGACTTTTGCTTCTGTAACATTTGATCTAATGCTAAGCCAATATGTTGATTTTTAATTCAAACATTTAATTTTCAATTAAAAAAATCTCTTTGGGTGGGATTTTTGTTTTTGTTTGGTTTGAGTTTTTGTTGGTAGTGGGGAGGAATTGCTTAATTTTGTTTATTGTTTTTAAAATTTTGGGTTTTTTTTAATACTCTGTGGAAGAAACAAAAAGAAAACTATTGTGATATCTGGCAACGTTTTTTAACTTCTCAGTCATCATCTGGAAAGAAAGCATTGAAAGTATCAATGTTAAAAATGTCACTGATGGGGCCGATTTTCTACTTATCACAAAGCAGGTACGTTCTATTTGACACTCACAGAAGTCTGACACAATACCGGTTTCACAATGCTTCCCTCCATCTCTAATACTAGAGGAACAACTTATAAAGCCCTGAGACTTAACTTCTCCTCTCTGAGCAGGGTGCACAAGGGCGATGTGACACAGCTCTGTAAAGTAATGCCCTCTCAGACAGGATTTCCTTTTGTCGGTGACCCAAATCTAAGTGTTCACTGTCTTCATGAAAGCCATTTATATTTTTCGATCACTCTATCCATTTTTCCAACAAAAGCTAACCTCATGTATTTCACAGTAGCTTCACTGTCCTGTCTGCTGATTCCAATAGCAGTATAGTCAGTGGGTCTATTTCTGGTGACGACCTTTCCTTTGGATTCTAGGTCCATCTTTACATCTCCTTACCAGCTTCCTAACTCTTCTCAACACGTTACACAAAAGCGCAGCAGAAGTCTGACATGTAGGAGTTTATCTCAAAGGGTTTATGCATTCCTTTGCTCCCTTTCACAATGACTGAAGTACTGATCATTTCTACATCTCTTAAAGTCCAGCGAGCTTTATAACATGAAATCATGTTTAGCTAGTCTGGTTTTCAATGCTCCAGTCACAGCCTTTTGATGACGTCAGCTGCTGAACAGGGAGACCCTCGGCTTCTATTTTCTTTGTTGTTGGTTTATCTTCGAATCTGTCTCCGTGAAAGGTCCTGGAGTCCACCATCACAGGAATGCAGTGGTCTGAACAGTTTCTCTCTGCTCCCTGGTCTTTCCTTTCACACCTCTTCCTTAGCTTAAACTTACAGTACAGGACACGATTCCCTGAGCTCAGGCACCGGCCATACCATGTAGGACTTTTTCAGCTCTGATTTATCATGATGATGCCACTTGGCGCAAGGTATAACTCATTTACCCTGTACATCTTTCTGTCATCCCCCTCCTTAGCTAGACCAGGAAGCTGTCCCAGATGCAGAGGGAACCCTTGGTCCTGCTCATGATATCCTATTAAGCAGTGTCACAGCTGCTTTTATGTCATTGACACAAGCTAGAGTCATCAGATAGGAAGGAGCCTCAATTGAGGAAATGCCTCCATGAGACCCAGCTGTAAAGAGTTTTTAAAAACTTAGTGATTAATTTGGGTAGGGCCCATGGCAGGCAGTATCATTCCTTAGCTGGAAACCCTGTGTTTTATAAGTAAGCAAGCTGAGCAAGCACAGGGAAGCAAGCCAGTAAGCACACACCTCCATGACTTCTGTATCAGCTCCTGCCTCCAGATTCCTACCCTGTTTGAGTTCCTAACCTGACTTCCTTCAGTAATAAACAGCAATGCGGAAAGTATATGTCAAATACGCCCTCCCAACTTGCTTTTTTGGTCATGGTGTTTCATCAGAACAATAGAATCCATAATGAAGACAGTTAGGAAATAGAAACCACCTAAATGTTCTCCAGCCAACAAATGGATAATGACAATGTGGTCATATACGTTAGAGGCTACTTTTCAGCTGTACAGAAAAAATGAAATGATGAACTTTGCAGGTAAATGGATGGAAATAGCCAAGATCACATTGAGTGAGACAGCCCACATCCATAAAGACAAGCACTAAATGTTCTCTTTCATCTTAGGTGCCTCGCTTCAGATCTTTAGCCTGAGGAACTGCAGAAGCCAGGAAAGTTAAAAAGGACCTTTGTCCCAGTTGGGATGAGGGTAGAGCACAGTAGAGAGGGTACTGGCTGGTACATATGATCTGATATAGGAAATGGGCAAAAGTGGGTTGGCTCTAATGGGAAAAGGGAAGGGAAATAAATACATAAGACAGATAAAAGGGTAAAATCATAGTAAAGATGTCTAAAGAGCCACAAGGAATCATATTACTAATAATCTACTTTAAAAAACCTAAAATACACATTTGTTTTATAGACATATATATATATAATTACATTTTCTTGTCTGGGCTGGCAATGCTCCCCCATAAGAGCCAAACACCATATAACAAAAACCAGACATAAAAGCCCTGTTGGTCAGGGTTCTACAAAAGACTCCAAAAACATAGATTTCTGTCCTTAGCTGTCCCCGCATAGGTGGATGATAAGTCACTGTTGCTGAAGATGTGCACTTAGAAAAGGCCCCAAGACTCATGAGCTGACCTAAAAATCTCCTCACCAAAGATGAGCTTTCATGGGGTCATGCAGGCTTCCAAAGGCAAAAAGCAATCAACATTCTTAGCCATACTATGGCACCTATAAATCACAACAGTAACCAGCAAGGACATAGCTCTGTGGATGCAGTAGTGGTTCATATACCTTGGCAGTAACCAACAGCTTCCTAATTGGACTTAAGGTCTGTTCAACAAGAGAGAATTATTGTGTTTGGTACTAGAAACCTAGCCAACTACCTAGGGTTTGTGAAGGCATGGATCTTGGAGAAGAACCTACAGCTATCACTTTACTAAACCATAATAATCCCTGGTTATACTCTAAATATTTGTCAGTTTACCCTCAGATAAGTGTATTCCTCATTAAGGAAACTTATCTTTGAAAAAGATAAAAACCATTACAGAAAACCACATCCAATCAAATTATAGAGTCCAATCAAAAGGGATATATCTACAAAACAACTCTCATACCTAAGGCTCAGGGAACACTGCAGAAGAAGGGGGTGGCAAGATTGTAAGGGCCAGTGGATCAGGGAGCTTGCTCTGAGACTGTGCTCTTTGTAATGTTGGAAGCTACAGGCAGTCACTAACATGACTGCCCAAACATGAGCCCAACAAGAGCATACGAGCAAAAGTGGAGGGGGGAAGCCCACAAGAGCTCAACCCCAGACAAAGAACTATAGGCAAGTATGCTGAGAATGGAGGCCTTTCCCCAGAAAGAACACACTAATGGTAAGCGCTGAAAACATACATGTAAATAATATTACGTAGACTGAGAAGCTTGTGTTTACGTATGCAGGAATATATACCTATATTCATATACATATGTAATGATAATTATTGAAAAAAAGAGACCATAAATTTGGGGAGGAACAAGGAGGGGAACATGGGAGGTTTAAGGAGAACAAGAGGAAGGGAAATAAGATGTATAATCTCAAAAGCTAAAAGAAATGTTTAAAAAAAAAGAAAGAAAGAAAGGAAGGAAGGAAGAAAGAAAGAAAGAAAGAAAGAAAGAAAGAAAGAAAGAAAGAAAGAAAGAAAGAAAGAAAGGAAGGAAGGAAGGAAGGAAGGAAGGAAGGAAGGAAGGAAGGAAGGAAGGAAGGAAGGAAGGAAGGAAGGAAGAAAGAAAGAAGCTTTTCCCTCTGAACTTCTGTCAATCAAGGTCTCCTTCTATAGACAACAGCTTTCCTTAGCCCCACAGAAAACTTTCTTTATAAACTTTCTTGCTTTTTCATGGGGAGAAATGGTCTTTTATGTTCTTCTCTGATCTCCCCAAAGCAGGAACGCCCACAAAGACCTCGTTCTTAACTATTGTTTTATAAAAACATTAAACACTGGCAACTTATATTTGGGCAGGACAAAAAGGAAATACAATACAGTCACAAAAGAAGGTTCAAGGGGTAGCAAATTCATATTAAAACAAGTTAAGAAGTCCTGATAGACATTCCCTTATGCATGAACAAAGAGCACTACAATAATTATTTTAAACTAATTATTCAGAGGATCCTCTTGGCCTCCCAAATATCCATTGATTCACGGGAGCAATCCCACCCACGCTTTCCACGAGCCTGCTAAGTCATTATCTTTCTGTAATATTCTAATTAACTCTTTTCAAATAAGTTAACTGGTAGACGGCACTAATAATGCTTTTTATCTAGGAAAAAATGGTTTATAGAAATTTCAAACTGGCTTCTATATTTTTTTCCCTCCAATTAAGATCCTGCTAACAAACCAACAAAATCCTCTAACATTGCATTAGAAAATGGGAATTTTAGCACAAACATCACACGTTCAAGCCTTTTTAAAATTGCATTTATTTATTGTTTTTATGCATGTGGCAGAGTGGGGTATGTGTGTGCTACAGGCATGTGGAGGTCAGAGGGCAATTTTCGGGGTAAGGTTCTCTGATTCCATTGTGTGGGGCCCAGGGACCCAGCCCCGCCTATGTCTTTATTACACCTAACCTCTTCCAAAGGTGTATGTCTGCTAATGGTTACCATCCTGATACCAAGGCCGAACTGATTCTAACAGCATCGATTACTCTTCCTCCAGTTCCGAAGGAAGGTCAAAGTTCTGTCCATGTGGTTTCAAATGAGGGATCTCATCTTGTCCTGTAGATGGTCATCTTCGCCTCACGTGACCTTCCCGTAGCATGTGCACATGGAGAAAGAGAACAAGATATGTATCATCTCTTTTTTATGCAGATACTCTCATCCTTTAGGCTCTGGCCTGACCCTACGACCTCAGTGAACCTTAGATACTTCCTGGAATGCCCCCCACTTTCAAATTCAGCCACACTAGAGGTAAGTGCTTCAGCCTGAAAATTTGAGAGAGTACAAAATTCCAGTCTTTAGCAAATAGTACTCAAGCACAGAGCTCTGTGGTCCGTGATGTTGTCTTTCACGGCATTTCCTTTTCACATTTTGGGGTGACTTTGTTCTCTGCGTCTTCTCATAGACCCACACCCACTCTCCATACACATGGTTTTACAGAAAATATCTAGCATTAAGATAAAAGTTTCAAAGCATGAGCTAACCACAGCCTAATATGTGAAATGTCAGCCTGTGGTCTGTGGTCTAGGCTTTCATCTCAGAAACGTAGATTTATACCATTTTAGAGTAACAGTGGTTCAATTACTATAAAACACAATTTCAACGGAAATCTTTTGGTTTGGCCCTAAAACATAATATATGTCAGTTATGTCCAGGGGAATCTAAATTACTAGCCATCTCCTTTAACTTAATCTCCTTACTCCTAAAAGATGTGGCCTAGCCAAGTATCCTTGGAGCACCTTCAGTATCAATTCAAACACATTTATTTTTTTTTTCAAAAACATCAGAGGTAGCAATATTTTAAAAGATGTCTTCAGTGGCACCAACTTAATCATGCTCTGGCTCTTCTTAGGTCAAGGGTTGAGCACGAGAATAATGGTTATGAGTGTTAGAGACAGATGAGGGGTTAGAATTCTTGTCACCTACTAACTATGTGCGAGGCTGGCTCACTTCTGTCAACTTGACACATTCTAGAGTCCTCTGACAAGAGGGAATCTTAATTGATGCCTCCATTAGACTGTTGGCAGGCAGTCTGTGGGGCACTGTCTTGATTGATGCTTGATGTGGGATGGGCCAGCCCACTGTGGATACAGATGACACCCTTGGGGAATTGGTCCTAGGCAGTTTAAAAAGCAAGTTGAGCTACAGCAGGCCAGTAAGATGCACTTCTTCTCTGGAATCTTTTTCAGTTCGGTATCCAGGTTTCTGCCTTGAGTTCCTGCCCTGACTTCCTTTCATGATGGACTCTAAGATAAACCCTTATCTCCAAAATCTTCTTTTGATCATGGCTTTTATCACAGCAATGGGAGTCCAAATTAGGGCATTTCACAAGCCTTTAATGCCTCAGTTTCCTCATTTGTGAGCCAACAATGTATTGAGCAGTAATTGTTCACCAGCCACTCTGATAAGCATCCATAAAAAGGACATATTAAGTCTTCCCCAGAGCTCAAAGCAAGTTTACAGATACATATTTAAGAAGATTATTTTATAAGAGTTAACTGCAAGATTATCAGTTCTGACGGCACAGTAGAAGCCCCTGTGAATCACTCTTTAAAAGAACAAAAACCAACTATGCTCAAGTTGAAATACAGATTTTATATGTCAATCACACTTCAAGAAAACAGCTTGGTTTTTTTGTTAAGTGGCTCGGGACATAGCTCTGCTGGTAGAATATTAGCTAGTGTGCTTAAAGACCTGGATTTGATCTCGGCACCCCAGAAACAGCTTATTGGTGTATGCTAGAATCACAGCCCTCAGAAGATGTAGACAGGTAGAGGAAGAATATATCTACTACATGGGGAGCTTGATTCCTGGGCTACCAGAGAGCCTGTCAAAAATAAATACATTCTTAAGATTCATGTCAACTGTTCAAAAGCAAAACCCTATGGAGGTCTGAGAAAACTTAGTGGTGACAGATGGGCTTTGCTGTCTTGGTTTTCTGGGTGTTCACATGTCCAAACTCATCAAGTTACATACATTAAGTAGGCCAGTTTTTGTATATTGATTACATTGCACTAGTGAAGTTTTAAAAAAATAGATATGATACCAAATAGCCCCCTACAATCCAATGTGCAATTTTTAGAGATGAGAGCTGGGCCAAGGGTGTCTCTTTATCTCTCACCTCAAGAGTTCATTTGTGTAGAGTTGACAAGCAATGGATTAGATGAAGCTATGAAATAAAGGAATGAGTGATTATGTTTCTAAAGATCTAGGCAAATTCAGCATGTGTTTTAGCCAGGGTTTCTATTGCTGTGACCAAACACCATGACCAAAGGCAAGTCAGGAAGGAAAGGGTTTACTTGGCTTATACTTCAACATTGCTGTTCATCACTAAAGGTGGTCAGGAAAGGAATTCACATAGTACATGAACCTAGAGGCAGGAGCTGATGCAGAGGCCATGGAGGGGTGCTGCTTACTGGCTTGCTGCTCCTGGCTTCCTCCATCTGCTTCCTTATAGAACTCAGGATCAGCATCCCAGAGATGGCCCTACCCATCACGGGCCTTCCCCCATTGATCACTAAATGAGAAAAATAACTTATAGTCAGATCCCATGGAGGCATTTCCTCAACTGAGGTTCCTTCCTCTCTGGTGATTCTAGCTTGTGTCCAATTGACACACAAAACTGGCCAATACAACATGTAACGGGAAAACAGAACTGAACTAAATGAAGGTAGAAATCAAAGAAAGGAGAAGCAAGTGGGAGATGGGAGCAGAGGGCCCCAGGATGGGAGCAGGGAAGAGGTACAGGTGGAATGGGATTCCTGTGAGCTGACCTGGGTCCTATAGTAGAGCCCTAAGGCAGGTCAGGTAGCAATGACCTGACTAGGGTGGAGGCAGCAGGGGTGAAGGTAATTGACTAGATCACAGATCTGCTGCTGTGAGAAACAACAGCACTAAATGATAATGGATAATGCTGGATGGTACTGGATGACAATGGAAGACACTGGATGGCATTGGATGGCACTGGATAAAACTGGATGGCACTGGGGGGCACTGGATGACACTGGATGGCATTGGGTGGCACTGAATAGTATTAGATGACATACTGGGGATAAGGTACAGGAAAAGAAGGTGGTGAATTTGGCTTCAGAATCTGGACTGGGTAAATGGCAGACTGTAGTGCTTTTAATTGAGATGACAATTTAATTGTTGAATGTACTGTCCTCATAAAATGAGAATGTACTCAACAGGCACATTCTTATCCACATGAAGTGTTGATGAGTAATTAAGCTTTCGTTCTTTGGGGTATTAATAAGCATTTATTGAGTATATGAAGTGCTAGGCTTTGCGGTAGGTATTCTGAATCCAAACATGAAGTAATTTGACCCAAAAGATTTACTAGGACAGAATGAAACCCAGGTTGAAACTTGTAAGTCCTCAGAGCAAAAACTGCCTTTTGGAGAGATTTGCTTGGCGACAGAGAATCTTGCTCTAATTTTTAAAATAATTAAGTAACTATTCTCTTACAGGCTGTGTGGTCTTTGGTATATTAAACTTTCTGGATCACAGTATTGTAATTAATCTATCAAATAAAAGGATTATTCTGTAACTATTCATTTCTTTCCCTCCTTACAACTTATAAAATTATAAATTGCTTGAGTATAAAACCCAAGCCTTGTTTGTCTATAAAGGAAAATTTGAAAATTAATCTTGGTTCCCCTGATGCTCGCTCTGTGTGCAGATGGCTTTGGAAATGCATAGTGCTTCTGAGTTGGGAGACAAGCTCCTGCCTCCACAACCTGGTCCCTTCCTGTGGATATTAGTTAATTTTTGTTGCTGTGACTAAAACACTGGATGAAAGGATCTGAAACAAAGAGTTGACTGTTGCTCATAGCTTGACAAGCTATAGTACATCATAGTGAGGATGCTTGAGGTACCCATCACATGGCATCCACGGTCATGAAGCTAAGAGGGATAAATGTTGGCCTCATTTCCTCCTTTTTCATTTAGCCAAAGACCCCAACCTGTGGGGTGGCACTACCATTTTTAAGATGGGTTTTGCCATCTCAACCAACCCAATCTAAAAACTCCCTCCCAGATGTGCTCAGAGGTTTGACTCTTGGATGATTCTAGATCCTGTCAAGTTGACTGTCATAATAATAACCATCGCAGTCAGGGTCCTGCTCAAGAGTTATGTATTAAGCTCCACCTCAAGCAAAGGCTCCCAATACATCTGGAACTAAAGCCTATGCAGCTCTGGTTTTATACACTTGAACCAGATAAATATTTCTTGCCAGGACTCTGACCTCTCAAGACTCATCCATAAGCTGAAGATGTGGAGCCTTTTTTTTGGCCAGGATATGTTAGTTTTTCTGGGAGAAAACAACAATAAATAACAAAAACAACAACAAAAACACCTACTGTAAATCAACTCAAGGAAGAAGAGTTTATGTAGGCTCACGGCTTTAGGGTACTGGTCATTCATGGTCAATTCTTTCCCGTAGTTTGGAATCAATGTCAAGATAAAAAATCATGGCAATGTGGATGTCATTGAACAAGCCTCATGATGGCTAAGAGACAGAAAGTGGGCTGGGTTCCTGTCCCCACTCCAAGGGCATTCCCCCAGGGAACTAACTTTTTATAGTAGGTCTTACTTTCCATTAGCACCATGGGCTTGGGGCTAAGCCTTCAGCATAGGCACATTGGAAGACACATCTAACCCATAACCATTGACCAAGAAGGACAAGCAGGTCCTGACTATGCCTTGGAGAGTCAGAACAGGTCACAGCCAACATGGTGCTTAGGACTGTCCAGGATACCCAATAACATCTCCAATAGCAGAACCCATGTGTTCAGGAGAGAACCAATGAGTGTTTTCAAACGGGAACCCACCAATGTGTGTCTGGTGACTATGTGGAGAGTCACAGAATAGCTATACCATAGTCACTCACAAACAAGTTGCACAAGTGGGCTGTGATGTGGGAATCTGACCATAAGCCAAGTGTGAAGACCAGCTGTTCTGCCTCCAATAAGAAATAAGGAGTCCCAGAGCTGCACTGCACCACCCACCCATGCATACACACATGTAGGCACGAGTGTACCCATGTGACTCTGGATTCCTTTTCTTCCAGCGCTAGACTTAAACAGTAAAGAGAGGGTGTGGCGCACAGCAAAGCTTACGAAATAAGATTTGTTTTCTGATAAGGCCAATGGAACTGACCAGTTGCAGGCCCCAAGGAAACAGGCCGTGTAAGTGCAGATGCCGTCTGCCTTGGCCTAATATGGATTTCTACGCTCATCTTTACTGGCCACTGTCCTCTTGCTGGCCTGTTCTTCAGGGTCGCCAGATTTCTTTCCCCGGGACTTGAGCTGAAAGGTCTCTCTGCATAACATGGTGCTCCCAAAACGTGTGGCAAGAAACGTGTGGCTTCTTAATTTAAAGAAAATGACATAAGGATACTTCTGCCCCAAATGCATAGTTTTTTTTTTCTTTTAAATCACTCATAATGTGCTACTCAGGCATACTATTTTTTTAAAAACATTTTTGTGTATTTCCTTCAAGGCTTTGGTTTTAGACAAGTTTAGGATATATTCAATAATGTAATTTGCAATTTTGTTCTTCCCACTTAATGGTCCTTTATAAAGTTTCCCCAATATCATGAGTTTTTTAAATTTCCTACTGTAGTTGCTTCAGTAGAGTCTAATATTTACTCCATCACTGAACAGGGGCTTCCCAGGAGATTTTAAGGGGCCTTTGGCTCTATACTGACTGAGACAAGAGCATAAAACATGCCAGGTCTGACAGCAGCAAATTTCATCCTGAGTATCCTGGTGACCGTAAGACGGGGCAAACCAGGAAATGTAGGTGTCGCCTTGGAATCTTACCAAGTAGCTCTTCACAGCCCGCTAGTTCATCTTTATCTTCTGTTGCGGAATTCTAGATGGTTCTAACACTGAGCCAGACACAGACAACTGAAAGCAAATTGCTGACAAAAAATTTAAGAGTTAAGGGAGAAAAACCCAGACCCAGAAAGATGCACCCAGTATGTACTCACTCAGAAGTGGATGTTAGACATAAAGCAAAGGATAACCAGAGTACAACCCACAGCTCCAGGGAACCTAGCTAACAAGGAAGACTCTAAGAGGGATTCATGGATCTCTCTGGGAAGGGGGAATAGTTGTATCTCCTAAATAAACTGGGGGTAGGGGAGGCAATAGAAGGCAGGGGATAAGAACATGAGGAAACAGGATGGTCAAGCTGGGAGAGAAATGGGGAGAGAGAGCAATGAAAGATGTGTCTTCATAGACAGAGACATCATGGGTTAAGGAGACACCTGGTGCTAAGGAAGTTCCCAGGAATCCACAAGGATGATCCCAGCATAGACTATTAGCAATAGTGGAGAGGTGGCATGAACTGGCCTACCCCAGTAACCCCTTGACTGATGGAAACAGATGCAGAGATCCATGGCCAAGCACCAGGCTGAGCTCCAGGAGTTCAGTTGAAGAGAAAGAAGAGGGATTATATGAGCAAGGGGTGTCAAGACCATGAAGGGGCAATCTATAAAGACAACCAAACCAAGCTAATAGGAACTCATGAATTTTAGAACGATAGCTGTGGAGCTTACATGGGACTGTACTAAGCCCTCTGCGTATTAGAGACAGTTGTATAGCTTGATATGTTGGAGGGGCCCCTTGCAGTCGATCAGGGTCTGTCCCTGGTATATGAACTGGCTTTTTGGAGCCCATTACCTACGGAGGGACACCTTGCTCAGCCTTGATGTGGAAGTGTGTGGGGTTGAGGGGATGTGGGGGACAGGTGGTTTGGTCCTTCTCAACTGAATATACCAGTCTTTACTGACTCCCCATGGGAGGCCTTACCTTTTGGAGGAGGTGATAGCGGTGGGCCCAGGGTAGGGGGAAGGCTGGGAGGGAGTGAGCAGATGGATGGGAGGGGGCATTTGTGGTTGGTATGTAAGATAAATAAAAATACATTCTTTACATTTTTTTTTAAAAGAAAACAACAGTAACATAATTAGACCTTCAGCTCCTCAGATTCAGGCTTTCTGAACCTTCAACCCCTCACACAGTTTCTCAATGTGGGAAGACCCCAACCATAGAATTTTTTTTTGTCATTGCTCTATAACTGTAATTTTGCTACTATTATGAATCGTAATGTAAATGCCCAGTGTTTCCAATAGTCTCAGGTGACCCTCCTAAGACCCACAGATTGAGAACCACTTAGAGTCTAAGTTTCCAATGCTGCCTCAGCTTCTGGTTTTGAGCCATTCTGACCCTCGAAAGAACCAATCAGGACAGTGTGGACATTAGGAAGCTTCAGAACCACAGTGCAGCTCTGTCCATGGTGGGATGGTTGCTCAGGAAGACTAGATGCTTTCTTCCTAGTCCTCAGAGACAGCTAGCTGATAGTAGTGATATTTCCCGAGTAATTTGTATGGTTTTTGCTGTATGAGCATTGTGTGGCTATTTCTGTTGCTTTATATTAAAAGTCTGTGTGAGCTACACCTTAGTTGATATATACAATCTATTAACTAAGAGTGGTTGTCACACTTCTAAAAGGTTGTAAGGATGGAGCAGAGGAGAGAGATTGGGGGGAGGAGGGGAGTTATGGGGAGAAGGGGAAGCAGAGGGAAGAGGAAGGACAGGGGTAACAGGTGGACAAAGGGGAGTACTTTCTGACACCCACAAAGCCCCAAATATTTTTATTTTGGGGGGAGGCACATATTCACGGACACATGAAGGACAGAGCCAACACTGGTTCTTATTCCTTTGTATCTGTTTGTAGTGGGATCAGCCTTTATTTGCCTTGACCTAGAGGTGTGGCTTTTAAGTATTAAGGATCCCTGTAGAGTGTAACCAAGTCAGTCTAAGTCCCAGTGCATGCTGGTTTTTTATTTTTGATTTCTGGATTTTTTTCTAAGGTCTTAGAGAGAACATCTGACCCATTGCCACAATCACCATCACCGTGGTATGGAACAGTCCAGCTTTCCAAAAATTGCCCTAAGGTTCAATCTTTGTATCAGTGAGTGTTTCATATAAGCCCTTAATAAATGCTAATCCTTTTATGTAATAAGTTGTTAGTAAATAATTCCTACTTTAATCTGTTCACCATACTTTGAACAGGACCTGTCACTGGCCTGAAACCTTCCTGGAAGTCCCAGGACCGTGCCGTCTCTAGCACTGGGATTGCAAGCTTACACAAGAGTATTTAGCTTTTAATGTGTGTTCTGGGGTTAAAACTCTTGCTTGTGGTAGCAAGCACGTTGTAAGCTCAGCATCTCCCCAGCCTTTTTTATCTGTCCTGTTTTGAAAAAAAACAAAAAACAAAACAAAACAAAAAACTTTTCTGCCTCTCTAATTATATAAGCCCTAGAATCTTAGTGACTGCACAATACAGATCTTTGGGGGTTTTTTGTTTGTTTGTTTGTTTTTACTACATGACAATTCTGTGTAGGTAGCCCTGGTTGACAGGAGCTCCTCCTCACAATGACTCAGGGAAACAGGCTAGATGCTGAGGTTCCACACTCCCCTGGAGCGCTGAAGTGAACTCTGCATCTATTGGAACTCCAGAGGGAAATACACCAGGGAAATCACACATCTGCTTCTCAGAACTCCAGCCCGCAAATGGGACACACTGACTCACTTCCACCACCAAGAGGCAGTCACATGGCCACACACAGGGCAAAGGAGCCAAGAAATGTAGCCTCTGTCTTGGTGGCTTCTCTGTGATGGATTGCCTCTCAATGCTGCTAGTCATCATGGGCCTCCTCTACAGAAAGGAAAGAATATCTCTTTTTTGGTGGGTAAATTGATCTTTTTGCTAAGGTTCATGCATATGTATGTGTGTGTATTTATGGGGATTATATATAGAGATACTTATTTTTTTAAGTGACTGTGCTGTTAATTTCAATTTAAAAGGTTAACTTACAAGGAGTCCATCTATAAGGAGATTTCCCAGAAGCGAATTATTACTAGTGCTGGGAAGTGGGCTGTAAGGGGACATGAGAATCAGACAAAAATCTGTCAAAAACCATGGAGCCAGAAGACGCCCACACAGCCTATGTGGTCTCCCAAGCCTTCAAATCAGGTCACCTCCATTGTCTGCCCAAATGAGAGTCTACACATCTTAAATTATGGGAGAAGATGAGAAAGATCCCCTGTCAAATGGCTTGACCCAACCATCGCATCACCAAAACTCGGCACACTTCTCTCACACAAGCTGCAATTATGAAAAAGCATTTGACCAGGGCTTAGGAGAAGCCACAGTGCTTGGCCCACTCAGTGTCTTCCAGACTAAATGTGATGTGCTGATGAAAAGGCAGATGAGAGCTGAGACCCCACGCACTCCTGAAGCACACCGCAGATCTTAAATTAACATCATCATGTCTGTGCTGTGCACGCCTTGCTTTGGTGCTGAGCTTGGGTACAACAGAATGGTCCCTCCACTATAGATGGACTGCTTTGGGAACTATGAAACTGAAAATCTACTCATACTACCCATGAGGGAATTATCATGGGGATTTTTAAATTAAATTTGTAAAAGAACACTTATTTTACTGTGTGTACACACATACCAATAACATGTGTGGAGGTCAGGGAACTATTTGCAGAAGTCTATTATCTCTTTCTATCATGTGAGTCTTGAAAATCAAACTCAGGACATCAGTTACGGTAGCAGATGCCCTCAACTGCAAAGCCATCCTGCCAGCAGAGCATTGAGGTTATTTTTAATGCAGAAAGTATATGTTAGGTGTGTTCAGGATGATCATACACAGTGCCTTATCACATGGCCACAAAGTGCAAATGTCAGCTGCATTTTATGGCAAAGATATCAGGAAGCAGAAACCCAAGTACTTATATCTACTAGAAATATAGTGACATGGTGACAAATCCATTCTCTTGAGAGGTTTGAATTCAAAGCACCAAAGAGGTGGCGGTGTAAAAGACAAAAAGGGGAAACTGAGTCCCAAAGAGATTGCAACAAATAACAAAGTGCCCAGAGTCTCATCAAAGCTTCAAGAAGTTTTTCTCTAGAACTGTCAATAGATCGGCTTTTGTGGAACCATTAAGTCTTAAGAAAGACAAGCAACACTCTACAAGAAAGACCCCAAAAATATTCATGAGTACTTGTGACCCTCTGCATATCATTTAAACCTTACTGTGACAACCTCTTACTCTTTTAATGGTTGTTTAGATACTAATGTTTCACACCTATTCTTCCTGTTTCCATTCCCTATAGGTAACCCCTACTCTTGGACTCTTAGGAAACCTTACACATGTCACTTGGGAATTGAAGTTCATTTTCTATTGATCTCCCCATGATCACACTATGGTGGATTTTGTCCTCGATAATCTGGCCTGCACTGGACATAATTCAAAGCACCGTAATCTCAGGAGTAACATCAGCACCGTGCTGACCTCAAGCAAAGCTGTAGTATGAATCAGTTGTGTTGGGAATCTTTCACTATTCCTCTGTCCCCTTCTGATGTATCACTTCTCAGAACATCCTGTGCCCTTGTATTACCACACCTTAGCCAGACATTTCCATGCCTAGGCTGCCTGGGCCCAAATAATTAGCTCAAAGGCTGAATATAAATTATAAATGCTCAGACAATAGCTCGGGCTTATTACCAACTAGCTCTTACATTTTAAGTTAACCCGTACCTCTATTCATGCTTTGCCATGTACTGGTACCTTTACTAGCATGGCACATTCATCTGTGTCTTCAGGCAACTCCTGACTCCACCCTTCCTCCTGTCATCCTTAATTTGGTCACCTGCCTATATTTGCAGCCTGGATCCTGGCAAGTCAGCATTTTATTAACCAATTCAAGTGTGTAAGAGAATTATTCCAAAGCACATGTCCTAGCCAAGTACCTTACACACCTAACCTCATCAAATCTGTCAACGAGATAAGCCAGCTAGTAAGAGATTGTGAATGAATGTTCTTTTATGAATTGTCTTTTCTAAAGGGTTTCCAGTTTGGGTGGGGCTTTGAGGGAGGTTAATGGTTATTGAGGGAAGAAGAGTTGTTCTCCCTTGGAGATTTGGCTGGTGGTAAGTTACCTCACTTCAATGAATAGCATCGTAACTGTGTGCATATGGGCTTCAGTAATTGGACTCTTAATGAGTTTAATCAAGAAATGAAAGCCATGACATTGAGAAGAAGATGGAGTGGGGGATTAGGGTGAATGGAAGGGAAGTAGCAGTAACTGGTGTGGTCAAAATTCATTTTTATAAATGTACAACATTTCAAGGAATATAAAATTGTTTAAGGCTTCCATTGCATTAAAAAGTGGCTAAGTCAAAAAGAATCCATCTGAATTAGTAGAATTTACAGCCAGTAGTTCAAAATGCATGGGTGGTTTCTGTCTGACTAGTATATAACAATGGGACAGAAACTTCCAACTGAACAGACAAATTCTGCTAGGAATTGATGCTTTGGCTTGCAGCAGGAAGGCCTCATGTAACTAAAATGGTTGCTGGGGAGCAGAAGAGAGAAGGAGCCATCTGAAAATCACAGCAGTGGGCTCTCCACAAGCTGAAACTTGTTGTGTCTTGTCATTGTTTTGGGTTTCTCTCTTGTGGAAAAATTGTGCTTTCTTGCTGTCACAAAACAGATGGGAGTATAATTTATGAATCAGCTTATGGAGCTAATTTAATAATTCTATCATGCCTCATGCTCTATCACGTTTTCTTCATTTCCAATATTTTTTCCTTCTAGAACATTTGTTGTAAAACATTACAAGGCTGAGATGGAAGGAAATTGGCATTGTAAAGTATAGGAGAGGTTCCTCATGAACTCCAGAATACTGTTTATGGTCCTTTACTGTGCCAGACATTTCTCTGGGGACTAAGGATCCAGTCAGATCTGTCTACAGTCTATGAAAACAAACAGAGAAATATGCAAGCATAGAAGCTTGTTTCAGAGAAGCCCTTTGGAGGAGATGAACTAAGGTCATAAGATGGTTGGATTAGCCATGCCTTGGTCCTTCAGCGGTAGTTCATAAGATGGTTTTTCTAGCCATGCCTTGGTCCTTCAGGGGGCCCTTTCATTTGAGATGGTTCTGGTATATAAAAAGTCACAGGAAATGTGTTCCAAGAAGAAAAACATGCTGTAGTAAGTTTCTGGCCTGTCCAGCTTATAGTCCAGACCCACAGTCCCACAGAAACACACAGAAGCTTACATTCATTTTATGCTGATTGATCTAGGGCCCAGGCATATAACTTGTTAACTCTTTACTCTTAAATTAACCCATGATTCTTATCTTGTTTAGCCATGCAGCTTGGTACCTTTTCTCAGAACAGCATCCTGGCTTCTTTCCCTTGGGTCTACTGGTGTCGCTGGTGTCTCTGATAGCATCTCACTGGCATCTCTGTTCTGCTCTTCCTGTTCCCAGAGTTTTCTTAGCCTGGTAGCCCCACCCACACTTCCTGTCTGCCTTCAGCCAATCAGCATTTTTATTGAACCAGTAGGAGGGACAATTATTTACAATATAACGTAATCCCACTACAAGAACAGATGTCCTGAGCTGGGGAGGAGATAGAGATGCCTCCATGTTGGCAAGGAGGCACAGGCAATGATCTTTACCATCCCCTCTGTGTATCCCTCCTGCCCTGATTTCCATCCAGCTGCTGCTGCCTCCAGGGTCATGGATCAGCATGTTGGCATCATTTTGTTTATAAAATAAAACCCCTGTCTGACTTCAGTTCAAAACTTTTAGCGGGACTCTGGCAAATCCTGTTCCTTCGTGTTACAGCTCTGGAAGTGAACTAATACAGTGATTCCAACAGGAATCACTTACAACCAGCCCTGAAGCCTGGGGAAGAGAAGAGACCATGGAGGTGGTATCAAGTTTTCTGTATTTGTACAGCCACAGTGAAGGCACAGGGTATTCATGCCTTCATAAACTTCCATCCCAAAGTCTAAATGAAGCAATAATTTAACTAGGTCAAAGGAAATAATCTTTGCTCTGAGTCTGTCATTTCTTCTAATTCTGAATGTTTTTGTTAAGTCTCTGAAAATCAAACTCTTTAAATAATTCCTTTAGTCGCGATGTAAGCCCACTTGTGGCATGCCACAAGGTGTGTCAATATTCGTATTTATCTAGCTGTAGCAATACTAATAATGTGATGATATACATTTGATAAAGTTAAGCTGGCATATCAGAAACAAACCATAGCCATCCAGCCAACTCCTCAGGACTCTCTGCAGGAATCTTCCAACCAGAAGCCTTGGAGTCCTCAGTGGAAAGGGAGAGGGGATGTCTCCTGGAAACCTGAAAATCTCTCTTCTCTTACTCTGCCCAGCTCTCTTAACTTCCTCTTTCCACATTCCCAAAGCTAGGATTAAAGGTGTGGGTCTTCCTTCCCTGACCTGGCTTGAATCTGTGGTTAACTCTGATACTCCAGATTAATTTTATTAAATATATATTACCACATAATAAACTTAATGAGAAGACAGTGATACTTGTCAAAGGCATTACAAAATTAGCTGTACAAAATCAGGCATTATGAATTCTAAAAAAATCTGGCACAAAGTCTGCAGGAACAGATTATCTTCTCTAAATAAATACCTAGGGATCTCTGGCCATTCAGCCTGGCTTAGTATGAGGTGAGCTCCAGGCCTGAGAGAGACCCTGTCTTACAGAACAAAAGGTGGATGGCTTCCTGAGGAACCACACTCAAAGTTTGTTCTCTGGCCTTCAGACTCCTAGACGTGTATAAATATACAAAGACCCACACACACAAACACACACCTTGTCTCTCAAACATAATTAAAATGAATCTCCTTTGTTGTCTATAACTATAATATTTATGAGGTTGGCTTAGAAAAAACCCCATATGCATCCCATTAGGTCGCTTTGAAAATGCAAATGTTCCTGATGGGAGTGTGCAAAATTACAGAATCCAGAAAGGAAAGTTTCTATGATGTGATGGCTCAGGGCATCCTGGAAGAAGAAAAGTATACTTTGGGATGGATGATCACAACTTAGGTCTCCTACAGTCTTGTCTCCTTTCCTGAACCCAGATTGACCTTGTCATTGAGAAATGAATCCAGAACATAGGCAGTAAATTTTAAAAACAGAGTTGTCAAAGTAATATTTCAACTCTAAGATTGGCTGAAAGACCTGTCACTTGGGAAAATGAAATGCCCTTCCTCTTGGAAGATCTATCATCCTTAGCTAAGCCTAGTGGGGTAGTCTTGGTGCTGTCAAGGAGCATGGCAGCATCACAGGAGCCCTTGAGAATCAGAGATACCTGGAGAGGGGGAAAGGGTCAGATCAAAGAGAAACAGGGGTGGGGCGGGTGGGGACAGGGGGAGGCACAAGCAACAACATGCACAATGTGGAAGCTTTATAAAGGAGAGAAGGCAGAAGCGTTCCTATTCTGTTACACCCCTGCATAAGTGTCAGAGACCAATGAGGTTATAGAGAAGTAGGCCAGTGGAGGAAATTAGATCACAACCCCAGTCACAATAATAAAATCCAATGAAGAATTAGATCCCATGCATGATTACGGCTAATATGATCTGAGGAGATAGAGTTCCTCGAGGGAAAATGTTAACTCGCTTTGCCATTAATAAAACTACAGACCAGGAAGCTCACCTACACTTAAAAAGAAAAAAAAAAACCAACCCCCTCCCCCACCTCTGATATAAATCCCATCAAACTGCTTAGCACTTCTGTAATTCCCGATATCCAGTCAACTTGGCTTCCGGTCCGAACTTGGTTCTAAATGCATTACTATGAAGTTGGCACCAGCCCCAGATCGACTGGAGTTTATGTATCCAATACAAACTCAAGGGGGAAATGTCAAGATGAAAATGGAGAAATCCTTCATGTTCTGGGATGCTGCTTCTCGAACTAATTATTATTGATCTAAAGAAAGCTCATCCTCCTCTCAAAATACTCAATTTTCATGCCCTCAGATGGAAAATTAAGGAGAGTTGGAAGTGTGTATGTGTGTGGTATGCTATGTATATCTGTGTGTGCAGACAAAGATAAAGCCAAAGAGTGGGTCACACATGAGAGCATCCAGCCTAAAATATGGCATTAAAGCAAGCAGATTAGAAAGAGCAATGCCAACTCAGCTCATATAAGAAATAGGGACAGAATTTTGGAAGATTTCTAACTTCTTCCAAATTTTCAGTGATAGGATCAAGTATAGAATCTCCTTTTGTAACTTTTTCTTAATTTTGTTTTAGGTATATGGATGTGTGTATGTCTGCATGCCATGTCCATGGTTGGTGCTTGCTGAAGCCAGAAAAGGGTATTGAATCCCTTGGAAATGTAGTTATAGACAGGTGTGAGTCACTTTGTGAGTACTGGAAATTGAACTCAGTCCTGCGGAAGAACAACCAGGGCTCATAATCACCGAACCATCTTTCAGCCCTATCATTTCATTTAAAAAAAAAAAAAACTCACACATATTAGCATGCCCTGTGAGAAGAGCCACTAAAATGGGCTCTCTTAGGACTGTACAATGAGCAGCATGAGGCACGGATGTCATATGTTGGATGTAGGAATGGATAAATATAACTAAGAAAAATATCAAGTAATACCTTTGGTCCCCAGCTTCTCTCTAAAATCTCAGGCCCATTTGTAGAAAGGTTTCTGACCAAAACAAATAAATTAAAAGTCCAAGATCCTGGAACAGTGTCTCTCATAGCCCAAAATGCAAAAGTTAACATAACCAAACTCGCATCCTCAGTAAAGATACACATGCACCCACATACACAGCTCTAACATAAGCACCCCATTATCTTCAGTGTTTTATCATCACCCAAACATCATGGACAACACCAATGTGGTTAGTGCTTGGAATTCTTTTGTTTTTCAACAATAGTCCTACAGTTTAAACCATTACAATTTTACTGTGTGGTGGCACATGCCTGTAATCCCAGCACTTGGAAGGTAGAGGCAGAGAGATCAGGAATCCAAGGCTAACCTTGTCTACACTGTGACGTTGAAGCCACTTGGAGCTATATGAGACAGAGCCAGCTATGTCCAAGAACATGGAGAACAGAACTGCTCTGGAGAGATTGTGTCAGAGATGCCTAGTGAAGACCAGCATCTGCTCCATACTGCTCCAGGGACAACCTAGATTAGATAGTTTTAGTGAGGCTTCCTTGCCCAGGATTCCAGAAAAATCTAGATGGAAGCAGGACTTGCCTCCAGTCAGTCTATTGCCTCTAGGCTTAAAGCCTATGCCAAGCTGATCATTCCTGTTCTAAGTCACAGGGTTGAAATCAGGACCATGAGGGGTCAATGATACAATAACTTTCCCTCCTGGGAAAGCATGAGCAATGTTCGGAAGTCAGTAGACAACAGAATTTGAACTTTTCAGAATTCCCAACTTTTCAGAAAAAAAATTATTCAATATCACTCAGAGATTCAGTGAATCTCATTTCCAGCCCTGGGATTGCAAAAACAAAACCCAACACGAAATTATTCATTCTACCAGTTTTTCCTTTAGACACATGTTGGGCTGCCTGGAGATAAGTGTGCCAAACCTGGTAGGTGTTCACCTGGGTTATTAATTTATTAATCAGCTCAGGTTTGCAGATCTTGATATAACTTCAAATCCAGTGGCTTCTCCTCACTGAGCCTCCTAATGAATACGGGTGATAAAATTATACTGTTAACAAGAATGCATGACGTAAGTGATGTATGATGTATAACTGGCTATCTTCTGCTGAGGGAGCTTTCACAGATTAGTATTTATTAAGCCAGTGGATGACAG
The DNA here is from genome assembly GCA_033318265.1 of Phyllotis vaccarum. Taxonomy (NCBI): domain Eukaryota; kingdom Metazoa; phylum Chordata; class Mammalia; order Rodentia; family Cricetidae; genus Phyllotis; species Phyllotis vaccarum. Next base: position 7,645,823 of record JARWLC010000014.1, on the reverse strand, counting down.
AATGGCCTTATTTGTACTCATGGGCAGGTCTTCTGCAGTCTTAAGGACTTCATTCTCCCTCCAGCCAACACACCCTAGAGCTCTCAACTATGACCTCAAACTCACCACATACACACAAAGCCAAGACAAACCCAATCACAATCATCCCCTCTCTTGGCAGCTCTGGCTCCAGGCAGCAATAAAGGCTCCCGGTGGCCTTTTGTCAATTGTCCCCTGAAGAGAACATAAACAGTCTCCACGCTGCCATTCAGTGGACATCCTGTTTACATGGTGAATGAGGATCCTACTTGATTTTCCTCCTCTTTTCAAGCCTGTAATTAGCTTTACCCAAGTCCAGCGTAGGTGCCAGGAGGACTATGAGTTGATGTCTCTGGCTAACATTGCAGACGGCTGGCGGCAGCCTCACTGACCCTTGAATCCAGGCAGAGAGCCAATCCTGCACACACCAACACTCTCCACACAAAGAAGCCATTCTCGTGGAGCTGTTTTCTCTGCAGGCATGCTGGGATGCTCTGGATAATTGTCTAGCAAATGTCCAAATATGTCCATGCTATATACTTTCTGGTCAACTAGATGGTAAAGGAGAGGAGGGCACTGGGGTCTATGGTAGGCCTCCCAAGTGCAATGCAACGGACTGTATCCATCTTGCATATAGTGTTTGAGTTAACACCAGCACCACCCAGAGAGTTATTTATTTTTCTTGGGCAAGGAAACTAGGCATATGAGCATTCTGCTAGACTTTGGAAGATCTAGAATAACTTGATTCATCAAACTTTATTGTCTGTGTCCTTTGGCTTGGGGGGTGTTAGAATTTTTGCACGATCTGGCATGAGATGACAACAAATTACCCAATTAGCTGGCTGCAGGTGTCTCAGGAGAGAGACTTCAGATGACGCAGAGGGAGGCAGCGGCGGGCAGTGGGAGACGCTTCGAAGCTGTTTTTACATAAAAAGGACTTTTATTAAAGAGACATGGTTATGATAATAGAGAAAGGGGAAGGGAGGGAGAGGAAGAGAGAGAAGGAGGGGTAAGGAAGAGAGAGTGTCAGCATCAGCGGGGAATTCCTTTTAAATGAGACTTGACTTCAGGACTCAGAGGAGGGTGGGGCTTTAGAGACAAACAAGGCATAGGTATGAGAAAGAGTGAATTTTAGAATCCTTACATTCCTTTATAGAAACATAAATAAGTTGCCTCTGGATCGATGAGTCATGGGTGTTCTCCTTCTCACATACTCTAATGTATTTTCAAACAACATACTTAGCATAATATACAGTCCTGTTTCTTAGGTGCCCAAACTGCCTATTGGTTTCAAAGTTGGTGGTCAGAACCTGTGCCCTAAGTCAGTTCCAGAGGTCCATTCCCAAGGAGCCAATTAAAAGAGCTAAGTCAAAAGTGGAAAGCAGAAATGAGATATTTACTCATGAGGTCAACTGGGAGGAGTGATCCTGAGGATCTCTGTCCAAAGTCCCTATTTGGGGTCCTAAAGTGATATCAAAAATTAGAGGGTCAGAAGTATGCACATCTAAGCAGTTGTGGTCAAAGTGTGGTTCCACCCACTGCCAACCCATCTTCTGGGCTTCAGTCCCATCCCATAAGGTTGCCTGACAAGTTCTTAGAACTGTGTGAAATCACAAGTGCCCCTCTGCTTGGAACCTGGTCCTTCTCCAACATGAGACACACGGAAATTCCCATTTCTTTGGAGCTCATTGCTTTGATAGTTTAAGCAACAAATTCTTTCAAATACCTTTATTTCTTCCCAGTCAGTCACATACTGATGACTAGAAAGTCTGGACAAAATACTTTTCAAAAAAAATTATGAGGACTTTGGAAAGAGACAGCAGATAGGTTGTTCAGAAAGATAAAATTTGGAATCTGGAATTGTCCACGAAGATGAGTCCCCCTTGGCTTGGTCGGCTGTTGAGCTGGATTAGCTGGTTGGCTTGAGGGAGTCTGTATTGTTGCTGCTGTTGTTGAATTAATTTAGTTGATTGGTTGATTTGGTTCAGCTTATTGGTTAATTGGTTTGGTAGGTGGTTGATTGACTAGATTGGTTTAGTTGTTTAGTTGGTTGTCTGGACTGGCTTAGAATGATTTCTTGGTCTAGTTGGTTGGGTTGCTCACTTTGATTGGCAGAGTAGCTTAATTGGTTGATGATTGATTGGTTTATTGGTTGGTTTGGTTGGGGTGATTGGTTAGTTTTTGTTGGTTGGTTTGGTTTGGTTCTTGGTTAGATTGGTTTAGTTGGCTTGGTTGGGTTGTTTTGATAATTGGTTTGTTTGGATGTATGTCTGGGTGCTTATTGTAGGAATTATTCATTGACAATTTATTACATAAAAAGTTAATATTTATTAAGGTGTTATATACATACTCACTGATACAAAACTGAGCCTTAGGGGAATTCCTGGAGAGCTGATGTTTCCCACTCAATGGTGGCAGCAATCCGCATGCAATCAGGTCTTCAGAGGCTGACCACACCTCATCCTGGGGCCTGGAGACCCCAAAGCTATGCCTCTAAGTCTCCCTCGATTATGCCTACACCCTACCACGGGTGGTCTTTTGTTATTAACTTCTGCTCAAGTTGTTTCAGAAAGTTTTTAAGATTGCCTCCAATGATCTCATTCTCTAGTGTGCATGCCTCATGTAACCCTACCATCACCACACCTCTTCAGTATGGGCTGAATTTGGTATCTATATTCTAACAGATGGAATATACAGGGTGGTGGGTGTCATTTCCAAAATTTAGTTAAAAAAAAAATATCATACCCTTTGGGACTTAGTTAGGGCTTTTAATGCTATAATAAAACACAACGACCAAAAGCAACCTGGGGAGGAAAGGGTTTATTCCACTTACAACTCCAAGGTTGCTGCCCCCATTACTGAAGGAAGTCAGGGAAGGGACGCAAGGCAGGAACCTGGAGGCTGGGACTGAAGCAAAGCCATGGAGGGGTGCTGCTTACTGGCTTGCTCCTCATAGTTTGCCCAGATTTTTTTTTTTACACTACTCAGGACCACCTGCACAGAGGTAGCACCAATCACAGGGGGATAAACCCTTCTATGTCAATCACTCATCAAAAACATTCCCTAAGGCCTGTACATCAATCCTATGGAAGCATTTTCTCAATTGAGGTTCCCCAATATGACTCTTGATTGTGTCAAGTTTATTTTTAAAACAAACAAAATCAATCTTTCCCCCCATGTCTCCCTGCATGCTTCCCCTAGGGAAAGGAGGCTGGTGTCATATTGTGAAGAATACTATGGTGAACCTCACAGGTCAAGAGACAGGCTTTTCAGCCGATGAGGATGTCTCCTAACAGACTTGTAACACCATTCCACTAAACCACCATTAGGTTCCTAATCCAAAGGGGCAATGAAACAAGGTTTGCTATTTTAAACTATTATAGCTACAGCTAATTTATTTCATGGCAATAAATAACTGACAAAGAGCAGGCACAGACCTTTAAAAAGCAAATTCCAAGATAGCCTATCACTGTCTCTAATTCCTGTAGACCCCAGGGGGGCTGGCTTTAACCTTCAAAAAAAAATCTACCAAATTTTAAAAATACATATATTAAACTTGTTTAAAGATATTGCCTAACAGGGCATTCACAATTTGATTTTTAAGCTATCAAGCTGTCAGAATTTGACCTTAGGAAAAAAGGTGGAATTTGAAGAGAGTAACCTAATGCACTGGCATGTCATAGAGGTGATGCAAAGCAGAACAGAGTCCGATATGGCCATTATCCTCAAAGAAAAGAAACTAACAGTAATAATGCTATAATTATAATGTGTCCAATCGCATGAGGAAGAACTTGGCTTGGATAACTGGTTATGCCTACACCAAGGGTATGTTACCCATAATGCAACATTGTGACTCTGAGAGTTGGTCTGCAGGAAATGCGCTTCCCCCTGTGGCTGTTAATGGAAAGACACCCACTGTAACATGCCAGGGCTGGATGCTGCTAATGCTAGTCAACTAGCATTAACTAGGTGGGGGGAGGGGGGGCTTTGTGGGAGGAAGAAAAGAGCCCAATGGGGACCAACATGACAAGTTATAAAGAAAGACTGTGGTTTGCTGGCCATAGCAAGAGAACACTTATTGCAAAACAGCAAACCTAGTCCTCATGAAAATGCATTCCTTGCTGTGGTTAGGAGCTGTGGCGAGCTGAAAAATGGGTCCCCAAACACACCCACATCTGTGGTCCTTGGACTTGCAGTGTTCTCTATATAGCAAAAGGGACTTTGCAAATATGATCGAGTGAAGAAGGTAATCCAGGGAGTGATCCTGGATTGTCTGGATTAATCTGGTATCATTCCAAGGTTACAATGAGGGATCAGAAAACACAGTCCCTGGAGGAGTCATGATGAGGGAATCAGACACGGGAGTGATGCACTTTACCAATAGAAGAATGGAGTCACAAGACAAGAGACGCAAGCAGTTGCTAGCAGATGAAAAGGGGCAATAGGACAGATTGTCCCCTTGTAATCTCCAGAAAGTTTCAGCCCTGAGGAAATGTTAACATTTACCCTGTGAATCCCATCTCATCAGTGAGGACCTCCAGAAGAATAACAGGATTAATTAGCGCTGTTTCCACCACTAATGTGGCAAGAACTTATTGCAGCAGCCACTGGAAGCTAATTCAGAAACCATCAGGAAGTACTCAGAGAAAGCACAGAGGTCAATTGCTGGAGCTCAAGCAAAATTTACAGGAAACAATGGCAAATGGGTGAAGGTCTCTCTTCTAGGGAACCTACACTCAAATTGTGTCCGATACTGGGGCTAAGGACTGTAGGCCACAACTGTTATTTCCCCGGGGTGTTCACTTTCAACCTCACACGCATTTCTTAAGAGCATTTCCTGACGAACGCAACAGAAATAAATGAAAGGCAACTCGGGGTGTTTGCACCAAAGATGCCAGCTGATCCTCGGGGACAATGCTTGTCGTAGAAATTTTTCTTGGGAAGATTTCTATTTAAAATGAACCTCATCTTGCCCCGCAGCAGCATTCACTGTGATTGACAGATGATGTCCACACAGACAAATATGTAAATGTATGTAGGAAGCAGCTCTTTGCCTGAACTTTGCTTTATAGTACAAGTAAACAAATAGAATATTCTGTGACGCACTTGACTATGCAAATACCCCAGGCTTATATAGAATGAAAAAATATATTAAACTAAAAAGTTAAGCAAAGTTAAAAGTATACATTTTTAGCTAATATAAATTATATAATATATAAATTAAGTTTATTATTAGTGCTTGCTGAAATAAATTATATAAGATGGATAGTTCAACCAAATACAAAATTGTGTTTAAAGAAATAACTAGAAAAAAGTTAAACTTCATAGATAGATAATTCTTTAAAAGTACAACCTCAGCTGGTAAAAGTAGAGAATATATTATCCTCCCAGAACTCAAAAGGAGTGGTAAGTTGAAGCAGGAAGGTCCATTTCTTTCAAATCTCAATTGCAAGAGTCAGCTATGTACCTCAGACATAGCCAGTTGGGTTTGTGTGACACTTGTATGTTTTGCTATGTTGGATGTGTTCCTCTGCTCCTCTGGACCGCCTCTATAACCTGCCTTCACCATACTCACTCATATTAATGTGTGCCAGTTTGTACTCTTAGATAGATCTTGCTCTGGAGTGCAAAAGCCCCAAACGAAGACAATGTGGCTGACTAGGAACAGGGGAGAATAATAGAGGGGGAAAAAACCGATATGGTTGTATGGAGATGTGATAAGGAAGCCCATTATTTTGTGTGCTGCTGTGGTTCAAATGTGAGGTCTCCCACAGGCCTCTGAGTCTGAACACTACTGGGGGTACTAGTTGTAGAAGCTGCTCAATCTTTAGGATGTAAGGCCCAGTCAGAGGCACTGGATGAGCATCATGGGTTATAACCCTGGTGCCCTCTGTTTCCTGGCAGTTGACAGGTTTTAAGAGTTGGCTCACACTCCCTCTGCTGTGTCTCTCCCCTGCCATGATGGCCTGTAGTCTTTTAAACAGAAAAAAAAAAAAAAGCAAATTGCTTCTTCCAGAGATATCTTCACAACAACAAAAAAGTTAATAATACATACGCTGTATCAATAACTGTAGTGGTGTGAATAGGTATGGCTCCCACAGACTCATGTGTTTGGCACATAGTGAGTGGTTCTATTAGGGCGTGTGGCCTTGTTAGAGGAAGAGTGTCACTCTGGCCGTACCTAGTGTGGCACACCATCTCCTCCTGCTGCCTATGGGTCAGGATGTAGGACTCTCAGCTCCCTCTCCAGCACCATGTCCGCCTGCACGCAGCCATGTCCCACCATGATGACAATGGACTAAACCTCTAAACCTATAAGCCAGCCCCAATTCAGTGTTTTCCTTTATAAGAGTTACTGTGCTCGTGGTGTCTCTTCATAGAAACAGAATACTAACCAGGACAATAATATTAATAGCCAAAATAATGACACTTCCTTTAGAGGCCCTAGAGGAGGGAGATTCTACCTCTTTCACCTTCTGGAGGTTCCAAGTCAGCCTCACCATGGTGCCATGTTACTCCTTCCTCTGCGTATGGCTCATGTAGCCTTCCTTTCTGTTTGTACCATGGAGCTATTACAAGGAAGCTTCTCCTAGGCCACCCAGAATGATCTTGTCTGTGGTCCTTAATTGCATCTGAAAAGATCTTTTTTTAAAAAAAAAAAAAAAAAGATGCATTCACTGTTGTAGAATATTATTTTAATATGTAAAGGTATATTACATTTGCTCATGCTGCAGAATATGACTTTAACTGTCTAAAGGTGTGTTACACTTGTTTGGGCTGTGTTTACCGATGTGAAGATGTGCTGGATTTGTTTTCAACTTGCCTGCCTCAGGCACCTGATTGGTCCAATGAAAAGCTGAAAGGCAAATAGCTAGGTAGGAGAGTGGTAGGCGGGGCTGGTGGGCAGAGACAATAAGTAGGAAGAAAAAATAGGCTTGAGAAAAGGAGGAGGAGAGAATAAAGGAGAAAAAGAGAAACACACCCAGGGCCAGAAGCCAAGAAACTGCCAGACAGACAGACACGAGAAGCAAGAAAGTAAGACATACAGAAAGAAATAAAGGCAAAACACCCCAAGGCAAAATGTAGATGAAGAGAAACAGGGTAAATTATAAGAGCTAGCAAGAAATAAGCCTAAGCTAAGGCAGAACATTCAAAATTAATAACATCTCCATGTCAAGATTTGGGAGCTGGCTGGTGACCTCCCAACCCCACCCCCAAAAGACTTCCAATTCACAAACTTTGGGATTTAGACATATCTGTTGGGAAGCCACCCATTTGAGCTATTAACATTGTTAAAAAATTATAATTTAGCAAAGATGAGAAGGTGGTTCATTTGGTAAAGGGTCTTCTGTATAAGCTTGAGGACCTGAACCCAAGCCCCTACCACTCCCATCTGGGTATGCTGTGTATCTGTAAGCAGTTCTCTGGAGTGGGGGAATGAGGAAGAAACAGGATGCATCCAGCTCAATAGTGACATAATTGCATAATTCCTGAGACGTAGGTTTATGCAGAGACCTTTCTATAAAAACCAGGTAAAGATCTGCAAAATGACTCAATGGGTAAAGAAAGGTGCGTACCACCAAGCCTGATGACCTGAGTTCAAGCCCCAAGACCCACGTTGTATGAGATAGCTGATACCCACCCACATTTTGTTCTCTGACTTCCATATATAAATTTGAAAATAAATTAATTTAAAATAAACAAACAACATTTAATTTGGAGGTGGAAAACCATGGAGAAAGACACACCACATTGATTTCTGGCCTCCACATGCACATACATGAATACACAACTCTGTGTGTATATACCACATTCATACCTCTTTGTTCCAGCTTGTAAGAGACTTGCTGTCATTCTCCCTTCCTTGTTTCCATTATTAAGACAGAAATTCACTTTGCTAGTCTATTGGAATAACTTTACTTTCTGAGACCAGATATTTACTTTGTAACATATCTATAGAAGGACATTGTAGCTGCCAAAGTAGCCTAGCCTGTCAAGTTCAGGTTCCCCTTATGGGCAGTACTTAATTAACTAAGTCCCAGTCACCAGTGGCCTCTTCTTATGGAGCAGCCCCATTGTCATAATGGCACCAGTGACAGGAGTCTTATGGTCCCAGAGACATAAGCCACATGCCACCAGTATTGATTACAGCAAAGATGCGTAGGATCCAGACATTTGTCCTAGAAGCTTCCCAAGTCTGGATGGACCACACTTTCTTTTGTTGCTCCAAAAATCCTTATAATCATTTCCCTGTATCAAGTCTCTTAAGGCTGAATGACCAAAAACGGTTTCTGTTTTCCAAGGTGGACACTGACTAGTATACATCTCATATTGTTATGGTCCTCCTGGAATGCTGCTTGACCTCCAAGAGCATTTTAAGCATATTTTTGTATAACCATTCTGAGGTTTTGTACACATAAGAAGAACATCCTTTTGCCCCCTTGGGGTTAGATGATAATTAATCTGGGTATAAAACCCCAAGTAACTTGTTCTTGTGTTGTGAGCATCTGACTGTCCTCAATCCCAGCACTGGGTGCTGTTCCTGAGTCATGTGATGATAACTAATCCTTGTTCCCTTCAATATCATTTATCCTCTCAGAGTTCATTTTTCTTTGGAGGTTTATAATTTACCTATACCATGTCTGCTGTGTAATAATCCTCTTGTACACTGTAAAGATTTACCATTTGAATTGGTTTTAAAAAATGCCGATTATCCAGTAGCCAGGCAGGAAATATAGGCAAGACAGCCAAACTGAGAATGCTGGGAAGGAAAAGGATGGAGTCAGGAGTCATAGCCAGATAAGTAAAAAATGGAATAGGGGTAAAGGCCAGAGCTTCAGGGCACTATGTGACTTAATAGAAATGGGTTAAGTTGTAAGAGCTAGTTAGTAATAAGCCTGAGCTACTGGACAAACATTTGCAATTGATATAAGCCTTGGTGTGTTTATTTGAGAGGGGCTTTGGGGACAGGAAAATTACATTTATACCTACTTGTTGATTTTTTTTAAATCTCTACTTAAATAGCATTCTAGAAACCCTTTGAGTCTAATACCATCATCTATATTTCTTTATTGAATTTTCTTCACAAATACTTTCTCATTCTGAGATTCCCCACATCAAGACTTTATTTATATATTCCATATCTCTTACATTTCTAAAAAAAAAAAAAAAACTTAGTTCTTCCCTTTATCAATCCTTAGCTGTGCCTACAGTCTTAAGACATCTAGCTTACTGACTGGTTCACCCAAGATCTACAATCTGCCATCCAATCTTTCCACTGAATTCTTCAATTCACATTTTGACTAATGTCTCTACTAGGTCTTTTTATAATGAGTGTTATTTCTTTTTTCTATTTCTGATTATTTTCCAATTTTCCTTTCTATGAAGGTATTTGTTGTGTTTATTTTTTATTCTTCTGCTTGCTCTCACTCAGTCCACAGGGCAAGTGGTAACCAGCCTCCCGCTTAGTCACCTTTCAGTTTATCCCCAAATGTAACCTTCATCATGCCACCTTCCTTCTGGGACATATTCAATGGCTCTCCACTATCAACATCATTAAATAAAGACTCTGGAACTCAATACCTGCTTAGGTCTTCCCATGTCTCTCAATGTTTTCCTCTATCTAGGATCCTCTAAGTTTCTTCACTGTTCTTTACTGTACAACCTGCAGTCCCAGGAGCCCTCACAATGTAAAACTTGTTCTTAGTGGACGCAAATGTATGTGTGCACCTGCATGCCTCCTAATTAACCGTACAAAGCCTGTAAGTAAATGATGAAAACGTAACTGCTCTTAGCTAAGGAAAAATAAAAAGTATATCTCATATACCAAAAAAAGAGAGAGGCGTGATTCACTCTCAGTAGGGACATGTGTTCACTAATGTCAAAGAACGGTCTGCAAAGACAAATGAGCCAGCTCAGCCCTATGACCTCATAACTGATCAAGATCTCCTATTCCCAATATGTCTTACTAGTGTGAAACTCCACCTCATAATGTTGATCTCCAACAAACAAGAGCTAACCTGTGTGAAAACGGTGTGGGAAGACAACGAGACCTATGTGAGCATTCTAATCTACCAGCTTAGGTTGTTGAGCTCAGGGCCAACAAGACAGTTTGCAATCCCATTGTTCGATCGCAAAGATGTCAGAGTTCAGTTTGAGGTAGAATGGGCATCTAAGGACTTCAGGATACACTCCATCCATACAAACAAAGCACATGTTTGCTTCCAAAAGAAGCCATCAAAAGGCAACTGGACTACATTTCTTTTGATGCTTTCGCTGTTTGGCTCTAGAACCTGGGTTACTTTGTGAGCTTAGCCAAATGCTAGGAGAAGAGTAGAGTTGCCAAGCAGGGCTCTGACTCCATAAAAGTCTGTTTATGTCTGCATGACAAACAGTGCTTTTGTGTCCTGAGGAGGAAATACCAACCTAACAAGGAGGACCACGAACCCACAACATTTTAATTTCTACTTTGGGGGGAAGCTAACCCCCCATTCGTATTGTTGTATTACAGATTTTCGTGACGACTTTAAAGTTCGCCATGGTAGTTATGGTAATTTCATTACAGACCACATCTTCATCTTTTAATTTCTTTCCTATTTATAATTATACAACGGTAATTAAAAAGTATTACAGCTACATGCTATCCTAAGCTGAAACCCCAGCCTGCTAGGCTTATAATATTCAAGACATTGCTCTGTCTTTATTTCTTTTCTCCATTTTTGGAGGAAGAATGGGAAGGGCAAGGATGCTGTGGAGACTCTGGTCATTATAACCTCAAATCCTTTCATCAACTTCTCTTTGTTCCTTTAAAAAAAAATTAGGATTTTTCCAACTAGCCCCCTCCCACCACCACCAAATGAACTGTTTTGATGTACGAGTTTCCATTTCAGCTTCTTACCACATCTGAAGCAAACTTCATTCAGACTCACTAAGAGCATGCAAGAACTTCAAGTGTTGTTGAAACTTGGATCCGATTCCATCTTCCGGTGCTGATGCCAAGCAGCCTCAGCCTCCATTGCTCCAAAGATCTCGAGGCCAACACCACAACCAAAGCACCTCTTAGCTTTCACTTTCAGCACATAGAAGGTACTCTTGTGTAAAGACTTGTCTGCTTTTCAGTGAATTATCACTCATAAACGCAAGAAAGTGATCTGGAACCAAAGACACTAGTCGCTTAGACTGAGCCTCAGCTGCAAAGAGGGCTGTGAACTGATAATTGACCCCATTCTTAATATCTTCAAAGAAGGTTGAAATGGTGGAGCCAAGTAGAGTTGTTGCCCTGAAGGAGTTCACACACTAGCAGAAAGGATAGACGGGTCTGTGTTCTGCCAGTTTTCCACCATTTTTCCACTAAAAAACTCATGTTCCGTTCTCCAAGTCTATGCAAACCTGATATTAATCATCACTTACAGGGCAAGCACATTGAAGACCAACAGAATTACAGTAAGGGGAGAGTCTTGAGGGAGTTGGTCACTATTTTTATAATCACTGATATAACATGGTCTCTATTTTCTAAATTCTCCTTTGTCTCCAGAAGATGCTTCTCATGACCTTTTCCTAGTGTTGACCGTTAGCAGGGCCATCTCAGTCCACTTGAAACTCGAATCTCAAAAAGCGGGGGCTCAAATCTTGATTCCAGACCTCTTACTTATAAGGACTCTTGGTTGCCCTCAAGACTTTCCCTCAGTGAGATCTCAGGAAAGGTTTGCCTCCACAGCGCACTTTCTCTATGGCAAAAAATAAAAGATCGGTATTGGATTCTGAGAAATTATTTACAAAATAACAAAATCATTTACTTTCTATTCCTAGACCAGTGCTCTGCAACCTTATCTCTACTTTGGAATATCATGATAAAATAAAATGATATCTATGCTCTCCAGATTCTAATGGTGAAGCCCTAAAACCCAAGCTGATGTCTTTGGAGAGGTCATTCAAGTCAGAAAACCAGGGCTCTAACCCAACTGGCCTGGTGTCTTTATGATAAGGGATTCCAAAGATCTCTTCCTGAAGATACACTGAAAAGCCCATGAGAGGCAGCCATCTGAAAGACAGGGAAGAGAGAATCCCAGGATCCAGCTCAGCCAACACTTTGGTTTTAGACTCTCAAGCTAGAGTTAGGAGAGAAATAATTTTTATTATTTAAATTACCTGATGACTTTTTTAAATGGTAGCTTGTTCAAACTAATAGACCTGTGGAGCTCCTGAAATCTCAATGCCCAAGCCAAGCCCCTTTTACCAGTTATCAGAATCTCTACATGAAGGAACCCATTGACCCCGATGCTCCCCTCTCGGCCCTGATGAGGCATAGACCACATCCAAACACCATTTTCCAGACTCAATAGGATCTTTTATTAAGCAAGGAAAAGAGACAAGATGGGTGAATCTGAATGAGGCAGAAACACAGCCAATAGTTTTGTGGGTGTTAATTTTAAGATGGGAGAGGGGAATGGCAGGACTGTGTTAGAATTAACAAGGACTTAATGAGCTAGGGCATGTTGGTAAATTCTGATTGGGTACTTTAATTAGGTTAATCAAAACAATGAATTTTGATTAGTGGACCTTGATGTTTTGAAAGCTGGATCTTCATGACCAGCGTCAGGTATGAGTCAGTGACCAAATAAGGGAATAGACCTTGGTGGCTCGCTTTAGGAACATGATCTAATGATTTATAAGGTAGAAGGAAAGAGAGAGGGCAAGATCTGCCAGCGCCATGTTTGCCCTGCTTGGGCCTGCTAGAGCCCTTCACTAAGTGAATTCTAAGTCTCTCAGGATAACCCTGATGTGTAGCCATGTCATGCAAGAAAGGATTTTACTGTCAACATAGAAACACAATTTTATTATTCTTTTGATTTTTACTTAACTGATGTTTTCAATTATACGATAAGGATATTCATAAGTTATATTTGCTGCATATATTTGTCTCAATTCACTGCTAACTTTTATAGTTTTGCCTCATGTACACACATGTTTTTTGGTTGTGAGCCTACTTTCCAGCCCATGTATACACATATATAGAGATGACTGCATGTATACACATCTATAGGGGATATATATGCATATAGGATCCATGAGCATGAAAACATTTAATTGTGGGTGGCTTACATACCCTCTACCCTTTTCTAATAGGATGATGAAGTGAGCATAATTGCAGATTGACAAGAATAAGAACACCACGTTTTCTGGCTGGTCTTCAAGTACAGAGTCTCCTTTTTCAATTATTTTTATTTTTTAGAACTGTATCTTTTAAATCTAGAGTGACCATACAAGTTCATTCATGGAAGTTTTGAATTAATATATTTCTTAGTATGGACATTGTGCTAAATACTACTAACTGCTGGGGAGTTACTTAAAACCTACCCGGCCCTACCTTAGAGGAGTGAGCAGCCTACGGATGTTGGCTTTAAAGGCATGCTGAGGTTTGTGCCCTGGAAGAAGGGAACCCCAAGAACTTCAATGCACAAGAGAACCTCAGAAATCAAGGCAGGCTTTCTGAGAACATCTCAAGGGCACCCCTTACTTATATGGGATTCTTTATTAAGAATGTTTGTTTGGGGAATAGAGATGGTTCAGTGGCTAAGAGCACTGACTGCTCTTTCAAAGGGTTGTTTCAATTCCTAACACCTCACAACCACTTGTAACTCACCTTCCAATGGATCTAATGCCCTCTTCTGGCCTCCACTGGCACCAGGCACAGACATATATGCAGGCAAAACACTCATTTATATAAAATACCCAGGTGTGGTGGTTCATACCTTTAAGCCTGGTACTTGGAATCAGAAGAAGTGGATCTCTGTAACTTTGAGGTCAGCATGATTAATATAGCAAGTTCCAAGATGGCCAAAGCTACACATTTAAACCATGTGTGTGTGTGTGTGTGTGTGTGTGTGTGTGTGTGTGTGTGTGTGTGTGTGTGTACCTATATACATATATATTAGTTTTGCTTTACTGCTAAAATCCACTATGTAGTGGGAGGCTTCTGTTTAGGACTCCCTGGACTAGAATATGTATTGTTGTGTTCTTACATTTCAGGGACAGTACCTGTCACTATGAGTTACTCTGGAGCAGGTCCCAACACCATCAGCCTTAGACATGCATTCCAATTTGGTCCCAAAAGAACACATCTGTGACATGCTTAACACAGCCATTCACCAGGTCGTTGTCACAGAGTCATTAAGTAAAAATCTTCCCAACCTGAATCTTTACTTGTTCCCAGAATTGTGGAAATCTAAGCATACTAGGATTTTTAAAAGTTACACTAGAGCGAATCTGACATCCAAAGAAAGCTGCCGAATCTATAGGAACATCCTGATGACTGGTCCTTCTTTTGTGCTAGCATTAACCAACTGTCCACCTTAAGTTGAGTGTAGCTCTGAGTGCTGAGAATCTGGGTAGAGAAAGTTTTGATCTTTCTGCTGTTTCTTCCTTTTGGGAAAACGCTGAGCGCCTTTCCCCTCACATCTTAGTCTCTGTCTCCAGGTACAGCTGGAGCCCGTGTGGGAACTAACATTCATTATACAATTGAAAGAATGAAAGCATTAGGGTCTCAAATGACCCCTGGCATGCTTTGGGTCAATGTTTGGGTCCCACAGGGTCCATAGCCTTAGGATTCTTGAGTCAGAGTGATAGCAGAGGTTGGGAGTGGCAGTGAAGGTGATGATGGTGGTGATGCTGTTAGAGGTAGCAGTTTTGGAAGTAGTAATGGTAATAATGGTGGTGGAGGCAATGGTGTTGATGATGGTTGGTAGAAGGTCAAGGTAGGGGACTGGTAGTGAAGGTGGTGGTGGCTGCAGTATGTTAACATTAAGCAGTCTTTTATAGCCTATGAAATTTTTAGGTCTCCAAGCTAACAAGCTGTTGACCAGTGAACAATGGACTCTTGCCTAGCCACAGAATGCTGACTTCCACATAGTTTCTATTGATTCCCAGTGACTTTAATTTTTTTATTTTGATTTGCCGAGCTGATCAAGAAACCACAGCCAGTAAGACAAGAGTCTATCTTGACATGACTCAGGGTGGGTGTGCTTCCCTCTGTGCAGCTGACCCTCCAAGTGAAGCATAAGAACAGGGGTGCCTAGGACATCAGTTCTCAACCCATGGGTCACAGCCCCTTTGGAGTCAAATGACCCTTTCACAGGGTTCACCTAAGGCCATCCTGCATATCAGATAGTTACATTACAGTTTATATCAGTATTAAAATTCGAGTTGTGAAATGACAATGAAAATAATTTTATTGTTGGGGGTCATCGTAGCATGAAGAACTGTATTGAAGGGTTGCAGCATTAGGAAGGCTGAGAATCATTGCCCTAGAGGGTCATCAAAAACGCACATTCTCCCTGGACAATGGGAGGGACAGCACCCCGAGGAAGACTGTGGAACTTTCGACAACCCTGCCTTCTGCGAGCTTCTTCTTAAATCTTAAGTCAACTCTGTTTATGGAAGCATGGGGGTGGGGGCTTGGGTTTGAATTTCCATCAGTTTTTCAACAATGAGTCATGTGATTCCAAAGTGGCTATAGCAATGAGTCATGTGATCCAAAATCACCACTCTTGCCTTCATTCCAACCCATAGTAAAGTAGAAAATTAGGAAATCATCCCAGGATCCACTTCCTGAGCCTTCCTCACGGAATAGGACTAACAATCCAATGAGAAAAGCTTCTAATGCCTAATGACACTTCTCACCATGCCATTTCATCTTGGGCAACATGCTACATTTAACAAGCACTAACTCTGTGCCAGATACTGGAACAAAACCAGCCAAGGTTCCTTCCCAGAAGCATGCTCTCTAATTTCTCCCGTAACAGACACTGTTGGCCTCTCTGAAAATCCCCAGACCTGCTGTGGAACAATCTATGTACATTGAAAATATGTATTGCTCTCATTGTTAATAAAAAGCTGATTGGCTGGTGGCTGAGCAGGATTTTCAGGACAGAGAGAATGCTGGGAATAGTCAGGGGCCTTCCCAGCAAAACACGGAGAGGAAACAGAAGGTGCAAGATGAAAGAGGTAAGGCAATGTGGCAGAATATGGGTTAACAGAAATGGGTTAATTTAAATAATAAGAGCTAGTTAATAGTAAGCCTAACCTATCAGCCTAGAGTTTATAATTAATATTAAATCTATGAGTTTATTGAGGAGCTCGCAGTCCCAATGAAAAACCTACATAAACCCATCTGCATCTAGAATGGAATGTATCTACCAACCAAAGATGTTATTAGAAAAAAAAATCCACTCAGCCCTCCCTGCCACCCCATGGTACCTGGCCCATCCTCACAGGAGCATTCTATGTATCAAGTGAACTGTTGCCACAGGCTGAGTGACTCTCCACCTTCAAAGTCCAGTCCTGCAAATGCCCATTCTGAGACCATGCTTTTAGGGAGTGAGTCCTTTGGGACTTTTCATTTCCTGTAAGGGGTTAGTCATGGGTGTGTGGCGGGATTAAGGTGTTAGCTGATAAGGTCAGAAGACGCTTCCTGGACCCTGGAGGGGGTGTGGCCAACCTGGAGGGGGTGTGGCCAATCCGATTGATAAGTGGCTGCTGGAACATGAGGACTCCCTCTCCCTGGTTCCTAGCTGCTGACTGCTGGACAGACAGAATCAGAATCCATCATCCTTCCATCGCGCGTCCATCACTTGGATATACGCCAGTCCTTGTTCAGGTGCCACCATAAGCTGTTACTAATATTGTGAGTGTTAATTTATATTCTAATAAATATTAATTTTGGACTGGCGCCTTGAAAGTAAAACTCTGTCTACATGGGTGCTCTCTGTGAACCAAATGGTCGGCTTTCCCACCTTCTAATATTAACCAGAAGGTAGGCTCTCGCCATCTAATGGGCATAGACGTTTATTATTCTTAGCCAATGACAAGTAAAAAGAGACTGTTTGCCAGCATTGATCTTAGACTTCTGAGCCTATGAAACTGTGGGAAATACATTATGGCGGCCTATGAGCCACCCAGTTTACGGTATCCTGGGATAGCAGGCTGCATGGGTTTAGACACCGACAGATGAGAATTAGAAAGAAGCAAATTTGGAAAAGTGGTTTGGTTAGCAGTCTTTGTGCCACCGAACAGAATTATCTCAGTGGGCCTGGGCTTTAAGCTGTGTGCCTGCATACCAAGGTGTCATCTGCAGAACCTGCTCTACCAAGGCAGGATCCAGCCAGCCCCTCTGGTATTAGAAGTTAACTTTCTCTGGGCCCGGTGGGTGACAGTGTGATCAGTTATACCAGGTAAAGTGTGAGTGCCCCGAATTTGCTTTTTACTGACTACATTAGAGCCCCAGCACTGTGTAAAACCCTGAAGTCCCTGATGGATATTCCACCTGCTGTTGGCCATGCCTCTGGAAGCTGTTGCCTTCTCTGAATGATTCCAGCTGGTAGGCCCTTTGTGCTGGCTTTTATGGGCTGTGAAGACAGATACAAAAGGTGTAGTTCGGCCTTTTAGAGAATGTAGAAGCCTTGCCCTCACAACTCAACACATGCTTCTTTTTTCTTTCTCTTTTCCTTCTGGAATTAATCAGGATAGAGCTGCTTAAATGTCAAGTGAAATCTTCCTAGACAATCCTGGCCTATATGCAGATGCTCAGAGTACTGCCTGCAAAGACTTCACTGTCTGGGAAAGAGGGGTAATAGCGATATTTATGTTTTCCTGTCTCTTGTCTAAACCCATAAGCAATTTTCAGCATAAAATGCTCACATGTTTTTTCCATCAATTCCAGAATTGAAATATGGACTGTAGGCAGAGATTTTACCCTCTTCACCCACCCTGTTCCTTATCTCATGATGTGCCCAGTGCAGGTTTATATCATAAATCCTAATATAAAGTTCCCTACTGCTTAGCTTACTCATAAATATGAGCACATAGTCATGCTATACAATTCCCGACTAGAACACCCTGGTGTCCAGTGGTGTTTCAAGGGGGACCCTAATGCGTTCACCTGTTTGTTTTCTAGTCTATGAACCCAGAACAGGTGAAATAAAGATGTTTTTTTTTTCATGTGATCTACAGGTAAGTGCAAAAACTGGACAGAACCACCTGGAATGCCTTAGAGCTACCAATCTCATTCACAAGGCCCAGGAGAATTTAAATAGAACAAGGACATTTTTAGTTTTCCCTTTTCAACCTTATCTTTAGGGGAAGTTCCTTGTTTCCAGTCAGTAGTTAGCAAAAACATTCATTTCTTCTAAGTTCAGAGTCAAGAACCTCTACCTCCTCACCCTCACCAGTCTGTACCCTTGCCCCATCAACATGTGCTTAGTACCCTCTCGAATTTTACCCCACACAGTGAACTTGAGAAGTTTGAAGTTACTGGCTGAGTTCTCAGGAGAATTTTTTACTTTAGACTTCAATTAACTCAGCACATAGCGGCCCTGAAGAAGTTGATGAACAAGGCATAATTGCTTCTGTGGGAGTGTAAGCAGCCTCCAGTACAATTGGACAATACGTATAATCCTTACAGTAGTGAACCGATCTGACCCACATTAGGAAATACTTGCCATAACAAAGAACAATGTGCTGGTGTCAAAGAAAATGCCCCCAAAGGGAGGTGTAGCCTTGTTGGAGTAGGTGTGGTCTTGTTGGAGGAAATGTGGCCCCACAGAGACAGGCTTTGAAGTCTCATATACACTCAAGCCATGCCCAGTGTCTTAGACCATTTCCTGTTGCCTGTGTAAGATACAGAATTCTCAGCTACCTCTCCAGCACCAACAACAAGCTGTATGTGATCTTTACATGCATGCTATGGCTGTTTCCAAAAAAAAATAAAGAAATGTAATAAAAACACATGACTGAGGAGCCAGACCTCACCCGAATGGGCAGAAATGACACACCGTCCCACAGGAAGATAATGGAGTGCTCTGCCAGCTTCCTCCAGTAGAATTTAAGAGGAATTAAGGGTGGTATATCATATGCAGAAGATAGAGCCTGCCAACCTGTAGGGTGACAGATGGGTCATCCCTATCACATCCATCGCCCTGTGCTGGTACTATTTGGTGTTCTGAGATAAACCATTACATTTCCATCATATAGAGGAAATGGGGTGGACTGAATGTCTGACCCTCAGTCTCTTTTTACATGACAGGAAGGTGGTCTTAGTGTGATCCACTATGATGATAATGGATTTAACCTCTGAAAATGTAAGCCACTCCAATTATTTTTCCTTCATTAGCATTGATGTGGGATTTCTTTCTGTATGCTGTGAATACCATTCTTTAATAAAAGATCTGTCTTGGCCTATGACAGGCATCTTAGAAGTAGGTGGGGAAATCAGAGCATAGCTAGGGGAAGGAGGGTGGAGTCAAAGACACACCATTCACCTGCACAAGAATCAACATGTAAAGAAACAGAGGTGAGCCACGGGCCACGTGGCAGGACAGATTAGTGGAAATAGGTTGAATTAAGATGAAAGAGCTAGCTAGCAAAATGCCTGAGCCATAGGCCAAACAGCATAAAATTAATATAAGCCTTTGTGTGATTACTTGGGGCTAGTCAGTCTGGGACTGCAGGACTACCAACTGGACAGGCCAGAAACCTCTTACTACACAGAGTTACCATGGTCATGGTGTCTCTTTACAGCAGTAGAACACTAATATAAAACATAAATGAACAAGGACATTCATCACAGTTGTTTAATATAAGAAACTTTAAAACATCCTATGGGTCCAGAAATAGGATCCTCATTAAATAAATTCTGACATGTCCATGATGAGAAATAAGGATGTGTATATCATTGGTTTTGACAACAATGAATACTTACCATACATTCATAACATGAAAACAGCAATCTACTACCTAAGTTGCATAGCTTTCTGAAGTGATATGTATACATATGATTTGTGACATTTCTCCTCTGAAATTTAGACCACACATACTGGAGTTCAATAGCACACATTAGGCAATTTTTATGCTGAAATACCATTATGTTCTTTCCTCCAATTATAGGCATGTGAAAAGCAACAAAAATTCCCATGAAGGCTTGAGCTTTTAAAAACTTCTGTCATGTTGGGTTCATTATAGCATGCTATTTTGGGGTAAATGTGACATACGTACATCCATCCCTCCTCCAGTTTGAAATATCTCTCATTTAAAAAAAAAAATAGAGGTCTTGTTTGTGGAGGCTTTTAGGAACTCAAGCATAAATAAGGACACACACATCAAGGACAGATATTTCCACAGAGTGTCAGAAAATATTTCATTGTAGTGGCTTCTCTTGAATGGGAGCCAAAACCAGAATTGGAATTGGGTAAAAAGAAAATGTCTTAGAAGATTCTCTGAAACAGATTTAGCATGCATTTCTGTGAAAGAACTTAACACACATTTCCATCCTAATTAAAAGCATAATTGGCAACATGTATCTTTTTTGCTACAAATATTTTGGTAAAAAAGGGGTACAAAGAATAGCAATGACATCCATCTTCTAAAGACCTAACTATTCATCTAAGGCAAAAACCTGCAAAGCTTAAGGCTACACCAAAAGTAAACTTTCATATTAACTTTCAACATCAGATTCTCCATGTCAGTGTCCACTATAAATGATGTCACAAGTGGAACCCAGAGCAGAACTACTTCTGTCACCCACTACTGTAATTTCAACTCTGAGGCTCCACAAGATGACCATCCCCTTGTAATTCTAAATGTGTCTGGAATGAAATCCAGACACCAGGAAGTGTTGAAAGCCTTTTTGCATCTCTGCTGTATGACCAGAGTTTAGAGTTCTGTACCTTTATCAATAATGGTCCTGAAGGAGAAATATTCTGAAAACTGAATGAATAACTTGACTACGGTACAGAATGGATTGGTTGGTCAGTTTTGAGTGCTCAAGACCAAACCCAGGACCTTGGGCATGCTAAACACATACTCTAACAGAGTTAGAGGCACTCCAGAAGTGTTAAAATTTTCATTTCATTCAAACCTTGCTGCTGCTGTTGAAAACACTGAGACCAGTGACTCTGTTATTTGAGTGAGTAAAAGAAAGGATACAGCCAACCTTTCTTAGGCAGTGGTCATCAACTGACTCAGCTTAATTCAATTTCAATTTCAACCACCACCCCCACCACCCCCACCACCCGGCTAGAAACACAATTCTACAGTCACCATCTCCCTCTTCTGTGACTGACTGATGTGAATCCTGCAAACAGGTCAGAATAAAAGTCACCATTTCTTCTGCCACCAAGCACTACCTTCCACTAGAGTGCCCCAAGGTAGGTACTATACTGGATCCATTTTGGACAGGCAAATTCCAAGGGATCTCATGCTTTGCCCAAGGTCACACAGCTGGTGTGCAACAGGGATGTGAACTCCAATCTCACCCTTACAACAGGAGAGAATGATAAGCACTTCTACTTTGGATAAACCAATGCCCAGCACCTCACTTTTATTAATTTAGAGATAGAATCTCAAAAGGGCCCATTAAAACTCCCCCTGCCTTAGATATCATCTTACTTGCCTTCTGTGGCTGTTATAAAACACTGACCAAAACCAATTTGGTTTCCCATTTCCCCAGCGATCCCCAGCACCGCTAGAAGTCAGGACAGGAACCTGGAGTCAGGAACTGAAGCAGAGACCATAGAGGAATGCTGCTCACTGGCTTGCTCCTCACTGCTGCCAAGTTTTATTTTCTTAGATACCTCAGAACCACTGCCCAGGGGTTGTGCCACCTACAATAAGTTGGGCATTCCCATATCAATTATTAATCCAGAAAATGCCCTACAGACTTGCTTGCAGGCAGTTTGGTAGGGGCAGTCCCTCAGCTGAGTTCCCCCTTCCCAGATGACTCTAACACAGACACTGCTCGGATTGTAAGAAGGGGAGAACAGTAATTTGGTGGGAAAGGGATACAAACAAAGTCCTTGATAGCAGGGGAAAAATCTTTGTTACAGAAGCACCTCCAACAATCACATGGACCCTCATCTACAGGGCAAAGCTCTGCTGACATGTCAGTTTCCATGGGAACAGGCATGTCCATCACTCCTAAGTCCAGCCTAGGGCTCCTTCTCCTGATTTGCACATGCTCCTAAGTCTACATGAAGTTTCTTTCCTTTTCCCCTTCGCATGGCTGTTTCCTGGTCCTGTCTACCAGGGCCTCCCTCATTTTTGAAGACTTAACATCATCTCTTCTGTGCATCCACAGCATTCAGTGACACTGCTCTGTAAACATGTTGGGTTGATGTAAGTGTTGCATTTTCTGCTTGCTACCAAAATTAAGTTCCTTGAAGTATGCTCAGCTCACTTATCCCTGAGCTAAGCCTATCCCTAGCATACATCAGGGTAATTTCAAAGTCTTTCAACTGTGAGCGCCTGTAAAAGCAAAAATAAGTTAAGTATTTTCTTACTTCAAGAGAGAAAAGCCAAGACACAGTCACAATCAAAATAAAAAAGCAAAAGCAAAACCCAAGTCCAGCAGTGTAAATAATTCAAGGTCCAATATTTGAGAGTCACTCATGATTTCCGGGACTCCTCCGAGGGCTTAGGTTTCTTCTCCAGCTCTGCCCTCTGCAGCACACACAGCTTTCAGGCTCGGCTGGCTCCACTCCCGGCTGCTGTCTTGGTGGTCTTCCCATGGTACTTGCACCTCCAAAATGTTGGCATCTTCTGCTGCAGCTGGGCTGCACTTTCACTGCTAGCCTCTCTTGGGCATTCTTCGTGGTGCCAAGCTTCAGCTTTCCTCCATGGTCCCTTCGATCCTGGGGCTCCCGCAGCTACGGAGGCTGCGCCTTCACCAATGGGCTCTCCTAGCATCTCACAGTGCCAAGCCTCACCTGCCCTCCATGACCCCTTCATGCCTTCCAAACCAGTATCACCTGGAAGACTCTCACACGTGACTTAGTTTGCCTGCCAACACGAGGTACAACCTTGACCACCTCTGAACGCAGCTTCTCTGTGCTCTCAGGAAACACTTCCCAGAATATTTCACCTCAATGATGCTGGTTTCTTGTTAATCATAGCTGATTCTTTAGCCCCCAGATCAGTGACCATCATCCCAGCAAAACAAAGGTTTTACTTTAGTGGCTGTGGTCACTTGTTAATCACAGCCAGTTCTTAGCTTCAGACGATCTGACACTACAGACTTCACACACAAATGGCCTGGTAGAGTCTTTGCTTCCCTCTGAAATGTCACAAGTCAGGCCTCCATCATATGCATTGATTTCAACACCCTTCTAAGCTACCGCAGGACAAACCATTGAGCTTTTCCAGTGCAAAGTTCCACAGTCCTTCCAAAATCCTCCCCATAATAACGTGGCCATGCAACCGCCACTGTTCTGGCATCATTTTGTCTTAGTTTGGTTTACTATTGCCATGACGAAACACCATGACCACAAACAAACGGGGGAGAAAGGGACCAACTGGCCTTACACTTCCACATTGCTGTTCATCCCTGAGAGAAGTCAAGACAGGAACTCCAGCAGGACAGGATCCTGGAGGCAGGAGCCAATGCAGAGACCATGGAGGGGAGCTGCTTACTGCCTTGCCCCCCCCCCCCCCCCCCCCCCCGTGGCTTGCTCAGCTTGTTTTCTTATAGACCCCAGAACCACCAGCCCAGGGATGGCACCACCCACAATGGTTGGGCCCTCACACATCAATCACTAATTAAGAAAATGCCTTGCAGGCTTGCCTACAGCCCTGTCTTCTGAAGGCATTTTCTCAATTGAGGTGTCTTCCTCTCAGATTACTCCAACCTATGTCAAGTTGACATAAAATTACCAAGCACCGGGGATAACTAAAAAATGAAAATTGTGTTCGTTCAAGATGGACATGGTGGTATTCTATATATTACGTACACATCATGTCATGATTACTGCAGTCAATGCAGCATATCCACCACCTCATTTAATGGCATCTGTGTGTGAGAACCCTTAGGGTTGACTCTGGACACAAATGTCAAGTCTGTGGTACAGCGCTAGAATCACCAGCTACACGGGAAATCCCCGGAAACTATTCACCTTATAGGACAAATCGTGCCCTTTAGCCCCCATTTCTCCGTTTCATCCGCACCTGGAAATCACTAATCTCCTGTCTCCATCTGTATGATAAACTCAGGAATTATTAGTGGATGGAATGAACTAGTTTTAATGCTTTGTAAACGTTTAAAAAAAAAAAAAAAAAGCGCCTGTGTTGCTGTGTTCTATGCTGGAGTTGGAGAGAGTTTGGTTGGTTTGGGTTGTTTTGTTTTTTTTTTTTTTTCCTACAAAAGCATTGTTGTTTGAAGCTCTGGGTCCTGCATAGTCCACGGTCAGGAACCAACAGGTTTGGTGCCTGGTGAAGAGTGATGCCTGCCTCACAGTGTTTTGTGTTCCAGCACATGGTTTAAAAGTGGAGGGGGGTGGGTAAAGGAGCTCCAAAGGTCTCTGCTGTGAGGGCACTGATCCCACTGATAAAGGCTCCACCATGATGACCCAGTTACCTCCCAGAGGCCTCACCTCCTAATACCCTCACAATGGGAAAGAGCTTTCAGTATATGAATTTATAAACAAGTGGAACATAAAAATAAATAAATAAAACACTGTCTGCAACATCTCCAAATGAAAATTTTTCCCAAAATAATATTCAAAAACAATGCCAGAGCTCTTCTGGCTTCCTCTTCTTTGTCATTGTTATAGACATAAGTATATGGCTGAGTCCATTCAGTGTTATATGCATACCACTTCAGAGCTGGTCAGCTGGTGTTGGAACGACCTATTAGGGGGATCCTCAGTGGGAGGGTGGGGGAGACTGATTCTCCTATTCTCAACTTCCTTTAGCTGCCTTTGTGTCAAGCAGGGGCCCAGGGAGTCTTCCCCTTCTACATAGTAAGTCTGTTCAGAACTTGTTTAGACGGCCATATTGTTGAGATATAGTGGGTTTGCTTTAGCCATTCAGCTTGACACAGGCTAGAATCATATGAGAAGAGAATCTCAACTGAAAGATTTCCCAGTTCAGACTAGCCTGTGAGCACGTCCGAGGTGTAACTAAGGTAAGAGGGATCAGCCCACTGTGGGTAGCACCATTCCCTTGACAGGGTGTTCTAGGGAGTAGAAGAAAACTAGCGAAGCATGAATCAGTGAGAGAGTCACCAAGCAGCATGCCTCCATGGTTCCAACCTCAAGTTTTTCAAATTTCCTCTTCAGTTCCTAGCCTGTTTTTCCTTGATGGTGGCCTGCAACCTGGGAATGTAACATGAATAAATCCTCTTCCTCCTTTTACCTCCTTTCACTCAGGTTGAGTGTTTTATTGGGCAGCATCAAGGAACAAGGACAGAGTTTTTTCTTTCCACAGGTTAAACTCAACTAAACGTGGCCATTTCCAATGTATCAATGTACTTTCATGTCAAAAGACAGGTCAGGACACAGATCATAGGCCTTTTGCCTACACCATTGTAATAGTATTGATAGTCACAGCCATGAAATAAGTAACCCAGGACATTCTGCTATAAAGGTCCATCAGTTAGTACTGGAGAGAAAGACAAAGTAGCTCAGATATGTCCTGCCACACGGGACTGTGTTGTGTGACAAAACTTTCCCAAGAAGATGATACACATATCCACTCACCCCAGATAAGGGTTCTACCACAGACCAAAGTATGGATACCACTAAAATCCAACTTGGTAAACCAATGAGTGTTACTGGGTTACTTATAGGAGTATGGGTGAAGTATTACTTATGGGAGCAGAAATGAATCAAAGACAAATGTATCACCAAAGCCAACCCAAACTCACAAAAGCTGGGAATCCTGCAGCCCACATGTAGCTCAATAGGCTGGAGAGTGTCCCTTTCAAGTGACTGGTCTAGGCCTCTTCCAGGAAGCTGGTCTGGTCTCAGACCTTTATAGCTTAATCATGCCTGTCTGAGATGGACTCTAAGCTGTCATTGCTTATTTAGCAGGGAGGAGTCTAGTGAGTCTGTTCAGTTTCAGGTACTTCCTGAAGGCATTTTAAGTTGTTTACCATCCCATTGAAGGAACTTCCCCACTGATTGGAATGTTTCCATCTGGAGGAAATTGCTATACAACAGATGAACACAAGACTTCAGGTGAAGTCTCTCAGACTCTCAAAAATAGACAGGCAAAGCTCCAAAAGGAAGTGGTTGGAGGGATGAATTAGGTCAGGAAATGTTTTCCCAGAGGAGACAAGATCTGGGTATGAAAAGAATGTGGAAAAAGAGAAACTCCTCATACTTCTGAAATGTTGAGCCATAAAGGTAAAACGAAATGCTTCCCATATGGCTCTGGAGGGCAGAGCTATGATGGATGAGTACAAAATTCAAGAAAGCAAAAACTGGAATCAAGTGAGGAAACCTCATGGCCCAGCATCATAGTTTTCCATGGGGACAATCCTTCCCTGGAGGAAGTATTTTGTAAATCAAAAAGTTTGATATTGGAACTTCTTTTAGAATCACAACCAGAATGTTCACATGTTAAAATGTACATTCTTACTATAGGTTTCACTCCTATGGCTTCTGTCTCTGTGTGAATATTAAGATATAATATTGCTATTTTAAAATCATGTACTAGTTATATGAACCATAGATTACCTTTTGCAATGAAAAGGGAGCTGTTACCAAATATAGTTAAAACAGAGCATTTATCTTCCTTGCAGTAAGAGCCACTTGCCCAAAAGAAAGGTGACAAACCAAAGAATCTTCAGCTCTGCCTCAACAGCATAGTTGTTGAGTTGGTTCAGTATCCCACAAAATTTTGTATCAGTTTCTTATAGTTAGATGCTGGGCATTAGACAGCTTCAATATTGATTTACAAAAATTCACCCAATAAAAGGAAATACAGGCCCCTCCTTGGAAAGGATGTGGGTTTATGTGACCCACAAGCCACCCTGAAGCCTCATTTCACCCACCTGTACCACCTACTAGGGCTTTAAGGAGTCACTGAGTGTGGTCCCTATTCTCAGTGGCAGGCTGGCGTCCCTCCCTGGCAGAGACCATTATGTGGGTGATGCTGTGGCTGGTCCACAGTATGGGAAAGATTGAGTCATCCTTTAAGAAAGGTTTTGGCTTTTGCAGTTTGTGGCTGAAGAATCTCAGAGAGCCTAGGCACACTCTCTCAGAGAGGATGGGGGCAGTCACAGCCTCACAAAATGTTGCCTCTTATTTTCATAGCTTAAAATTCCCCAGATATTAACACTCAACTCAAAATTCAGATTCCAGTTCTAATACTCCATTGTGCCTAGCTGATCAAAAAATACTTCCCACCCAAAATAATGTTTATATATTCATTTATTTACTATTTTTCTGTGTATTTGTGTGCCTGCCTGAGTTTGTGTATACCACATGCATTCAGGAGCCTGAGAAGGCCAGAAAAGATTATCATTTCACCCAAAACCAGAGTTACAGACAATTGTGAAATGTCATGTGAGTTCTGAGAACTGAACCCAGGTCCCCTGTAAGAGCTACAAGAATCCTGAACTACTAAGAACCAAAACTGTGACCAATAATTTTTATAAACTCTCAATAAGGAACAATGGCATTCGATGTCTACACTTGAAAACAGACAGGCAGCTACTGGAGTCTGGTTAAATCAAGCAACTAAATAACATCTAAAATCTACTGTTGTTGGCAACTGTCTGCTTCCCAGAGATTGCCCACATGACCACAACCAATAAATAAAATCCACTGTGAGACCAGATGCTCTCCCTCTCAAATGGTTCCCCAGGCATATAATTAAATAATGAAGACAAAGTTATCAACTGTGTTAGACAACAGACTTAAAGAAATGAAATATGGCAGTATTTATTTTCAGAAGAACAAATGCCTTGGGACTCGTGCTCAATAGTGTCAATATTTCATTTTTATGTTTCTCTCCTACCCTAGCCTTTCCTTCACTGCATAATTCTCAGAAATCTTCAGAGCTCAGGCATGAAAGAGTCTTAGGGCTCAGAGGTAAAGGAGCCTGCCACCCAGCCTGACAACCTAAGTTCAGCCCCTGGGACCTACATGGTAGAAAGAGAAAACATACTTCTGAAAATTTTCTCTAACTCCCACATATGTACTATGGCATGTACATGAACACACACACACACACATGCACACACACATACACACACACACACACACACATGAACACACAGAGGCAAAATTAATGTTTTTTAAAGGTGCCTTAAACTATATATTCTTTTATATTTTAAAAATGTATTTTCTTCTAGGCAAAAGTAGAGTGTTTAAAACAGAGCATAAAAAAATTACCAACAAACCTTTAATTTGGCACATATTCTTCACGTGATCTAAGTCTATGAAACCACAGCAGGCCCCAGATAAAATTAGAATCAGACAAAACAAAAACAAGGTCTTCAGAGGATACAGGGAAAAATCTTCAGAGACTACAAAAATTATACAATAATAGTAGAGGGCCTGTGCTTAAAAATCACACAGTGGTTACACACAGAGCAATGTATTAAATTAACAAAAATGCAGAGGAGAAACAATATTATTTGGTGAATATTTTCTGAAAAACAAGACAAGTGTTTTCTTTTCACAAAGCACCTTTCATGGAGCAATGAGTTCAGAAAGGACAGGACAGACAAAGTTTCCCCCAATCCAATAAAGCTCTGTTGCACCACTTAAAATAAGTGCCAAGAAACAGGACATTCTGGGACAGAATCTTGGATCCAACTACCATGTTGTTATATCACTGGCTAGAAGTGGAAAACCCCGTTATGGTACTGAATGGCCTGCCTGTTCGTGAATGGCTAAAGGACTTGAAAATGGTAGGTGCAAACTTTCCTGTCCACTCTCACTCTCACTGAGGTGTGGCCACTTTCTCTACTTGGCACTCAAATGCACACGGGCGCATGGTTCTGGCCTATGCCTGTGGGAAGACACAAAATGACAGCTTTTACTTCAAGCCTGCACAACGGTGAATTTTTATATAGTGAGAAGAGTTCTGAGAAATGAGTCTCGGGGGCAACTCTGTGTTGTGGTTACTGTTGTTGACTAAAACTTCATAAGCTCTGTGTTGTTCAAATGTTCTTCTTTCACCTATAAGTAAATATGCCACAAAGTGTGGCTATATACACATGGTATCATGCCCAATGTCCCCGATGATACTAGCCTGTATATATGCCAAAAGAATACAGTGAAATGAAATCCTTGGCCTTAAGAAAATTAAATGGAAGAGCCCCTGGGGAGTGAGTCCATAGGTCAAGTTTTGAAAGCTTTAATAAAGATAACATTTTACTTCCCTTTTGGCATTAAAATATTGAAGCTCCCCCTTATCTTGTGGATTTATTTTTAACACAAGTATCAACCTAAAAACAACATCAGGATCTATTTGAGACTGTAGTACCATGGGCCAAGACTTAGGTCAGAAACACAGCCTGGGAATCACTGTACAGCCACCTAGGAGAATTAGAAGATGCTAGTCTCTCGAAAGCCCATACCCTCTTATAGCCCTGAGATTTTGAATGGGATGCATCAGCTGGTGCCACTGACAGTATATCTCAGAGGGAATAGAGGAAAAACCATCAGGGTACAGCACCATGCTGTCTTTCCTAAATACCACAGACATCTATTTCAAATTTTCCAGAAAAAAAGGGAAAAAGTGAACCCTACGGAGAAAGACTTACAGGGTAATCCATACAGTTTTCATTACCCTAGACCCAGAACCCAACCCCCCTCCAAGTTGTCACCCTAACAGTTCCCAGTAATGCCCACCCTCTCTCCCCAGTCCTGAGAAGCCAGGTGGCTTCAGGGGGCCTGGGAACACCAGATGGAACACATTTGCTTCCTCAAGTTGAGTCTAGCCAGGCCTTCAAAATGGGGTAGTCACAGGATGTAGGTCACAATTTCTCTCTCATATGAGGCAGTTTTAATATATCCCAGAGACCTTGGTTCCAAGCATATTTTCTAATCCAAACACGCAACAAATCAGTACACTACCTCAATGCAGCTCTTTCCTACTTGGTTTTATCTTGTTGAAGAGTCACCCACCTTTCAGAAAGATCACTCTGAAATCTAAACAGCCTGGCCCAAATCCAGGAACAAAGGAGTCTAGAAAAGTTTAGTCTCTGTCTTCCTCCTTTGTTAGATCTGGGTGTATTGAAATTGTGTTTCCACAGTGCAGGACCCTGCCTAGGACTTTTCATTTAGATATTATGCAAATTTTTTAAAAGTATGCTGAAGGCCAGCATGGCTTCTCAGGAAGAAGAAAAGGATACAGAATCCCTGTGGAGCCAGGATGACTAGGGGGCACGTAACCTCTGGGTCAGTACGGCCTAGAAGCTGAAAGAAATCATAATAAGACTGCGTTTCATCTTCAAAGTCCTCTGTAATCCCTAAATCATTTATCCCACCACACTACTGTAATCACGCGATTTGGCAGAAGCAAAAGACCTTTCATCTTTGAATCACAAAGCACTCTATAAATGCCAATTAATCCTACCGATGCCCTGGGGGTGACGGGTATCAGCTCACCTACTTTGTATGGGAGAGGCTTGGTGATTTGGTCCAATTCCACACAACAAACATTTGGTCTGGGAGGTCTTCCTCGGCTTGGACACTTGAGACGAAACGTCAGAGCTATATTTAAAGCACCTTTCAAGGAGGTGCACATGGTATGGGCTTAGGTAATGATTTGTAAGTGGATGAGTAAATGGGGTATCTGCATTTCCAGTAGCCTGAAAACCACATCTGAGTTCTGCTAAGATCCTCAATTCAGGTTCAAGTTTGCCTTCAGACTGGCTTTGGTTCCTGTCTCTCATCAACTATCCTCCAATGAAAGCACTCCCTACATTATGGGACAGTAAATGGTACCCTAAGAGTCACCACCACAGGTGCAAGCAACATATGCCAGAACCCCAGGCACTAGGGATTGCTTAATATCCCTGTAATTTGGAGCACAGAATTGTCGTTTGCATCTCCCCACCTATAACAGACAGTGAAATTTTGAAGCCTAGAAAGGCCTGATCACTTGACTTCAGAAGATAAAGGTGGTGGGCAGCGCCAGCCATGGGATGGAAGCATCGATGCATAAACCATAGAGGCAGCCTGCACCTAAGAATTGCCCTAAGACATGATATCAGAAATATCCAAGTACCAAATGAAGGCCTCTTCTTTGTTCTAACTCAGTAAACATTCATCGTACATTTACTGAGTATCTACTTTGCACCAGGTGGATGCTGTCAGCCCTCAGCAGGCCCCCTCAGGAGCCAGACCAACAGTAACTCACCCCTCTACTCTTAAAACACCTTGTTTTCCATACTGTGATGTGATTATTAGCCTAGTATTAACTCTAGAAGTAGGAGAGAGGTACAATTAGAGTGATTACCTGGTGGTGTTTGGGGTTTGGTTTGTTGTAGGTGTTGTTTATTTTGAGTTCTAGGCTGGCCTGGAACTCGAAGTGTAGACCTGGTTGTCCTTGTCCTTGAACTCTCAAAGGCTCCAGCCACAACCATCCTAGTTTGGGGATTACAAATGCATACCAGCACGTCCACTCTGATCAATAGTTTTGAAGTGAACTACCCAGAATCAGTTGTATTTTCATTTTTTAAAAGCTGTTTAGGATTATAAGAAAATTGATCACAAAGTAGATAGTCCTCATGAGACACTGTCTCAGCTCCCACAGCTCTGCTCTTGGTCCCTCCGGAATGTATCTGCTTGTGTAAGATGCCAGCAAGACACTAAGAACATCATCTGGGGCTTCTCAGCCCCACAGTCGTCACGTACAGAAAAACTCAGTCACAAAAAAAAACTAGTTATATTTCTCTGCCCCAGACCTCAGGGCCATCTGTGTCCACCTAAAAAGCTATAGTCACGTTTTTTGGTCCAAACTGGCATTATGGTTGAAGCAAGCTCTAGCAGTCCTTTTGGGCTCACTTCCTTCCTATCATTGATTTAATGAGGTAAAAAAAAAAAAAAAAAAAAAAAAAAAAAAAGTAATGGAGAACTACCCTTCCAAGGTAGCCCCCTGGCAAAGTTCCAGGAATGCCTGAAGGTTTGCCTTGGTCGTTGACTTCATCATGAAAACGTTATCATTTTTCTCAAATCACATGATGTTGCTCCAAGTCTATCTCTCTGTGTGTGTGTCTCTCTCATATGGGTATTTTTCTGCATGTATTTCTGTGAACAATGCACATACCTGGCACCCACAGAGGCCAGAAGAGGTCATTGGAGTCCTTGGAACTGAACCATGTGGATGCTAGAATCAAATGAGGGACCTCTGGAAAGGACCTCTTAGCCGTGGAGCCATCTCACCAGCCCCTAAAGATGAATTCCTTAGTAAAGTTCTCTTTCCTCTTACTGCTTTTTCAAGTCATTGTTGCCTCATTTCTGAAAATATCTAAGTGGCTTAAATTCCATTATATCCATCACATCTTATATAAGGGTCTGATTTTTGTTGCTGTGACAAGATGCTTAGAGCTGGGTAACATTATAAAGGGAAAAAATATGACTAACTTGTCATTTTAGAGACTGAAAGTCCAAAATGGTTTGATATCACTGGTTCCACCTCAACCACAGCATCATGCTCTAGACTTGATACATAAAAGAAACCATGGCAAAGCATGTGTATGAGGGAGAAATCACATCTCAGAACAAGCCGAAGAACTGCTGCTCCAGAAAGAACTGTTAGCACCCCAAAAACATTCCTTGACTCTGTTTCAAGAGTTCATCCACAATAACCCAGACAAACACTGTCACATCCCAAGATGGTAACCAAGCTTCCAGCACATGAATGCATCAGGGGTAAGCCACTTCCAAACAATGGCACACTGTAAATGTCTTTCAGTCGATGGTGGCGGAGGGTGTTCACACCCTTCTAATTTCGCATTCCTATAGAAAATACGCTGAGAGAAGAGCCGAGCTGGTCTTCAAATTAAAGAATTGTTCCCCGTGAGGGGTGGTTCATAGACAGCTTCCAACTGACTTTACCTTTTCCAAAGTTACAGCGATGGGCTTCGAGAACTTTAAATAAGTTAGAAATCATCCATGCACCTCAAAATCTATTTATAAGTCATCTGAAACTGCCAGAAGTGCCCTTCCTTAGAACCTCCAATATGTTCTCCTGAGGAATTTGTCAATGAGGAAACTGGGCCAGCCCTGTATAACTCATAAGCATGAGCTGGAAATTAAGGACCCCGGCTCTGCTGCCATTTGTTATACACACCTGCTGCACTGGTCTCCCCCTTTGCCCTTCACCACTGTCCTTACTTTCCCATGAGAACACTCAGATGCAATTAGGTTAATCCATTAGTCTCCCTCCAAAACCTCCTGCTGCCCTCTGGCTCTGTATCAGTCAACCAGAATGTCACCTTCTCTATATTCTCTCCAGCGGGAGAAGGAGATGTTAGGACCCTGCAGAAGTGCGGGCCGGAGCTGGGCAAACATATCTGGTGCAGTTTCTGCTGTGGGGGTTTGGGCAAAATATTACTAAGTCTACAGAATCAAAACTACTCACATTCGGCAGCGGGGTACAGTAGGAAATTTATGGCCAGTTACTTTAAGTCTCCAAAGCCTGAGAGCCAGGTTCAGTATTATGCTGAGAAGATCTGGGTGGGATGGGGGTGATGCACCGAATATCTCTTTCTACAAGAACCCCATGCCCACATTCCTATTCCTGGGTCAGCCACCACTGATTCTGCCTGTATTTTATAAAAGTTGTCCACCTTTCTTAGGGACAGATTAGAGGGACATTTCGTGATACTAGTCATGTGAGAGAGCACACCACTACCACTCCCAGCCTCTGCCCAGTTTCTGCTTTGGCTAGAGTTTTGGTTCGATGTCAAAGATCTTCTTCTTTCCCTGTTGTGTTTTCTCAGAGAAGGGATGCTGGTGTTTAGAGTAAATGAGCCCATTTCTGTGGGCACACAGGATAGGAGATTTTATTGGAATCTCTTCCTGCTTCTGTGGCAATCCCAGTTCCAAGGTCTCAGCAGAGATGGCCTCTGGGTCCAGCTTAGCCTGGTTTCCTGAATCTTACTAGTGGAAGTGGCATTCTTTTTCTGGAACTTCCTCCTTTTGGGTTTTCTGGCCACTGTCCTACATCTGTGCCTTCCTCCCTTCCCCCACCCCTACCAGCTCTGCTGCTTACTGTGTCTCACTCAGGCTTTCTAATTGAGAAGCTCACAACTCACGTTAGGGCCAAGTTGAAGGCAGCCACTTTCTGTGCCAACACAGCCGTGAACACAGAAGTAAACTGCTTACTAAAGGTAAGTCAGTCATAGATGATGACATTTGTTATTTGTCTTATTCCATGCTGAGGATCAAACCCAGACCTCCATCATGCCAGAGAAGCACTCCATCACAGAGCTATCTCCCCTGCCCCATGAGTTTGGAAAACACTGAAGAATTCAGTACGTTTGGTATTTTATAGTGAGTGATATAATAAAGTGTGGCTGTGAAACTTCTCACTGAGTTCACCCCTGGGACACCACAGCTATGAATACTTAAGAAATACATGTGAAAGTAAAAACATGTCTCTCACAGGTAAGCACAGGCAGCCCCAAGAGACTTTGGAACTGGAGTTATTCATTTATGTTCAAGCACCCACATGTTGCCAGAATAAAAGGAATGGGGTTTTTGTTGTTGTAGTTAATGTTTGCATTTATAGTCAACATTTATACAAGGCTGGTTAAAACACCGGATGTTTTATTTATTAACCCTCTAGCAATCTTATAAGCTACGTTTTGTTATTACCCATCTTTCGCTGAGGGGAAAAACCAAAACCTAGAGAAATTGAATAATTTGGCAGGCTCACACAGCAAGCAGAGACTCTCTTGTCTAGGACTAAAGGCCAGCCCAGCCCGTTGTAGTTCAAAGGCTGTCTGTTACTGTCACACGCATCTGGCATGGCATCATGAAATGCCAGCGTGGTTAGCCTTGGTTCTCCTCACCTGCTGAGCATTACCTCTCATTTTCCCCAGAACTGATGCAGGCTCTATATACTCCTCTGAATGCTCACTCAGCATCAAGCCCATGGGACTCCTAGTTAAATACATATTATGAAGCAGGGGAAGGCTCAGACTGTGGGGGAGGGGTACACGCTCACGGTTACTTCAGCTAGCCTGACTGCCTTAGTCTCTATGGATGATCAAATATTGTTTGAAATGAATTCAAGCAAATTTATTTCTTATTCATATCATCAGGACCACAGCCCCACAAAGGGGCTCTTGTTCCCTCCTGGGACCTGCTACCTTGGTGAAATTTTGAGAAAATGAAGCTCCTACATTCTATTATAAGGTAAGCTTTGGGGTAGAACGATTCCCTCTCACCTCACCGAGAGGGGTGTCCCTGGCTTGGAGCAGATGGGCTCTCTGCCTAAGTGTTTCTTTCCTCTACCCTCTTTCATTTATTTAGCAAGCAACGGAGAATTCTGGGAATATCTCCGTTGTCTACCAGAGCAATGGCAGCAGCATACTGTGCACACAGTGTGGGGGACAAGACAGAAAAATCACATGTTCCTACAGGATTACAATCTCTAACGTGAAGAGACATTAAATCCAGGAAACGAAAGAGATGAACCATATTACTTTACCTTAGGAATCCTGGACAGTCTGTTTATATGGCCACCAGGCAGCAACAATGTGGAAGGGCTCTGGTATGATCTAACCCATGAGTCTATTTTCTTGTTTTCCGGTCTGGAATCTTCTCATTGGTAGGGGGGAGTTAAAGGGAACAGTGGTTCTGTCTGATGCTAAATATTTCCAGTCAGGAAACCCCTAACCTCTTTTCAGATGCTCCTGAGAAAATTCCGAGGCCAACTCTACCCCTTCATTTCACTGCCTTTGCTTGTTTCTGGTGGTTCACACCTTTCAAATATTTGCCGTCTGTTCTCATGTTCCCTGAAGTCATTTCCGAGTCCCGGCTCTGGATTTTTGGTTACTTTAATCTCTCCTCATAAATCAGTCCCTCCGTTCTCTTCATCATTTTTATAGCTTTTCTCTGAACTATCTCCAGTTTGTCTACATATTTCTAGTACTGAGTTTCTAAACAGAATCTGCTGGACCAAAAGCCATATTTGGAAGGGCCGCATTAATTCATCTCGTGCCCTGAATACTTTCAAGGGGCCTTTGGTGTGGCTCTAAATACCACCGACTTATTTACCTCATTAGGATACAATAAACATTCCTAGAACAACCTGATGAGGTCATAATGCAAAACTATGTTACAAAGAGGCTAATTTGAGTTGGTTCGGGGTTTTTTTGTTGTTATTGTTCTGATTTGGGTTTTTTTAATGGCCTTTCGGGACACAGTAATTGAATCAGTTTGCAGGGTCCCACTGCACCTCTTAGTTCATTTTCATTGAATGGCATTAAAGAAAGAGTCTAAGGTTTGGTTTCTGTCACTGTAAATAAAACACTGACCCAAACCATCTTGGGGAGGAAAGTGTTCATTTGACTGACAGGTCTGTCACTGAGGGAGGGCAGGGCAGGTACCAAGGCAGAGAACACAGAGGAATACTGCTCACCAGGGCATCAGACTGCTCCATTTGGCTTGCTTGGTACCTTCTTTCCACAGCCCAGGACCACCTATCCAAGGATGAATGGGGCTAAGCCCTCCCACATCAATTAGGAAAAATGCTCCCAAAGGCATGGCTACAGCCCACTCTGAAGGAGGCGATTCCTCAGTTAAGTTCCCCTCTTCCCAGGTATATTTGTATCAAGTTGCAAAAACCATGCCAGTGTCCCAGGCAACCACACACATACAGGAAGGTTGTTTCTAAGTTGGCCACTGGGATATAACATTTGGACCATGTGAAAGTTTGTACCTATGGCTGGATTCTTACCAGTCCACAAAATGTATACAGCAGAATACATTATACAGAATACTGGCAAATACTCACAAACCCCAGACTACCAAGAAAGATTAAAAAGGAAATCCACATTACACTGGTAATAACTGTGCAAATTAACACAACCTTTCTAAAGGATAATTTGGAAATTTGTATACAAAATGTTTACAAAGTACATACTCCTTAACCAACACATAACTAATGGGGATATTTCTAAGATACTATATGAAGAAAATAACTGGAAAATATATAAAGATATATGAACAGGGATGTTTATCCAGGTATTATTTATGGTAGATGGAAAAACACTTTCTGATTTTGAGAAGTAGTTGTAAATGTAACTGAAGAAAAGGTGGCCCAGGTTGTATATACAGGATATTTCATGCCGTGTTATTTGTAGTTGTAGAGAAAGACAAAATCTACCCCAGGGTGATTACTTAAATAGCAATGGCTGCCTAATTGTTCACACACATACTGGGTGACTGTGGTTCATGCAGTAGTTGAGAAAGAATTTAGAGTCACAGACTGAGCTTTGTTTTATTTAAAATTTCTATCTTCCTGTTCACATGTACATAAAAAAAAAAACTGGGGGTAAATACACTGAGCATCCTTGAGTCTTGTCTCTAGTTGGCCAAAAGAGGTGGAACTCCACTTTAGACATCACTGTCAGCTCCCTGCCTGATAAACACGCTTACTTGCAAAGTTAAAACGACAAAAACATTGTGTTTTTTTACTCTAGATTACAAATGAGTCAGAATTTATGGGCTTTTGCCATGTAATAGAACACAAAACTAAGATTTAATGGCTTTCCTTGCTGAAGTGTGTAGCTGCCTGTGTCCATCCACCCTCAGACATCAGTAGTTCTATGGCTGTGACAATGGAGGAGACATGGGTGCCACGGGAGGATTGTGTAAATTTCAGAAAGAGCTAATACCTTATTCAGATCTTAAAGGATGACTTTACAAAGGGAAGAGAAACCCAAGGCCACCACAATGCCTGCTGCATATTTATCTAATGCAATTCTTACTTTAAAAAAAAAATCTCCTCCACAATGTATCATCTCCACTGTCCCACTAGTGCGGACATTGCTATCATAATCAACCGTATAGTACATGGTTCTTAATACTTTTTATTGTCAGTGGTGCAGTTAGTCAATCCATATGACTAGCAGTTGGTTAATTTTTCTAATAGCAGACTAACAAGATGGAAACTAGAAGATCAAACAAAATAGTTCAAGGAAAATTAGAGTGTAGTAGTACATCCCTACACTCTTGGTCACTCGGGGGACCGAGGCAGAAATAACACAGTTTGAAGTCAGCCTGGGCTATATAGTGATAGGAAGATGAGGGGAGAGAGAGGAGGGAGAAAGGACAGAAGGAGAGAGGATGGGAGGGAAGGGAGTTGGTCTGTCAGACTCCCAGTAAGAAATTGTCTCACTTAGGCAATAAACACGTGCCCACAATATTTCAGCTATGTGCTGAAACAGCCTCATAAAGTCTCCCGCGCGGGACCACACTCACACCCTCACATGTACCCATCCCTGCCTCCATCATCACACCCTGTTGAGCTGCTGCCTGTTCCCTGAGTGATGACAAGTGCTCTTCAGTGCCATTGTGAAACATTGCATCACATTTGATGCCTCCACCCCCTTCCCAGACTCTGTTCTCAGACAGAGAACAGTCCACTGAATTCCAGATGCCAGAAAGCCCACGCCACCAGACATAGGAAAAGCTCTTTGGAGAGAGGTGGGATTTCCTTCTCTCCAAGTGATCCAGGAATGATGGGAGATGTTTGCTTGTCCACAGTCACTCATGCTACCTGGTTCTTTGAGTGGATTACCTAAAACCTGAGCAGATTACCTAAAACCCTGCAGTCAGTCTTTGGTTGTCTTCAGAGAATTCAGTGCCTTCTCTCCAAAATGAAGCTCTAGCTTATCAAAGTAGATCCTTAAATTCCAAAGCAGCCATGGAGGGTAAGGGGAGAAAAATCATAAGAACTCATTTTCTGCACTTCCCTGAGAACACAGACTCAAGATATGATATGTGGGTTAAGACACTGAGGCCCACTTTTACCCATGCGACAAGTGGAACCAGAAAAATAATTATGATATACTGTAATAGAATCTTCTTGAATTAAAAGAGGACCAGTGTCCACAGGTAGAAATAGTTCAAAAAGTATCCAAAGATTCTGGCCTGGATAAATGGCTCATTGATTAAGAACACTGCCCCCTT
This sequence comes from Phyllotis vaccarum, assembly GCA_033318265.1. Lineage (NCBI taxonomy): Eukaryota > Metazoa > Chordata > Mammalia > Rodentia > Cricetidae > Phyllotis > Phyllotis vaccarum. Next base: position 7,606,872 of record JARWLC010000014.1, on the reverse strand, counting down.
TTTCCAGAGGACCTGGGTTCAATGCCCAGCAGGAGATGGCAAATCACAACTATCTCTAATTCCACACACTCACACACACCCATACATGCAGGCAAAACAGATACACTAAAAAATAAAAGTTGAAGGTTTTTAAGTAGCAAGAAAACGTGAACGGATGTGTTTCCACAGAGCTGTATATTTATCATAGTTAAAATGGTAGATTTCTATGAATACACATGGTACGGTGGTACCAGGAGGCTGTAATTAAAGTTGGACCCTGACTAGTTAATATAGCCATGTATTATATTCCTTGGCATAAAAAAAGATACACATTGGAAACTATTGTGCCATATAGCAGACCTTATCTCTAAATGTTAAAACATATGAAGTGTTTTTTATAACTTTGTGTATGTGTGTATCCGTGTGTGGGTGCAGGTGTGCACCCAAATATGCCCATGGACACCAGCGGCCAGTGTCACATGTCCCTACACAGTCACTCTTTACCTTAGTCACTGAGGCAATGTCTCTTGCCCACCCTGGAACTCACCAACTGATGAGACTGTCTGAACAGCAAGCTCTGGGGGTCACCCTTTCTTTACCCATCACAGTGCTGAGGTTACAGACACGTACCACCACGCCTACCCTTTCCCATGGTTTCTGAGGATATTAACGATCCTCATGATTCTGTGACAAGCATTTTCTCCTGCGTTTTTCAGTATTTATTAAACTTTATGTGTGTATGTTTATTTTAGAATCAGAAAAAATAAACCTGCAAGATGAAAAGTATTCTTCAATCTGTTCCTTTTCTACTATAACTGTATTAACCATAAGTCACCACAGAGAAAGGAGATGGGAGAAGAGGTTTATGACTGACTACAGAGTTCACATTCCATGCTCTATCATCTACAAGCTCTACATCGAAGAAAGTCTGTGTCAAAATTCAGTCCAAAGTTCAAGTCTGAGGGCCTGCTACTAAGATTCCTATGTCCAAAAGCATCCTCACAGACACACTCAAAAGTCATATTTTTCCATCTCTCTGGATATTCCTTAGCCTGGTCAAGTGGACAATGAAAATTGCCATTTCAATAGCCCTTACCAAGAGGACTGTTGTCATAACCGCCTGACTAATAGATAAGCCTTTCTTTTCCCCAGTGCCTCCAAAGACAGAGCTCTTCTGAAGGTAAAGACAGGTGAGGTGTGTTCCATGGTACCCTTTAACATGTGCAGTGATTCACAGTTCATTCTTCATCTCTCCCGACTCTCGGCTTCTCCTTTAACTCCTGCCATCCCTCATCAGCAACGACTTTGGGAGAGCCAACGAACCATGCTGATTTAAGTCTTGAGAAGTGGAATGGAATAAAGGCCGTAGGGACAAGGACCTTGGGAGGTGTCTCTAGGGGACACCCAAGTAAGGCTCTAATTGAAATTGAAGAAACTACATTATACTTTGGGAAGTAACTTGACATGCAGCAGACAGAGAGTAAGGCCCCTGTAATAAAGGGTGTTTGTCTACCGTGCCATTAGGATTCTCTTTAATGGTTTACTTATTCGGAATAATGTAGAAATGACGGCAATTCTAGAAGGTTCTACGGCCATCAAGCTGTCCTGCCTCTTCACACTATAGTTTCCCCTGCTCCGTCATCATTCATTTCAGACATTGCTTTCTTGAGATTCTTCTTTGACTCCAAGTGTCAATTATTTGTCCCTCTTCTAGATCCTTCTCTCATGACATTTCAAGGGCACCAAACCTAAAAGCCAGGCACACTCCATTCTGGTGCTTCCCTCCCCTGCCCTGGCACTAGGCTACAAGTTCTTCAGGACAAGAGATATCTTTTTTCCCCCAGTGTCCTAAGTCCCAAGCCCTGTGACTGGCAAATGACAAGTACTTAGTAATTATTTCTAGACAATAATTAAATAAATGAACAAATAGGAATTAACATTATCGGTAAATCACCGATGCCGAGATCATGAGAGATTACACAAAGTCAATAACTGTGTTATTCTATACTTCCAGCAACCCCAGCGACTAAGTCAGAGAGGCCTTTTTATATAGTATTCACAGTGACACAGCATATAACTCTGTCATCAAATGAACTAATGAACTAATAAGTTAATCTATAATAATATCCAAGATAAAATGTGAAGCAAAATAAAGCAGGAACATATGGTTATTTAATTCCCTAGAGTTGAAGGCACATATGAAGCTACCCTCACAATCCCCAAATCTAAGAATGAGCAAACTGCTCTTCTCTAGTCCCTGTTAAATGATAATTGTTTCAAGAAGCATCTCATATGGATCTGAAAACAGCCCCATCCTTTCTCCGACTCCAACTCAAAAGCAGCAACAAGCCCACTGTTCCAATTTTGCTATTGTTACTTGCAAGAAAATTTAATCTTACTTCATACAGATTCCTGAAGGAAACGAGTTTTGAAAACCAAATGTCAGCTGTTCAAAATCAGAGAAGCAGATAGGGTGTCAGAAAAGAAAAAGGGATTTGATCACAAGTATAGACATCTGAAACACAAGGACAAAGTCCTAGAGGAATGGACACAAACTGCCTAGAAAAGGTGCCGGGGACAAACAGGCTATGAGCCTAGAAGACAAGCGGGAAATTAAACCGAGAGAGCATAGCGATCATGACCATGTGCCACACAAGGGAGCCTTGTTCTGCCGATGAAGGAGGAATAAAAACGTTTTGTATTTTTCAACAGGAAAATGGTACATTTGAGTTAGCACTGAGAAAGCTATCTCCTGAAGGAAGGACTAGAAGGCAAGCCGACTGGAGTCAGGGAAGAGGCTGCTTCAATAGTTTATACACCAACGGTCCTCAACCTTCCTAACACCGCAACGCTTTCATTCAGTTCTTCATGTTGCAGTGATCCCTCCCCCAACCATAAAATTATTTTCCTTGCTACAAATCATAATGTAAATAGCTGTGTTTGCTAATAGATGAGGCAACCCCTGTGAGTCATTCAAAATCCCCAAGGAGTCACAACCCACTGAGAACCACTGGCTTATAAATCCATTACCTGAAGCACATGTAGCCTCCAATGCACATGAAAGATGTCTCACCCTACAAATTTAAAGAAACAGGTAAAGTCGGCAGATTTGTTGTGAAGATTCATACAGCCAGTTCCAGTTCTTTATACAAAAAAAAAAAAAAAAAAACATATTATTTTCAAAGCAACAATATTCTTTATCTGTTTGCTCCAGTTTGGCTCAAGCCATCAGACCTACTCCTACCCTGTGAAGCTAAATCCCAAAATAACAGATCCCTACACATTTGCCTTTTTCTGCCCTGCGTTCTGAATTATTTCAGAACAATCTAGAACACTTGTACTTAGGCAGCTCTCAAAACCCCTGGCCATTCTCAGATACCCCCTGGCCAGACAGACCCTGCCCCATGTATTTGCACTTCATTGGGGCAAAACCTTTCCAATAAGTTTTCAGTATCACCTGCCCTGGTCCCTTTCCTTCCAATCTATCTTGAATCCACCCACCATGTACACCAAAGTCGTTTATTGTCAAAATCCCCATTGGCATGAATGTTGCTGAATACAATAATTAATTCTAAATTCCCAGCTTATGAAATACACAGCAACACCTGATAGACCTCCTTGGCCAACTTTCTTTCTTTGCTTGCTTTCCAGAATCCACACCCCTAGGTTCCTCTGCCTCACTAGATGACTCCACTGTCCTTGCTGACTCCTCCTCACCTATGTTGCCTATTAAATACTTCAGAGCCCTAAGCTCGGCGTTCTACCTTCTCCGTTCTATCTATGTAAGATTTTCTCAATATTGACACCATTGATACTTTGAACTAGACAATCCTTCCTTATAACCAGCTGTCTTGGAACATTGTAGGACCCACCTCTGGCCTCTATCCACCAGAAGTCAGTGGCAACTGTACCCTGCTTAACTAAACTTAAAGATTTCCAGACCGTGGCAAATAGCCTGGAAGCATGCAGCAGTTGGGGACCAATGACTAAGATCTATAGGGAAGTCTCCTTTGTTAGATTTTCATGCTTGCTTCTGGTGTCCAGGCTCTAAACAGCATCCATAGGCCAATGGCCCCACAATTTGCATATCTATAGTCGGTCTCTTTCTTGAACTAAAAGGAATATTCAATTTCCCATTCAAATAGTTTACTCAATACTCAATAGACATCTGAGCCCACATCTCAGTCGCTGTGACTCTGCCCTTCTAGCTCAGACTAGAGTTTCCGTGGTGTCTCTGGCGCCTCTCATTTGTACATTGTGCATCCTGTCAAGAAATCTCACCAATTCCCCTTTCAAACAACATCAAGAATGTGACCACTTCTCACTCTATCCGCTGTAGCCACCCCTGTCCAACCACCATACACTCACCCTCTGGTCTCTCTGGGTATATCCTAATACAGTATTCCTTCATGTAACTTCCCCATGAAGCAGCCAGAGCAAGCCTTCCGAAAGTATGTCAGATAACCCCACTTCTCACTGAAAATCCGTCAGTGTATGTTCTCGGCAGGTTTCCCTTTGCTTGTCTGTTTTTGTTTCTGTAGCAGAATGCCTGATCTATGGAAGGGTTATTTGGCTTTATGGTTTTAGCTGTTCCAGCCAGGGTCGATCTAAATCTAGTTCTATTGTTATGAACAGACTGGAGATTTAAAAAAAAAAAAAATGATGTGGTGAGACACAGTGTTACTTTGGAAGGACCTGGTGGAGAAGAGCTTCTTAGTTAATAATGGCTGGAAGAAGAATGTGTGAGAGAGAGAGAGAGACAGAGACAGAGAGAGAGAGAGGGAGGGAGGCTGGGGACAGAACATGGCCCCCAAAGACATGACTCCTGCACCATGTCCCACCTTCAAAAGTTTCCATCATTACACAGCATAGCATGAATTACAATTATATCTGTGGATTAATCTACTTTTGAAGTCAGGGGGTTCAATCACATACCCAAAGTCCTGTGTCTAAACACTGCTATATTGGGAACCAAGCCTTCAATGAGTAAGCCTCTGGGGGAACACTTCATGCCCAAATAATAGCAGTATCTTTGCATTGTCCTTGGAGGAAACTCAACATCTATGCAGAGCTTTCCCTGTGTGATCTGGCCTCTACTTACCTTCTGACTTTATTAACAGATACTCTTAGTTACCATCCGCTGAGAGAAAAAAGCTGAAGGGAAGGGCGTGGGGAGACAGACATAGGGTGCATATTGAAATGCTCTTATATGTTCAGTACAGATGTAGTGTAGGCAATCTGGAGCTCTGAAGGAAATGTGGGCTGGAAGCACCCATTTGGAGCTGTTGCCATACAAATAACACTATTTGTATTAAAACCTGAGCCTAGAACAGGCTACTGATGCAGTAGATACTGACAAGTGGGCCGTCGATTGAGTTCCAGGACCCCTGATATTAAATGGATGGGAAGAATGGGAGAAGCCAGTAAAGAAGATTCAAACAGGAGGCAATGAGCTAAGAAAGTGCCCGGCCCTGCCAGATGAGTGAGAATGTCTCTGGGAAATGCATAGTCAATCATTTGCATATCCAAATGAAGTACACTAGACAAATACATCATCCATAGTCATGCTTACATTTCTGGGTTTCTTTGGGGTCTTTTAGGTTTATTTATTTATTATGTATACAGTGTTCTGCCTGCCTGTATGCCTACAAGCCGGAAGAGGGCACCAGATCTTATTACAGGTGGTTGTGAGCCACCTTGTGGCGGCTGGGAATTGAACTCAGGACCTCTTAACCTCTGAGCCATCTCTGCAGCAGTGCACTTCTGGTTTTACAGCACACCGTCTTGCAATTATAATTGTAATAAATAAGGCTTATTTCTTGTTTGTGGGATTAGGGTCACAGTTTCATTAGCTAAATCAGGGGGCCCAGGTAGGACGTGACTGGATCATATGATATAGAAGTATTAAATAACATATATGACAATATCTGATATATGCAAATCAGAATATTATTTAGTTACTAATCTTGTCATTGACCAAAATGAGTCGCTAAGGATCAAAACGAAGGAGGGACTTTTCCTTACTGTAAACATCATCAGAGCAAAACCACAAAATCACATGTTGGCTAATGTTTAACCTAGTATTTTCCTGCACTTATTTATGTATTTTACCCTTCCATTACCCCCTCTAACGCTCATCCTCTTCCTTTGGGGTCCTTCTGCTTCCTCTAATGTTAATCTTGGGATTAATTATTCAGCCCATTTCCGGCGTTTCCCAACATCTAGAACCAGTTGGCTTTGCTAATGTGGCTTTACCTCCAGCGATACAAACTCACAGCTGGTGTGATTTTGGTGGCTACTGTAGCAATTGATAAGCCTAAAGTGGGACTCAGGCCACCTCTGTAAGAAAAGATGTACTTTGTGTTCACAGGCAAGTGACTTCTTAGAAACATTTACTACCCCCAAAAAAGAATGAGGCTACCCAGCCTATGATCACTCCTTTTAAATGAGAAACTCCTAGAGATTGTTACAAAAGAGGCATCGAAGGCCATATTCCCTCCAAATAAAAACTGAGCTCAAGAAACTCAGGCATAGTAGCTCACAACTGTGGTACGAGTATTCAAGGCATTGAAACAGAAGAATTACCACAATTTTTGGTTTGGTTTGTTTTTTTGAGACAGGGTTTTTCTGGATAACAACCCTGGTTGTTCTGGAACTCACTCTGTAGACCAGGCTGGCCTTGAAATCACAAATATCTTCCTGCTTCTGCCTCCTGAGTGCTGGGATGAAAGGTGTGTGCTGCCACTGCTGCCAACACCAGCAGCAGCAACACCTGGCTGGATTGCCGCAATTTTGAGGCCAGCTATGGACACAGACAGACAGACAGACACACACACAAATATGAGAAATGAGAGAGAAAAGGAAGGGATGAAAAGAGAGAGAGCAGATTTCACGTGCATATGATATGATGCCCTTGATCTGCACTATGGTTCCATACATTCCTTGAACAGTCAAGTGCATGACCTTTTACTAAGACTATGGAACTAAGTCACCATCTGAAGTTTGTAAAGCACCAGTGATGAATGGAATCCCAAACCAAGCTAAGCTTCACTCATGTATCCTATGGAACAGGCATGCACAGGCAGTCTGCTTTAGCAATTAGGATGAGGTCAGAGCAGGCAAAGTCTCCAATCTGCGAATGCCACAACCCTGGGAGACTCTATTAAAGATGTAAAATGTGCATGAGGTAGACCAATGGCCATACCTCCTTGCTCAGTGACATATGTGACTGTAAAGTACTCACTGGCCACCATGCAAATAATAGCCTGGTTTTTTTGGTTAAATTTGCTGTTGAGAGAGGGAGGGAGAGAGTGAGAGAGAGAGACAGAGAGAGAGAGAGAATTTCTAGGACAAATTTTATGCAACACAGATAAAAGGGGGACAAGAGAGGGGCAGGCCAAGAAATTTAAATCTACCTTGAATTCAAAGGAATTATCATTGTTGATGTTTGTGACAGTCTTGCCAGGCAGAATCTTCTAGATTTAGTGCCTACAATTGGCATGAAGTAGCTTTCTCTTGGAATGTCACGTCTCTTCCTAGGAAATATATAGTAAGATAATATGGATAGTCCGAGTTGTCTTCCCAGAGTGCCCTGGGTGGCTTAGCATGGGGCCTTGGAACTGTGAGTTGCTCTAAACTGGAAATTATGATGAAGGACAAGAGACAAAGGGAGATTAGAGTGGTACAGATGAAGATCCCTAGCAAAACTGCCCCAAGTAAAGTATCTCATCAGCAGGGATGTTAGTGTGGAGGGCACGGGCACACCCTTTCACCAGTGAGATTACCAAAACAATGGCTTTCGCTAAATGGGAGGTTGAGCTAGTGGCCTCCCATTTTTCTAGCTCTGAGGTCCCTGAACATCAAGACCCCCGTAGAGAACGCAGGCTCAGCACCCAACAGGGATACCTTTACTTCTGTCCCAAGTGTGACACCAGGAGTGCTGTTGCTGGCCTTCAAGATGCATCTTTGACTTGTGTGCAGCCAAGGACAGACGCCTTGCAGGGGCATCTGGTGACAGTGTTTTAAAGGAAAACATTATTTTAAACCACTCTTCAAGACAGGGTAGTCTTTTGCTGGGAACTTTGTGCCTGAATGCTTCGCATTCAGTAATCAAGTCCACATATGTTTTGCCAATGAACAAGATGGGCAAGTGGCATAGGAGAAACAAAGGAATCATCCCTATAACCTACAGGGCAGAAGCAAGCATCCACAGAGGCTAGGGTTGAGGCATCTGGCAACGTTTACATGAGGCAACAGTGGCATCTAGTGGTCAGATAAATCAATCGCACATCTGCTCAGTACCAGAGATGGAGAACTGAAAATCCCAAAGCCATTATCTCTTTTCATGTAGACTTAACTGATAGGAAGTTGATCAGAAAAGTGTGTGTAACAGATAATCATTAGCATAACCCATCTGGAAGTTACTGAAAACTTCAGCCTAGAACTTATGTTATCTATACTTTTATTAACTAATATTTGATGCACAACTAGGCTCCTTTCCAGATTGCGGATGCACTAGGTAGCTGCTAGTATGTACGGTATATCAAATCGACTACATCACATCTATAATGCCCAGCTGTGTGTTGACTGCATTGGGCCAAACTTTAAAACACTCATGAAAAAACACACCCACCTCTACCCCTGAGTCAACAAGGGGCTGCCAGGACTTGCAGGCAGGCCAGCCAGCCTAGCTGGGTTGAGTGAGAGAAGCTATCTCAAGGAGTGGAATCTGATATTCTCCACTGCCTCTCATTGTACCTATTTGCATTTCCACATCTGTACCTGCTGACAGAGCCAGACACACATAGATATATGAAACTCAGTACGCGGATATCCTTTTTCTGAGGAAATTCCCCCTCTCAAACCTCCCTAACTATAGCCCTCCTGGATGTGAGTTAGGGGTTCTTCACCCCACTTCAAGTGACTTCTCACAAGGGTGTATTTCTATGCACATGGAGAGGGAAGGGGCATCCTCAGGATTCTTGACAGATCATCTTTATCTTCAGTGAGAAACAGACGGCGGTCAAGTGAATGGCTTTCAAACTCTGTCCTTCAGAACCCAAGATCTCTACAGAACAGCTTCTGGGTTTTCCTTGGCAAGAGAAGGAATGAGGGAGGATTTGACCTCTGACCTCATCAACCCAGAGTAGCTCTGATACTAAACACAAAGTTCTGATGTAGATCTGAAGTCAGAAATACACCTTAAAACATACATAGCATGGTATAAAGATGAGGTTTAGATTATTAAAATAATGACAGGGGTGACCTGAGTAACCATTTGGGAACATATGCTAAAATGACGCTTTACTTCACATCTTACATAAAAGTAAACTCCAGATTCAAAGACACAAGCATAGAAAGCAATCCATAAAGAAAAAAGGGGGCTGGAAAGATGGCTCAGTAGTTAAGAACACTGGCTCCTCTTCTTGAGGTCCTGGGTTCAATTCCCAGCACCCCCATGACAGCTCACAACTGTCTGTAACTCTAGTTCCAGAGGATATGACACCTTCACACAGACATACAGGCAAGCAAAATATTAATGTACATAAAATAAATAATTTTTTAAAGGTGTATTTAAAAAATAGCAAAAGGAAAGAGAATTTTTACAAAGTACAAAGTAGAGGATGTTCTCCAAATTTCACAAGTCCTAGAAATACAATGGAGAAAATTGACAGGTGTGGACACAAAGAATACAGATACATATTAATAAGTTAGTATTAGAAAATGTTGAGGCCATTAGTCTTGGCTTTCTACATGACTGGATTGAGGGATGCCTGGAAATTGGTACGTTTTCTGGCTGTGTCTGGGAGAGTGTTTTCAGGAAAAGGCTCCCCTGAATACAGGTGGTTCCACCCAGTAGGCGGGGGCTCCAGGGGGAGTGAGAGATGTGCACTTAGGCCATCTGTGCTCCTTCAGCAAGTGGATTTTTCGTAGTACTGTTATCTAAGGACATTAGACTCCAAACTCTTCAGCCTTTGAACAGAGATATGTAACAGCAACTTTGAAAGACACTTCGGGTCCAGTCTGGAGCAACAGCATCAGACCCTCTAAAACTAAGGCAGGGGTGTCCAGTCCATGGTTTAAGGGCCACACATGGTCCAGTATACCTGTAGATCAATCGAAAGTCACAATCTTGCTTGGAACAGTATTAGCTTCCCTTGGGACACTTTTTAGTGTGAAGTTTTGGATGAACAGTCTTGTATCACAGTATCACTCAAAATGCATGGATGTACACTCTTGATGCTTGTGTGTACAAGCACAGTCTGTGTTTTGTTGGTTGCAGCTTCCAGTGTGCTATGTTCTGGGCATTGACAGTGGACCTGGACCACCGTGCTCACCATGACTTAGGGAGTGAAACTCAGCCATTATCAATAATGCTTTAACTTATCATTGCAAATGATAGGTACATACAATTACCCAGAAGTCAAGTTTTTATTACCTTTGTTATTTATGTATTTACTTATTTAGGGTCACATGCCATGCAGAAGTTAGAAGATGGCTTGTAAGAGTTAGTGATGGATCCTGGGAATCCAACTCTGGTCAGAGGCTTGGCAACTGAGCCATCTCACCAGCACTTAAGACAGTGACAGAGTCCTACTTGATTGTTAAGGATGCTGCCATATTTCAGCTCTGCCTCATGTACTGCATCCAGAGCTGAGAGATGGAAAAGCCTCAATGCGATATTAATATGTCAATTAATTTCTATAGTGAAGTAAATACAGTCCCTTATTTTTTTAAAAAAAAAAACTGGAATGGCTTCTTAAAACATCTTAAAAGAAAGTAGGCTCCCAACCCTCTGTAACTCCAATTCAGACACCTTCTTCTAGTCTCCTCAGGGAACCTGCTACACAGTAGTACATAAACATATAATGCTGGCAAAACATCCACGCATATTGTTTTTAATTTAATAAAAGCAGTTTGGTTGGCAAAGCTGCCAATTTTAAATCTTACCCTTTGATGGATGAAAGAGTTGATGTCCCAATATGGCTCAGCTTGCTGTTTTTCTTTGGAGTGCTGAAGACAAATGTAATGTCACCAGCTGGGCAGTGGTAGCCTGCACCTTTAATCCCAGCAGAGGCAGATGGATTCTGAGTTCAAAGACATCCTGGTCTACAGAGTGAGTTTCAGAATAGCTAGGGCTGCACAGTGAAACCATGTCTAGAAAAATGGGGCGGCGGGGGGGGGGGGATATAATGTCACTAAAGAAATAGCTTTAGTACAGTTAAAAGATACAACTAAACCAAGAGACGCAAAGCAGTGAAGGACTTTGTCATTGTCAAAGTACCTGGTACAGTTACTGGCAAAAAACCCAGAATTTCAAAAACTAATAAAAGGCAATTCAAGGTCCACGCAAAGCTCAGACTCAACATCATCAGTACATAAGGAATTGTATGCCTGAAGGCATTAAAGATGGATAGCCGTGTGTGATTGGTCAAGACTGTTTCTCACGAGAGCCTGGGAATTAAATCATCACCAATTCTAAGAATTCTTTAAAATTGTTGATGCTAACTATGATGACATCATTTGCTTTTCTAAGGAAAAATGACTAAGTCAGGACCACATGTCAAAAAAGACTTTGGTATTTGTGACATGGTTGTCAAGTTGTTTATCGGTGGCATCAATAATAAAATTTGGCCAGAACTTGATGAAAACTGGCTTACAGATTTTTCATCTTTCGTGGGTTTAACCACTCAGTTCAGTGAGTTGAACATCTGTCTTTAGGCATAACCCCTCTAATCACACTAACGGCCCAACAGACGCTAAAATTATAGCAAAACTTCAACTAATGAAATCTTAGGCCACCCAACACGCAGGCTAAACACATTTCTGGGTACAGTGTAACTTATACAGTCTTGTTTTTGGAAAACAGATGTCAGGATTTCCAGGAAAATAGCATTCTGGTGTATTTGGGACTCCATTTCCTCTTGGCATCAACATACCAGCTAGTTTCTAAGTAGAACAGAAAGCCTGCTACCCAGCATTTAGCTTAATATTTGATGGTGTCCCTTACTAGACTTACACAGGTCCAGCTTCCCAGAGACAACGATCCCTGGATTCACAAGAAGCCCTTGCTCATGGCATTGCGTCTCAGAAGCACATATATTTTCTGTTTTTTCCTTGTTTGTTTTATTATTGGTAGTAGTAGGTGGTTTACTTTTGATGCAGGGACAGCAGCATGCCATGATACAGTTAGTACAGTTAACACCTTCTTATTTCCAGCTCTGTTGCATCTGCAGGGCTTATCACCTAGGCTCTGTGTCACCCAGCTGCTCTCAGGCCTCAGCATCTTTTGGTCCTATTAAGATCTCATTCACATCAGTGACTCAGACACCAGGCTTACAAGTCGTCTTGTCCCTTTCACTTCTGTGTTTCCAAGCAACTGTGCTCCCCAGGAGTGCTCCCCGGAAGTGCTCCCATCTGTCTGCTCAACACTACAGGGCCTGAGAGCCTGGCCCCACTCGGCTCTCTTGCTACCCTACAGACACCATCAGAGACAGGTGGAACTTTCTGAGGACACTTCATGGCCACTCAGGAAGGTAAAATGAATGTGACTTAAATTCCACTCCATTCCCACAAATATGCTGCTGAGACTCCTAAATTTTGTTGACTTTGGGGGAAGAAAAAACTGTTCTTGGTTGCTTTCAACCACTCTACTCTCCTCAGAAAGCAAATGATATGGCCACGACACATGGGCAGGGGGTGAAGGGGTGTACTCAAACTTAGCATCATCTCCCACAAGAGGAGAGGAAAAGATAAAAGACTGGCAGAGATTTAAAGGCCCAAAGATAGCATGCTTCCCCTAAAGCTGCCAGAATTCCCCCCATCCCCACGTTTTCCGTTACATGGATAAAGACAAGGAAGAAGCAAGAGGTTTGCATCACCACAAACATCGTGGATTCCCACACACACCCTCCACACCTTCCTAATCTGTAACAGCCATAACAACTCTGACACAAGGAAACGCTTTTCCATACCAGTGACAGAGAATACGGCCAAACTGGCTAACACCAAGAGGAGGAATGGTAACTGATGCCATAACAAGTATTGAGACAAGATGGCGTAAGTCTGATGCAGGGCTTTGGTGACCCGCTTGTCCCTCAGCTCCACTCTTCTCCAGCAAGCTGTCACTCCATGGGGACAAGACAGCTGTCGGCTGTCAACTTTTTAGGTCTTTTCCCTTCCAAGTTCAAATCCAATAGAACAAAGTAAGTCTATTTCCCTGAAAGTTGTTAAGAGGAGCCCAGGATTTGAGTCTCTTTGCCGTCACAATCACGGGGTGCTGAGTGGTGCCGTCAGTCTCAGCAGAAGTATACAGACATAGGGACATGGGGACTAGCTCCCCAGTGTTACAATGAGGATTTTTGGTTTTAGGTGGTCAAAGGTTTACACTTATAGACTTGTAGTTTTAGACTTTTTAGTTGTCTGTTGTTATTTAGGCCTTTAAAAATAATTTAGACACTTATACTAATTTTATGCTGTTTGGCTTATGGCTTAGGCATATTGTTAGTTTTTATATTTTAATTTATTTTTATTAATTTGTTTGTCATGTGGCTCGTGGCCTATCTGTGTTCTTTATATGGTTTTTGGGGGGGTGTGGATGGCTCGGTCTGTTTGTCTTTTTTTTTATGTTGTGATTTTTTTTTGTTTAATGGGCCAAAACAGCTCTTTTATTTAAATATTGATATTTATAGCATATAGAAAACCATTTTTATAGCACTTTTTTGTCTAATTAAGAAGAAAGGTTTTAATTTTAACATAGCAAAATTATATATAACAGTTATCAAGTAAGAATTATAGTTATAATATTTAGTTTATTTGTATTTATCAAAATTAAAGAAAATAATTTTATCATCTATTTTATCTTTATGAATTTAAAGTTTTATATCTAATATATTTTTAAATGACTAAGAAAAACTATATCTATAACTATTTAATCTTTAACTACATCAAAGACTATAGAAGGATATATTTACACAAGTAAACTGGAAGTGCAAGCAACTTCCAAAATCTAGAAATGACAGAGATGACATCTATTTGCCTGGACAGTCACCCAAAGTTCATTTATAAAGTTGGGGCATCCATCTTTAGCCTACAGGCCCTGAGTCTCTTTTTATTTTAGTGAAGCAGGAAATCTGCTCTGCCCATTTATCAGTGTTATCAAAAGAAGGCAATGAATTCTAATCAGCAAAGACAGTGTATGGTCACAACAGCCAACGTGAACCTGAAACTGTCCTTATACAGAAATGGAAACTACATAACTTACCCTCAGTCTTAGGAGGAAGTGGCATCGTTTGGTGACCCCACTAATAATGTGACAATACAAGACTGAGTGGGTGCTCCTCAGGCAAACTGGAGCACAGCAGCAGCCTAGGATCCATGAACACAGAGGAATGAAAAGTATGAGATCCCGGGAAAGTCAAGTTCTCCTTGGACTGTAGCTGCAGTTCAGATAGTGAATGTTCCCCAGAGCCTGTGTGGTAACATCTTGGTCTCCACCATGATGCTATTTGAGAAGTAGAAAATTTCAAAGGGGCCTTGTAGTAGGTCTCCAGGTCACTGGGAGGTGCCCTTGAAGGGGCTGTGGATGTCTATTTTTTTTTTTTTTTGATTTCCAGCCATGAGGTGAGTGGCTTTGATCTCCCCATCACCGTCATCTTGCCACTTACCCCAAATCGTAAAGACCAGTCAACTATCCACAGGTGGTTTTGGAAGCACAAACCAAGATAATTAAATCTTCGCTGTTTTGATTTCAGGTATGTCGCAATAACACAAAACTAACTAATGCACCTAGCAAATGTCAGGCCTCAGTGTCAGACAGTCCAGAGTCTGATATTTACCAACCAGGTGTCAATCAATGGTCAAGAGCATAACTACCTTCATCACCTAGGATAGTGAGTGATCCAGGCTTCCCAGCGTTCCTTGAGGGAAACATAAGCATGCACATGTGATGAAACTAGCCTGACTCATAGACATGCCACCAATGGTCAGTGCTGCTATTCTGATGGTGCCAGGTCAAGAATGTCAACAAAGGGGGGCAGATAATGAGAAAATAATCTAGAGAAATATTCATGGTCTGGATCATGCTAATGGTTTTGCATTTTCATATCCCAGAAAAGCAGACTAATAGGAAGGGTCTGTTAACTATTTGATTTTCCAAACATCACCCTGACAGCAATATGACTGGACATGAGTGAGCATGCAACACTCCCTCACCCTCTCCCAAACCCTCCCTCCTCTTCCCCCATTGCACTCTTGTGCATGTACATGGATGGGGACAGATACACACACACACACACCCCTCTTCACCTACAAACTAGGAAGAGGGAGCTTCCTCACCGGACACCAAATTTGCCAATACTTTGACCTTTGACCTCCTCCTATAACTTCAAAGCTATGAGAAGAGAATGTCTCTTGCTACGGCAGCAGAGTCAAGACACTTGGTACCCTGAGACTGCTATACCTCCATCTGACAGTCCTCATCCATTCTTCAGCACAGTGAGCACAGGCCACCTTTATCAGGCAGCCATCATCCAGCAACACCCCCGATCCATAGCTGAAAGCAATGGATCCATGATTACAGGCTCTGCTGACTGGAATCAGCTCTCATGGGAGAAACAGAAGCTTCCATCACAATGGTCCAAATGCTCAGGAGCAACTGTGTTTCCATCTGGTCTGACTGCTGCTTCTGTTTTCATTTCAACAATTCCTACATCTTATTTGTGTGGTCCTGGTGACCTGAGTTTGATCCGTGGATACCCTGTGAAGCATGCACACGTCCACACAGTTAGTGAATGAATGAAATAACAAATGATAATAATGAAGTAATGAATGAAACCTTGTATTTTCTATAGCCTCTAAAAAACGTCACTTATCAAAGCAGGGAAAAAATGAGGTAGGTATCTAGAATGCTGCCAAATACCTGCTGTGGGTGGCAAAGAAAATAGTTTGGGAATTATAGACGAATTTATACAGAGAGGTGTTAGTAGCTGGACACTTGAACCTAGCTCTCAGCTTATGCAGACTTCTTGAAAGATCAAGTAGTAAATTTGTATTATTATTCTCTTTTACTAACCAAAGTAAAATGGTAGGTCTAAAAGTCAATTTATATGTACTCCACATGCATGGATTCTCTCTCCGTGCCTTCCTCTGCCTGCTCACTTCTCGAGAACCTGATCCTCTGCCCCAGTGAAGATCCACTGTGACCCAGTGATAAGAATGGAGAAAATGGAGCTAATTCTCCAATTCCTGTGACCAAGTGGGATGTAGGAAAGAGGTGAGACATGACTGGAAGAAAGAAATGTCACAGCCTGTTTCCTGCGCGCACTCAGATAGAAAACCACACAAACAATGTAACAGTGAGAAATTTTATGCATATATCTGGTCATCAGAACAAGACAAGAGAAAAAGAGAACATTGTTCCAAACAGTTACAGCCATAGGTCGACATTACAAACTAGATTTAGATCTAGTGGCTTTTAGAGAGGACTGAAGGGCAGTGTTGACTCCCCAAAAAGTGCTGAGAGAATACAGGCAGACATGGAGACAAAGTCCTGCGGTTAGAATCTCCTGGTGTTTGCATACAGTGTCCAGTACTCGGGGAAGATCGCGAATCTGCACAGGCCTTTGTACATGCTGTGTGGGAGAGGCTATGACGAAGCGTGTTCTAAGAGGCAAGGCTTAGAAGCCGACCATTCACATTGTGATTACTTGGTATGGTGCATGCACAGTATCAGTACAGAGAGCTTTAATGGGAATCTTACGAGTTTTCTAAATTGATATGGTCATTTTTGCTGAAAAAAAAAAAACACCTTTCACTATTTATTCAACCAATATCCCATACTCTGTGATGTCTCTTTCACCTCTTTCTCAAGATGTAAGCAAGAGGAGATACCGATAGAAGGGTAAGTAGGCAGTCCAACCTGATTATCCACCTCCCCTGTCCATACACCCAGACTCTCAGGGAGCTTGGAGAGTGAACAATTTTCTATTCAAGTCAGTCATGACAGACAGATCAGGGCGGGGGTGGGGGAGGCTTAATTGGAATGATCAAGGAAAAGATGATGAGACAAAAGTTGTTATCTGAAGTTTAGTCGATAAAAGAAATCTTTTCTTGTGCTTAGCTTTGGAAAGAGTGAGTCCCATCACCTGGGGGTGGTGTACAAAGTCAGCCCAACCCTCCCCCTACATCCATCCCCATACCTAGGAAGAACATGGCTGTGTTAAGAAGCTCACTTCAGGTAGACCTCCAGGCCCAAACTGTAACAACTTAATAGCTATCCATTGCATCTTCAGCTCCTTTGAGGCAAAAGTAACGTGTATGGGATGAGATGTGTCATTCCTGTAAAAGTCTCTCATTTAAAAGAGCCCACACAATTCCACAATCTTATTAGAAAAATGAGTACCTCTCATTGTAAAAGCCCCTTCCAAAACCAGCTCTGGCTTCAGAATTAGCAAAATAAATGAATGCTGATATTTCAGCAGTATTCTTGCAATACTACCAAACGCTCCCAGAGATAGAGATGTCACTCTATCCTGCTACTGATGGTGGAGAGCTCTTCATTCAGCCAAAGGAGAGGTGCGTGAAGCATTCCAAAAAGGAACTAATTTTTCACGAGGAGGAGGCAGATTCACAGTTCATTCTGTAAACACCATTCCAGGACTCTATACCATCGAGAGAAAGAGCCTTTGAGTCAGGAGGCTGTATAGTGAATGGCTTCCTAGTCTTGGCTCAGACAAGCATCGTAGCCAATGCACGTGGACAAAGAGCAGTAAGCCAGCTTATCGTACTAGAAGAAGCAGAGTGAGGTCCTGTGAAACACTGGATCATTTACCTTGAGTAACCGAGGTGCCACTTCATGTGTGTGGCACAGAGTTCCCAACTGCATAGTGGAGATACGTAGTGCTACCTCTGGCCTGCTGGGTCCAGGGTAGAAATGAAATGAGAGAGAAGAATTGAGGGAAAGAGCTGGGTCCTTCTCCAGAAAAAGGCAGTATTCAAGTAACAAAGTCCTCCAACTCAAAATAGCACAAAATTCAAGTAACAGAGTCGCGGGTGCTGCGTCCTGGCTGTCAGCAAGGCATTGTGCATCTGTAGGGGAGGGAGAGCTGGTAGGTAAAGGAACCTTGTTAGAGGATGCACAAGTCCCACACAGAGCTCACTGAGTCCTTGAGAGAAGAAAATGAGCCTCAGGAAAGGTTGGAATGAGCAAGCAGTTCGGAGTAGGTGCTTAATGCCCACGTGTGTGACTCTGCATATGCTCTTCAATTTGGTTATAAACTTCAATGTTGACTGATTGGAAGGTTCTTTTTTCCCCCCACAGGTAGAAATAGAGAGTTAAAGAAAGGCTATCTTGATTTTTCTGCTATGCTTTATCATAAGAATAAAAAACAATTTGAAGACAGGTGTTAAAGCATACACACACACACACACACACACACACACACACACACACACACACACACACACACACACACACACACACACACACATACTCATCATACACACACAAATTCGCTCCCCTCTCCAACAGGGCAGGAAAGGGGAGCATCATGTTCGTTTGTTTCAACTAAGAAACTTACTTTCTACAGTTTCAATTCTAGCAAGCTGGTGTATTTATTCATGCTTACGTATTAGTGATGTCCAGAGGACAGGGGAATGTGTTGTGGTTTCAGGGATCCCAAAAGGGCCCTGAGAAGGCCAGAAAAGGGCTTAACAGTCTACATATTGTCTTTTTTAAAGAGCTCACAAGGAAAATCGGGGGAAATCCACGCTTGAGGAGCACACGATTTATTTCGTCACAAGAATCCACTTTACCAGTTTCCTGGTGGACAGGAAAAGTCCTCACCCTGGGTTCCCACCATGAAGCTTCCAATTCATTTGGATGGGCTATTGAGGCTTGCCTTCGAACCTCTCAATTCATTTTTACTGGACAAACAAAACAGACAAGAATGTGGCTGGCATGCTAATACCATTGTGCCACGTGAGTCCAGACATTGAGCCGCCGCTGGGGGGCGTCATCGCTTCTTGGTGCCGCTGCTCCCAAAGCCTGACTTGCTGAAGCTCCTGCTTATTTGAGGGAAGTGCATGGTCGGGGTTCTTTCTGTAGGGCCATACAACCCCAAATTCCTGGCCGTGGCTGACTTTCGAAGTGGCTTGACGCTAGGGAAGGGGCTGAAGATGGGGGTTTTTGAGTTGCTGCCTGGGAGAGGTTTGCTGGTAGCCTGGTTTTCTCCAGGGGCATCGGCTGACTCCGGGACATGCCGCGGGCAGGGAAGGTGCACCTTGGGCTCAGTTTCGGCAGGGGCATCCCTTTGGTTCAGTTCCAAGGCTTCTAATTTCACCTGAACTGCAGCCACATCCACAACATCAGCATCCCCAAATACCGGCTCTGGAGACTGCCCTTCAATTGTCCTGGGAGTGGCACCATCACAGCCGCTGCCCCCGGCATGAACTGTTGCCGCACAACTGGAAGAAAATTCCTCAGCTGCTCCCAGGTTGCTAGCCTTGCAGCCTTCGTTCTCCTCTATCAGCCCTACGGTGTCTCCACAGCCCAGATAACTCTTGGTCCTTGGCATGTTCTTTTTGTGGACTCTGATGTGAGTCCGCCATGGAGAATTGAGCTTTGTCTTAAGGTCTTCATAGGGGACAGGAGATATTTTACCTCCAGCATGGCCGGGAATGTGGATGACTGCATTCTTGGTTGCTCTGTTTGTGATTTTCATCCTTTTCCCTAAAAGAAGGTGGTTTATCACTGGAGAATTGTTTACCTGAGATGGAAGGATGCTGGTGACTGGTCCTTTGTCTGAAAGAAAGGTTGAAAGAGTGTGTGAAACACACCACGCAGAAACACACCTATTTTAACAGCAATCTCACAGAGCTCTTCCCCATAGATCTTTTCCCCATGGACTTCCCAGGTGCCGGGAGAGCCATGTGACTGGGGACAATGGAAACTGAATCAAACCCTAGCAACCTGTGGTACCCAATTCCTCCTCTTCAGAAAAGAGAGCACTGGAGGCTGGGAATATGTTATGGCTTGGATAGGGTATACTCCCCCCAAAAGCTCCTGTATAAAAGACTTGGTCTGTAGCTGGTAGATCCCATCATGATCAGATTCTAACTGTTCCTCAAAGAATTTACAATTGCATCAACTACTTCAAGGTGGTTGAAACTGTAGAGTGAGTCTCAAGGAGCATGCTGCTGAAGGGTGTGTCTTGTCCCCAGGCTCTTTCCCTCTGGCTCTGCTTCCTGGCTGTGGTGCTGTGAGCAGCTTTTCTTCTGACTTCTGACTTCCTACCACCCTCTTCTTTGCCACCTCAGACCACCGTGAGGGAACTAACTAGCGGAGCCTAAAACCTCAGGACTCATAAACCAAGATGAACCCCTCCTCCTTCAGACTGTTTCTCTCAGACACTGCTCACTCAGTTACAAAATCCAACTTAGACCTAAAAAGGACCAGGGATCCTGCTGACCCCATGCATCACTAATGACAGCCTGGATTCCCGGCTGACTCTTATGGTTTCTGTCTCTGAGAAAACTACCTTACAAGTCAGGTTATCTAGAAGACCTTTTTCCAAAATTAAAAACAACACACTAAACGCTAATGCAGTGGCTCTTGACCTTGCTAACACTGTGACCCTTTGATAAAATTCCTGTGGTGACCCCCCCAACCATAAAATTATTTTTGCTGCCTCAGCACTGTGATTTTTCTACTGTTATGAATCATAGTGTAAAAATATCTGTATTTTCCAATGATCTTAGGACACTTCTGCCAAAGCATCATTACTCTGGTTGAGAACCAATGCTGTAATTGATGAGCTATGAGCCATCGGATTCTGAGTGGTAGGAAGGGAGACTGGATGACATGCTGATAGGTAATAAACACAGCAGGATCGCACTGTCTCATTGCCTGGGCCTAAATATGAAAACCTCAGGAGCCTCAGCTCACTGGGCTGAAGGGCACTGATGGCCTCAGTGTCCTCCTAAGGCAATGACCAGACTCCTGGCCCCAGAAATAACAGCAATGGCCAGGAGGAAGCACTGTGGAGAAAGGTCTCTGTCTTTGTAGGTTTTCTTCCTCCCTGTGGAGAAAGGTCTCTGTCTTTGTAGGTTTTCTTCCTCCCTGGTGTCTGTACCATCCAAATGACTTCCCTTCACCCTTCTCGGCTCTCATCATCTGCCTCTGGTCATACATCCCAGTCTCGCTGAAAACATTGCTGCTGCCCTGTCATATGCTGCCCAAGACCTCAGCTAACTTCTCAGCTAATTGACTGTTCTTGTCACTGACCCACCCACTGCCTATTTTCATGGTTCCTCTACATACACCATCCTCTCTCTCCCTCTCCCTCTCCCCTTTTTGTCTTAATATAATTCCTTTGTGACTCTTTAAGATCTCAGGATCCAAACTAAATATTGCTGGTACCAAACCATGGAGACCCCTACCTCCCGGTTATTCTGACCTCTCACAGCATTTCCTCTGTCCTAATGATTTAGATGTGTGCTGCTCAAATCTAATCACACCACAGCTACAACTGTACATCCCAGCATCTCTGGCCATGATCACAATCCCAGAGAAACTCCTGTCCCGGATCTAATGCTCACATTCTCTTTTCTGAGTCCTAGCCCTTCAAGGTCATGGCTTCTTATTCTACTGGGGCTGTGATGTCATCAAGCTCCTCCATTCCCCCTTTCAGTTCTTTCAACGATCTATTCAAGTCTTTATTACTATCTCTGAGCTCCTTCTTATTCTCAACATCTCCAATGTACATTCTGCAAATAACATTTCTCCTAATCTTCCCAAGAAAACAGGAGACTTCCTATCCTCCCAAGCCAGAGAAACTGGTACCTCATGCTCTACCTATCCTGAGAATCTGGTACCTCAGGTCCTCCCTACCCTAGGAATCTGGTACCTCAGGCCCTACCTAGCCTTGGAATCTGGTACTTCGACCTTCCCTACCCTAGTTCATTGTATGAAGTTGTGAAGATGAAGCCTGGGTTGCATTTTGAGACCACAAGATGCTGAGTTATCTAAGCTGAGCGTCCAAAGCTCTGCCATAGAGAGAGCTACATACAGGTAACAGAGTAACCAAAGCGAGATATGAGTATGTATGAGAAGTTGCCAAGGAAACGAGCCATCTAAGCCCTTTGAAACTGATGTCCCAAGTCATCTGAGACAGAGCTGCAGGATTTGGTGTTTCCCTCACTGGCTTTTTTAGTTTGCTTTGGTCCAGTCCTTTTCCACTGTAACCCCCTCTCCTTCAGAACGGCACTGTACATTCATGATTGCTTTCTTAATGGTTCAAAGTAGAGTTAGACCCTTCAAGATTTCCCCATTTTCCTGATGGTGAATTCAGTTTTTGTCCAAGATCAGTCACATGCTCAGAAGCCACTTGCCAACTTTATGTCTTTGGTGAACTCTGGATAGGCAACATTTTCATCAGGAGCAGGAGATCATCTCCCAAATCAGCATATACTAAGAAAGCAAGGTCGATTGTTCACTGTGATTTGTGAGATTATAAAAGAAAAAAGAAGCTCAACAATCCTTGGAGAAGAGCATTTCAACCGAGGGATGTGTCTGCACACTGCTGAGACACTGGAAGTTAACTTATCCAGTGAGACTGAATCTCTGCTCAATGACTACCTGGCTTAATTTGCAAGTACACAAATGACTAAATGCCATTTTTGAATGCTTAAGTTTTTATTGCTTCTTTGTTTTGACATGCATGTTCACATGGGCAGAGGCCTATGTGGACCACTGCATCCACATGGAAGCCAGAGGACAGCTTCTGAAGCCATTTCTCTGTAGTGTCCAGGGATGGAACTCAGGCCATTAGACCTACCCTGTGTGCTGTCTCACTGGCCCATGAGTTTGAATTTCTAAGATTTCTCAAGTCCAAGGATTGCACAGCTCAGCAACATTTTAATCATTTGTAAATCCCTCTTGACAAGCTCACATATATACCGTCACATATAATACCGTCCACAGCCTGTTCCTTAGGACCTAAAAAGAACCCGAGGTCCTTTTCTTCTTCACACCCTGATAAAATAAAGTTGAAAGTGAGATTCTAAATATGCTACTATCTGAGACCAGCTGGCTTATGGATATAGTCCTGGCAGCTAATCTTCATTATCAACTAAACTTGGAATCACTGGGGAGACACACTTTCAGGCGTGTCCGTGAAGGTGTCCAGAAAGGTTTCCTAGGAAGACCCTCCCTGAAGGTGATCAGTGCCATCCATGGGGCTGGGGTCTTGGACTGAATAAAAAGGGGAAAGATGAAAGTAACCTGAGTATCAGCACACATCTCTCTCTGTTCTCTGTCCGTGGATGCAATGTGGCAGCTGCCTCACATCCCTGCCTTCCCAGCTAAAGGCATTCTTGCCACCTCGACTTGGCCTCCACGATCAACTGTGAGCCGTAAGATGAGACAAAGTCATCCCTTACTCTGCTCTTGTGTAGCTATTTGTCCCCGAAATGAGAATTCTGAGGCCATCCTAGGGTCACACTGCCCACACTGGGGTTCAAACTGATCAAAGAAGACCATTACCTGCTCTAATGTACACCTGATGGACCTGCTGCTGCTGTTTCTTCTGAATCCGAGAGTACTGACGCTTCAGGGCGTTGATGTCTGTGGTCATCCGCTCCATCATCATACTGTTGAATGCTGCGTGGTATTCACTTCGACAGGAATTGATGGCTCCCGGGCTCAGCTCTGCGATGTTGTTGGATCTCACATTCTGCTCCTCGCTGGCTTCTATCCGAGCACATAGGAACAAATTACCTGACGTCCAGTGCAGTGCCTTAGCCTCTAAGAAATTCTAAACTGGGAAGGAAGCCACCCTTTAGAATTTACCCACTGCTTGCACTGATTTGCTCCTGCATTCCCCAACGAGCCTTCAGGTCTGAAGTGGGTTCTGAGGCTCATTGATTTTTGTGGCCACTTTCTTCATGATGTAGACATGAGATCAACGATCTCCAAGCAAAAATCAATAGCGCTTTCTAAAAATCCCTCAGAAAAAATACAGTACCAAGATGTCCTATGAAAAATCACTGTGTGGACATCCTCACATCTACATAAGCACATATAAGGGATTTGTAGACTTTATAAGTACATTTTAAAAAATATTACCTTTTATAAATTATGAGAGTTTGGATCACTGTGTTACCAGAAGCAAATCCTTTTGTACAGTTAACAAGAACTTTCTAATTGTCTTCCATGGGTGTTATGTTTGATATAGTTTCTAACCCTGTGACATCTACAAATAGCAGACTTTCCCCTTGGAAAAATCAAAATTACACCCCAAAAGATAGACTCTGGTGAGCATGTGCACCCACAGCCTACCTAGATTACTGGAGAGCAAACCAGACTTCTCTAAAACATGGTGTGTGTGTGTGTGTGTATGTGTGTGTGTGTGTGTGTGTGTGTGTGTGTGTGTGTGTGTGTGTGTGTGTGTGTGTCTGAGTGTGTGTGTGTTTTGGAACCAATGGAAGAAAGACAGAGATTTCAGCTGTGCTAATATCTTCTGAAAATGTCCCAGCAGAAATCTGGGCATCATGTAAGTTTACTTCATTTGTTACTGAAATCAATTCTCTAAGGAAAATAAAAATTAAAAGACTGGATAAGTAGAATAAAATCACTAGGAAGCACTTATTCATGAGAAAGCAATGGCCACTCTAGGCTATAATTGCACAGAAAGAAAATACTAACCATAGAGGGAAGGCTCAGTGGTTAGGAGCATTTGCTGTGCAATTATAAGACCAGAGTTCAGATCTTAGAATACATGTATGTAGCTCAGAGACACACAACACCTGTAATTCCAGCTCCAAGAGACAATAACAACCCTCTTCTGGCCTCTGCATGTACACAGGCATCCACATATATATGTGTACAGGCACTCAAACACACAATATACCACAAAGGCAGACACATGAACACACATGAATAAAATAAATATTTAAAAATAAAAAGGGCCAATAAAAGGTTATATATCAAAGTAATGATAGATTAAAAAAACTTTAACATTAATAATTGATTCCATATACCAAAAAAAATGAAAATTTAGAAACAAAAGGACGTAGAAGGCATTACAGAAATCAAGGAGGACCTTGCTGGGCTCAGATATCCAATGGTTGTTTTAAAGATGAGAGAAGCATACATATCATGGACATACGCACAAAGAAAGCAGTGTGAACCTAGCCTTCTTCCCTCCAGTGAAACGTGTTTTAAATTTTATAAACTTTATTATTTAAAAAGCCTTGAAAATAAATAAAAATACCATACACCAAAATTAACCAGACCCGAAGTCTATACAACTCAATAAATTTCTACACGTGAGCCCAGTCTTCAAGCTGGTTAAAACTCGAAATAAGGCTGAGCATGCGGTTGGTACAGTGAGAGATGGACTGCTCTACAGAAAGCCTTACGATCAATTCTCAGTGGTGGTACGGGCCTGTAATCACAACACTCTCTCTGCTGCTTCAGAAGGAAGAACTGTTCAAAGCAGTAGGAACCCAAGGCTAAGGGGAGAATCTAGTAGTATCTTCCAAAAGAATGACTTTCTTGTCATCATGAAATTGAAATATTCAGTCCTAATGTAGAAGACAGCCAGTCTACAGGGAACTGAATTGAACCCCAGGAAGATGCACTGAGTATAAGCTCTACACCAGGCAAAGCTGAACCCCAACAAGCAGAAGCAAGAGGTACCATAAAGGAAATGAGAGCAGTTCTGTGTGGGCAACAAGAGATTCAGACAGATCCTGCCAAAATAAACCACAGAGAAAGTGTTTTTTTATAAAGACTATAAATGGGCGTAACCAGTCAGAGAATCTATTAGGTCTCTCCAGGACATAGTAATGATGCCCTTGTTTGAGTGAACCAACACTCTATCATGATATGAATGAAGGGTCCTGCTTTACCTTTAATCTGTTTCTGGTACTTTTGTAGTTCAGGAGCTAGAAATCCACTGAAAGGTCCGAGGCATCCCACGGCACTAGCAATAGCATCCTCATTATCGGGGTCATTCTCCTCATCACTATCTCTGGCCTTACTGTGTCGCCTTGGAAACATAAAGGAAAAATAGAAAATAGAGAAAATATCGATTTTTTTTTAAGCAATAGGACTTAAATGCTGTGTGTGTGTGTGTGTGTGTGTGTGTGTGTGTGTGTGTGTGTGTATGTGCACACGTGCACACACAATCTGTAAGTTTCCCTTTTTCCCTGCCAAGTTTTTTCCTGGGTCTTGCCCCATCTAATTGCCATCAACCAACTCTGCTACCAATTTCTTTTATATCTTCTAGTTATCTAAGTACATATGAACAGACATAAATGTAGAGTTTATATAAATCTGAGAATTAACATATAGCCCTCTGCACCTAGCTTTTAATTACATAAGATACTTCAAAATTCACATAGAGCTTCCTTGCTCTTTTTCATGGCTGTATTATATCTACAAAGCCCATTTAATGAGCCACGTTACTAAGGATGCCTACCTAAATGGTTTCCAGTATCATACTAATCAAAATTATAATATGTTTTGTAAATGTAAAAAAAAATCTGTAGGGGAGATAGCTGACAGGCTAATGGGAGCTCATGGACTCTAGACTGACAGCTGGGGAGCCTGCATGGGACTGACATAGGCCCTCTGCATTTGGGTGATGGTTGTGTAACATGATCTGTTTGTGGGGCCCCTAGAAGTGAGATCAGCATCTGACCCTGGTGCATGAGCTGGCTTTTGGAACCTAGTCTCCATGCAAGGATGCCTCAACCAGCCTTGGTGCAGGGGAAGGACCTTAGTCCCATGGGAGGCCTGCCACTTTCTGAATGAAGGAGAAGTGGATGGGGGGAGGGAACAGACAGGAGGTGGGGGAAGGAGCGGGAAGGGGAAACTATGGTTAGTATGTAAAATAAATGAATAAAATAAAAATTAAATAAGTTAATCTGTGGGGAAATTTATAGATAGAATTGTTGAGGAAATGATACATACATTCAGTATTTGGAGCAAATTCTACCAGACTGTCACAAAGCCTGAATAACCTCTAATAAATAATGTGTAAGAGTATCTGTCTTCATGAACAATCTTTTCCAGTGGTGGACATTCATGTCATAACACCAACCTGCCAGGCAGGACACGCCCCCAACATAGTATGACTATATGGAAGCAACCAATTGCTTCTAACTGGATTTAAAACCTATTCCACTAGAGGAAATTCATGCCTGGTCCTGTATGCCTGGTCAAAGCCTATGGCTGGGGAGCTCACAGGCCCTGTGGGGTGGAGGGACCTATGACTGTCCTTTTGTTAAACAGTCACACTGTCAAACTGCTTTCTAAATATTTCTACTTATGCTCATGGATATGTGCTGCCCTCAACCATGGCCAGATAAGTTTCTTTTTGCTGTGGACAGCAATTAATGCAGAGACCCATAACTATTCTAAGTGCTGAGAAAAAGTGATGAGTTCTCAAAGCTAAATGAGACCTTAAGTCAGCTCCTCTCCTTCCCAAGACTCAGAAAACATTTTGAAAGATGGGGATGGAAGAACGTAAGAGGCAGAGGATGGAAGAGAGAGCTGTGAAATGCTGTCTTCTAGACATGAGGTGGCCATTGCATCCACAAACTCATGGCAGGTGTGGTTACCTGCACAAGACCTGCATGATGACAAGCCAATCAAAATGCCAGCACACCCCTTGCTGTGGAGCTAGTGACAGTTAATGACTGGAGGAATGAAGTTATTTTTCTTTGGACTTGTAACCACTGACACACTGCCACTGTTCAGATGATTAGCCCCAGACCTGTGTACAAGGGGCATCACTAATTAAACAGAAAAAGAGAGAGGCCATTGAATTGGGAAGGGACTGTTGGTGAGCCCAAGGGAAGGAGGGAGTAAGAGGTGGATATGATTAAAATATGCTATATACATGTATGAAATTCTCAGGGTAAATAAAAGGGTAGTTTTGAAAAAACTATCAGAGGGTAAATATTTAACCTGATTCAAACCCTGCACATGTATACATATATTGAACATGAAGTAAAACTTTCTTTAAAAAAAAAGTTTTTGCGGCCTTAGCAACAGAGGGTATTTATTGAGCATCTGAATTGGTGCCTTCTGATGAGTAAACACAGGGCAAAAACAAACCAGGATCCCTTGTTTTAAGCTGGCTTTCTCTTACTGCTAGAGATGTTGCCTGAACTGCTTGTGGCCATCTTGTATTAATTTTTTGAAAATTCCAGGTATTAGAGATACCAGCCTCTATTTTATAGAAGTTACAAACATATTTTAAAAAATGATTCTGGTTATGAAGAACATGTTCTTTTTTGGTTTAGGTCATGTAAGAAAGTATTTTAATGCACTTAAATCTAATTCATCTTCTTCCATTTCTGACACTATTAATTAGGCACTAAGTTTCTCTCCACTCTAAAGAAGCGAGGGAATTCTTTTATTTTTTTTTTCTTCTGCTGAGTATTTTTTTTCTTTCTATCCACCTTTGGGGGGGGCACTTAACATTTTCATCCACATGAAATTCATCCAGATATGTGGTACAAAGGCTGACTCTTTCCTGATTGTGCTTCACTGGGTCCTGGACCCTGATTTTACTCTGACAATTTTACATATTCTAGATTCTATGTGTGTGTATTTTTGTGTGTCTGTCTGTTTTTCTGGCCTTTATAAAGAGCATTCTAAATCAGGTCATGCATCAATTGTTATACCAGTTTCACACTTTAAATTACTGAGATTTTAAGTATTTTACAGTTTTAAGTAAGTTGCAGGTTTGTTATATTTTTCTTCAGTTTATATCCCAACTTGTTGGGAAAGCACACTTTAAAGAGCTCTCTTGAATCTAAGTCCACAAACCTTTTGGAAAGAGTCAGATTTTAAGTACCAAGTTAGTTTGCATATATTTGAGGGTTTAATAAATATCAACTTACAATAACAAATCAAGATATTAATTTTTCCAGCAGGTAAACAAGAAAAAAAAAAAAAAACCACTTACCCGGACACTGAGGTGGGTTTAATTGTGGCTGGGAATGGGGTAATGTTGTAAGTATACTTTTCTCTCAGCTCTGCCAACTGTGGGAAAGGGAATGGAGCCATCGAATAAACAGTCTGAAACACAAGAGTGAAATTGTTAAGTCTTACACGGTGACCTAACAACTCTCACGAGTCCTGTGTTAACAGTGTTAATGTTCCAACAGGTTGAACACAGAAAGCTCCTCATGGGGCAACTTGGAGACATGTCTACTCTGGAGAAAAGCCAAATTTAAGGCAGGGATGGGAATGCAGCTCAGTCAATAGAGGACTTGCCTAGTATGTCGGAAGCCCTGAGTTCAGGCCCCAGCACTGCATAAACATGGTGTGGTAGTACACTCCCAATACCCAGGAGGAAGAGACAACATGATCTGATCATCCTTAGCTAAGTAGTACATTTGTGGCCAAACTTAGCTATATGTGATCCTATTTCAACAAAATAAGATGAAGCCATATCGCAGCCTTGATGCAAAGTAGACCAAAATCTGAGACATTCAGAGCACCAAGCAATAAATAAATAAGTCCACATCTAACTCATGTAATGGGTCACAGACAAAATAGGGGTATATATTCAAAATAAGGCATAATACTACCTTCAGATCCAAGTATGGAAGTGTATGACATTAAAAAAAAATTGTTTAGAGCTGTGCTCCATACACAAGATTTATCACTGCCTCCATGCAAACATTCCCCAAATCTGAGTTATTTCTAGCCCAAGAACTTCTGATAAGAGGCTTTCAACCTATGCTGATAAACACAAGGAACTCTACAAAGCAGCCAGCTGCATGCAGCGGAGCATTCCTAATGAGAAGCGCAGGGAGAGCAGGTCAGGCATCTAGCATCCTCTTGCCATCAGAGAATATACTGGCTCCTGTGACATCTGTGCCTAAGAACCTGCACATGCCCCTCCAAGGTCTGGCTTGTCTAAAGTGTTTTCGATAACTTCCATGAGCATTAACATCAGTTTTCTGGATAAAATTCAGTTTTGTGGATGACCTTGTGACTGATGGCAAGCTTTCCCCAAAGATACCACCTTTTCAAAAGCCTGTGAATGAGCTCTAAGTGAAAATGGCTAGCTGTCATGTTTAAAGGGAAGAGAAAAGTCAATGACAAGTTAACCATCATAGGCTGTCAAAAATCTATAAATAAAAAGAAAGGAGCCAGGTATGGTCACTCACACTTTAATCCCAGCATTCGAGAGGCAGAAGTAAGTGGATCTCTGTGAGTTGGAGGCCAGTCTGGACTCAAAGACAGCCAGGGCTACACAAAAAAAAATCCTGTCTCAAAAAGGGGAAAGACAGACACTCGGTCTTACACGAGAATTTCAAAGCTGCCTATTTTACTATCAGCATGAAGAAAAGAATTCTGTTGGCTCTCTCTGATTCTAACATTTTAATTGTTCCCCATTCACTTATTCAACTCTTTGGTTCTCAATCCTTAGCAAGTGTGCATTAAGAATGTTTTCATTTTTTCACAGAAGCCAATCAAATATCCTAATGAGGGGCTGACTTAGCAGTTAAGAGCAGTTGCTGCTCCTGCAAGGGCTGAGGTTCAGTTCCCAGCCCCCAAATGGCAGCTCACAACAGCCTGTATCCAGCTCCATCTTTTATCCTTCATGGACCCCAGGCAAGCACATAATAAACATACATTCAAATAGGTGAAACACTTGTGAGTGTAAAATAAAAATAAATATTTTAAAACTACATATAAGTTTGCTGATATATTTTATATATGCTGATGATTCTTTTCCAGGAAAATATTTTTAAGCAGGTTTTTTGTTTTTGTTTTTTTCCATTTCAACAAGACTATCTGTCTGGAGCTGAGATGTTGCGTTGTTGTATTAAGTTTCTGGCCGGGACTTTCTGATCTAGCCTCGTGGCCTGGACTGCAGAACCACAGTCCCATAGTCCCACTGAAACACACCGATGCTTATATTAATTGTATGCTGATTGACCTGGGGCCCAGGCATATAACTTGCTAGTTCTTGCTCTTAAACTAGCCCATTATTCTTATCCTGTTCAGCCATGTAGCTCGGTACCTTTTCTCAGAGCAGCATAGGTGTCCTCCACATCTGCTTTTCTGGTGCGTCTGTGGCATCTCTACTCTGTTCTTCCTGTTCCCAGAGTTTCCTTAATCTGGTGGCCCCACCCACATTTCCTGTCTGCCTTCAGCCAGTCAGCATTTTTATTAAACCAGTAGGCGGGACAATTATTTACAATGCAACATAATGCCACTACAATGCATGAGTGGGAATTGAAAGGATTCTGAATAAAATGTGATTGGTGCCACTGGCTCACTTTGTGGTTACTTTGTAATTTGTTCATGTTACCATTCTTAACTGCTAATGCAGTTCAGAAATTCACATCACTTAATGATGTTACTGTGACAATTCACTGCAATTGTGATACACCCATTCTTCTGACTGTCCCCAAACTAAATGCCATCCACCTATACACTTTATACACCAATTCAAGATTCCAACACGTGTTAGCTAAAATCCTTTTTCTTCAGTGCTTAATGTGCCAAGCCGCACAGGCTTCAGAGAACAACATTGTTTTTAAGGCCTCTGCTCACATACATCACAAGCTTAGTTATCCACAAGGCTGAGACACAGCATAAATTTAGCAACACTACACAACTCTTCCCACACCCTCAGAAGAAACAGAAGGCTCCTCGTGGCTCCCATTAGCAGGAAGTGTGAGATGACATCAGTCCCCAGCCTCTCTGGGCTTCCTTGCCTTGTTTGAAAAAAATGCAGAGTTGAACCTCAGGATGACAATTTCCTCTAGGAGGAGGTGGGTAGCAAAAGTCAGGGAGAAGGGCACAGAGTGTATATGTGAGTATTAGCACTGAGATTCTTAACCTGAGTCATGTTCGTGTAGACTTTGTGATACTATGCTTAACATACTCTGTGTTCCTAAATGTTTCATGTAACAGTAGTAATAGTGAATTCTCATGGTTGATCTCACAAAGAGAGCCAACAAGCTGGATGACTCTCAGTACAGAATTCTCTCTCGGCTCCACACAGCCTTTTGAGGGTACATGGCATATGCAATCCTACTCTTAGAATTAACTGTGAACTCAAAGAACTACCTCCTTTTAGATGTCGGTCAAGAAGAATGGAATCAGTGGTATCTGACCACCATACCCACCAAATGTCACCCCAACACTGAGTCAAGAATCACCTGACCTGTCATTCATGTACATTTTGCCTTAACAACTGAGAAACCTGATTTAAGCAGTTCAGAAATTCACATCATTTATATTTTGTTTTAAAAATTACCCCCCAGAAAAGAATGTGATCACCTTCACTAGGAACCTCAAAATCTAGATGTCTCGCTGATGACTAAAAACCAGGGCACTGGCTGAATAATCACATGTTTCACTGTGGTTAGTTATGGGACAGGGAATTTGAGTCCCCTAATACAGCCTTGGGAAGGATGTTTCTAAGGAAGGAATAAGCAAGAACAGCTATGTATTTCCACCCACCCCACCCCTACCCCACCCCCACCCCATCCTGTCTCATCCCATTCAGTCTGGGGCAGATGCCTGGGTTCCAACCAAGAAGCATCAGAGCCACTCAGGTGAAAACACCTCTCTGCTGGTCTTGTGGTTCATAGTTCACTCCTTCCTCTTCTGTTTATTTGTGGTTAGTGCCTTGAAGTAGCCACTAGTGCCCTAAAGCTCAACCACCCTCCTTCTTTACACGGATGAACACACTTATGTATGTGAAGTTCTCACATGTCTGGAGGCATATTTGTCCCATGAGCATGAGCATCCCTCGTACATGACCATAGTACTTGATACATGGAGAGCTCTAGGCATCCAACTTATACCTTGGAGATTTACAGGGAGATTCCAAGTAAGGTTTTTTACTAAGTCTCTTAGAGTCTTAGTACAATATTACGCAGTACAGTAATAAACTCTTAGAGTTCAAATGGAATTTAAACACCCCCTCCTTATCCCATAGGAATCCCTCTGGACCATCACCAACAGATGGCTTCACAGGCACTGCCCAAACACTTGAGTTATGGGCACACACTACTGTGTAAGGCAGATGGTTTCCATTTTGACAGAGCTAATTAACCAAACATTGTCCTTCTATTGAACAAGCATTAACATCCTTGACATTTCCAATCTATCCCTGGTGAGAGAAAAGCGAACAGCATAGATCCAAAAGCAGGTACTGCCCCACACATGTGACAGCTGCCTCCATATTACAGTTTGTCATTCCCCTCAAAAATGAGGGTTTCAAAACACCTACAACTCTTCTAATAATTTCCCCCATCTTGTCCTCAAAAAATTTACCAGTAACATTGTCCAAAATCTACTGAGATCCAGACACATTATGTCATTAGTATTTTTCTATCTCCTTGTCTATTACTATCAATTAAAGAATCTCAGAAGGGCTGGTAAGATGGCTTTGTTGGTACCACTAAGCCTGATGACCTGCGTACAATCCTCAGGACTCTCGCAGCTGAAGGAGAGAACTTAATCTTGAATGTTCTCTTCTGACCTCGACATATGTACTGTGGCTTGTGTGTATCAGCAAACAAATGCATACACACACATACAAATAAATAAATACATGATAAAAAAATTTTAACATACAAGTGGCTGATGCAAAATTAGTGGAAAAGGATGTGATCTATGTGGGGAGGGAGGTGGAGGTCCAGTGCATTTTTTTGTGTTTAAAAAGGACTAGGTAAGGTCCAAATGGGAGAATCCCTGCATCCTTTTCAAATCAAAAATACAAACCTTATATTCAGTTCACATATTTCATAGGGGACCATTTCATGTTTGCTGAAGAATGTATGGTCCACCATAGCCTGATGAGCCACTGATTTTTTTTTTTTAAGGGTGAGTAAAGAAAAGAAAGCGGGTTGAAATGGCATTTGCCAATTTCTGTCTCCAACATTCCTTCACGCCGAGGAAAACCGACACATTTACCCTGAACTACTAGCGTGCATTTAAATAGACATTTATATTTAGGCCCTGTTGAGAAGAAAGTACGTGTCTTTTTCCATTATTGATATCCTTTATGGGAAAACATAACGTATTAAGATTAGGCTTTGCTCATCCTCCCACAGATGATAGATGCTGCTGAGTGGAGTCTCACAGACCATCCAGAGCCCATGGTGCTCCCTCTAAATTCTCAGAAGACACAGTTAAAGAGCCATCCTCTCTCCTGGTGCCTAATTAGAAACTCCAGCATGGCTCATTCCCGTCCAGCAACATTTAAACTCTCAATGAGCTGAGATATATGATATGTGGCTTATTCTTCTAATAGGAATCACATTTTT
Source organism: Phyllotis vaccarum (assembly GCA_033318265.1). NCBI lineage: Eukaryota > Metazoa > Chordata > Mammalia > Rodentia > Cricetidae > Phyllotis > Phyllotis vaccarum. Next base: position 7,572,573 of record JARWLC010000014.1, on the reverse strand, counting down.
AGAAAGATATCTACACAGGCCATACTGATGGAGCATTTTCTCAATGGAGGTCCCCTCTTCCCAGATGATCTGAGCTGTGTCAAGTTGACAAAAAAAAAGCACATAGATGTGCTGTGACATGTGTGGGCAACTCAATATACCGACACAGGCATAGACAACTCTCATTCATCTTTAAAGGAAAAACCAGATGTTAATTCCCTCATGGAAGCATCTTACAACTTTATCTTCCTTCCCAATATTCCCTTGGGAATTAATCCTCTTTCTCCTTGGTCCTATACACAGGTCTCAGTGCACAACCCCAACTTCCTCTTCCCATGTGTCTCCAATATGTAAGCCCCAAACCTACCTTTTAGGATTAGTCAATATTGGAGAAGCGCCAGTTCATAAAATAACCACAAAGAGACCAAAGCAAGAAGAAAATGGTCACTCTGGCAGCAAAATGCTGGCTACATCAGAGCTGAGACACCATAGGGGGGACATCCTCGTTTAACCCAGCAAACGCTGCCCAGAATAGAAAAGGCAGAAAACAAACCATGGATTCTCGATAAGAGTTTGCTTCAAGAATTAACTCATTTCAAGAACAAAAAAGCTAAGCACAGGCCCTGTCCTCAAGGGACTTGAGGCATTACAGAGGAAATAAGATGCAATTTTAGACATGGTAGGATGAGGATGAAGCTCTCATGAATAAATGAAATAAATGAAAGCATGAAATGGGCACTTCTAGTTTAGTTGATGAGAGAAAACTTCACAAAGGGCAGAGACTTCCTGAGAGAAGATATATGAGTTCAGGAGAATGGGAGGGTAGAAGTCTGGACAGGGAGAGAGTACAGGAGCATGGGGCGATGAGTCTGTGCTGCTCCGTAGGCTGTGAGGAGCCCTTGGCATCTCACAGGAGAGAAAGAATAGCTTGTCTCTCTCCAAATCTTGCTTTGGGCCCATGATTCTAGCAGTTTTGTACGAATTAAAGGATTTCATGCATGGAAAATGCCAGGCATAGAGCTGGGCCACAGAACGATGCTCAGTAAAAGCTGTCTCCCTCTCAGAGAGGAAAGCAAAAACCAGGATATATGAGAAAGGCTAGAATCAGAGTCCACCTTTCAGGGTCAGACAGAACGCTTCCTCTTTTGAGACAGGAAGGAAGAAGGGTGAGATTCAGCAGGGCTCCGAGACTCAAATATGGATGCCCAGGGAACTTAGATCAGACTGTCATTATTTCCCAGTAAATCAGATGGGTTCATCTATGAGCAAGAGACCCTGAGAAGGAGCTGTGGTACCAGGAAGTGAGTAGAGAAAAGATGCTTACTTCTCCAGCCCTACGTCAGTGCCTGAGTCTTAACTATACAGTCTGTTTGTTGGGTGAATCCCAACACCCATAGGCAGAGAGAACACAACATGGAAGCCACATAAGAAGAAGAAGAAGAAGAAGAAGAAGAAGAAGAAGAAGAAGAAGAAGAAGAAGAAGAAGAAGAAGAAGAAGAAGAAGAAGAAGAAGAAGAAGAAGAAGAAAGAGAGAGAGAGAGAGAGAGAGAGAGAGAGAGAGAGAGAGAGAGAGAGAGAGAGAGAGAGAGAGAGAGAGAGTCCTGAGGACAGCTTTGGATATAATCCACAACTGATCAGAGCCAAGAGGGAGAGATGGGACAATGAGAAGGGACCAAAGTACTGGTGGGAATATGAACAAACGATGTCCCAAGCCCCTCATGTTCTCACACTGAAACTTATAATACAACACCACCAGTTGATCAAAAACCAAGATGCTGACTGATCTCTGTTTCACCCATAGTAAGCCCCCTCTCATAAATTTGTCATCCATGAGTCTCCCTTTTACAGGTCTCAGATGTCCGGCAAAATGGCTCAGTAGGGAAGAGGACTTGCCTGGCAAGTCTGACGAGCTTGGAACTCACTGTGGAAGGGACAGAAACAACCCTGAGGGTTAGTTACCCTCTGACCTCAACAACTATATCACGGTTTGCATATGCCTGCACTCACACACATCATATGCACATCAAATAATAACAAAGCTTCCTTTAATCTCAGAATCTGATTCACAATAAGTATCTGATGATTTTAGGTTTTTACCTTATACCTAAGCAAGTTTATACATTCCTTTCTTGCTTCCTCTTGTGACAAAGATTTCTATCAAATTATAGACTCTTAGCCAATGAAAAATTAAGTTGGGGGACAGGTCCAATATATTTCCCCAAGGTCAAGGCTAAAATTATCACCTGTCATTCCCTTGGTCTTGAGGTACCCATGCCCACACTGCCCACACTGCCCACACTGCCCATACTGCCCACTCTGCCCACACTGCCCACTCTTCCCACACTGCCAACTCTGCCCACACTGCCCACTCTGCACGTACTGCCCGCACTGCCCACACTTCCCACACTGCTCACTCTTCCCACTCTGCCCACACTGCCAACTCTGCCCACATTGCCCACTCTGCCCACACTTCCCACTATGCCTACACTGCCCATACTGCCCACACTGCCTACATTGCCCACTCTGCCCAATTGCCCACTCTGCCCACAATGCCCACTCTTCCCACACTGGTCACTCACCTGCATGAGTTCATGGCTCTGCAGGAGGTCATTCTCCAGCATCTCCTGGGTGAGACGCCCCATGGTGCTGTAGAACTCATCTGCTGTTTCGCAACATTCTATCTGCCTAGATGTAAAAAAGGGGGGAGGGAGGCAGTGAAGGGTCCCAGTCAGGGCATCCGTGCTGTATAACCGGTTCATGCACTACCTCTCCTATTATTGAGCTTGTCAACAGAGGTTAAAGTCTTGCCACACTCTTGCAGTCTAGTCCTGCTATGGAAGAGAGAACAAAGCTACCTAGGGTAAGGCAGTCATGGTCATGCATAACTGTCAGACCAACCACTAGGAAGGCTGACTCAGGAAGATCTTTTGGGCCCAAGAGTTCAAGACCAGCTTAGGAAACAGCAAGATCTAATTTAAAAAAAAAAAAAAAAGACAAAACAAAACAAATACCAAAAGTCATTATGAGATGGCTTCCCATCTTCCCTGTACAGTTCCCTGAACCTCACAGCCCCACAGGGTGTCTTTATTTTCCCCATGTGATACAATCTGTGCATCAGAACACACACCAGTGACCAGAAATCAGAACCACAAAATTGGGAACTAAAAAACAATTATCCCCGGTAGAAAATGAGTCAGTCCTAATCTGCAGGGATATCGTGAACAGGCTGAATCCAAACCACAGTCAAGTTAAGAAGAGCACAGGAACTATACATCAGTCTACAGATTATTTTCACAGGTGCCACTGAATTCTCATCAGGGAATTTTAATCTCCCTTCTAAGGAGGAAGCAAAGGAGTAGCACAAGACAATGAGTGCGCTCTAGGAGTCTCTGGTTTCTCTATTACAAAGGTTCTCGCATGGTAGGATAATTCTATTTGCCCACTAACCATAAGGCATGTTTTGACAGGCACTCATGTTGGCTGATTTTCACAGAGTCATTTAAAAAATGTAATGAGAAAATCTCAGGCTCAAGTCCCCTCAGTACAACTGTGCAAATAGAAATGTGAAATAAAGTGAGAAAGGGCTCTATTATGAAAAACAGCAGAGCAAGTGCACGTGGTAAAAAAAAAAATTGGTTATGCTCACCTTGGGGGACAAAAAAAAATAGAAAACGCTTGGGATGGGTTTTTTAAAAATGCTCTGTGGCTGCCATGGAGGAAGAAGCAGTGCAGGAGATCACGCAGAAGACAGCAGGGCTCTTCCCTGTTCCCCAAGGCCAACCGGAGCTAGAGGGAGCTGGTGAGCAGAGGAGGCAGAGAGCTGCAGGTCACAGTGGTCCTACGCCTCTCCTTAGGCCTCTTCGGGACACAAGTGACCCAGGAGTTTTTAACAGGGGTGATAGAAGAGCCATGCCCTTTGCAAAGTTGGCCTGGGGGTAGCTTAACATGTCTGGGCACAATCAGCAGGAGTGCGGAGACACGTGCCCAGTGTGAGGTGATGAGTGTGCCAATATATAACAGAAAGACTGACAAAGAGATGCGATAACAAAGAAGGGGAGGGGATCCAGAATAGTTCTTCTGAGTGGGGGAGGAATTGGGCTGCAGGAACAAGATACATAGAGGGGGGCCTTGCTGTCGGATTATGCTTTTGCACATTGTACATATTTGTCTCTCCTATTGGCTTAACAAAACGCTGATTGGCCAGAAGGCAGGCAGTATGGGTGAGGCTATTAGACTAAGACAACTCTGGGAAGATGAAGAGGAAAGAGGTACAGCAGCAGACGCGCAGGAAAGAAGATGAGAAGGATGCTCTGAGAAGAGGTACCGAGCCACATGGCTAAACAAGATAAGAGTCATGGTTAGTTTAAGAGTGAGGCATTAGTAAGTTATATGCCTGAGCCATAGGTCAAACAGCTTGTAATTAATATAAGCCTTTGTGTGATTATTTGGGACAGCAGGTCAGGACCCCAGGGCTTGGATGAGCCAGAAAATTCTTACTACAGCCCCACAGACAATATATGGCACAAACGTTAGTTATTCACAGACCCAGGGTTACCTACACAGTATGGATGTTTCCTGGCACTACATCTGTGGGGAAGCTTTTCAGGCGTCCAAAGCTCCAGGTATGGATCCCAGCTCTACTTCTCATTAGCTGCGCGACTATGAGCAAGTTAATTAACCTTCTCAGGATGATTTTCTCATTTGAAAAGGCAGGGCGGGATAATCTGCCCTGCTCTGCGGGGTTATTGAGAGAACCAAATGAGACAATATACTCAAACTGCCTTCTGTAATGGCAGATGCTGTCAGTACTGGATGGATGTTGGTGGTCTTCCCTTGTTCCTTATAAGTCACAAGCTGAAAAGATGTATAATCATCATGAGCAAAAACCCAGAAACATTTACAATTCATGAACAGGAACCATTTCTGAGCATGGGAATTTGCATACTGAAAAGCGCACATTCTAGAGCCAGGATGCCTCAGTTCAAAACTACAACTGCTACTCACTGGGTGACTTGGGGCTATTTATTAAACTCTGTGCCTCGGTTCTCAGATCTGTAAAAAGATGGAGGTGAGCTAAAGAGATGGCTCAGCAGGATCCACCTCAAGCAGCTCAAAATTGCTCTAAGAGCATCCAGCACCCTCTTCTGACCTCTCTGAGCATCTACCCATGGGTGCATGTGCACACGCGCGTGCGCACACACACACACATAAACACACACATAGATGAATACACACATATACACACAACATACACACAGGTAAATAAAACAAATTTTAAAATGAAGATGGTAAAATAGCCATGTAGGATGATGGAAAAACATTAATGATACACACAGAGCACTCGGTGATTGCTAGCTTTACTGGCTGCAATTATGATTTCATTAGTGACAATCCTGTCGCCACCCAGGAATAAATGCTGATGTGACAGAGCATGAGTAAAGGGGAGCAGGAGAATCATCCCTCATGTTCCTGCCTCAACATGGAGAACTAACAGTGAGTGGCCAACACTCATCGTACAGTATAACCTCTCCTGCTTGATGCTCTAGACAATGACTCAGTAATGGACCAGCGCCCAGTTACGGTCAAAGTGGAAACACAAATAAATGGCACAGCAAACCTCACAGAGGTGAATTTTTTGGCTTATCTGGAAATCATCATACAATAAAATAAAGACAAAAGAAGACAGCAATGTGATATTTACAAATGCATACACTAATGATTTTTAAATTCCTGAATTGACAGCTCCTGGATCATTCCTTGTAAAAAGTCTTTCCAGAAACAAGTAATAAATCAAAGGGCTAGTTAAAAACGTTCAAAACAGAGTGAACAAGAGGGCTCAGTAGATAAATAGCCTGCTGCTAAGCCTGACAATGTGAGTTCCATCCTCAAAATCCAAATGGTGCACGGAAACCATCTCCTGTAAAATTGTCTTCTAACTGGCACACATATGCATGGCGCTGTGCACCCATTCACATAAAGACACATAAATAAGTAAGTGTAATTTTAAAAACTTTAAAAAAAAATATTGTCAGTGGTTTATTAGTTTTCTGGCATGTTGTCACAGATGCCTACTTAAGTCATTCACTGGAAATTTCTCTGCATCTTAAGTTGACTGTAAGTGAGCAGAAACATACCCTCTTTTTTGCTACTAGTAAAAGGAGCAAGTGAAATCTGGTTAGTATCACGTTCTGGCAGAACCAGATTTGAACATCTAAGTCATTCCTCATCGATGGAAGGGAAGCACCTTCTAGTTAGCATAGACACACCTACTGAATATACAGGCAAAGACCCAGGCACATCTCCCCCTATAGACTGGACAAGCACAAGGAATCTCATTTCATTTTATTACAGCTCCTAAGGCAGAACAAAATAAATAACAAAGATTCATAAATAATCCAAGAGCCAGGTGCAGTGACGCACACCTATAATCCCAGCACTTGGGAGGTAGAGACTAGGGGAACAGGAGCTGAAGGTCATTCTCTACTTCACAGTGAACTGAGGTCAGCCTATGCTAGATAAAACTCTGCCTCAGAAAAGAAAAATAAAATAATACCAACTGTGATATGTGGCAGCAAGTCTGCCTATTGTTTCTTCTCTATATATCCCTTTTCTTCTTCCACAGGAGTGCCTGTAAAGCCTCTGAGGAGAGGTCAGAAACCAAGGAAAGGTTCTGGAGGAAGCCTGCCCACCCCTGATCAGATTCCCTTTCTCCTACCCAAGGTTCCTGGAGGCTCACACAATTCACACCACCTCACACATGTGTGCCAATGATTTCCACCAAAGAGCCCAAAGACAGCAATAGCCCCGGAGTATGGCTCACACTTACTCTCCCAGCTTTGCCCAGATAGCCAGGGACACCCTCAGGATGATCTCTGAACCTTCAAAGAAGACCGAGTCCCAGATCTTCAAGACTGTGTGGTTAGGGAGGCACGTAGCGAAAAGAGTGAGGAACCACTGCATGGTGAAGACATTGGTGAGCGGGGGTTCATATCCACCTGAAAGGAAACAGCACACACTGATGAGAACTTTGTCTTGATAAGACACACAGCGCCCCTTCTTTCTTCCACAAACACCCGAAGAGTCCTGCTTCCCAGCTGCTTTCTTCAGATCCCTTACTGGCCCTTCTTCCCTTCTCTCCTCCCATGTTTTTAGAAGAAACATTTTTAACAGAAAATTCCAAGACTTGAGAGTCCTAAATTGTTTGCCGTACTTCAGAAATCTTTACCTGAACTAAATCTGCGTCTACTTACTGAAGGCTGCTTAAAATTAAGAAGAAAGTTTTCTTCACCAAAAACATTGTGAAAACAACCAAATCGTATCTCCTCAGAAACAACACCAGGGCTGGGGGTAGAATAGCAATATTGTGCTCACCTGGCACCTTTGGAGACTGGAGTTCAGACCCCAGCCACACCGCCCAAGCAAAAAGCAAAAATAAAACCCACCAACAGACTTTCAAAAGTTTGTAGTTCGCCACTTTAATTCAAATGCAGCTATTATAACTAAAATGACTTGTAATAATTACTTATCTCAAGTTATATAATTTCCAGGTCACAGCTGAATGAGAAAGAAAAGCTGCCAAAGTCCCAAAATATTTAGATGTTAAAAAAAAACTTTAAAATATTTTGAAGTAAGCTATAAACCAATTTACTAAGTGATACAACAATTTTAAAGACAGATCTAAGGTTCAGCCCGATTAGAAATTTCTGAATTCACTAAAAGCTCACCACTCCTTCCCAGTTGAGTAACTATGAAATGTCTATTAGGTTTATAGACAGATGTTTCCAATGGCTGTCAATAGTACAGCTATCTAAGGATAAGTAAAAATAATAATAATAATAATAATAATAATAATAATAATAATAATGACAAAAAATGCCATTTTCTTCTCTCCTGTGAACAAATATCTCTGGGGCTATTCCGTGTGACCAGCAGCAAAGGGACCTGATGGAAAACATGTATTTCAATAACCTGTGTCTGCCACTACCATAAAAATAAAGTTATAGGAGCACCAAACTACACAAGAAGATTATTAGAGACACTCAGCTTTTATTTTAAGAACAACTAGATCTTCAAATCCCACTAACATAGCTGGGCATGTTGGTACAAACTTGTAATTTCAGCACCAAGAGGCTAGGGCAGGAGGATTTCTGTTAAGTCTGAGACTAGCATGTGAACGCAGTGAGCCCCTATCTCAAAAAAATTTTTAATCTGTCCCTCATTATTGTATTTCACTTCTTTTTTTTTCTTTTTTTTTTTTTCCTCTTGGTTTTGTTTTGGGCTGTTTTTCTTTGCTTTGCTTTGTTTTGTGGTACATAGGATCGAACCTAGGGCCTGGACACATACTGGAGGAGCACCACCAGTGAGCTGTAACCCCAGGCCTGTGTTACCAACTTTCATAGGCACATCAGGGCCAGACTGTATAGCAGTCTACCACAGCAACCGGCAATTACAGGCGGAAGCTAGGCAGACATCTGATTATTCTTTCTGGTGCTCAGAGAGCACACAGTTGCAGAAGTCTACCACGTAGGCACATTATAACTAGAAGGAGCCAATTACCTGCCAATGACCCCAGAGCCAGTCTTCCATAACCTTATTGCTTCTGCCAAGGTCATGGTCTGTGCCAAACAGCCCTGTACCTATAGCTCAGTTTTAAGGAAGCCCCCACTGATGCCAGTTAAGCTAACTAAATAGGAAGACACATGCACCGTGTAGAGTTCAATAGACCATGTTAGTTGCTGATCTGGAACTCGCCACCAACCATTCAAAGTTTCAGTATGTGGCCCTACATATTCTCAGTGTCTGTTCTATGGGAATTAAAGTTTTCACTGCAGTCTTTAAACAGAAAATACAAGGCAGCCTGTGCTTCCTTCCATCCAGAACTCAGTCATACTCAGAGCAGAGCCAAAGAAGCCAAATACTTCCAGAAATGTAACAGCCTCGAACCATTGTTACCTCCACTGTCTTTGTTTGCTGTTCTCTGAAGAGCATCTAGGTGTTGAGACAGCTCGGGAAGCTTCATTCTCAAGAGGTCTCTGAAGACAGCCATATCCACCGACAGTGCCCGAAGGTTATTGACAAAGTAGCTCTCGGGAAGTACCTTATCAATCAGGTAAATCATGATCTAAAAAAAGATCACAAGACTGCTTCAGAACCCACCAGGATCCCCAACGTGTCCAAAAGAAAAAGCACATCCAAGTAGAGAAAAGCAGCTCACCGAAGCACACACCCCTCCCATGCGTCAGAAACCAATTCAGGACTCACCTACACCCCCCTGCAAGGAGCAGGCGGCATAATTATCTAAGTAACCCAAAGTCAGCTGTGCTGTGAAGTTTCTAGAAGGGCTGCCAGACCTGAGTTCACCCCATATGTAGCTGTGATTACACAACCCTCAGCCTCATGGAGAAAGGAGAAAACACAAGCTCCCTAGCGACATTCAGCAGGATCCTCCAGCCTGGAGCCTTGATGTCAACCGTTTATAACCTGGATATGAAAATCCCAAGAGCTGCCCTGTCATAAAACACCCACACTAAGGCAGGCCTCAAGATACACTCAGAGTCACATGGGCTATTAGAGTGACTGATGCTGGCTTTAGAGAACATAACTGGGTTTTGTTTGCACACTCAGTGCCTTTTTAAATTGGTTTCTCCTCAGGGCCAGGTCACATGCGCTCCTCAAATGACCTGTTCGTTCTGATTGTTGTACTTTGTGTTGTCTTTCCAAAAATGTCAAAGCCACTCAGAAGACCCAACAAAGTGTATATCAGTTCTGTGCATGGCCCTTCCTGGTTGGCTTGAATACTCTGTGATGCCCTATTCTCTGAAAGTCAAGCTCACTCCCCAAAACACCAGAAAAACAAAACAAAATAAAAACCACGGCTGGCTCCTGTGTGCTGGTGGAGAAATCACTGTCTCATAGGATCCCACAAAACCCCATTTTCAAAAAGGAAAATGCCCATTTTCTCTCCACTTGTGCCTTGTAGCTTATATTTTTCAGGTCTTAGCTCTGTATGTCTGGGCAGACTTTCAAGAAATGTCTTTGCAGCCTTCCACACAGGATGGGCAGCGCATGGAGCCACAGCTTTGTTACATCGGGATAGGATTTGTCAGGTAAACAAATCATCTGAGAGATAGAAGCTCAGTCATGGGGTGGGGGGGGAGGTGGGGGGAGATATCCATCCAGACCCTGCTGAGGAAGGGCCAGCGTGGAGAAAGGGAACAGAGATGGAAGGTGGAGAAGCCGATTCCCAGTAGAGCAGAAGGCTCTGGTGACCATGGGTCAACAAAAGATGAGGTGGTACAACAATGGAGGGTCAGAATCTGCACATTGTTACACTCCTTACCTACCTTATATGGTCCTGAGAAAATTGATTTATTTATGGTGCCAGAGACCTAACCCATATACTAGGCAATATGAAAATCCCAAGTGCTGGCCTGTCATAAACCATCCACACAAAAGCAGGTTTCAAGGTGTACTCACTGTCGCCTGGGCTACCCAAGTCCCAGATACTAGGTCTCTCATATTCCAGGCAATCAGCTTTGCTACTAAGCTGCAGCCAAACCCTAACACATTAGTATTAAGAAATTATGACCTCTTTAAAGCTACAAAAAAAAAATCTTCAATTGTGCCAGGAATTCTTTTCTATGCATATGTATGTGTGATGGGGATCCTGTGGAAGATGCATGTTTACATGTATACAAGGACATATGAAGACTGAAGATGATGGTGGGTGCCTTCTTCATCTACCCTGCACATCATATAATGAGGCAGAGTAACTAGTCTGTCGGGCTAGCTAGCTTGTTTGCTTACAGGCTGCCTGATTCTGCCTCCAACATGCAAGAGTGACAGGTAAGCTACCACATCCATCCAACTTTTATGTGAGTTCTGGGGATCTGAAGTGTTTTACTCATCCAACCACCTTCTTCTTTACCCTCTGAGCCTCCCCTCCCCCGCTTTTTAGATGAACAGGTAGCTTCGAAGCTATTGCCTTCAGTACATAAACAGAAAATGTGAGAAAGTCAATTGCACTTCAGGCTGGGATTATAATTAAGTCTACCAGGAGGAACACTTGTTTATTTTTTTCACGTCACTGAGATATTCCCTCACAGTTGAGCAGGTGGAAGCTTGAATACAAATATTAAATCTCATATGTCACAAATGCTGCAAAACATCCGTTTGGAGGTTCAGCTATGAACTGGAAATGCACACTGCCTGAAGAAAATGCCCTCCGCGTTTGTAAGCCTTCATTTTCATATATACTCTGTGATGGTTTGAATTCAAAAGCCCCCCCACATCATATATATAACACCCCCCCCCCAGGCTCATATACTTGAATATTTCATTCCCAGTTGGCAGACTGTTTAGGAAGAATTAGGAGATGTAGCCTTGTTGGAGGAGATGTGTCTGTCACTAGGGGTCAGCTGTGAGGTTTCAAAAGCTCAGACCAGACCCAATGTTTGCCCATCTGTCTCTGTCTTTGTCTATGCCTGTCTCGTCTCTGTGTGTGTGTCTCTATCTCTCTTTGTCTCTTCCTCTCTGTCTCCCTCTCTTCTCCTTTCTCCCTCCCTACCTCCTGCCTACAGATGAGGATGTAAGCTCTTAGCCCCTCCTTCACTACCACACTGGCCTACCTGCCACCATCCTCCCTACCATGATGGTCATGGACTGACCCTCTGACACTGTAAGCAAGCAAGCCCCAATTAAGTGCTTTCTTTTAGAAGAGCTGTCTCGGTCATGAAGTGACTAAGACAGGCCTCTAATCTTATACCACTAGTGTTTTCAGAATTCCTTTAAAATAAAACAGGTCTTAGATATCAAAGAGTCAAAGACACAATTTACTGCTCTATGCCTTTTCCATGTAGACAACTCCCATAGACACATCTCCTCACCTCCTTTACACCTTGCCCCAAATATAAGAGTAAAATGGCCAAGTCAGACAGTCTAGCCAGATTAAACATAAGTGCGTGCTAGGCAGGCAACTTTTAATATAATCCCCAGGGGGGTTCCTCTCTCTCTCTCTCTCTCTCTCTCTCTCTCTCTCTCTCTCTCTCTCTCTCTCTCTCTCTCTGATACTTCCCTCTTTGTTAACAGGTCTGGCCTCAAAGTCATTATGTAGCTGAGTATGGTCTTGACCTCCTTCTGACATTCCTGCAACCATCTCGTAAATATCAGAACCGCAGAAGTACACTACAGTGCCTGGTCTGTGCAGATCTGGGAACTAAATTCTGTAAAGGTTATGCGAGCGTTCTACCACCTGAGCAATGTCCCTGGTCTGGTAACGTTTCTATAAGCCCTTCCTCTGGGGTATAAACTGATCTGGTGACTCCAGGAATGGAAAAACAATGGCTATCCCATGGGATAACTGGCTGCAGATCTGTAATTTCTTCTACTTTATTCACTCGGGGGATGTGTGTCACCAGTTTGGGTGGGGACTTTACAGGGCAAAGAATCAAAAGGCTTCAGCCAACCACCATCAGCTCAACAGCCTGTAAGAAATTCAACTTTGCCAACAACCGCATGAGCACACTCGGCAAACACTCCTACCATTTGAGCCTTCAAATAAGATCAAAGCAGCCACCAGCATGATGCACCCTTGAGCTGGCCAAAGTGTGTCACTTGACATGGTTATAACTTGGAGGAAATTCTATCACAGAGGGATTAGAAGGGGAGAGGCAGCAGAAGCAAGAGTTAGGGTCCCGATTGCAGCATCCAGCTGCCTTTGTCTGAACATGATACTCACTTTCAGGGCATCCCCTTCATTGCCTTCCACCACTTCCAGAATCAGAGCAGCTAGGATGTTGAAGCCTTGGCAGTATCCAACATTCTTGTTCCATCGGGCATATGCCAAAAGCACCCGCTTTAACACCACCCGGTCCTGCTCGGCCTCCTGGCCACAGTAGGAACTGCAGCCCGTGCGATGCAGATCCTGAGAAGGAAGGGGGAAATTTAAAAATGTCTCCTGTTATGGTGTGGATCTGTGCTCTTGAGGGGGCTACTGGGACCCTGACTTCCCCTCCCTCTCTCCTTCCCTCCTCCTCTTCCTCCCTCCTCCCTCCCCCTCCCCCTCCCACTCTTTCTTCCTCTTTCTCCCTGGTCTCCATGAAGTGGAGTAGTATTGCTCTTCTATACTTCCACCATGATGCCTGCCCACCAAAGACCCAAAACAATGGTTCAAAACAAACTTCTCAAATAGTGATTCAAAATATTTTTTTCCCTCCTTAGGAGTTGACTGTCTCAGATATTCTGCCACAGCTTGGTCATGGCCACTTGATAGCTGACTAGAAAAATTCCTAATATATTTCCCCAGGGGGTGGGGGAGATACCTTAAGCTCTTTCCTTCTTTTACCTTTATCAACATGGATGTTGATTTTTGTTTTCAATTTACATGCAATTTATACACATAAGCCAAAACTCCTTTAATCCCAGTGTTTTCCTACTGTGTTCGACTATGCAGCCTGAGAAAGAGTCACAAGGATATGTTGTAGTCAGGTAAACGTTCTCAGAGTGCTGCCAGAATGAATAACCAAAGGGTTATTCATGTTACAAAACTCCATTGCAATAAAGTGTAAATGCAGAGCCTTTTTAAAGCTGTCCATTAATCGTGTTTGTATGGAGAATCACTTCAGCACACAATACAGGGTGCTAAACATTAATCATTTGAACAAAACATCTACTAAAGTCCCAATACTAAACACGAAGATTAAAACAGCAAAGTCACTGTATTACATAGACAGCATAGATCCTGTGCAGATCACGCTATACATTTCTACAATGTAATGAAGCAAACATCTTTAACTAAGATGATACCATGGTTTTCAGGAGAGAAGATCATTTTACTGATGGAGCATTTGCTTCAATGAAAACAATGAGAGATCCTTTTTAATAACATGATTAAAAAACACATACCATCGCACCATCGTTGTGCATATACTCCTTTAATTGTAGTATACTCCTTTAATCCCAGCACGGCAGGAGGCAGAGACAGATGGACTTCACTGAGTCTAAGGCTAAGCCTGGTCTATATACTGAGTTGCACAAACAAACAAACAAACAAACAAACAAACAAACAAACCAGGGACAAAGAAATGGCTCAAGGACACTGGCTACTCTTTCAGAGAATATGGGTCCAACTCTGAGCATCCAGATGGCAATTCATGATGGCAGCTCATAACTGTGGGTAACTCTGGTTCCAAAGGATCCATTACCTTCATCTTACTTCTGTAGGCACCCAGAAATGACAGGGATGCACAGGAATATCCCCAAAATCCCATACACATAAAATAAGATGATGTTTTTTGAAAGCGCACTGTCTAAAGCTCATAAGTTAGGTAGAGAGTAACTATTTCAAATATGAAATTTTGTCCTATGCCGAAATTCCAAAGAAAGCATTAGAACGTGGATAATGCAAAGGACTTCAGCATGCAATGTGCAATGCCATGATTTTTTAAAAATGTTCATTTGAAACAAACCAAGATAGATCAGAAAGTAGCTCATTTTAGTTTGTTCTTCCTCCTTTAAAAAAAAAAAAAAAAAAAGGATTTAAATGTGCCAACACATTAGCCTACTTGTGGTGGCCAAAATGTAGATGAGACAGTCCTTCCTTTTCAAATCCCAGCTTAGCATCCCACTGTGGAACACTCAGAAAATCAAAGCCCACATGCCCAAGCCTTATGTACAAGAATTATTCTGGTACCAAATGAAATCAACACGGACTGCAGCGAAGAAGGTATCCAACCATAGCTGCCCACATGGCTGATCTGAACTGAATGCTAAAACCCATGGTTTAACACAGATCCATTGGCCAACCTAACTATCTATAAATTAACATTTAGACTAGCAAAGACTGTGATTAGAGCTAAATGCTAAATGCTTCTAATACAAAGTATAGAAATTTCTCAGCCCAATGACTTTAATGTAAAAGTACAATTGGTATCCCCGACCTATATTAAAGAAAATAAAAAGAAACTTCAATCTCTTATTGTGTAACAAAATTTAATCAGCTCATTCACATTTTCCTCTTACTGGCACTATTTAAGTTGATAAAGGCAAAACACAGTCAAGTTCTCCATACAAAAGCTACTAATTGATGCCATGAGAAGGCAGATCAGATGGTGTGGAGATGCTCAGATCTGGAGGCAGAGGTCATTTGATCCTCTGTCTAAGAAATGTTTGGTTCTTTGAGTCATTTTTGCTACATTAGAATGGGAGGCCAAGTTCAAGAATATTTACCTTGACTATCTGGATCCCCATGGAGTCATCGTCCGGGTTGCTTCTCTCATTGAACGTGAAGCGCATGGTTTTGTCCCAGTCGATGGCAATACTGTGCAAATAACGGTCTGCCAAGGTCAGCCACACCTAAAGGGTGGCATGAAGAAGGTCTACAGCAGATGCCCCACTTTTAGTAGAAACGCAGAATTGCATCCAGGAAGGGTTAGGAATTGTTCTAAGGCTAGGGCTAGTGAACGTCTACAAGTCTAGTTTGCTGTGCAAAAGTGAACCCTGTAGGATCTTTCACTCTAAAAAACATACATTTGCTTATTTATCTAACTAATCTAATCAATAGGAAAGAAAATAACCAGGGTTTTTTTTTTTGCATTTTATTTCAGTTCATTAAATAGGCTGTATAATTCTACGATCTCATTTTACTTCGTTCTAAATCATTCTCTGCTTGGGCAACAGCTACTTGGTCCCTTATGAACCATTTTTCCCCACAGAGGCCTCTGCCTTGAACCTCCTCCCCCACACACACACCCATACACACAATTCTGACAGATTCGAAGAATGGATATTTTTTCCAAGAGCCACTAGATATTTTTACTCCTTTACCTGACCAACATAATCTAATTCTGAAAAATGAATTTCACATTATTATTCACCTGAGAAATACCGTGTTCAGATTCCAATATTAAGATTATACTTATAAACTAATAACCTCAGAATCCATTTCAAATTTCAGTATTTGAACATAATTTAACAAGAACAGCATTGATTAATATCTCCAACCAGCCTTCTGTGCATCAGAACCGTACTCATATTCCCACTGGCTACCTTTGTGTTTGATACGTTATCGGGCATCTCAACAGCAACACATGTCAGACTAATTATCCCACTCAGCCCTACTCCAGTTACACACACATCCACACCTGTTCCTCCCATCCAAACCAGTGGCGATTCTACCACTTGAGCCAAAATCTTGAAGTCATCTTTAACATCCTATGTATGTCTGATATTCAATCATTGGGCATTCTGCTCAACTCAGGCTTCAAAATACATCCAGACCCTAACCCTCCTCACATCACCAATTGCTACAACTCTGGCCTTTTTTTTTTTTTGCCTGAATTATTATAATCTACATGTTTCCTGGTTTGTATGCTCACCTTTCATATGCTCAAGGCAGTAGACAGAACAACCCATCTGATCAACCACTCTGCTTGGAAATTCCCACTGTGTGCTCTCTCTCTCTCTCTCTCTCTCTCTCTCTCTCTCTCTCTCTCTCTCTCTCTCTCTCTCTCTCTCTCTCTCTCTCTCACACACACACACACACACACACACTGAATGAAGAACCCTAGGGCTCCTACAGCCTACGAAGGCATTCATGTCCTAGCCACTCAATCACGTTTCCTCTAGACCCGCCCTCTCTTATTGCCCCCTGCCCCTCACTCCCCCCACCCCCCACCCTCCATCCCCCAACCCTGCCTCTATGAACCTCCCACGATAGCCTCTTGCTTTTCCAAGAACATGCCCAGGTTCTCTCCACCTGAGTGCCTCTTGCACTTGGCTGCTCACTTCCCCCTTCGGGCCCTACTCACATGTCACTTTCTATATAAAATTCCACCTCCTCATCCCTTTTCTCCCACTCTCTCCTTATTTCTCTGCTTTATGTCTCTATCTACAGCACGTACCACTGTGTGACACACTATACTTGATTCACCGTAATTCCTATGAAGACCAAATTCCATCTGCTGTTGTTTTCCAGCTCTACACCCCTGGCATTCGAAACATTACCTGGCACAAATAATAAATACCCAATGCATGGCTAATCAAGAATACACTTTTTGACTTCCCAGACATTTTAAAGGACAGAGTGGTGGTCCTTTCATAGTTTAGCCCTGTCAACCCACTTACCTTTCTCCTCCATTCCTTGGGGATCCCTGTCGATAGTCTGGCAACTGCCTTGAGAGCATCGTACCACTAGGACCAGAGAGAAATAACAGAGAAGTAATAATGCAGACCTGGAGCAGCACTTTTCAGGTTTCCTCTATCTTAACATCGTGCTGGATATTTTTATGTAAACTTGACACAAACTAGAGTCGCTAGACAGAGGGGACCTCAGCTGAGAAGATGCATCAGTAAGATCTGGCTACAGACAGGTCTGTAGGGTACTTTCTTAATTAGTGATTGATGGGGGGAGGGGCCAGCCTATGGTGGCTGGGGCCATTCCTGAACTGGTGGTCTTGGGTTCTATAAGAAAGCAGGCTGAGCAAACCATGAGGAGCAGGCCAGTGAGCAGCACCCCTCCACGGCCTCTGCATCAGCTCCTGCCTCCAGGCTACAGCCCTGGTTGAGTTCCTGTCCTGACTTCCACTGATGATGAACAGTGATGTGAAGGTGTAAGCAGAATAAACCCTTTCCTCCCCAACTTGCTTCGGTCACAGTGTTTGATGGCAGCAATAGGGATCTTGACTAAGACAGCACCCACAGTACACGAGAAAACTAACACAGCACCCTAGAACACAGGGCTTCTCTCCACCGAGTTAGCTTTCTAGGTAGGGGTGGGAGGATCCCAAACCTTAACACTCCTAAGTAAATACACCTGTTGCCCATGTGGCTCCAACAGTTGGGACAATCTGAAACAAAAGCTACACACCATGAGATAAAGATCTATCTGTGAGCTTTTATATTAATTCACAGAAGTGAACCTGTAACCACGTCTACCTAAATTTATTCAATCTTATATCACTTTACAAATTTTTTTTCATTTATTGCAAGTATAAACTCAGGTTACTTATGCTTTAAAAGCTATTTTATTACAAACTGGGGAAACTGACATCTCTTGTGTATTAAAATAAATGTGAGTATTTTCATTTTAAGAATATATGAACATGTGCCCTGCTAGTACCCCCCAATTTTTTTAAGGGCCTTAAAATTCAAAAGCAAAGTTACCTGCTGAAAACCATTTTGACCTAAAGATGGTTCAAGCGTGAACTTTAATTTTGTATCAACTCCTAGAAGAAAATTAAGTAATTGTTATTTATGGAAATCATAGCAAAGTTCTATCATAAATAAATTCAACACTTGGTTCTACTAAATTGTGTTTAAAAAATTAAGTAGTTTTACTGAATTTTAGCCAACTTCATTAAAATTAAAATACATTAATTATAATAGAAAAATGACCTAATACAATAAAATGGGGTTTATAACATTGTATTTTAGCCTTTACAAACACCTAGAATAATGTAAAAAACAAAAACATTAACTGGCATCATGGCTAGTGTCACAAGCCTCCACTATTTTTAGGTACCACACTCAAATGCCTTAGCCTATCTGGACCTCAATTCCCTATCCCTGTATGGACGGCAGCCTCTCTCTACCTCAGAGGACTGTTGTAAATCTCCTCACCCAGGTAATTCGCAATTATAAAACACAAACGGAAAGTCCATTTACTGACTTTGTTTTCTGCAACACTTACATAGATTAAAACAGTTAAATAAACTGCAAGGGCTGGAGCTGAGGCTCCGAAGTACAGCAACTATCTAGTGTGTGTGAGACTTGGGTTCCGTTTCCAGGACAAGGGGCGGGGCAACGTCACTGGATTATTGAAAGATATAAAAACCATCATGGCGTGGCAAGGAAGCAGAGATGGTGCCTGGTGTGTTCAAGATGCCAGATCACAGTTAGGACTGTACAACGTTAGACTCTATCAGTGTAGCTTTTTCTGTTTGCTTTGATCTAGCGATGCTTGGGGATGAACTAGAGCCCAGTACAAGCTCTTTCCCTGAGCTACACCTCCCACATCTCTTTCTGCACCCAGAATAATTTATTATAACAACTCCATTTGATGACTGCCAAATATTCTAATTCTGTCTTACTATACCTAATCACTGATGGTAAAATTATATTAAATTATAGATTATAAACTAAAACCAGGGCTGAATCTAATCCTAAGGAATCTTTAATTTTCTTTAACTTTGATCCATATGGAACAGAAGTGGGAAAATACATTAAATAATAAAATTTTATTACTTATATTTAGTCTTTATTCACAATTCTGCAAAAGAATTGTGCATTGTTATTGAAGACAAATTCCAAGATAATTTCTTATTCTTGTTTAAACTCTATTGAAAATAATCAAATCTGAAAGTATGATATATTCTTTTTCTACAACTTCAAAATCATTTGACAACATAGGTTAGTTTTTGAAGACAGGGTCTCATTACTTTACCCCTAGTGGCCTGTAACTCACTGTGGAGATCTGCCTTGTCTTTACTTCCTGTATCTTTTAAGTACTGGAATTATAGGCAGGCACCATCATCATGCCTAGCTTTAAGTGCGGGGTGGGGGGGGTGAGTGTATATGTGTGTGTGTATGTATGTGGGGGTGAGTGTGTTTGTGTATGTGGGGGGGTGAGTGTGTGTGTGTATGTGGGGGTGAGTGTGTGTGTATGTGGGGGGTGAGTGTGTGTGTATGTGGGGGGTGTACTCAGGTGAGTGTATTCATTCATGTGTGCATGTGTGCAAGTAATAAGGTGTGCAAGTAATAAGGCACGTTGCTTCCCACCTTATATTTTGCTCATAGTCTCTCACTATGAGGCTTACCCATGCTGCTAGATTTATCAATAAGTTCCAGAAATGTACATCATCCTACCTCCCACCCCTAAATACTGGGCCTATAGGCTTACAATGTGCAGTTTTTGCATAGGTTCTCAGGATGCAAACTCAAGTTCTTATGTTTGCACAGCAAGCACTTTACCATTAAGCCATCTCTCCAGCCCCTTTAACCAACTGTTTAAAAAGTCTATTGTCTACAAGTTCAAGGACCAAGAAATGCCAAACATTCTCAATAAGTAGTCATAATCAAATGATGACATTTTTGCTAAGAAGCAGACTGTAGATCACACATATTAAAAACCTCTTAACTTCCACCACTTAGATATTGGCATGGGTTGGAACACTTAGAGGTTGGCACAGACAGGAACAATCTTCGGGACTTAAAAAAAAAAAATACAGTGGCCTTTTTAAAGGAATACATATGGAAGCAAGAAGCAAGAAAGACATGCCTCGTTTGGACAAGCCCATGACGGTAGCAGGGAGATGGGAGTGATAATGTTATTCTTACTGATATTGAAAGAGCCCCATATAAGTGTTCTGAATACATGTATTGAGACCCAGACTTCCTAACATCCTATGATGCCTGACATTTCAAAGCTTTAAAATAAAAACCATTTTATACCTGGATAGATGATTTTCTTCTCCAAGAGAATATTACCCACTGATTCTCATCTCCGGTTTTAATGACCTCCTGCCTCCATAGTGGGACCAAGAACGCCTCCAGTCCCAACCAATAAAATGGACTTTGTAGAAAGTGTGCTGTCCAGGCCCAGAGTGCTGAATTCAAGCGCTTATAGTTATGATTCTTGCTTCAGGAAATTCAGCCCCATGGTGACTTTGCCACTGCCCTAAAACCACTGGGTCCCCAGCGTATTTGACCAAATATGCTGCTTTGACTTTTGGGGACCACTTGCTGGGAGTAAATCAATTGCTTTCCTGTGCTGTAACCACAACTATTTTCTCCTGATCAAAATGAGTCAGGTTTTAAGTGAAATTGATCATTCAGCACCCACATGCAACGGCTTAAATCAGGTCATTTTCACGCTCTTTTCTTCTAAGTGAAAGGAAAGGAGAGGAGGTTTATGTTTCTTTCATCTGATAATCACAGCTGTTCCGGATTCAGAAATACAAAACACTATTCAACGCGGAAAGGAGATTTAAAAAGAAAAAAAAAAAAGGTAAAAGAAGAAGGTGAATAAATACTACACTCTGCAATTAGACACTTCACTGGCGGAGAAAAACAAAGAAACCACGATGTTCAGAAAGGCAGCGACGCATTCCACCCTTCCAGACCCAGTGCCTGGGCAGAATCCGCAGCCTCTGGGTGACGGCAGTTCCCAGAAGAGGTGGGGAGGTGGGAAAGAGGGGGTATTGTGGAGACCACAAGCCGCCTGGAGGCGGTTGGGGCCACTCCAGGGAAAAGGTGAGCACGGAGCTCACGCTCAGTGAGCAAATAGAGATGCTTGCTGCTCTGCAGTCACCCTTTGCCAGAACCCTCAGCGCCAGGCGCGGGTGCCAGGGCCAGGCTCTTAAAACCCTGAGCAACGATGCCAGGTTACCGAGCTAGTACGGAGATAAGCAGAACCTAGAGAAGCAGGGATGTGTAAATACAAGGTGATGGTAGGAAGGGCCTATTCTCACAAGGCCAGGAGGGCTCCTGGACCTTACCTAGAGAATGGAGCTTATGCTCTCTCCTGCATCAACACAAACACACCACAGGGACTCTTCTCGAGAAAACATGCACTAATTGTCCTTGCCTTTCCTTCTGACCTGCGGGGTCAAGGCCAGCCCACACACTTCTTTGGAGGACTGGCTTCCAAAGAACCCGAAGCACATAGGTGACGCAGCCTGGGCTGGAGGGATAGCCTCCCTTGCTTCCCACTACTTAAGGAAGCAGAGTGCACAGGCCTCGGGTGGCTTCTGTCTGTGCCCTGGTAGCTGCTGAATACACCCAGGCCGAGGTTGGCTTCCATCCCTCCCACCTGCACCCCCAGCGCCCATCGGCAGCCCCGGCAGCCCCGCGCCTCACCCGGCTCCAAGGTGCAGAGCAACCGGGGCGCGGTCCGTGAGATGCAGCTGCGCTTCTTGAGCACATTGCTCAGGATGGTGCCCACACCGCCACCGCCCTGGCGCTTCAGGCATCGCCCGCCGCGACGCAGGGAACCGGTCAGCTTGTCCTGCCGCATCCGAGAGCACCGTCAGCCTCTCAGGTTCTTGCTGCTACGCCCGATCGACTCCGCACCCAGGGCTCAGAGCGTCCAAGCCAGCTAGGCTCCCTGGCGAGCAGCGAGAGGACCAGCTGGTGAGCGCGCAGCCGGAGTTCGGGAGACAGAGGATCAGAGAGACTCGGCGGGAGCAGCGGGAGCTCCGGGAGACCGGCTGGCATCTGCAGTGCGGAGCCCAAATGGCAGAGATCGGAGCGGGCTGGGAGGGGAGAAGGGCGGGAGCGAGCGCGCCGGCGCGCAGAGATGGAGGCGGCGCCAAGGCACCCAATCCTGGCACCGGTCGGAGCAGCTAGGGCAGCCTGAGACCGGGAGCTCAGCTCAGAAGATCGAAATCGGAAACAAGTCGGGTGGGGGGCGCTCTTCCAAGCTTGGGAGGGCTAGAGGGACCGTAGGTGCAGATGCCTCCAAGTGCCCACCTAGTCTGAGCAGCCGGGGAGAGGGGGGAGGGAGGGGGAGTGTAGAGGTAGATGGAAAAGCGGTCCAAGGACGAGCAGACCCCGAGGCAGAGAAACTGGCAGATGGTGACCTCAACCTTCAGCCCAAATTCTGTTCATGTTCTTTCCTGGCCACTTAGAGGGCCAAAGAACCCTGTTTAATAACAACAACAATAATATAGTTCCTCTTGGGGAAATGGGACTCTAAGAAAATGTTATCATTGAAGAAGCAGTTTATAAAAGAAATGTTTCCGGGGGGATGTGGCAAGGCCAGGTTCTTAATAATATCTGCCCGAGAATATCTGCGGGGAGATGATGGAACAGTTTTTGGTTTCTTGAAGCAAAGTTGTAGTTTAAGAAAGAATCTTTAAACAGAAAGATTAAGCAGAGGAGAGATGTTCGGGGCTGACGCAGGACTTACCCAAGAGTATGGATGTGGGCTTGTCCAAGGGGAACAAAAATATGTAAGTGATAAAGCTTCACATGGATTTTAGTTATGTGGGTCGAGGCAGGGGAATACGCTCAAGAAAGAAATAAGACAAACTCATGTGTGGAATGGGCTTCCCAAAGGGGAGTCGCAATTAAGTGTCTTAGAACTAGCCATCTATTCTATTTTGGTAACCCTCAAGTTATATCTCAAAGGGTTGCTAAGAAACAAACTTCTCTCTTTTATTTTTAGATAGGGTCTCACTTCGTAACCCTGGATGGCCTGGAACTTGCTATGAAGAAATCATTGTGGCAATAATTGTGGGCCATTGTCTTGTTCCTAATGAAAACATTCAGGTGGAAAATGCCCTAGTTCTCTGGAGTTCAGGTCTTAAGACAAACACTATCTTAAGTGTTGACTTGGGAGCACATGGAAATGAAAAACACACAGCGCTTGTAAAGCAGCCATGGAACCAGATCAGTGACTTGCAGGAGCTGCCAAAAGTCTTTGAAATTTCCATAGGAAAAAAAGATGAAGTGGTTTTCAGCTTGTCTCGTCAGCAAAGGAGGGCGAGAATAGAGTTAATAGAAATACTCTTCCACTGGCAGGATGTTATGAGGGTTAGCTGGTTGACCAGTACTCCTGGAGAACTTTTCTGAACATGTCAAGAGAGGCCTGAAGAATTCTGAGTCTGCAGTGGTCGTGGTTCTGAAGCCAAACTTGCTGTTTGTCTGGAGCTTTGGAAGATTTGAAAGCTGAGATTCAAAGATACAACAAGAAAGGGGCACTTTGAAGAGTCTACCAAGACAGATTTTGGGGGTTCCTTTATACTCCCATACGTATTATAGGCAGAGGAAACAACTATCAGTCAACCCAGGTCTGGGCGTATAGGACTGTAATACAAACTGTTCAGAAGGCTAAGTCAGAAGGATCACAAGTTCAAAGCCAGTCAGGGCAACTTAGTGAGACCCTGTCTGAAAGCAGTGTAGGATAACAGAGTTGGGTGAGGGCTGCCACATAGCTAGCAGAGGCACATTCGGGTTGGCAGTGCTTGCATCCTGGGCTCTCCGTTTCCCCAGGATTGCTATGAGGCAGCTCCAGCAGCAGCTCATGGTGCACTGCCCACATCAGTAGCCTAAGGCAGGATGATGGCACTTGTCAGGATGTAGCCTCATCCTTCATCTGTCTGGGGGAGGCGACACTTCCAATGTCACCGTCCTGATGACATCAATCCTGCTGTAGTTATTCCTTTTCCCCAGCCCACCTCATAAAGTCTTGACTCAAAATCACATCCTTTCAAGTTTCTTCTGAGATGCTCCTGAAATAGTACTAACCACCATTGCTATTAGAAAAGAAAAAAGCATATTCGAAGTACGGCAATACCTTTTCAAACACCGGAGGATAAAAGGGAATAAAGATTTCTGTATTTGGTCATGTTTGGGGGGTGGGGGGGGGAGTGAATTCTTTAAAGCTATGAAAGAAAAGGTTAATAAAAGACCCTGTCTCAGAAAACAAGGTGATGGAGCTTGAGGAAATACCAGAAGTTGTTTTTGGCCTCCATATACACCCCCACACATATGAATACATACACACATGTACCTACACACATACATGCCCACACACAAAAAAATGTAAAGGGAAGGAATAACCTGAATTCAAGAATGGAATATAATATTGATATTTCTCTAGATCTGCCTTAGACATGCATGACTTTGAGTCATAAACTTAAGTTTGCTAATAAACTTAAGTTCTTAAGTGAAACTATGGAAATAAATGAACATAAGTGAACGTGATTGAATATACCATTTACAGCATAAAAACGTAAGAAAAAATGACTATACTTAAAACAGGGATATATACTGTATGGAAAAATAGAACTAAGAAATCTTAATTTAGCTCAGCAGTTTACAATACTGGTGTTTTAACTCATGTGCTATAGGAAAAAGCAGAAGTTACTGCCAAAGGGGGCCAATATTATATATGATTATATAATAAAAGAAATTGGTTTTCTTTAAAATAATACATAACATTTTGTTTTTGAGACAGGATATCCTTATGTAGCCCAGGCTAGCCTCAAACTTTCAATTCCCGTTTCAGCCTCCTGAGTGCTGGGGTTAGAGGTATGTGGGATCACACTCAACTTACAACTAATGTATTTGAATTAGAAATACTAGAATGAACTAACTTCTTTTCCTTAAATATCAACTTGCCTGCTGAATCTAAACTGAAGGGCAAGTCACTACACAGTAATAAGCATCCCAGCACCCAGGGTATGGTGACTAAAATCCATTCTCCATTAAGAGAAGAAAAAGCTTCCTGAAAAAATGGTGGACTCCAGGCCTGAGCTAGAAAAAGCTCGCTTATGAGCCTACAGCATCTTCGTGCACTCAGTATGAATGGGGTCACTTCACAAGGGCACAAAAGCCACCTAAATAGGTTCCTCTGTTGTCAAACATGAAACCAGCTCAGGATCAAAAACAATCTCTGCATTTTACTGAAGAAACATTGGACATCTTTGAGCAAGCCAGGAAAAGGAGTCACCCCCCATTATTCTGGCATGTTTATCTTGTAGCCCATGCATCACGGGCTTTGTGAAGCACCCTCAGATTGAAGGACATGGTCCAAAATGATATAACTCTAAGAGTGAAATTTATAAAGCTCTGTGAACATGAGGTTGGCTGATAAAGCAAACCAGGCTGACCTGTGATAGATGAGTCCTGTGGTTTCACTGCCTGACGGAGGATTCTCAAAAAGTGTCACTTTATAAAATGAAATCAGTGTGTCCTCCAGGCCTGCTGAAAATTTCCCAGCCTTCTTCAACAAGAGTACAGAATTCTACCTCCCATTGCCTGGTGCTTGTACCCGACCTTTATTCGTTATTCTTAGCCATCTGGCTCTCTTAGTGATGCCAAGGATGCCAAGGACTATAGGAAGGTCTGATGTTGTGTGTTTATCTGGCCAGTGTGTGAGAGGGCGAATGTGCTCCTAATGCTGGAAACAGTGAGCCAGCAGGGGCAAAGGTACTCCAGGAGGACAAGTGTTCAGGAAGTGCAGTCCCACCTTCCAGAACCCTCCTCAGCCCAAGCCTTGTGTCTTCCTTTAACAAAGGGTGCTATTCACACTGCACCTCACTGGGCTAGTGGGAGAGGCAGCCCTCATGGGCCTTTTGTGTGGGAAGGACACCCAGCACCCGGAGGCTGTATGACACATGCCGCCCAGAGCACCCCGCACCCTCTGGCTCAGACGGCATGCTCATCAGCAAACCTCTGATTATCCTTTGGCTCCAGAAAGGGGGGCTGCCTAGAAGGGGATATGCTGAACACAGCCGACGGTGGCTGCTGCCTCAGTTCAGCTGACTCTGAGCAAGCTGGAGGCGAAGATTCTGGGCTGTCAGAGATGAACCCTAACCCTGGATGGGGTAAGAGGCAGGGCGGGGCTGACAAAAGACTTTTCTCTAAAACGCTTTACAATACTTTTCTTCCTCATGGTGGAGAAGTTTTACTCCCAAATGAACATTCCATTTCATTTCTTCCCAAATTCATTTCTTTCCGATTACAAGGGAAAACAGAAAAAAAGGGGGGGAGGGTGGCTTCAGTGAAATCTTTCCATCTAAAATTGCATAAAAGCTAACATCATGTGTGTGTGTGTGTGTGTGTGTGTGTGTGTGTGTGTGTGTGTGTTTCTACTACTATAGCAATAAACAGCAAAGGAATAAAACAATATTATTTTGTTTACACTGGAGGGAAAGCCAAGACTGCCACTTTGGTAGCAAACAGATAATTAAGTTGGCGTTAAAATATAATACTCTAAATGTAGCCATAGCACAAGCCTGGTATTATATTTATTATGTGACTCACCATTTCTTATTTCATGTCTGGATATTGTTTTCCAAAAGCAAAAGACGTCATCTGAAGTCACCTCAGAGAGAACAAGCCAGTGTGGCCTTTTCCTGGGGCCATCAGTAGCAGGGCCAGCCCATCATTAGTCTCTACTCATCAAATAACCCTTCCTACCAAATAATGACAGCAAACGGCCATTTGAATAAAGCACGCCTTACAACCATCTGAAATAGTTATGATTTAAACTGAACATGGGAGAAAGCACAACGTAAACTGTATGCCGGGTGAGGTGAGGCAGAAGGATCACAAGTTTAGAGCCAGCATGGGCTGCATAGAGGGTTCTGAGCCAGCTTGAGCTACAAAGTGAAACCTTATCCCAAAATACTCCTTTACACCACATGAGAACGTGTCCCTTTTACTGCTAAGGAAAGAGAACATGTTGAGGAAGCGTCCTGAGCATCTCAGAGCTAGAAATTCTGAGACTGACCAGGAGGGTTAAGGACCATCCGCTTACAGGGCACTCAGTGAATCTTTCAGTCTATGCGCTGGGAATGAGCCTACCTGAAAACAAACTGTGTTTGAACGGAGGGGACCAGCAAAGTCCGAAGGGAAGGCAAGCTTAACATCAGGAACAAAGGGACTTCAACAGGAATTAGGTCTGAGCCGTTTCTGATTTCCTATTGCTAGTTTTGCTTAACAGAAAAATCTCAAACTAAAAAGGGCCTACGTGTTTATCCTCAGGGGCAGAACAAGACTGACACTGGAAATTACCAAAGAGAAAAAGCTCAGGGAGCCTGCTGCTGAGAGAGAGAGAGAGAGAGAGAGAGGAGAGAGAGAGGAGAGAGAGAGAGAGAGAGAGGAGAGAGAGAGAGAGGAGTGCAAAGCCACAGGGAGCCAGGCTGCTCTGGGACCCTGGGCCTAGATCGTCCCCAGGGCAGCTGCTTATCCATGGCTGCACAGCTCCAGAGCTCCCTAGTTTACAGACAGCCTCTGTGGGGGCACAGGGATCACATCATCGTATGGGAGGCACCTTATATTGGGCAGCAGATGAGCGCTCACATTTCACACACAAGCTTTCTGACAGCAAAGGGGAAGTGCCAGTCTAAGAACTTCCTCTTCCCTTCTTCTCATTCCCCTTCTCCCTACAATTATTGATAACCTGTAAACTCCCAGATGGTGAAAAGCAATGTTTCCATGTGTCTCCTAATGTCTGCTTCGCCTGGATCTTTAGTGCCCAGGCTTGGTCATAAGCACTAGTGAGGGGCCGTCAGTCAGCCTTTAGGAGACAGGGCCTCTGGATGGGACATGCCTTTGAAAGGGAAGTGAGGACTTCGGGCTCTGGTTCTTTGTCTTTCCCTCCATCTTGTAGCTTGTGATGAAGTGAAGAGAGTTGTTCCTCTAACACTCCTGATTCATCACAGGTTCAAAGCCAGAGACAACCAAATCACAGGACTGGAGCCTCCAAGACTGTGAACAGAATTAACCTTTCTCTCTATGTGTTAATTCTCTCAAGTGTTTTGCTTATAGTGATTGAAAGCTGGATGGAATGCTGGAAGCTACTTCCCTAGAGAGCTGACATTCTCCTCAAGCCTACTAAAAAGTAGTTCCTTCATTCATTGTCCAGGGCTGAGCCACCTATGTAAACTCACAGTGATGAATGTCAGAACCATCTCCTTCCATCCAAAAGACACGGAGGCAGAATGACAGGAAGGCATGAGGGGAAGAAAAAGATCTACAGCTTCCTGACACATCACATGACGTACATAGAACATTTTACTTTCTTTTTATATGATTTTTCTCATCTTAGTCATAAAAAATAGTTTCTCTTTTTAAACACAGGCATCCTTTAAGACAATGGGGTGCGGCTTTTCTATTCTGTTAGATGCAGAGAAAAGACACCATCACATAGGCAACAAAGACCCACCAGAGTTCCAAAAACAAATCCCTCAGGCCCATCCTTCCACCTCTCCCTAGTGCTATTTATGCTTCTCAGAAACATTCTCTTCAATAAGATTAAAAAAAAAAATCCTAGGCATAAATTCTACTTAAATATACTCCAAAAATCCTGGGAGGCATATTTTAATGAAAATAAATCACTTTTATTTATAGATCAGATGTTCAAAATTTAAAATATGTCTAATATTATAATTTAAATTCACAGTGCCAGAGTTCACATATTTTAGTATCATACTGGAGGTACATGTAAACCCTCTGCAAACCACAGAATGACTAGCCTGGCAAGATATGCTGGCTGGTATAATCGCCGCATAAATGACTGGATTTAAAGCCCTCTCCATAAGACCACGCCTAGTATCATTAGCTAGGCCAAAACATACAGCTGGCTAGGTTATAGGCCACAGGAGAAACCCTACAGCTATTCTGCTAAATGGACACAGTAAACCTCCCTCCTAAATTCTCATCTTTATACCCATAGATCAGTGGGTCTTTTATCTCTCATCAGAGAAGCTTCTGTATATAGTATACCACAATTAGGACAGAAACCTGCAACTCATCAGTGTATACAGAATAAGTCTGTGGAGTGCTTAGCTCTAAATGGGACATCTGAGTCAGTCTCTCTCTCTCTCTCTCTCTCTCTCTCTCTCTCTCTCTCTCCTCTCCTCTCTCTCTCTCTCTCTCTCTCTCTCTCTCTCTCTCTCACACACACCACACACACACACACACACACACACACACACAGCTCAGCCATCATCTTGGATGAAGGGCTAGAAAGATGATCAGAGCCAGAGGCAGCAAAATCGTACTTTCTGAAGGGCTGTTGCACCTGGGAACTGAGAAGTGGCTGTAGCAACATGCACATGATCAAGCCAGCCAAACATCCGACAAGGATGGGGAGGAGGCGACAGGGATGGGGGGAGGCTCATGAAGGCCTGCCTGTACCTGGGGAACTACTGGCAATCGGTGGCTAAAAGTAAGGAGTCAGTTTCCTTCTGGGATGTGACCTCCAACAGCTGATCTAGCCTGTATGCTCCAGCAAATGATCCCACATCCCATGCACATAATAGGCTGTATTACATGGGGCCCAGTGGGGGTGGGGGGGGATATAAAGTTGGAGAAAGAAAAGTGGTAAGTATATGTGGGGAATTAAAAGAACTCAAACAGGGGATCGGTTGATCAAAAACATATTATATGAAATTCCCAAACAATCATTTAATCTCAGCACTCAGGAAGTAAAAACAGGCAAATCTCTATGAATTTAAGTCAGTCTGACCTACATACCAAGTTGCAGGACAGTTGGGGCTACATAGTAAAACCATGTATTTAAAAAAAAAAAAAAAAAAAAAAAGCCCCTCAAACACCAAAAACTAATTTAAAATGAAATGTGAGAGGCATTTTAATGTGTATGACCTGAAGGAGAGTATGGATAGAACATGCTTGTGTCAAGAGTCAAAGTCAGTACAAGTGACACTGTGCCAAGCTGATAATGTAGTCTTCCTGATAGGGCAACCCCTTGCACACATACACACACACACACACTAATGGAAAAGCAGCCTGGGGTAGCCTAAGCCATAGGTGTGTCCTAGCAAATGGCCGTATTTATGTTCTTTAGTGCCAAGGTCCACACAAGCTCTGGCAATAACGAGGAGCTCCTAAGGCAGCAGACACCAGGAGAGATGCACTATCTGCATTATGTCTCTGCTAGCAGCAACGCAGGGCAGCATATTCTACTTGTAAACTTAATATAGCAACCTCGGCAGCTTTAATTACCACGTCTTTAGTCCCTGCTTGAAACAGAGCATCACTTGGCCGAGTGTCAATCTGGCATAATGCCAGCACCAATCATCCACACCAGCTCCTGGGGAGGAAACACATCATGTCTTTTGAAAAGAAAAGATTGCCTCTGGTAATTTTAAACCTTCTTGGCACTTGATGCTTAATAATAGTTTCAATGTCCCTTCCTACTCAAAATGACTGTGACCACAAGTGTCTCAAATTTGAGGGTTGTTTTTTTCACTTATTTGGATATACAGAGAAGGCGAGAACCCATAAGAACAGGACCTGCATTTCATGTTCACTTTATATATGTAGCTGAAAGATGATGTTACGCAGTGTTTTCAACTGTCTTGAAGCCAGGTATGGTGATCCACAACCTCTAATCCTAGTATTTGAGGGTTCGAGACAGGAGAGTTGAAAGTTTGAGTTAGGTTAGGTTACCCAGTAAGACCCTGTCTCAAAACACAAAAGCTTCATCCTTTAAAGTTTATGGTATAGAATTTCTACCTGTATTATTTTCACATTGTCACTCAAATGTTTTTTTAATTTGGGGATTCTGGTTAGTGATGGCAGATGTGTGTATTTTGAGAAAAAAGTAAAATAGCTTTTCCTACATAGAGACTGATACACAAGTCATTCTCTTTTTTACTTTTTTTGTTGTTATTCTCTCACTGTGTAGCCCTGGCTACCCTGGAACTTTCTATGTAGCCCAGGCTAGCCCCAAACTCAGCCTGAGTGCTGGCTAAAGGCATGTGTCACTGTGCCCAGCTTGTAGGTGTCTTTTTAGCTATACCTAGAGCACACAGACTATATCAAAGCAGAATCTTGCCTTAACAATTGTACTTCACACCTGCACTTCCCACCTCAACATGCAGTTCATCTGTGTGCTTGCATTATTGATATGAAGACTTGGATCCTCTCAATAAACCATAAGCTTCTTTGAACAAAGAAACTAATTTTATTCATTGTTTCATCTACACCCATGCCTGCAGCATCATGGGGCTGGCTCATATTTGCTAGCCAGCACATGAATGTTAAAAATAAATTAAATCAGAAAGTCATCGTGTCAAGAAGAGAAGCCTGCCTTCCCACTCACTAAAAACTGACTTTTTAAATTCAATTATAAAAGGAATAAGCAGATGTGTTTATGAACAGTTATTTTGACTAACATTTGTGCAATAAAAAAAAATTCACACACTATTCTTAGTCTCCTGGCAAGTTTACAAAACATGTAATACTCAACTATCACCCGATCACCCTGCTTACCTTGTACTTGTAGGTCAAGGGGAGTCAGCATGAGACAGTAGCTAAAACTCACAGGCTAAAACCAGTCTCCAGGGCTAGAACCTGGCTCCATCACTCAGCAGCAGCAGTAATCTGGGCAACAACTCCTCAGTCTCTGACCAAGAAAGATGGACAAGTGAAGTCTCAACTCCTGAGGTGTTGTTCTCAGGAGTAAGTATTACAGATAAAACATCTACCACATGCCTGCCACACAATGTGCCCTCAATAGAAATATCACCTGCTCTATCATGGGTAGGAGTACATAAAGGCTCAGGTTACTTTTGAAGACTTAGTTTTTGTTTGTTTTTTGTTGTTGTTGTTGAGGAAGGTTGTATCGTTTTGGTTTGGTTTGGTTTGGTTTGGAGACATGGTCTTACTATGTAGCCCTAGCTGCCTGGAACTCACTCTGTAAACCACGCTGGCCTCAGACTCCCGAAGATCCACTTCCCTTTGCCTCCTGAGTGCTAAAATTAAATGTGTGTACCACCATACCAGCATATTTACCTTATATAGTAACACTGTTAGAAATTACTGCTACCCGGTCACTTGAGCTTCTGTACTTTTTAATCTATTACTACCCTGTTTGACCTAGTGTTCTTGCCTAAATTGTCAGAAAAAGTATTAAAAGATAGTAAGTATTCATTTTACTAACAACTTGGTCACATTTTTCATCTTGATTTCTTTTTAAGATTGTCAAACACAGCGTGGTGGTCTTTGGATCTTTTTATTCATTGTAGTAGAAATAAGCTGTGTGTGTGTGTGTGTGTGTGTGTGTGTGTGTGTGTGTGTGTTTGTGTGTGTTTGTGTGTGTTCCATATGCCTACATGTAACAGTTTCTCGAATTGGGAGTTGCAAAATGCATCCTAAAAAGAAATATAGCTAGTTCAAAAAAAAAAAGAGAGAGAGAGAGAAAACTTGGTGCCTAGAGAGATAATTCAGCACTGACTGTTCTTCCAGAAGACCCAAGTCCTGTTCCCAGCTCCCACATTGTGTCTTATAACCATCTGTAACTCCAGTTCCAACGGGATCCAATGTTCTCTCTGACCTCCATGGGCGCTGCATACATGTGGTGCATAGCCATACATGCAGGTAAAACACCTACACATATAAAATGAAAATAAATATATCTAAAAATACTATTTTTCTAAATTTCTCAACTTGCCTGGATGATATTCCTAGTAGAGATATATACATACAGGAGCAAGGAATTTTATTCCTGGGAAAGGAATAAAATATCAACAGTCAGGGGTCGACTTCCGACTACAGATCAAACGCCAGAGTGCATGCTTTCATTGTCTATTTACCTCCAACACCACAGATATCCTCCCCCTCATTTTTTAAGTGCACATATCAGTAGAGTATCTTTTATTAGAACAGGAAAAAAATGACTAACAGATAACATGGTCTACAGATATAAGTAGTTGATTCTGGGTATTGGGATTATTGCAAATTGGTTTTTTCCCTTAATTCATTTTTCACTCTAGGAGAAGAATGCTGGGTGGCTCCTGAGACCCCTCCCCTTGCCATGGGTATCACTGGTAAACAACTGTTGGGAAGGAGGCTCTTCAGTGGTATAATAGCCCATATGTTGTCCAGGAAACTTCAGGGGTGCAGCTTTTGGGGGCTTATCATTCATACTACCATGGGCTTTTTGGCAATGCAACTGCCTTTGTGTTCTGTAAATAATCCCTCATCTATGCTTAAGTAACCCAAATAACCCTTTGGTTAGCAAGCTGAACTTAGGTGGAATCATCTTTGGTTTGGGGGACCCTGTGATAAAAAGACATTGTTCACATCTCCCCAGGAAAAGTCACACCATGGAGAGAAATAAAAAAAAAGAATGAACAAGGAGATTAAATAATGTCCCCCAAGTCATACAACCAGTTAGCTTGGAACTCAGTACCCAGTTTAACTCAAAAGCCACACTCTAAACAAGTACGTTAATAAAATGAACCAGACAACTTTATTTAAACAAGATCAAAGCATTCTGAGAATTCTAAAACAGACTTGCTCTCAGCCCAACTTGTGTTCCCAACTGAGCAATGATATCTATGTCTGCATATTCCTCTTATATTATTCACTAATTAATGCCATTACAACTGTTATATTATTTACTAGCTAATACTGATACAAATAACCAAGAAGCAACTTCAACAAGGTCAGTCCATCTGTGCCAGCTAGCCCAAAACTCCAGATTAGCAGAGGGAATGGACACGCTTGTAGGTGAGGGCATTGGGGCTGGTTGATGTACATGTGGTACCATGAAAGGGCTTACAGGGGTCATCAAGAACATGAGAGATGGGTTTTGGTGACATCCAGAATATTCCTCTGTGCAACAACCCACCCTGTGAGTTATCCAGAAGAATTCTGGTCAACCTTCAAGTTTCCCAAAAAACTTCCAAAATTAACTTCTAAATTAGTTTCTAAAATTAACTCATCCCAGATAAAAAAGGAAACAGGTCGCTGGTTAGTTAACTGAGGCAGCAAAAATTAAGGACCCTCTCCACAGAGAGAAGACATCCAATGATGCAGGCATAGGGTATCATCAGTTTGCACTCATTTTTGTGCTGTGCTCCATCTTCAGCCAGCGGCAGCTGTGGTAATCGTGCACAGAATTAAGAAAACTCTTGAAATGATTCAACTCAAGTTGCCTTGGGTTTTTAAGTGTTTAAAGATTCTCACACCATATTACACCCATTAGAGAAAGACAAACCTTATAGACCACTCATCTTGTCAAAGTGTTGATAGAATCAACATATGCTGAATGTCCAATGTTTGCATTACAGTATCAGGTATACAGCTTGACTGAAAATGAACTTTAGTTAAAGAGAAATGTCTGGAAAGTATGTTGGTTAACTTTAATTATCAAGTTGACACATCCCAGGTGAGTCTCAATGAGGAATGACCCATGTTGAGTTGACCTATGAAGAGTTGTCTTAATAAGTTAACTGACTGCCCCTTCCCACTGTGAGCGGCACCATCCCGTAGACAGGGCTCTACAGAAGAGTGAGGAGATAGAGCTGAGCACATGCAAGCAACTGAGCATGCACACATCTTTCTATTCCTGACTATGAGTGTGAGGTGACCATTTTAAGTTACTGCCACCTTGACCTCCCTAAAAGGTGAACTGTACCCTGGAATTTTGAGCTAAATAACCCTGTCTCCCTAAGTTGCTTCTTGTTAGGGTATTTCAGCACAGCAGCAGAAATGGGACCGGAAAAGAATGCCTTCACCATCATGTTTGAACTCATCCAGGTAAACTGCAACTACACGACAGATGTCATAGACAGCAAAGTTTACAGCTGACCCTTGTATGGAAGAAAAGCTAGGTTAGACTGTGTATGTAGGCTTGCTTCCTAGGATAGGGGGGCCTTGGACTTGCTCAGGTTCAATTTCTTTGGGGAATGTGGGGACTTGGTACTTGTTTCTCTGCAGCTCTAGGGATTTAACCCAGGAACATGAGTGTGCTAGAATAGCATTCTGCAACTGAGCCATAGCCCAAGTCCTGTCTTTGAATTTCTAAAATTAAGATGGCTGAGCTATAAGATAGATTGTGAAGACCTAAATGAAAAGGTTATTAGGGAATTCCATCAAAGAACATTTGAAAGCAATACTAAGACTCAACCCAGTAACCATTTGTTTTATCCCATATTAGTTTCTCTTCTTTATCATGAAACCTTCAATAAAGTGTCTTCCAGCTTCAGGCTGGGAATACTAGATGATGAGGAGGAGAAGCAGGCATGGCATGAAGTGAGGATAATGTAGGAACAGAAAACCCATAAGTAAAGTAGAACAGCCCAATTCAAAATATGAAAACAAATCCCACACACATACACTAGCACAGCCTGGAAGTGAGGGCTTGGATTGATTTTGCTACGGGTTGACTCTGGTCCAGGAAGAAAATGTTCATTCTCCAAGGCCTTGAGGTCATGGGAGCAGAAGGAGACTGGTAAGTAAGCAAAGGAAGGACTTCACACTGAACACGGGGAAACTCGGGTCATTTGATCCCCTCTAAAACTAACTATTCAGGTGACATGGATACACACTCCAGGTACAGTTTCCAGGACAATATGGATTGAAATTGAAGCATAAGGATTGTTAACTAAATTTAAGAATCTTAAGATATCCTGGCTTGACAGTGATACTCAATAAACTAAATGCCCACACAAAGGCATTTCCATTTCACTGGTCTCTGCAAGGGGATGGTTGATTATTAGCACAATACAGACAACTACTCAGCCACTTTCACAGAAACAAATTGCAGCCATATTTTCTAAGATAGAGTCTAGCTGTGTAGCTCAGGACGACCCTGAACTTGCTCAATCCTTCTGTCTTGGGCTCTCAAGTGCTGAGATTACAGGTCTGTGTCACTATGTATTTGTGTGTGTGTGTGTGTGTGTGTGTGTGTGTGTGTGTGTGTGTGTGTGTGTGTGTGTGTGTGTGTGTATTAGTGTAGTCAGGAGCATAACAGGTATAAATGGCCATTTCCCTCTGTTTGCTGATGCAGGATTAACCCACTCAGAGGCAAAAATGTAGAAAAGAAAAAAAGTATTTTTTCAATGAGATACCCTGAAGAGGAGTCACCAGTCTCTGGTACATCCCTAGATAAAACACTGCTTTAGAAACAGATAAATAAGGCAAGAAGGGTGATCTACAATACACAGACAAATACAGGCTCCTGAGAGAGAACTAGGCACCATGGATCACACCTACAGATCTAGATACTCCACAGGCTGAGCAGGAGTCCTCCTGGGCCAGTATGGACAACACAGCAAAGCCCAAGTCTCATAGAACAGCACAGGCCACCATGTGCACAACTGTAATCAGGCCACTCGGGCTACAGAGGCAGGAGGATCTTAAGTTCAAGGCTAGCCTAGGCTACATAGTGAACCCTTATCTCAACACACACACACAAATACACTCACTCGAATACAGTATAACATTCCTATTTTTGCAACTTCATAGCCCAATGCTGTTTCACAAATGAAGCTTCTCCCTTAAAAGAAATGATTTGTGTTCCCACAACAGAAACAGCAAACCTTTGTCTGGGTACATAGAGACTTCTAGCTTCTTAAAAGTCTCTGCATTTCTGTAGGGGAGCTGGAGTGCTGTGGGTCCTGACGTGGGCACTGAACAACACTCGAAGACCCCAAGCTTTTCCCATTTCTGGATGTTTAGGGTAAAGTCTTTGGGCCTATTATGGGAGAATCTCGGGACAGAAAGTGCTGAGATTGCCATAAATGTTCTGAGAGGGACATCCTTCAACTTGTTAAGTTGGAGGGGGCGGGGAAAAAGTGAGAAAATAATTCTGGACCGTTTTCCTGTGCCGATGTTTAATTACACAACTGGTTCTGGGGTCTTAGTGATCCAATACTGGTGGGAACGAGATAGAAAAAAGAAGAACAGGATAAGAATCCCAAGGCCCCAAAGAAAGGAACGGGCTTGCCCTCTACTGGCGATAGCAGGTACTGTCAGCAAAATGTAAGGTGACTGACTTCCTATCCCTTGAACTGAAGGACTCAGAGGCACACAATGAAACCACATTAGACACCTACAGGAACTGCCACCTGTGACCAAAAGCTCACGAGAAGATCACAGTCAAATGTCACACTTTACTGCTATGTTCTGAATGAGCCCTTCTCTGGGAATATGTTGAGAAGGTAGTATTGGACAGAGAAAATGGGGCCGGGTGGGGTTGGGGGAGCCTACGGAGTTAGCTCATCTGGTGAAGTACTTGCAGCAAACTCATAAGACCTGAGATGCATCCCCAGAACAAAGTTAAGCATGGTGGTGTACACATGCAATCCCAGTACTGGGTCCCCAGAACCTTTAAAGCCAAGCATGTAGTATACAACTGCAATCCCAGCACTGGGTCCCAGAACCTTCAGAGCCATGGTGGTATATACATGGATCTCAGCACTACAGAAACATTTGCTGGCCAGATAGCCTATCAATTCAGTGAGTTCTAGATCATCAAGGGACTCTGTCTCGCTGGGCAGTGGTGGTGCCCTCTTTTAATCCCAGAACTGGGAAGACAGAGGCAGACACATATCTGAGTTTGAGGCCAGCCTGGTCTACAGAGTCAGTTCCAGAACAGCCAGGGCTACACAGAGAAACCCTGATATGAGAGAGAGAGAGAGAGAGAGAGAGAGAGAGAGAGAGAGAGAGAGAGAGAGAGAGAGAGAGAGAGATTTTCATGACTAATTAAAAACAAGCTTAATGGCTCCTAAAAAATGACATACATGTACCCAAATACACACTAGCATACACAGAAGAAATTTGAGTAAGCCAGACATGGAACACATCAGAAACTCTTCTTTTCCAATACACATCAAAATAGATTTCTATATATAGCCCATTATGAACAGCTACTTGCTCATACAAATACCAGGGGGGGGGGGAAATGGCATCATTCTTCAGTGGCAAATCATTCATTGAAAGCAAAATGTCAGTGGCAAAATAGCAAAGAACACAGAATAAAATAATATGTCCTATCACTGGGAAGAAAGACGGGGTCAGGTGCAAACTCAGGACAGCGTTACCCTGTTGTAAGAACAATGTTCTGCAAACAGTGCATCCCCAACTGACCTAGTTTTGCTACTCTGCTGCCTCAGAAAACGATTCTTCCGTTCTCCTCTCTCTACCCACATGTACCAACGTCGTCATAAGATAAATGTTTACTCAATCATAGCCAAACCTCTGGTCATTTTAAATCCAATAAAGCATTTCACACACACACTCACACACACACACACACACACACACACACACACACACACACACACACTCACACTCACACATCCTATATTCAATAGTAAGTTGAGGACTGAATTGTAGTTCAGCAGTCATGAGTGCACACTGCTCTTGCAGAGGACCAGAGTTTGGTTCTTAGCACCCAAGAAGGGCAGTTCGCAGTGGACTCCAACCCCAGCTCTAAGACATCAATACCTCCGGCCTCTAACAACATTAGCACTTATGTACATGGCAGCAGAAACCTACACACAATTAAAAATAAAATACATCTTTAAAACACACAACATTAATTCCAAATGGCTCCCGGGAGCTTTATAATTCTAGGGTGTTAAAATCCACAAAACTGGAGTAAAAAGTTGGCATCTTAGTAGAATCCTGGTGCTGATCCTTCGTGACCTCATCCCCTTCTTTCCCCACTTATCAAAATGACAACATTAGACACAGTGCCATTCCTCAACCCCTGGGCCTACCCTGATGCATGTTACTTTCATGACCAA
Organism: Phyllotis vaccarum; assembly: GCA_033318265.1. Lineage (NCBI taxonomy): Eukaryota > Metazoa > Chordata > Mammalia > Rodentia > Cricetidae > Phyllotis > Phyllotis vaccarum. The sequence goes on along the minus strand of JARWLC010000014.1, from coordinate 7,533,580 downwards.
GTCATCTGCTTCATATTGCGTGCACACATGCACATGCAAGGTAACTCTGGTCCTGCCTTCTGATTATCCTACATGTCCATCTGTGTAATAGATATCCAAAGAGTCCTACTATTGATTGGTGCACTCTTAATGTCATTAATGCTAAGGGGGCAGTGACTGGTACAGCTCCTCCCCCTTGGCAAGTCTGTGTGTAATAAGGGAGGGCACACACGTATAAAGGAACATACATAAAGTATTACTGGTACTCTGTAGAAGTAAGCATCCGGAAGGAAGGGTAGCGATCCCAACCAACCAGGGAATGAAACCAGAAAAAGCCTACTTCTCAGTCTAGCTCATCAGCAGCACACCTGGAAATGACAGAAACACTCTGGTTGTAATGAAGTACAGTGTGTTCTCTTTGTGCATCCATCCCAAATGCATTTGAAAAGGCAACATCTACTGGGCATAGTGGCACAGGCCTTTGATCTTAGCACTAGAGAGGCAGAGACAGGCAGATCTCTAATGAGTTTGAGGCCAGCCTGATCCACATAGTGACAGCTGGAGTTATATAAAAAGATTCTCTCTCTCTCTCTCTCTCTCTCTCTCTCTCTCTCTCTCTCTCTCTCTCTCTCTCTCTCTCTGTGTGTGTGTGTGTGTGTGTGTGTGTGTGTGTGTGTGTGTGTGTACATGACCATGTGATCTTAAGAACTACTTTGTAGATGCTAAGATATATCTCTTCGGACTCAGCTTCAGCTCTGTGCTTCTCTGGGCTTTCATTACCCAGACTTCCCCACTGTCCTACATTCCTCCTCAGCTGTCCTGGTGTTCACCAGAAGGATCAGCTGTCACACTCGCAGGTGTCTCACACACCTTACCCAAACCCTGGGTTCCTCAGACTTCTTCATCCTGTACTTCCATCTCTGCACCTGTGAAGTCACCACCCCCCTTTAGCATCTCGGTGTCCTTCCTCAGATGTCTGTTGCACTGGCCTCTTCCCTCTCCTCACTTCTGCCAAAATGGCCTCTGAAACATAGAAATCAACTGTGTCGCCCTTATACTGTGTGATGCTGCCACTACCAAATTATCTCAACTCCAACTGCTGATTCCCTCTTTGCATCTAGTGAGAGCCTATTGGGGGCGTACCGTGTGCTGTGGTTTGCCCTCAGTAACTTCCGTGAACATACAAGTAATCATTTATATATATGCACTTTCACATTTAACATTTCAAAACATTCCTGAGATTGTCCATCTTGCAAATTAAGAGAACCATAGAAAAATGAAGTAGTGGTCCAGTGTTCAAGAATGATTTGGGTGTTAGTTTTAAAGATTAAAAAAAAAATCTATTTGAATGATTCAACAGAGATAGAAAAAGTGGTAAAAGCAAGCAAGAAACGTGGGGATTTCCTGGATAGGGAAGAGTTGATGAACAGTACCCACGAGGACATTAGTTTATCCCAAGTCACAGGAGGAGAGCCTGCCCATTCAAGGCAGGAATGTGAGGAAGGACATTCTACGTCACTTGTTTCTTTTCAGACAGGGCCCTGCTATATAGCTAATGCCAGCCTTGAATGTACTACCTCTTACTTCAGCCTCCCAGGCATTGGGCTTCCGGGTGCACCCCCCACACACACACCTGATTTATAGAACTCTTTTGATTGCTTATATTTTCTCTATTAAAACACAAAGTGAGGAACTGGATGTAAATATGGAGCAGGGGTAGGGGTGAGCTAAGGAAATAAAACAGAATTGCTGTCGACACAAAGATTGCTAATTACACTAAAAGTTTTCCGTATAAAGAGGGGTCAGATGGTCTATTTCTCCAGCCACAGTCAGCGGGAGGTGCACACACAAAATGCTAGAAACCTGAAGAAAATACAGATTGAGGTGTCACTAGGGGAAACCAGGATGATAGACCGACCCGTGTGTTCAGGTGACCTGTGGTGATGATATAAATGCAGCAGTTTATAATGGATTATTATTGATTACGGGCAGGCCAAGTACACTGCACATGGTCATAAAACCAGGACACATCTGAGAATGATGACTTATGCCTAGAATCTCTGAGAGGCTACATACTGGGGTGTATAGTGAGACACTTTCTCCAAAGTGTGGAGGGAATTAAAGGAAAAACCCCTTCTCCTCCTTTTTGGGAACCTGTCAATGTTGGGGAATAGTTTACTGGTTTCCAAACTTTTCTGTCCATAAGAATAGCTTGGGAAGCTTAAAAATCAGTGTCAACTCATATCAATCAAATCTGAATATTGGAAAGTGGGAGTCAAGCATTAATATTTGTTTTTAATTTCCCAAATGACTATGATAAATATCAAAATTTTGGAGCACTGCAATAATCTTCTTTGCAGAGAATGGAATTTGACAATCTGTGGAATGTATAGGACACAGTGATACTAGCCACTCAAAGCCCGGTCCCCTGGAAACTATTTTCCTAAAACCCTGGTCCTTTTTAAATGAGGTCACAAGAAGATAACAGCAATTGTCTCAAAGACACAGGAGCCTCTCAGAAATTAGGAGTTCAGAGTCTTACTGCATGTTCAAACATTGTATGAGTTTTCAGTTACCTTGTAATAAATTGTGAAAGTGGAAACATAATTCTTATCTTTAAGATACTCAATATTTTTTCTTGGTGAAGGAAAACTACTATTAAAATATACATATATATATAGTCGCACGAAATAATGAGACTCAGGGATAGATCTCTGAAGAAGTCGGAGATACTAGAGGGAATAAACACCACAGTCAAATCTTACCCAGCTGTCTTATAGCTTCCTCAGCCTCGATTCCCTTAGAATGGCTTTCTCTCTGTTTGAGTCCCAACTTAAGTATTCTTTCAGTATTAAGGCGTGGCCCCACCACACCTGCTTGGGAGCCTGGAATTCCTTCTATAATCTGAAGTGACCTTGACTCAGTTAGGATTAAGGTTGTAGGTCACCACTCCCAGGATACTCCTTGTGCTGGGATTAAAGGTTTGAATCACCACTCTGATTTTCCTAGACTGACTGTGGTTAGAGCTCTGAGACTTCTGGAGCTTTTACTAACCCCCCACATAGACTGTGGGTAGATTCCCTCTGATATCTCCAAAACTTCTGAAACTTTATTAAATCCCCACAATATATATTTACAGACACAGTGGTGCACACCTTTAATCCCAGCACTCTGGAGGCAGAGACAAACAGATCTCCATGAATTCCCACAGCCTGGTGTATGAGGCAAAATACAAGACAGCCAGAGCTACATAATGAGACCCTGTCTCAAACAAATAAAAAAGCAAGTATGTGTGTCAATTTTTCTCAAGTACCCTTTTCTCCTTATATTTAAAAATCTATACTAAAATCTCTTGCAATAGATTCTAGTTCTGCTACATTAAAAAAAAAAAAGGTCAATTTCTTTCATCTAGTCATAGCTATGTTACTTCAGGGAAAACCACAGGGCTAATTAGATGTTGGAAACATCCTTCAAACTCTTCACTATTAACACATTGGAGATAAAAATCCACATTCAAGTTCCACATTTTAAGAAAATCTTCTTTAACCTAAATGTTAGCTTAGTTGTGTACATCAACCAAATGAACTTAAAACACGCACTCACAGGTGCACACACACTTACACAGTACATCTGGGTTACAATGGCAGGTGGGGAAAGAATGCATCTAATTTTCTGAGGGGGGAATCACACTAAATATATCATAAAGAGAATTTTTAAATCATAGCCTACAAGGAATATGGGGAAAAAGCAGAGAGCAGCAGCAGGATTTGAAGCTGTAAAAGCATACTGGCAAGTAGAAATGGGTGCTATCTTCCCCAAAGGTCAAATCTCAAACTGGCGGAGGAAGGCTGAAAGGCAATCGAGATCACACCATGGTCCACATGACTCTGAGACTGGAAGAAGCATGACGTGAAGAATGGGGTGTGGGAGGGGTGATATCAATCCCCTGAAGAGCTGCTTCCCTGCATGAGACTATGCTTTTGTACATTGTAAATATTTGTCACCGGTATTGGTTTAAGAAAACACTGATTGGTCAAGTAGCTAGACAGGGAGTAGAGGCGGGGCCATCAGACTAAAAGAATTCTGGGAAACAGAAGAGAAGAGAAGCACATGCAGAGGAAGCAAGATGAGAATGCTGTAATGCGAAAAGTACCAAGCCATGTGGCTAAGCATTGACAGGAATAATGGGCTAACTTAAAGCATAAGAGTTATAAGCCTAAGCTATAGGCCAAAGAGTTTATAATTAATATAAGCCTTTGTGTGATTATTTGGGACTAAATGATTGTGTGACTGGTTTGGTGGGACAGAAAAACTTCCGACTACAGTTCCCTGCTTCCAATATGCTCTCCTCAGGCTGAGCAGTGTCTGCTCACACGCAATTCCATTTCTGGACAGGCTCACAACCTAGACTGGAGGCAAGGACTCTGATATTCTGAGATACCATTTTCTATTTCCTCAGATTTTCACTCATAACCTCAATCTCTTCTCCCCTACCCTTTAACCTGTTCCTTTTCCTTTTGGGGGTCAAACTAAAAAGATACTCTGATCTTGTTCCCCTTTCTATCTCAGAGCATTAAGCATACCCAGAGGAAGTTGTGCCACACAGAGAGAACAGGAAGAACTAAGCAAGCGGCCTTGCTGGGTCCCCACTCAGTCAGAATATTAGCACTAAACTCCACCTCTTTCCCCAATCATATTTCTACACTGCTTTCCATGCTTAATTATCTTCTGCATGCAAAGCAATCTCCAGAAAAAAACTTTTAAAAAGCAGTCCAGAAATCAGGTTGGCAATGATCTGGAAGCTTCCTTCCTGCAAGCTAGATCTCACAGTTCCAAAAGATGCTCTACACACTGCTAGGGCAGTGGGTGGTAGCCACCAACAGTCTTAACTGGTTATGAGTGCTGCATGCTACACCATCAAGCTGTCAGGCAAAATATGTCCGATGGTGTAATAATGGTATGACTGTTATGGGAATAACCAACCTTTTCTGTTTGTATTTGAAGCCCACTTCTACTCCATTGGAAATCAATGTCTGGTAAACACAGTCAAAAGTCCACAATGGAGAGATCGCAGACCCCAGGGGGCAAGCTACGATTTCTGTTTTGTGCCCTCAAATTGTCTTCTGAATATTTATTTGTACCATAAATGTGCTGATGTCAGTCATGGCCAGAGAAGATTCATATGAGAGTGGGAAGCAGTTATCACAGATACTCCTAACTCGTCGATGTGCTGAGAATAAGGACTGTGGTGAGTGACGATGGTTTACCCCTCCAAGGCTGGGGGAACACTGTGAGAAAAGAGAAAGAAGCTAAGGGCCGGAAGAGAGGAAGAAATGCTATAGAAAGCCATCAGTGAGGCATGACAAGGCCATGACACTCATGTCCTGAGCAGCTGTAGTTACCTACTCAAGATTAGGTCGTCCAAGATCTTGTCATGGTTGGGAGAGGAAGAGAGATTATAAGGCCCCACCCCTCACTCAGGAGCTATTAGCATATGATGGGGGGGTGATTTTCTTTAGAGGTGTAGCCACTGGCAAGCCATCCATGCTGCAGTAAATAGTCCTGTGCCTATGTCTACACAAGCAACCCTTATTAAATTCACTGACTCACATAAACCATGAGGTTATAAGGATGATCAGGGCTGGAGGAAGGAAGGGTTGAGTATGAACCAAATATATTGTGTGGATTATTAAATTATTCAAAAAGCTAATAAGCTAAAAGAAGTTCCAGGTCATTCTCAGCTACATAATGAGTTCAAGTTCAAAACCACCTTGGTTTACATTAGACCTCATCCCTGACACACACACACACACACACACACACACACACACACACACACACCCAAGACGCCAACAAAATTAACAGACTGTCATTTCCATGATCACTTCAAATCCACCTGATCCTTCTTTCTCCTCACACAAAGAATCTATTTCTTGATTCCTAGTGAGCAGGAGACCCAAGGGACCAAGGAAAGTGAACTTTGGACTTTCTGGAGCTCTGGGAGAATAGATCTATTCATTCACACAGGATTGCTGGCTGGAGGACAAATTGGCCAACAGTGACCGTCATTTGCAGAGATTCTGTCCAGGCTCCTGGGCCAAGTCAGCTGTATCTGTTGCATATCCTTTGACTTTTAATTACGTCTGCCAATCTACTTAGGCATTCACATCCACTTCAGTTGTGTTTCTGTAAGCCAGGAATGAAAGAAAATTGTTCTCTATTACAATGCTGTAACAAAACAAAATAATAGACGGAAAAACAGTGTCTAGAGCCGGTGAGGTGGCTCCGAGGGAGGATAAAGACTCTTGCCTCCGAACCCACTCACCTGAGTTCAGTCCCCTGGTCCCATACAGTAGAGGGAGAGAACCAACTCCCAAAGATTGACCTCTGACCTTCACATACAGACACACACATGCAGACACACACCCTGCACATACACACATATGCACACAAAGGATACTCACATTTTAACAAGGCACTGTACCTTGCAGACATGTATAAGAAACAATAAAACTCAGAATGCCAGACTAGGCTTGTCATAAAACCAGGGCTGCCTGAGGTGCCTGGATGTATCGGTAAGGTTTTTGGTCTGGCCACATAATCATATTTTGCTCCTGCTTTCTCTTTTCATAGCTTTAAAATCACAGCATTGTTTTATTACTTGATTTGTAATATAGCCTTTCACCAGCTCAACCAGCCCAACATTTACAAAGCAGATTATAAAGCCATGTGACACTAGGAACGTGGCTTCTGCTTTCAGGAAAAGGAGATGAAGTAAAAACAGGGAAATATCTCAACAGCCCCATCTTCAGATAAATGAGGGCAATCTCTCCCTCAATCAGGTAAGTACCACTCATGCACCACTGATGCTGCTTGTTTGGAGTTCAGAGGAGGGTTCATGTTGCTACTACGTGTAACACAGCCCGTCCTCCAACTCCTGGTCCTCCTGACCCAACATTCCTTTCATTGTATTACAGCCTTTAAGTGGGTTTTCCTCTGCGCCAAGCTAGCTTGGCTGACCCCATCGTTTAGCCAAGATAAGCATTTCTTTCCTGGGTAGGCTGGACTCACGCTGCTCATGCTATAAACCAGGGATTATTTTGTTTTCTGCATTACAAAACGCAGCAATGCTGCAATAGCGTTGCAGAACCAGAGGGCTTGTGGTTGGCAGTGGGAAATGGGGGCTTCTGAGACTGCTGTCTTCCGAGTCTTTCTCAATCACTCAGTAATTCTACTTTTGGCAAATAGTCAAACCTGCTGAATCTCAATGCTTTAATACAATGTGTTTAGCAGAGTTGCCATAGAAGAAAAAGGTCAATAGGTGGGCATAAGACAAGCACTCAATAAATGATCACAGCTGTGCTGCTGTCTTTAATTAGTATTAAAGTGGTTATTAAAAATATATATTCTCAGGTGATATCGAAGGAAAACACCTTCTTCTATAAGACAAATATTGATTCTGACCCTCTTTCCTGGCTGGTTTTTGTCTTTGTTTTGTTTTGTTAGCTAGAGTCTAGCTGATCTCAAAATCTTGATCCTCCTGCTTCAGCCTCCTGAGAGCTAAGAATACAGACTATCAACACACTTGGCAGACCAGGCTTCTCACATTCCCACCTCAGTTTCAAAATGAAGAGACACCACCACTGTCTGTGGTGGTTTGAATGACAATGGTCCCATAGTCTCATATATTTAAGTGTTTGGTCCCCAGTTGGTAAAATGGTTACAAAGGATTAGGAGGTGTGACCATTACTGGGAGTGGGCTTTAAAGTTTTAAAATCCATGCCAGGTGTGCTCATGTGCTCTCTCTCTCTCTCTCTCTCTCTCTCTCTCTCTCTCTCTCTCTCTCTCTCTCTCTCTCTCTCTCTCTCTCTCTCTCTCTCTCTCTCTTTCCCTCCCTCCCTTTCTCCCTCCCTCCCTCCTCCCCCCCCCCACTTGCAGACCAAAAGTAAGCTCTCAGCTACTGCTCCATCACCATGCCTGCCTGCCACCAATCTACCCCATCATGATAGTCATGGACCAATCTCCTGAAACTCTAAGTAAGCCCCCAATTAAATGCTTTCTTTTTATAAAATGCATTGGTCATGGTGTCTATTCACAGCAACAGGACAATAAGTGAGATAATGCCATGAGACTTTTATAAGAAATTATAAAGAATAAGCAGTTAAATGTTTTCACCTGGGTTCTGGGGGATCCAACTCATCAGTTCCTCACACAAGCACTCTTAACCATCACACTATCTCCCCAGACCCAACCTTTACATTTAGTAAAACAAGTCAACACCTTTCATTTGAATATGTCATTGCCAGCTACTACTAAGTAAGAACAGTTGTTGTGCATGGCAGTGAAATCCCAGTTCTTAAGATCTAAGTGTGTTTGCTGTTAGTGGACTTTGCAGAAAGAGTATGAGGTACTGGAAGTAGGCAATGAGTGTAAAGTCTATAACACTAAAGCACTGTATTACCAAGGAAGAAACTGAGCTTGTTGGAAAAGGCTCCAGACAGTCCCATATCCTCTAGAATTAAATTATTAAATAAACAAACTGGCTAGAATTGAAGAGACATATTCTTAAAATACATAGGAAGGGTGCAGTTGTGTACTCACAAGTTGAGTTGTGTCTAAAAGACACAAATGTCAATCCTTCTATCAATCAAATACAACTAACGTCCCTATTGGTCAGTCTTCAGTACCAATGGAGTCCAAAAAGATCCGCCCCCTCATCAGCCCCACATTCCCTCATGTCTTCCCAACACATCAGAGCTCCTTGCTTTGACCAGCTTGTGCTTTTAACTTCCTGTAGAAAAGCTAATGATTAAATAGACAGAGACAAAGTTGAAAGGAAAAGGTCAAAACAGTCTTTTATATTAGATGAAGGAAATCACTTTTTACACACTTGAATCCGTCGGAATCCATGAAAAGTTGTTACATACAATGCATGCCAGCTCTACGGGGATATACATGCATGCAGATCCATGCACGCACACCCTCCCATCCACCCTTCTGTAGCTTTTCAGATAATTGCACTAAAGGAAAGTCCGTCTGTTCGACTGCATCTTGGTATGGAGCATCATGATGCTCCTGTGATTGGCACGCAGTATTCTGCTTTATGTTCATTAGATGAAATCTCTCCATCAAAACCATAAGTGGTTATGGATAGCAAATAGCAATACATTGAAGAAAGGCTAAAAAACATACCATCAGGTGGGATTTTTAAGCTGCTAATGCTATTATTGAAAAACAAATTAAGCCCTGGAAATTGGTTTCAGAAAAACAGACATTTTGGAATTAAAAAGAAACAAAAAAAAAAAAAAACTTTGATATGCTTACAAATAAAATGTGACCAAGGAAAGTGAACAGAAAAAAGCAACTCTGACATGCAAGAAACTGCTGCAGGCATTTTATCGAAACAACACTTGCGCCTGTGTTTGCCATACCTGAGCCCCATTCTGCCATGCTGCATGTCAAAAAAGAATGCAAAACAAAATCAGGGACATGTTAGCCAAATAAAACATAATGCAACTATATGGAGAATTACAGAATTAATTCAAAAGCTTTAATACTTAACAATGAAGACGAATCAGTAACTCAAAAATTTGTTAATTCAGCTATCAAGCTAGGCAGCTCTTAGCTACAGGTGGGTAATACAAGATGCAAGTTTCATTTGTCCAAATGCTTTGCCCTTGGATTTCAGAGCAGGCTGTAAAGGGCTCTCATTGGTTAGGCCTGCCATTTAATATCCTCATTAGAGGTCAGAGATTAGGGAGACGAAGACTTGACTCTAAGTTACATCCATTCAATGCTTGTTATCACTTGGTGAAGCCGTGACCTCAGATCGTGAATAATAAAACTAGGATTTTAACACTAGACATAAAGCATTCGTTTTAAATCTTTTGAATAGGAAACTGTATCGTTTGGTTGGTCCCTGCACTTTTCAAAACAGCAAAGCAGTGTCCACTGCACATTCGCTACCAGCAAAAGTGGCAAAGGATGGACCAACACCCCATACTTACTTCTCTTCGGTGACACAGCCTGTAAGCAGGCTGTCACGATGTCGCAGTTCTTCTGAACTTTATGCAGAAGCCTATCTTTCTGCTTCAGCTGCCTGAGTAACTTTGCCGACTGGATGCCAATCCTGTACTTTAGTTCCCGAAGGATCGTCTTCAGCTCAGTGGAGTCTATCAAGAAAGAAAGAATACATGCCCTGAGAGGGCTATAAACCATCCCCCACTGTGCTACTCATCAAAAGGCACTTATCCAAAACATGCACTTAAACCCACCAATTCTTGTTTTTCACCCAGAATAACATCATATATATGGTGATATATTTTATATTTAATAAAAATCAGCCTGGACTATAAGAGAAGAGATTCACCCACAGTCAAGCCAGGAGGGTCAGAGAGTGGTAACTCACGCCTTTAATCCCAGCACAGGAATGACGAGTGGTGAGCTACAGCTTTAATCTTGTAACTCAGGAGACAGAGATCTTTCTGTGTTTCTGTGAGTTCAAGGCCTAACTACCAAACACTAGTAGCTCAGACCTTTAATCCTAACGCTAGGATTATGATGCAGAGTTGAACCCGGAAACAAGTGGGTGAAGAAGATATTTACGGCAGACATAGGCAGACACTAAGGTATTCTGTAGAAGCAACAAGAAGCCAGTCTAAGGAATCTGGAAGATAGCTTTTCCCTTCAGAAGTTGGCTGGGTGAGATTTGACTGTGGTCTGTTTCTTCTCTCTGATATTCCTGCTTTTCCCCAGTATCTGTCTCTGAGTTTTCATTAAAGACAAACTAGAATTTGTGACACATACACACATGTATGTGTATGTATATATATGTATATAATCAGCTAAGACATTTCAGTCTAGCAAATCACCCATTCATCTCCCACTTTACTCATAAGACAAACCCTAAAGGATAAATGGTATCCTTGACGCTGCATGTAACATGTAAACAAAGACTCCTACTATACTGTAACCAGCTCCAGATGCCCATTTACCTCTCAATGTCTGAAAAATTAACAGCTATTGAGTCTGATGGTGCAGACCCGAAACACCACCTACTCAACAGGCTGAGGCAGGAGGATCCCAAGTTCAAAGTCAGACAGTACAACTAAGTAAGACCCAATCTCAAGAACTTACATGCTGTGGGGACAGTTCTAAACACTTATCATGCAAACTCACCAACCCACATAAAAATGCAGTCATGGTGGCACACTGACCTCTGACCTCTACGTGCACCCATGTACACACATATACGTAAAAAAATAAAGTGAAAGGGGATTCAGTGGTAGAGGCCTCACCTAAAATGTGCAAGGTCCTGGTTGCTCAAAGCCGGGGCTAGAAAAATAAAAATAGCTAAAAACAACTTTATCAAGTGTCAGTTAAAGACAAATAATGTTGGCACATTGTGTAATGTAGATGAATGTGGTTGTGCTGACTTTGTTTTAAATGTGTGGTCTTCTAGCAACCCACTCGGTAAATTCTATTTTGTATCCTCGGTAATTATCCATGCACGGCAGAGAATGTATTTCCTCTAAAAGGATCAAATAATTCTGCACTCTTGGGCAGGAGAGATGACTCAGCTGTTCAGTCACTGATTGGCTCTTCCAAAAGACTAGGTTAAAGTTCTAGCCCACGGAGCAGCTAACAACTGCCTGTACCTCCTGGGGATCAGCTACTCCACACACAGGGTGCACAGACATGTATGGGAAATACCCAAACGCATAAAATAATTCTTAAAAAATTAAAAGAACTAAGAATCTTAATGATAATTACTAGTAATAATAATTCTTCATTCCTAAGACTAATGCTCATAACAATATGAGATAATGTGAAACCTTATCTAACTTTTGATGTCCTTAAGGTACCTACAACTGTGTATTTCTCTGTATCATGTACTACTTAGAGGAACATGCTCAGATCCCCATGTACAAACGTCTCCCACAGTAATATCTGCAGGTCAATAAACATACCACTGACAGAATCCGCCTCTGTGTCAACCCCCTGCTCCTCACTAAGGAACAGAGGAAACTGGTCAGCTGGAAAACTGACCAATTTCCTCTCCAGGGAATTTCACCCTTGTATGATAAATGGGTTTATAATAATGAAAATTATCTCTAACATTCCTTGAGCACTTAATACACATTATCTTAGGTAAATAACATGCCCAAGATTGTAAAGCTAGCTAGAAATGGTGGGGCATGTCAATTCAAAAATCTGACTCCAAAGTTCAAACCCTCTACCACACACAGTCCAATGTCTGTTAGAAACCATTTTGTTACTGCCCCTTAAACGCAGACTCACACAGCTATCTGGATGGATACTATGTGGATACAACAGCAAAAAACTCTGATGAAAGCCATACCTTAGACTTACATTAGAATGGCTAGTTTTTGAGATTGAAAACAATCAACCCAATGAGTATTAAACAATCCACCCAATGAGTATTATTTCTACAAACAACGGCACCAGTCACTGATCCAATCACAGGGTTCTAGTGATGTTTATCAACAGAGACAATCTGTCACCATGTGGCCTCTTGTTAGCCCAACACAGTAAACTGCCCAGAAAGAAAGGATTCACAGGCAACTGGATGAGCGATTCAATGACACCTGGGGAGAAATGGAGTCCTCCGGGCTCTCTGAGTGATGGGAAGAGCGGTTGGTCACACACAGCACATGTGACGCCCACCTGTGCACTGCTGACCTCTGCTGTAAACTTTGACAGCTAAAGGAAATTAGCAGTTCCCAAAGCTTCCTGGTAGGGAACTGCCCTCTCAAACGAGGAAATCCAAGTCATCACTTTCAAAACTGATTTCGGTTGGAGTCTGAACTATTGCCCTATAACAAGAGTTTGGGCATAGACACGCACTCTTAGCATAGATGAATACCTATATAAAATAAAATGGCTAGCTCCAGCCAACATACTGGAGTCAGCTGCAGGGTGGGGTGGGGGGCACGACTTCACTAGGAAGCAGGAAAAGGAAGCCGAGAATTGTTTACTCAGGTAGGAGAAAGCAGGCAGATTTATTGTTTTTTTCTGGGGGCGGGGGTTGTTTGCTTGTTTTTTTTTTGTTTTTGTTTTTTTTTAATTTTCTGGAACTGGCTAGACTGGATACAGCACTGTATAATCCTGTTTATCCCTCCCACGGTCATTTAGCACAATGACAATACTTTAAAGGAATATGATGGTGACTTTTGCCTTGGGTTCTCCACACCTTACTACATTTTGTAAATTGAGGTTTCCCTAGATCTATTCAAAAAGACAACTGTAGCTAGCCCTGGTGCCTGTAATGTAAGCTCTCATTATTGAGGAATAAGAATTATTATCTCGACCAGAACATGAGCTTCAGAGTCTGATAACAAAAGAAATATCAACTTAGCCTCTCCTCTGAGGAAACCAAGGCCATTTCTCAGCTCTCCAGGCCGCTGGAAGGTTGCAGGAGTTAAATGCACCGTGAAGGCCAAGCGCTCAGACTCCCCACTCAATCCTCTTCAGAGACCCAGATTAAAAAGCTTCTGGGAACTCACGCTCTGCTGCAAATCTGCATTATCGAATTATTCTGCCTCCCTGGTTAAACCCCATCCAGAGGTGGCGGAACTAGGGAAGGGGCGGGGTGGAAAGCTCTAGAAGTCACCTCTCATCTCCCAGCGTCTTCTAGATAATTTCTGGTACACAAGAAACTCCAAATTACTCCTAACAGCTGTTGGAGCAAAGTTAGAGTCTAGCCTTGAGCACCTGAGAGGCATGTGGGGAGGGCATGCTCTGAGCCACACTTGCAGAGGGGAAGGGGCTGGGCATTAGGAAATAGTGAAAGTGTGACAGAAGGTCCCCGGGGAGTCAGACGAAGGGAGACTTGGCGACATCCAGCTAGGCAGGTTGGCTGGGGGCGCAAATAGCGCCAAGTGGACAGGTAACGCAGGAAGGCAGACGGCGCAGGTGGGTAGGTGGCACTGACTGGCAGGGGTGTCCCCGCGCCTCCGCTCACCTTTCCGCCGTAGGTACTGCATCTGCAGCCGCAGGCTCGGCAGCTCCTGCAACACTCGGGAGTCTCCCACGCTGCGGCCGCCCAGGAAGGCGTCGGACCCCGAGGTCTCAGTGGAACTATCCAGGCTGTCGCTCCGCGGGGGGTGGCTCCGGGACGCACGGTTTCCACCGGCTGCCACGTCCTCCTCCTCCGTGCAGCTATAGAGCTCAGTGAGCAGCCCGCTCACCAGGGACGCCGTGCGGCTCGTGCGGCCGGGGGGCTGCGGCTCCTCGTCGCCCTCGCCCACCGGGTACCCCGACGCCTCCTCGGCTTGCAGCGGGTCCCGCGTCCAGCCCGTGGGAAGGACCTCCATGGTTCGCACCGCTGTGACGCCCCGCCAGTTCCGGGAGGGCGCGGCCACGCGGGCTGCAGAGTGCCCGGCAGGGGTCTAAATGCCAACCAATGAGTAGAGGCCGGGAGTTCCGGCTTCACGTCCACGGGCACCACGCCCAGGTCCTGCAACCTTTCCACCTGACCTGGGCGTCCAGAAGGCCGAACAAAAAAACCGTCCTGAAAATCTGACCATCTGGCATGGACTAGGGTTTTAATGGGAATCTTTTCCCTCCATCAGAAGACCTGGATTAAGACCAGATGAATTCCATGACACACAATGAGGATTTAATAAAACCTTCCTGCGTTGGTTGAGCTAATAAAACTTGCCAAAGCTGGTTTTGATGGTTAGGTACAGTTTATGAGAGGTTTGTCTTGTTATTTAAAAAAAAAAAATATTGTGGAGTGTGTGCACACTACTCCCGTGACGTGCATGTTGTGGAGGTCAGAGGAACAATTTTGTGTAGTAGTCTGCTCTCCTTCCAACCTTAAGCAGGTTCCTGGGATCAAACTCGAGTTGCTAGGCTTGTCTAACCAGTGCTTGGCCTGGCGAGCCAATCCCGCCAGCCGCAGAGATTTATCTTTCCACTCGACTTCAGAAGAATTTTGATACCATCACTGTAGATATCTTTGTGAATTTAGTCATATTGACCATCATTTTAACCCTGTGGTGTCCTCGTTTTTCAGTGAGGGCCCTGGAGCAGAGAGGCTGGCGGACTTAACACAAAGCTAATTTGAATGTTTATTAGTGTCTGCCTCTCGTTAGGCATAGATACTCCTTCGCACATCTAAGAAGGCTGCAGAGCTTCTGAGAACGGAGACAGGCTTCCTGTTTATTCAAAGCCTTCTTACACTCTGGGGCACGGCCTGACCTGTGAATACAAACCTGCCCTTGACCACTACCACCAAAATGATTAGACATTGGAGCAAACATATGTTATAAAAGCACAAGTTTTATAATGTCTATGCCCTTAAACATACAGAATTTAAACATATACTGGAGGGACTGAGAGATGACTCATCAGATAAGAGCTTTTATTGCACTTTAAGAGAACAGGGGTTCAGTTCCCAGCACCCACAAGGGTGCTCACAATTCCTTGAAACTTCACTTTCAGGGGATCCGACGCCCTCTTCTGACCTTCACCCATTCTGCCTGTGGTGCACAGGATATACACCTAGGCACACTCACATGACTTAGGCTCACTCACATAAAATATCTTTAAAGCCATATACTGAAACATTTTGTAACTGGGTATCTTCTGCTACTGCTTAATGATACATTGAAATGGGATGGTGTGGCAGAAGCTTGTGATATCAGCACATGGGAAACCCAAGGCAGGAGGGTAGCCATGAGTTCAAGGCCAGCCTGAACTATGTAAGATTCTTTTTAAATTAATTCTAATTTTTTTAAATAAATAAAAACAAAATTATGGCAAGATGGCTCAGCAAGTAAAGGCACATTTGCAATCAACAACCCATGTTTGATCCCTGGTGTCCACAGGGCAGAAGTAAAAACCAGCTCCAAAAAAGTTGCCCTTTGACCCCCACATGTGCACTGTCTCACACACACACAGTGAGAGAGAGAATTAATGAAAACAGACACAAGTTTCTGAGATAATCTTTATGACCACAGTAATCACACACATGTGAATAAATAAATATCAAATTTTCCATAGAATAAAAAAAGAGATAATTGATGCTCTTCAAGAATTTTTTCCCCTATTGCCTGTGGCATGAGTGAATGAATCCGAGAGCCCTTCATCATAAAGCAAACTTTGTAGTAAATAAGATTTTCCCAGGGACAAATACTGCAATTGTTTCTCTTTTCTCTGCCCTTGGTTATTTTTGCTCTATTCTCTTTTGGACCATGGGGGCGGGGTGTGCACCACCCAGCTCCCAAACAAATGAACATAGAGGCTTACTCTTAATTAGAAATACCCGGTCTTAGCCTGGCTTGTTTTTAGCTAGCTTTTCTTAATTTTAAATTATCCATCTACCGTTTGCCTTTGGGCTTTTTCCTTTTCTTCTGTAAATTTTGCTTTCACTCTTACTCTCTGGCTGGTTGTGTAGCTGGTTGTGTGGCTGGGTGGTCCTGTGGCCAGGTAGCTGGACAGCAGGGTAGGTGGGTAGGTGGGTGACTGGGTGGCAGGGTAGCCCATTTTGTTCTCTTCTTCTTTTCTTCCCAGATTTCACCTTTTATTTATTCTCTCTGCCTGCCAGCCAGCCCCGCCCCTCCTTTCTCCTGCCTTGCTATTGGCCATTCAACTCTTTATTAGACCATCAGGTGTTTCAGACAGGCACAGCAACCCAGCTTCACAGAGTTAAACAAATACAACATAAAGAATGCAACACAGCTTTGCATCTTTAAACAAATGTAACACATCTTAAAATACAATTCTACATTTCTCAGTTCTTTTTCTAATTTCAGCTGTCATGTGCCTAAATATGCATAAAAGGCCATTGATACTGAACGTATAAACTCTAAGTGAAGTTCCTAAGGATATGAAAGGTCACTGAGATGTACAGAGTTGGGGACTGAGCCATAAGACATTTTTATTTGGGAGGTCATTACCATCAGTGATATGTTTAATTAAAAAAAAAAAAAAAACTAGTCAAACTTCAAGAAGCAGCCAATAGGAAGGTGGTTTTCAAGGGCTGGGGGGGGGGTGAAAGTCAGTGTTCAGTGAGTGTGAGTTACAGTTGTATGAGATGAACAAGCCTAGAGACCATATCACTGTGCCTGCAGCCAACAACGGACCCTGGTAATTACAGTTTGATAAGAGATAAATGTCCTGCTGAATGTTCTCACCACACAGGACAGTGATGAGCACTTTCAGAGAGGATGAAGTTTATTATCTTGATAACGGCTTCAGTATTGCAAATACGTGCATATGTCCAAATGCATCAAGTGACACATTAAATACCCCAGGGCTTTCTGTATATCTATTTTTACCTATTTATCTGTTTCTGTATATCTATATTTACCTCAACAAAACTATATTAAATACACACCTATTTTGTGCATATATAAGTGGCCAAATGAAAATCATGTGGACCATTAAGGAAAAAAATATATAAGTCAAATTTGCCAAATGGTGTATGAAAGTGAAGATTCTTGAAAGCCTGGTATGAAGCAAATTGGCCAGCCATCTAACTGCTAGCATTATGATAATTTAAGAGGGATAGTGACAAGGCAACAGGAAAGAGCCTTAGGTGGGTTGAACAAAACCAAAGATGTATGAAAAACCCTTATGGAGGAGGCTGGAGACATGGTTTAGTGGTTAAAAACTCCGGCTGTTCTTCAAGAGGACCTGGGTTCAATTCCCAGCACCCATGTGACATCTCACAACTGTCTGAAACTCCAGTCCCAGGGGATCTGACACTCTCACACAGACATACATGCAGGCAAAACACCAATGCATATAAAATAAAAATAAATGAAAAACCCTTATGGAAACTCACTACTTTATAATTTAATAACAAAACATATTCTTAAACATAGTTTGAACACAGGTACCCTGCACAGGTGGACAATTCTTCTCTCAGAAGACATGGGTTTTCAAGTTAAAATCACAGTGCCAGGTGTTAGGTTCTTCCTGTGAATTATTGGTCAGGGAGGCTCCATAAGCCCCCAAAGCAACAGGGCTATCGACATTGCTTTTGTTTGCCAGCCATAAATAGATGGTAAGATGCTGTTGCCAAAGGCACACATTTTACATGGACATAGTGAAATTAAAATGGAACTGACTTGAAAAATCCCTTTCTATTCACAGTCCTGAAGGATGCTATAGACTACCAGGGAAACAAAATCATCAGTGGACTCACCCAGAATTGTATTGGGATGGTCTTTTTGTGAATATGTGTTGCTACCACTGGTTAATAAAAAAGATGCTTTGGCCTATGGCAAGACAGGATGTAGACAGGGGGAAATCCATGAGAGATATGGTAGAGAAAGGCAGAGTCAGGGGAGATGCTGAGTGATGTGGGGTGTCTCTCTGTAAGCTTCGAATACCATTAGTTAATAAAAAGGCTGTTTTGGCCTATGGCAAGCCAGCTTATAAATAGGTGGGAAATCCAGGCATAGATAAAGGGTAAGGAGGGTGGAGTCAGACAGAAATGCTGTGAGCTGCCATCAAGAAAGCAAGATGTAAAGGAACTCAGGTTATGCCACAGAGCCATGTGGCAATACACAGATTAGTAGAAATGGGTTGAGTTGTAACATCCTAATTGGTAATGAGCCTGAGCCTTAGGCCAAATAGTTTGTAATTAATATAAGCCTTTTTGTGATTATTTGGGGATAAGCAGTTGAGGGACTGCAGGTCCAGACCTCAGGTCAGACAGGCCAGAAACTCCTGGCTACGAGTTAGAGCTGCCAGGGAAAACAAGATATAACGGAACACAGGTAAAACCATAAGACATGGGGATACACAGATTAATAAAAATGGGTTAAGATGGAAGCACTAATAATAGCCTGAGCCATAGACCAAACAGTTTGTAATTAATACAAGCGATTGCAGAACACGGGAAAACTTCTGGCTACACAGTAGTGAACCCTGAATATTAGAGGCATGAAGATTGTATAGACAAACTACCACTTACTAATGGAATGTGAGGCCTGCTTCATTGGAAAGAATTCAGGCCTAATACTGTAAATCTAGTCAAATCCCATGGCTGGAATGTCATGGGGCCTGGGTGGGAAGAACCTACCACTGTGGTTTTGCTAAAGGGAATGTTGTTGTCAATTTGCTTTTTAAATATGTATGTCTCTGATCATAGATGAGTGCTGACGTTATCTGAGACCCTGATTTACAGAGGTCTCAGTTAATACAGAGTCAAGACTGACCAAAGTTCTGAGAACAAGTGACTACTGGTACTAAGCCACAAACATGATATCTATCTATATCCATCACCCCCTCTTCCACTGCTCAGGGGATGTCATAGAAAGGGGAGGCAGAATGTGAGATCTGGGAGATGAGGAGGGTCCCAAAGATTGCTGTCTTCCAGACATGGCTTCCATTCATAAATTCATGATAGTCACGGTTCCCTGAACAAGACCTGCCCAGCTCCAGCCATCAAGATTAGTTAACACCCCAGCACTAATTGGACAGACAGAACTAATCGAGTTACAAAAAAATAAAATAGAAGAGGAAGGGAAGAACATGACAGCTGTGACTGACCTGAGAACACGCTGGGGTTTCAGAGAGACTGAGATGGATAGGGTTAGAGTGGAGATGATCAAGATACTCTGACCATATCTATGAAATTATCAGGGAATACATAAAAGACATTCTAACACATGCATGCTGGAAAATAGCAAAAATCAATATGAGAAGTGTCAATCTTGGGTTGCATTCAAGTAAGAAAATATTTTACAGGAGCTTCGATCCCTGTTTATTAAGTTTCAAAGTGACAGAAATAATGTTTGATGTCAGAACCTGATCCACGAACAAAGCTGTGTGAGGAGGTTTCTGAGACGGTGTGAGACAAATCTGAGTAAAGACAAGCTTTTGATAAATTTGATCCTTCCAAGGCACCCTTTGTTCTTGGAATGTGCTTGCTTGCCCCTCCCAGGTGTAGCAGATGGGAGGGAGTTCAGTTCAGATTATTTGTTACAACCGACCATTGTTGCATATATATTGAAGACCAGCTATGATATCCAGACTCATGATCTGAACAACTGCAGGATTCTTGCACCTTCCTTGCAAAGGCAAGACCCTAGCTTGTCCCAACAACCCAACAAAAAGGCAACGCTGTCCTCTGACTGGAGATGACAGCTCTATTCGTGATCCCTCTCACTCCCTTCTTGAGAAAAGCCTTATTAAAGGTTTTGCTGGAGCATCCATATTCTTCTCCCATCCCGTCATTATACTTGTCTGTAATAGGAGTTTTTGGCCTGGCCTAGCCCCATGGTACGGACTCGCCAGCAGCTGCTTAGTCACCCAAAATGACTCAGACGCTTGTATTAATTATATGTTGCTTGGCCTACGGCTCTGCCATATTGTTAGTTAGTTAACTTATTTTCATTAATTTTTCTTGCTCTATGGCCCGTGGCTTTTTTTTTTTTTTTTAACATCTTGCTTCTTGTGCAGCTGGATCGCATCTCCCTTGACTCTGCCCTACTTCCCCTTTATGCTCAGATTTCCCTCCTGCTTCTAAGATACCTGCCACAGGTTAAAACAGTCTTATTAGCTAATGACATTCACAGTACACAGAAAGACATCCCACATCACTAAGAATACTTCATCTGAAAGCTGGACTTTATCCTTTTTTCCTAAAATCTAATAGTCAAGAGGAAAACACCTTAAACGATTAACGAAGAATTAATCAAAATAAGAAAGACACATTTAAAAGATATTCGGTCCAGCTGTCTGGAGTGCTGGCTCAATGGTGAAGAGCTCTTTACTTTTGCAGAGATTTCCATTTTATGTACCGCAACCATCATGGTGCCTCAGGGCCATCCCAGTCTCAGGGATTAGATGTTCTCTCTAGACTTCCCTGGGGTACTGGGCAAGCTTAGTAACATATGTGCAGACAAACACTCATACAAATAAATCTTTAAAATATATAAAAATGTATTAAGTCCAATACATTACCAAATGGCAAATGACAGTGTACTTTCTTTTCTGCATAAAATGCTTATTTGTTACTCTATACACTAATCTCACAGGAAGACCTAATAGCAATTTAACATTTGAGCCAACTGAAAATATGTATCAGAGGCCTTATTCAGTAAAGCAAAAATATCTGTTGCAATTGATCATGTGCATTCTAAAAGCTTCCGGGAAGGCTTGCAGAAACTCATTACAGAGGCCAGAATGACTCAGTATTTAAAAAAAAAAAAACCTCTAGCCAAGTGTACAGATCTGACTTCGATCCCCTGGTCTCAATCAACAGAAGGAAAGCCCTGACGCCTGACTCCAGCAAGTTGTTCTCCGACCTCCACACAATGTCCCGGAACATAGATGAGCACACAAAATACATTAAAAAAATAAATGCATATTAAAATGTAAATGAACTTTTAAAACACCCACCAAGCACTATTTATCGGAAACTTAAGATACCCCTACATTGTTTGAGACAACATGCCAGCTGAATATTCAACCACAGTTGAGCCAAAGGACACAGCCAGAGCTGTCCATTAACCCCAGGAATTAGCCCGGACTTGAGCCACCAGCTGATCTGTATATACAGCAGATGCCTTCCTTCTCTCCGGAGGGCAAGTGAGGCGACTGTCCCCTGATTTCATCCCTGGTTCTCCGCAGTCCCTCCTCCTGCACGAGAAACAAGGACCTCCAGGCTCCAGACGCTGGACCCCTGGGCTCTCGGCTGCTCCCCAGGCCCCGCCCACGGCCGCCCGTCACGTGACGGCGTGCCCCGCCCCCTGCCCCCGGCTCACGTGATCTCTCGCCTTAGGGAGAGAAAGACTGACCGGGCCGCCCTGCTCGGTATCTGTAGCTTTCGGTTCCCCCGCGGAAGCGCGGTGACCATGCGGCTCGTGTCCGCGGCCTGGCCCGGCCCGGGCGGTTCGCCCGCGCTCCTGCTGCCTCTGCTGCTGAGCTACTGCTGCCTGGGGCCCGTGGGGGCGGCTCGCAGGCCCAACGTGCTGCTGCTGCTCACCGACGACCAAGACGCGGAGCTCGGCGGCATGGTAAGTGTTCTCCACGCCTTCCGCCGAGCCCACCTTTGCTGGCACACCTTGGGTGTGCGCGGCACCCTGGGTACTCTGTGAGCTTGGATTGCTTTCCGCATGCACGCACGATGAGCACGGTGCCTCTAGTCTGCACCTTCCTGCCGCAGCGGCCACTCACCGCTCAGGGCGGACCTGTGGAGGCCAGAGATCTTGATGAGGGAGATCCGAGGGTACGTCAGCCCACCTTCCACGAAGGACCTGGGACGTTGGCATGTTCGCTTCTGGGATGGCTCTAAGTGATGAGAGGAGCCGATGGGGTCTGTAGGCTGGAGAGCCTTTGGAAAGAGTGTGTTTTACTTAAAGAAGCATCGAGGGGGGGGGGGATCAGCCTAATTGAACACCTAGCTGAGGCATTTACTGTCAGGGCTCCCCTTTATGTGTAATGGGTGTTGTCATGAGACTTTATTGACCTTTGGGAACATCCAGCACCGCCCCCCACCCCCTTCCAAGGGCTTGCCCAAGTCACCGAAGCAGGAGGCAAATTAAATCGAAACCTCCACTGTCTTCCGTCCTGGCTCAGAATTGTTCTCATTAATGTTATAAAAAATAAACTTTCCCCCTGCTTCCGGTTCTCCTTTTGCCCTCAGCTGATGGCTGAAGCTGTGAAACCTCTCGAAGCAGCAGGATCCTACCTTTTCCTGTGTGGTCGTACCCTAGATCAATGCCCTTCAAGTTGCTGGTCCCTGCCGGTCAGTGAGTTGTGAAATCAGTTTAGTGAGTGGCTGCCAGCATTTTGGCTTCCATGTGTCACGTGTGATAATGGTAAGCAGAACCGTATCTTTCTGGGCTGTAGAGTGATGTGCGCGTTGTATTCCGAGGACTGTCTTTTCTAGATGTTGTGGGACCAGTCCCACAGTCTCTGTTGTCTTCCACAGAAGGCCCTATTGCCTTGTTGCATCATTGGTGAATCTAGTTTCCCTCAACGCTGGGGATGGAGTCCAAAGCCTCGTGCAGGCTGAGCCTGTGCTCTCCCTCCCAGCTAACCCACGCTGAACCAAAAGACATGACTTAATTGCCCTCTTAGGTTTTATTACCACTCCAGCTGTTCCACATCCTCCTGTTCACAGAGCTTTCTTCTCTTTATTGTCTTTTTCTTGTTTTTTTGTGTTGAGACAGGGTCTCACTATGTAGCCCTGGCTAGCCTTGCACTCACAGAGATTCATTTTGTGTCTCACAAGTGCTGGGATTTCAAAGCTTTAAAAAAAAAAAGGCTGCCTCTACCAGCGACTGAGGTACTCAACAGGGCATGCCTTAATATCACTCTTGAAAACCAAATTCACTATTTGTTTATAAGGTGGTCTCGTTCAGTGACTGTCACTTCGCGCAGCAGTTGTCTGTGTATAGTTGAGGAATTATTTGCCACTATAACTTTTTTTTTGTTTTTCCTCTGTGTTGGGGGTGGAGGTGTGCACATG
The DNA here is from genome assembly GCA_033318265.1 of Phyllotis vaccarum. Classification (NCBI taxonomy): domain Eukaryota; kingdom Metazoa; phylum Chordata; class Mammalia; order Rodentia; family Cricetidae; genus Phyllotis; species Phyllotis vaccarum. The sequence goes on along the minus strand of JARWLC010000014.1, from coordinate 7,510,143 downwards.
CCATAGTGGCCTGAACATGGAGATTAGAGGTCACTTCTCTCATTCTCTGTATGGGTCCTGGGACTGAACTCAAGTCTTCAGGCTTGGCAGCAGATTTCCATGCACTCCATGAATCATCTCAATGGCCCTAGGTACTCCCCCCCCCAAGAAGTATTTATATTGGTCTGGGAAAATAAACAGATGGAGGGGACATGTTAAGCTTATAGCTTCCCATGTTTGGGCTGTACACACCTGAGTTCGGTTTTCTGAATCCTGCAGGTGCCACGCCATCAGCACCCACACTAAATAGGTGCATGGTGTTTGTTTTCAAGCTGCAGACCCTGGCACCTGGGAGAATTCTGACTCTTCTTACAGCCCCTTTCAGACCAGGGACATTGTCAAATAGGATGACAGAGAGCTGAGGCAGTAATGATGTCCAAGAAGTGTCTCATATTTGTGTTTCCGACATCACAGTGGCTCTGGGGAACTGCAATTTTACTTGCTTTGCTGGAACACTGTGGTAACCCTGTCTTAACACATGTCATCTGGAATATCCACACCCACACAGGCACTTGGCACTGTGGTTTCACTCTTCAGTGGCATTCTGGAATGTTGTCAGTGGGGGGGGTCACCCATATCCCTTGATTTATGTAGAAAACTTCATGCAAAGTGTCTTTGCCACAGAGAGGAAGGAATTGTGTGTGTTTCAGATTACTAGAATAGTTGGCAAAGTACACAGTTGGAACCCCACACATGCACACCCAAACTAGCTCTAATCAAAGGTTGATGTCACAAGATGTTCATTTCTTACAGTTTTTTTCTTTTTTTTTCCAAGACAACCTGTGCCCTAGTTAAGGGTAGTACTGCTGTATGCAGCACCACAACCGAAGGCATCTGGGGGAGGAAAAGGTTTACTTGGCTTATGTATCCATAGTCACAGTCCATAAAGGGAGGCCAGTGTAGGAACTCAAGCAGGGCCGGATTCTGGAGGAGAAAGCTGATGCAGAGGCCATGGAGGGGTGGCTTACTGGCTTGCTCATTCTGCTTTCTTACAGAACTCAGGTCCACCGTGGGCTGGGCCCTCCCCCACAGATCACTCATTAAGAAAATGCTCTATATACAGGCCTAGCTATGGCCCAATTTTATGGAGACATTTTCTTTATTGAAGTGCCCTCCTCTTAGATGACTTTGTGTCGAGTTGACCTATAACTATCCAGCATAGTCCGGGATGACTTGTTAGCCATGTAGCTGAAGGTATAATTGAACACGTGATGCTCCTGCTTGTACATCCCAAGAACTGGGATTGCAGGCATGCACCATGCTTTATAAAAAATGGGTATGGATGTTTACCCATAAGTCTGAATGTATGTACAGCTATGTGGGAGTGTCTGCTACCTGTGGATGTGAGAAGAGGGTGTCAGATGTGCTGGTACAGGAGTTACAGATGTGTGGCTGCTGGGAATCAAACCTGGGTCCCCTGGAAGAGCAGCTAGTGCTTTTTTTCGCTGAGTCACCTCTCCAGCCCCCGTCAGTTGTCACTAATCCCATCTGATTTATAGTCACATCATATTTCACATTGAACATTTCTCAGTATTTGCTCCACATATCTGCAAGACTCTGCTTTTATTAGTTTACCCAGGGTATGGTGTTCACAAAAACACAGGGTTTGGTTTTGGTTTTTGTTTGTTTTAATTGTTTGCTGTAGGAAAAGGGGGCACTTGGTCAGGAGCCATGTGGACATGTAGGGAAGGAATAGATATGACATGCCTTGCCCAAAGCAAGATGACTTCCATGGTTCAAAGGAAAGTCAACCATTGAATTGTCAGTCACTGGAATGGCTGGCGTGCTAACATGCAGGATTAGGAAAGTCAATGATGCGCTTGGTGTTTCTGAAAGGGAATTTGCTTAGGATAACTTACACGTTTGCTCATGAGAGGGAAAGTGGCTGTTTCTTAATGCCATCACATGGTTTCCACCTGACCAGCCACTGTCACACTGGATCAGCAGACACATATTTTCAATATAGTGTGATCTCTTTCTTGGGACTTGTTCAGCCATGCAAAGATTATTAATGTAAACTTCGGAATTGGGATTCCTATGAAGCCCTGTGACATCACCTTGTCTTGACACTGTCCCCCTTTTCTCTCTCTCAAAGATTTATTTACTTATGTATACAGTGTTCTGTGCAGGCCAGAAGAGGGCACCAGATCTCATTACAGATGGCTGTGAGCCACCATGTGGTTGCTGGG